>OX393577.1:5587620-6333193 GCA_947652605.1 Elmis aenea | reverse complement strand
ATTAAGAAAAGTTGAAGAAAAACAAAAATGCAACAAAATGACGTAATAATATACAGGATGTTCCATTTGAAAAAATAAAGTTATTGATGTTTGAAAATTGGGAAGTTGGCACATCTATAAGAAACACCCTGTATAATATAAATTAATTTTGATGTATTTAGACTATGACTACACCATTTGACTTTGTATGTGCAAAATATCATTTGCCAATTATTATTCATAACGTTGTGCTCTTGACAAGTATTGTACCCTGTTTTTTCTGGAAATTCAAAGATTTTTAAGATAAATTGGCAACGTCGCAAAAAAATGAAAAAAAACAAAATACTCTCATATGGAGATTTTCTTGCTGAATTCGATTATGCAAAAATATACTGGGTGTTCAATTTAAAAAAAATACCTTTAGTGACGCCCCACTTTTATGAAACCCCCTGTATACTTGAAACTAATTTTAAAACATGCACGTGTAGAAATACTATAAGTTTCAATAAAAACTTTTTTTTATTAAGTTGACATTAAGGGCAATAATGGACTTTATCGCACTAATGAGCGCACCCTGTATATTCAATTGTTGTTGTTTAATTACAAATTTAAAATTTTAGTAGTCAATAAAAAATATTAATGTAATACAAATATTGTATTATTTACTTTCATCTCCTCACAATCAGTAATGGTTTTTTTTTTGCATTCACTGCAAAAGTTACCTGGCAGGCCAGCATTTTAAATGTGGAAATTTTAAAAAATTGACACGCGGACATAAAAAAGTTCGCCACTCCTGTTATGGACGATTTTCAAAGGTCGTATTTTCCGGTTTTTCCTTATGTTTTTGGATATCGTTTGAGATTATTCCAATTTACCTTCGGATTATTAATGAGCATCGAATTTAGCAGCTTTATCAAATTTAAACCTATACTCTAGCTCAGGGGTGGCCAACCTTGAAAATTTTTTCGGCCCGCGAGATTCATCACACTTTTACAAAATATATTTATTTTATAATGGCCAAAGTAGTGAAAACCAATGTATTAAAAAAATACATTATTTGTGCATCCATATATTCAAAAATTAAGAAATTGTTATTTGAATCGCAACTGAAAAGTAATAACGCTGAACACTTTCCATTGTTGAAAGAATTTAAAGTATCAAAATGTAACAATTGCATCAAATATGCAAAAGAAATAAGAAAACTTACAGCTGCTTTTGAAAGCCGATTCAGTAATTTAGAGTTTGACAAATACAAAAAAAAAGAAATATATTAATCTCCCTTTCATGTTGAAATCGAGTCGGCCCCAGAATATCTCCAAATGGAACTGGTTGACTTACAGTGCAATATTGAATTAAAACACATTTTTGAAACATCAGAATAAAAAATAGATTTTTATAACACTTACGCCACAAAAGAGATATTTTCCAATTTGAGAAATCTGGCACAAAAAGTTGTTAGCGCTTTTGGTTCAACTTACACCTGCGAATTGTTTTTTTCGAAAATGAAACTGACCAAGCACAAAACACGCTAAAACATAACGGACGCTAACCTGCAACACCAATTACGATGTGCAAATACCCAGATTGAGATCGACTTGCAAAAGCTAAGTGAAAGAGTGGAGAAACAAATATCGCACTAGTAAAATAAATATTTTTAATGATTTCATTTTTTTATTTCATTTATATTTATATATTTTTTATATTTAATTTTTAGTGTTATATATTTCTTTACAATGTACGTTTAGTATCATTATTATTATATTATCTATATGTTTACATGTAAGAATAATAATAAACACAATAATAATAACATTATGTTTCAATTTTTCACTCCAAAAAAATGTCTATAGTGTATCTAAATCTAATATGGGGATATACAATTTTATATGTGGCTCGCGGAGTTATGATGCATTTCCAAAGTAGCCCGCAAGATCATTTGGGTTGACCACCCCTGTCAAGCTATTACAATAAGCAAGATCGCCATATTTAAACTCGAATTTCAAATACCCTGTATATACTTAAAATCGATGACTGAAATAGGTCCAAGTATTGGACACTTTATTTTCACCATTTTTCTGTGCTTTTGTATATTACAAATTGTAAAGTACAGGAGTAATGTTGCGATGCTTAACAAACTCGACGTACTAAAAATGATTTTAGAGCTAATTCGACAGCGCCATTATCATCTTGAGATAGCGACTCTCGTTAAAGTTCAATATTATCGGGGCATTATTTAATAATAATTCGTTAAATATGTTTGCACTAAAAAACAAAGGCGTGGTGCCGCATTTTAATAGCTTATCGATTATTTAACATATAAATTACGCTCCGAGATATTTTGTAATTAAAATATGAGATAAAAATCTTCTGTAATAGCTCCATAAATGATATTTTTGTCAACCAGGTACTTAGCTCGGAATTTAATGGAGGCAATAAATATGACTGAATTTATTACACGATATAATGAAATAAATTAGAATCCCATGTTGTGTACTTACAACATCGGAAGCGCAATTTCGGGAAAAAAATTAAATAAATAAAATAACAAGCGAGCCAATTAACCGATTAATTTTTTTTGTCGGGATTAAACCCGGTAAAATAACAAATAATGTCAAGTACCAAATTAGTTTAACGAGTGTGACCAAAAAAACCATTTACTTTTGTTAAAACAACGCCTCGACCAGTCGGTTACTAATTGACTGTTGTTTTAAAAATGCGAGTCACTCAATTTACAAGAGCAGCCCTGTCACCTTCATTACTCTCTATTATTTCTAGAGACGTAATAATACACTGAAATATTTCAATAGCGCATCGTAATTATGTTGCTCAATAAATAAAACATACATACAAAACCATTCTATTATATTAATATTCAAAAATATTCTAATTCTTTTAATATAAACGGTCGCGCGTTGACGCAATGCCCATTATTCACTTTCTATTAATATTTAAGCAACGATTTTTTATTAAAAAGGTGACCCATATAATTACGATGAATATATTTTGTACCAATCGCCGTTTTACTCTCGAAATATATCCCCATTTGATGTTATATCTATACGCGGATCTACAAGTAGCTGAGAAAGTTTCCTTCCGGTTTATACATCATTCTGAACATCGCTCGTTTACTAAATTTGTGTTATCTTCGTTAAATCTACAGCCTACTAATTTTTAACAGGCATTTTCACACTCCTATAAACGGCTTATTATGAAATGTTAATGGCCGTTTTATTATATGTTACACATTATATTATGCTCTATAATTATAATTACTAAAACAATTCCAACAAATAACTATATAAATTAATTTATTTCGGGTATAAAATTCTGCCCGGCGGTCATAAAAAAGATGTTGTGTGATATTCAGAGAAGCAGATGCAAGGCAGTGTATTTATATCTAAAACATTCATCACTGCATATCTTATTGACATATCAACATCATTAGTTACTTTATTAGTTGTTGACAATGTCATTTGTCATTTGGAATCGCAACAATGTCTCAATTTACACTTCGGTATGATATCTAAAAGATGATCGCCACTTTACGAATAACTTCTTGTATTGGTGCATAACTGTCAAATCAGTCACCTCAAGTTTCTTAAGCTACCTACACAAGTACAAAAATTTATTCCTTAAGAGAAGCGACGACTTCGATTTCTTACTGTAAAATATAACATCTTTAATAACCAATTCATGGAAGAATTAGGGAAAGAAGCACTGGGGGCTCCTCTATTGAACGAAGTAATAAAATACAGAAAAGTACCAAGGGGTTGGAACACTGGAATAATCCTGCCACTATACAAGCAAGGGGGCACAAGGGATTGCTCTAATCATAGAGGAATAACATTAATGAGTGTACCAGGGAAAATACTGGCAATAGTACTGGAAGGCAGATTAAAAGAAAAAATTGAAAACGCACTAAAAGAATCCTAATACGGTTTCAAAAGAGGGAAGGAGTACACAATACCCAGTCTTTCTATTAAAACAAACAATCGAAACGAACTTAACAAAAAACAAGGAAATACATTTATGTTTTATAGGTTTGGAAAGAGCATTCGATAAAATCAAAAGGAAAGACGTATGGAGGAGCCTAAGAAGGAAGGGAATGGAAATAGAAACAATCGACATAATAAAAGCGATATACGAAAAAAACGGTTAATACTCTAAGAACCCAAAATTAAAAATCGGCAGAGTTTGAAACAAAATAGGGCCTAAAACAAAAATGCCTGCTCGGTCCATTATTATTCTCAGTAGTCATAGATAGGGTAATTAAAGAAGTAAAACAAAAAATGGGACTGTTTAACCTAAATAGCAGGAAAATGGAAAAAATAAACATAACTAAGCTAATGCACGCATACTACATGGTCTGTCGTGAAACGGAAAAATATCTGCAACATAATCTAGAAACTCTAAACCAGAATCTGGAAAAAACCAATGTGACAATAAATACAGAAAAAACTAAAACTATGATCGTTACAACAGAGAACAAAAGGCATAACATCACTTTAAATGGGCTTACGTTGGAACAGGTAGAAAGCTTTAAACATTTAGGAGTGATCATAGAGAAAAATGGAGGAATGGACAAGGAAATAAGCGAAAGGACAGGAAATGTGGGAAAAATATTTAACAGTTAAAGAACAACATTTTTCGGAAATAGAGTTCCGAAACGAACAAAAGTGGAAGTGGTAAAAAAGTAGTCACTCCGGCACTTTTATACGGAAGTGAAACATGGACACTCACAAACAAAAATAGTAGCAGTGTGAATGCAGCAAAAATGGGGTTTCTAAGAAAAACCCAAGGCAAAACGAATAAAGATAGAATCAGAAATGAAACATATAGAGAAAACTAAAGATAAAATCATTTGGAACAAAAATACAAGGAAGGTTGGGCGACATTCATAAGATAAAAGAAAAAAGGTTAACCACAAAAGCCTACGAAGCAAGATCACAGGGAAAAAACAAAAGAGGTAGACCGAGAAAAACCTGGCAAGACTAAATAAAAAAAGGAGCAGCGGATAGGAACATCAAATGGAAAGACATAAAAAAAGCTAGCACAAGCCAAAAAAACATGAAAAAAAGTCAGTACAACCCAATTTAACAATCCTAGACCTAACAGTAGAAGGACTCATGACTAAATAATAACCAAAAATGACACACTTATGGGTTTTGCCATTACAAAAGCTGTGATTCCTCATAGTTAAGTTACAAACAGAATTGTGAAATAATAGGGCTTTGAACAATTTTTTTTTATCACAGGGTTTGAACTAGTTAAAATGATGTATACTAAACATTTAGAACTTAATATTTACAACTCAACGTTTTTTTACTGTTCATTGAAAGATTTCATTGTTAACTTATTGCGCTAATTCAAAATAAAATTGAATGTTATTTGCGAAAAAGGTTGGTACCTACCATAAAATTTTTAAAATTGGTATTAAAAACTTTGACCTTCCGGCAACTGACCTCAAAAATAAAATAAATTGTTTAATGGTGCAAAATAATAAAGACACACTTCAAAATAAGAAAATACGTAAAAACCATTTCACTGAAGTCGAGAAAAAACGGAGGTTCATGAAAACATTGATATAATGGTCCAAATTTTACTTCTGAAATAGCAAATAAAGCTTGTCCTGTTTACATTTTGGTAGGGTCCGACTTGGCAAATAACGTTCCATGCGTATTATAACCACTATGAACTTTTTAAATAAATTGTAGAAAATATCAGGTTGTAAATCACAAGTTCTAAATTTTTGGTACACATCATTTAAAATTCTAGCAAGTTCAAACCCTACCATAAAAAAAATTGTTCGAACCCGTATTATTTAAAAATTCTGTTTGTAATTTGACTTTGACGAATCACAGCTGCTGTTATGGCGGGACGCCTAGTCGCATCAAATTTGGTTATTAAATGGGACACCTTTTATTATACAAAGCAAAGTCGTCACTTGACATGCGGGCAAAATTTTTCTAAAATTGTAAATCTTCATTTCTCAATTCAAGCAACAATTGATTGTAAAAAGCTTGTATATTATTGCAATCCAAAGCTCAAATCTTGGGGGACAGAACATGGGAAAGATGATAAGCGGAAAGTATTTGCCTGAAGAACAACGTCAAAACCGGGAGAAAAGAACTGAAAAAGAACCCAATCATATAGGCATACGCGTATACCGGTATCAACTTCATATAGGAGCAACGGACATAATTGTTTTTATAAATTCAAAATCTAATTTGTACAAACCACTAAGGAAGCAATATTACGTTGATTATCAAACAATTTATTTTTGTAATTTAACTTTTTACAAATTAAACTTCTACTCTAAATTATCATTAACTGTATCTCAATTATTTATCAAACAAACTATATCTAAGGTTATTTTTGAAGCAGTATTTTGCTGATAAAAATTAAATTTTCGAAATGTTTGAAGGGGCGTTACTAACTCGTTTAGTGCATTAGTGTAAGCGATAACCCCCGAGAATTCGCTAGGAAGCAGACAAATCTGATTTTTGAACTCATTCGACCAGCTAGAGATGATAGTGGCAACTTAAATTATGAATCATACTTTTATTTTGTATGGCAGACACAATAAACTTAATTAGAGCAATAAAAATGTCTGGAATAAAGAATGCGCTTAATGTAAGGGAAAACTTGTTTGACCAAAATTAACACTATTATAAAATAGGAATGAGTATTTGTGTAGATGTAGTATTGTAGATGAAAATTGGCGATTAAAAATTTAAGGGTATACAGTTTTGGCAAATTGTTGATTGGAATGAAAAGTGATTATACTTTTTAAAGTTAGGTATACTACAGTTAGTGGTTATA
This sequence comes from Elmis aenea, assembly GCA_947652605.1. Lineage (NCBI taxonomy): Eukaryota > Metazoa > Arthropoda > Insecta > Coleoptera > Elmidae > Elmis > Elmis aenea. Next base: position 6,326,392 of record OX393577.1, on the reverse strand, counting down.
CTACAAACTAGGAGGGCACGAAAATATTTTAGGATATCTAGGGAGGCGCGACTAATAAAAGGTTAAGAACCACTGTCTTTACGATAATCTAGCAAACTTTTGTAACGACTATACTTTTATTGCAGAAGGCCCTGGTTGGGCTATGGACATTTATGAAAAATAAAGGCATTACACCATGCTTTATGATTTTTTATAAATTTTTGCGACATATGATGTACAGATTTTTAAGAAAATTTCCTTCACCTGTCAAATTTGCGTTTTCAACCAATCACTAATCTTAAATCTTCTAGAGACTACCAATAGGAGCATTATTAAACGGTAATAATTTTACATTACCCTGTCACCTGTCAGACGTTGATCTTCCTGTCAAATTTGCGTTTTCGACCAATAACAAACTCAGATTTCCTAGAAAAGACCAATAAACATAACCATACACTGATAATATCCTTTTCGCAATTAACAGATTTTCATGCGTTTATTGGTTGTTTCTAAGAAATCTGAGTCTGTGATTGGTCGAAAATATAAATTTCGAGAGGGAATTAAATATTTTGGTCTTGATAATTTTTTGACGAATTTCGGCGACCAGTAGCGTTACTTTAATATAGATTAAACCACAATCCTGACAAACCAATCTGACAGTAGTTGTAAAATTTGACATAACGAACATTTAATTTGACAGGTAGGTTAGGTGAAGGAAATTTTCTGACAAAATATAACTTGTCCATTGCAAATAATCTATATTTTTTGACAAATCTTCACTCATGCAACTTGAATCAGAAAAAATCACTCGTGCACTTCGTGCACTCGTGTTTTTTTCAGCTCAACTTGCATTCGGACATATTTACCAAAAATTATCGATAATTTTCAATGCATTTGTTATATTACTACTAAAAATATTTTTTGTGTCTCTAATTTCCAGTTTTACGATTTTCTTTTGGGCGATAATACACATTTTAGACATTAACATGCTGCAGTAAAACACAAGATCGGAAAAAGCGCACATTTACCGGTAAGATTACACATAAAGCTATAGGCTAGGTAAAGGTAAGTTTTGTTTCTTAGAAATAAGTTCTCACAAGCACAATATTTTTAGGTTTTGCTTTTGGTGACTGTGATAAGGTTGCAGTTATTTAAAAAGTATCTCAGAAAACTTCCTCGTCTTAAAACGTTTTGTTGTTAGCGATTGGCACGAATTATTTTCATCAAGGAAACCGTTAAATTATAACGTTATTCGTGTATAGTTTTCATAAAACCCTGTCAAAATTAAATACACCCCAGAATTTGCAATACAGATTCGCTTGACGTTGAATATATATAAAATTAGCGCAGGTAAGCCAGCGTGTAGACCTAATCTGAAATTCTAGGGTTCGCTACAACTAATCTTCAACTAATTGAATTTGCTAGATTGCTTTGCTCGATAAAATATACATTTGCCTAGCACTTGGCTTCGTGTAATTCCTCGGTTATCTCTGTACCTGGCTTCCAACTTAGCTATAACTTGTATTTTAGTTTAGTTTCTTAATGGCTTGTTGCTGTAATGAAAATAAATTATATGTGAAGTTTACAACTGTTTAAATTCGTTATTAGTTTAAAGTAATTCGAATAATCACAAGAACAGCGTTAATCGATTGAACGTTAATGTGTTCAAAATCAAAATAATGTTGAGATAATGGGACCTAACAATGTTAAAGCAACACAGTTTGTGTGTCTAGTTGAGCAATTTCGTCTAAGGCGTATCTTTAAAATTCCGTCGAGTGCTTTATTATACAGTTGATCATCGTTTTCATATCTATAAAAGACACCAACAGCTTGAATAACAGCAAAATTATGCATGTGGGAATCCTAAGCAATTTAAAACGTGCATTTAAGAATAGAATCCTAATAAAAAAATGCAATGAATATCATTTCTTCAACAAGTTGCTCCTTAATTGTTATAACATAAATTTAATTTAACTAAAATGGTGGCAATCTAGATCCCCTCAAGATAAAACAAAATTGAATAACTGCAGTCAACAACTTAAACGGGTAATTAAACAAATCGAAAACGATTCCATAAATGCTTACCTAAAAGAATCAAGAGATGATGAGTTAAATGAAACTAAGTCAGTACATGTCGATTTCACCAACAAGAGAATTGAATATGTACCAATCGACTTAAACAATAAACAAATACCATACTCCAACACAGCAAAATACTTAGGTATTACATTTGACGCTAAGCTACGCTGGAAGGCTCATGTCAAGAAAAAAAGGGAAGAAATAGGTATCAAATATAAAAAAATGTACTGGCTAATCCCAGATTGTCATAGATATTAACATAACCGTAAGGTAAGACCGAAACTTATTTAGATTACCTTAAACAGTCAATTAGCATAAAAAAATTAAAATAGTGATTTGTCTTCTAATTTAACATAAGAAACGTTCTCGTTCTTTTGCCGGTTTTATTGTTACCAACATCCAGATGCAGAACTTTTAAGTATATTTTGACTTATTTTACTGTGGCCATTAATAATATGTTCCCTACAATAAAAAACCCAGGCCGACCACTCTGTTTTGTTTCTAAATGAGAGCAATTTGGTGATTCTTTTCTTGCAAAACCTGATTGTCCTCGTCGGAATGTGTAATCACGTAATTATAGGTCAGATTTTAATGATTTATTAAGACAAATGCGTTGACAGAAAAGAAATAATTTTCCACTCCGAAAGATTTTATAAATTGAGTAATTAAGAGTAGTCTGTTGGTATCGATTATTGCACGACGTACTTAACCGGTAATTTTTAGTTAAAATAAAAATCTATGTTAATACAGACATAAACCATCTAAAATTATAGTCATTAGTGAAATAATTCGTTATCGATTGTTCTTTTAGTTATAATAAAGTTATCTTGTCATTATATTTTTACATTAAACACGTTTCGTTTGATTATAATCGATTTTTAATTATTGCGTGTTACACAGTAACGTCAACTGGGTTGGAATAATTTAAAATGACCTTTAGTTTAATATTAAATAATAGTTACCCTTGGATAGTGCTACTACACTTTATTCTATTGTAATTGGGAGGCTATGCAAACAATTGCGTGTTACTTTTGTAAATTAATAAACTGTTCGGTAAAATCATCAATTGTTAAAATAAACTGCGCATGTTTTATGTCTAAATATAATATTTTTGAAGTTATTTCGTTTCTTATGATTATTTGCGAGTATTTTACCTAAAACATCGGTAGTAGGCTTTGAAAATTCAAAACAATTTGTATGAACTGTCAACCAGAACAGTTAATCGGCACAATTTCCACTATTATGCCACTAAAAATCCGTATTTTGAAATTTCTTTGAATTTAACGGGTTTGTTTCCAGTTTAATAACTTTGCATATTACGTTACATTTCAAAAGAAAAACGTATTTTATACAGCAAAAAAACATTACAAATTTTAATAAAAAAAGGTTTTTTCCCTTACCCTTTTCTCTTTTCTACAAAAAAGACTTAAATTATTATTTAATGTCGTTGCTAAAACTAAAGCCATATAAATTAGTTGACAATGAAATATTTATAACCAAAATATAGAAATTCGTGGTTTTGGGCCACACTGTGATTCGTTTCGGTAGCAATTTATTATGAGCGGCCATTAAAACATTTTTTATATTCACATTAAATTGAATAACATTGGATTTTCATTAAACAAGAGAGAAACACAGATACAACTTAGATAAAACCAAAATATTACACACCACGAAATTGGCCATAACAATAAACTTTATGGCGGACACGCAAATATTAAAACGGAAAAGCTGGAGTGTAACCATAAAAACGACACATTATTATTATCAATTGAATACAATAAAGTATTAAAAAGCATATTTATAGATAAATTACGTAAATACAATAAATAAATTTAATAGAAACGGCAAATAAATTTATACGGCAATAAAACCTGAAATGTTAAGCTACTTTCTCACAATGAATATATTATTAAATGCACAATATAAAAACAACATTTTGTATTAAGTGTGTGTAATATGCATATAGTATCTTTATTTTACAGTACAATAAAAATTAAATTCCGATAAATTAATGTTTTTTGTGTTGCCTGATTATGCTACACAATAATCAAATAAAAATATACCTCTACCATTCCGTTTAAACAAAATGATACACAACACAGTACACACTCAATAAAAAAAAAAATTAGGCCAACAATTATTTGAGGTTTTAAATATTATACAAAATAGTGCAGTTGTATTCAAAATTGTTTCCTATTTCTAAAATTGTAACAATATACAGGTTGTTCCATTTGAAATAATAAACTTAGACATCATATGTCCAAAATTTTATTTAATTAAATAACAAACTAAAGAAAAAATGGGGTGTCCAGAACTCAGTTACATGCGAATAGGGCTTTAAATATTGTTATGACTTAGGTCCAATAAATTACAAACTATACTGATAATCAAAAACTTTCTTAAATAAAAAGTGCTTTTTTATCAAATATCGTCTAATTATGCAATAAAAACCGGATGGTTTCATTTCAGTTTCCAAAATTACTTCCGATTTAATCACGAAAACCGCTATAGTCTCCGTCAATTCTACATATGCACTTTTGTGATTAAAAAAAATCTTTGTCAGACGTCGCACTTTTGAATAAAAAAGCTGGTACGGGTGATCTGAAACACTCTGTATATATAATGCGATTTAAAATGTTTTAGAAATTAAAGAACTTCTGGACACTTCATTTTTTTAAACACAATTTAGGTAAACTGCAAACTTTTATGTCTTAGTTTGTAGCTCCAAATAAGGTTTTAAAAAAAAAGTAATATTCTGCTTGTTATTTTATACTCTATAATGAATCAAATACTTTTACAATATTTTTAAATGATCACGAAAAATATCTCAGTCGCTGCAATTCGTGTTAAAATTTCATGTTACCAGTAACTTATGACTACAAAAAACAAATCATCAGCTGTAATATAAATTATGTTAATTTGAAGCTAGGTATCCATTTTATTATTACAAAATTATAGGCGTGTTTGATTTATAGTTGTATTAAATATAAAGGTAATTATAACTTATCTTTATAATATATGGAATAACTTTTGATTCTTGTATCAAACTTTGATAATTGTAGGGGCAACTTGAAATACAATTTTTAAACACAGGTAGGTACAGCTCCCTACATTCATAAAAGATTAAATGAATCCCATTTTAATTCAGTTTCAAGTCATTACAAGTGATATTTTTCACGGTATTTATGCTTAAGTCATTTAAAAAATAATTTGATAGTTTTATGTATCGATATTAATATAGAAAGTAATAGCTTCATGAATATTTATGTCCCTGGATTGGTAAATGTAAATTATAAACAAAGTTATAACGTAAATTTAAGTGTGCAATAAATTATTTACTGCGACAACGTTTTTAGTGTATGCCCGCTTAAATATATTAACAAAATAAGATCGTGCTTTTATTGACCCTCTTCTGAATTTTAAGCGCGGATAAATTTTTATATTTTTAGACGAGTGGAAACTATTTCAAAATAAATTAAACGAAGATCATGTCGAAATTGAATCATGCCGTGCTGCAAACTGTAATTATTTAGATTCGCAATTTTCCAACTTATTGTGTTTGGATTCCGACCCGTTTTTAATGTTATTAAATAAAATGTCGTTGTATATTTCAAATTGTGGCAATACAAGTAAATGAAATGAATTTCGCTCTTGGCAACTTCAAGCTTCAACTTTCAATGTTTGGAGAGCACTTGAATTTTTTAAGTTTTTTTTTGCAAGTGGTCGAGAGAAACGACCATTTGGTAATATAAAATTATACACATAAATTCGCTAAGTAAAATTAATTCTTGCTTAATAAGTTAATCATTGTTCTTAAGATTTTTTTAAATCATCTAGCATTTTTTTTTTTTATATTAGACATGTTTTACTTAGTTTGACTGCTTTTTAAGCATTTTAAATTTATGTTAAGGTTAGAGTAGGGAAGACCGGAGATGAAAGTAACACGGGTAGGTTGTAACAGTGCCTTTAGTTTCTTTAATTTTTGTTATATGTCGCCCTAGACGCTTGTGTAATGTTCATTTACATCCACCTTCCTACCCACATTGCTAGTTTTTATCTGTCATAGAGGTTAAGTTTATGCCAGTCAGAGTCACTATTTTTCGCCTAAAAATAATGCGTTGTGTCACCGGTCGAGTGACTTTTAGGCGATTTCTAAAAGAGGAACAAAAAAGTACCTAGATTATTATGTTCTAAATTTTGTTGGCTATTGGTGGATGCAATACAATTTGACGTTGGAATCGTGGTTAATTGTGGATTCCTTCCAATTTGGCTTGTGTACACTTGGGGCCAAAAGTAACAGTGTTACAATTACAACCAACCCCAATCAATGTTTTCTCTAGCAAATGGCTACTCTTACCACATAATTGGTGGTTTTCTTCTTAAATGAGAACATACAAAACTTGTCGGATTAATTTTCCAATTTGTTGTATCTTTTTGTTTCATATTTTTAAATATTGATAATGTTCACTTATCATTTTGTGGCGCTTATGCAGGGGTTTCGTTTTTGACGATTTTCTCCGGAACCGTTCAAGATTTTTTCAAAAACTTTGCACCATTTACATGCAAAGGATGCGCGCATCGGTAAATAAAATAATTTCGATTTACTTTTTGACGGTGTCATGGCCAACATGAACGCAAAAATGACCTTTTCATACAAATTTTTCAGTTTTTCCCCTATTTTTTCGAAGAAAATGGCCAGCGGCACGTATAACTCTAGAAAACATTTAGTTTTGATGTCCTTGATGCAACAAACACAGAGTTAATCAAATTCTAGCGACAACGTATCGTGACCCTCCCTTGTAAGCAACGATATGTTGTTCAGTTGACGTTAAAGATTAATCAATTTTACATTATTTTTTGAACAAGGCGCTTCAGAAGAATTGTGTTTAGGAAATGTTCAATTTTGTTCTTCAATTCTCCCGTCCTCATTTCAGTAATACGAAAACTGTCAGATCGTACCTCGTATCAACTAATTCCACATATTTACACGTCAACTGCACAAGGTGTGACTTATTTAAAACAAATCATGTCATTTCATTACATTTAATCACCCGGCGCCATCTTGTATGTTAAATAGCTTCGCTCTGTCAGGTATGCGAGTCATCTACCGTTGAAATAAATAATTTACATAAACTAACGAATAAAATGACGTCACTGTCATAATTGTGGCACTAATGGTCTCATAGGACTACATTTATTAACATAATAGTTTCGTTTTTGGTTTAATTCCCTAACTATTATATCAAATTTTAAATAAACACTACTTCATTAGACTTGATGAACACTTTACCTCTGTTCCTGTCACATAGTTTTGTTTTATAGCGTTTAAATGAATGACACCATTATTAAACACTAAGAACTCAAAAAAATTGTTAAAAGTTGATACTCAAAAAACCGTTATTTGTACTAGGTTTATTGTATATACAGGGTGTGTAAAAATTGGCGGAAGGGCTACACGGGGCGATGTTCTTCGTAATATTCTAAGTCGAAAATCTTAATACGAAAATGTTGTACCACGCTTGCTGTGTCTGCAAGAGGTCCTCAAAGCTTTGACATTTAGTCCTTTAATAAGCGTTATTATTTAATACTTGCAAATGAAAAAGCTGCAATTTGGAATAAAAATAGATTTCGAATAGTATTTTTTCCTAGATATTGTGTTCTTCCTTTCAAAAATTGGTATTGAAAATATGTAAATCACTGTTTGTAATGACAGTAATACATATGGCAACATTGTCCTTAGCTGTCATCTCTGTTTTTCTCGTAATTATTTCTTGTTTGTGTTTTACGATACCCAAAAGTTTGCAGCTATGTTTACGAACTGAAGGCTTTCAGTTCGAACAAAAAATGTAAATACCTAAGTAAAAATTGCTGATAAAAAAATGTCCAAACGCAAATCAATGTATGCAATGTTGCCAATTTTTTTTTCTTTAAATGGTTCCTGAGGCCATAGGAAGCATGGTACAACATTTTCGTATTAAGATTTTCGACTTAGAATTTTACGAAGAACATCGCTCCGTGTAGCCCTTCCGCCAATTTTTACACACCCTGTATTTTGGAACCACAACCGGCAATGAAAATGTTAGGAAAGGTTTGCATTTTCAAGTTTGACAAAAAAAAACTATTATCAGAATAAACTGTAAGCCAACGCTTGTTCATTGGTGGTACATCCTCAAGGTAGTTTGGTAATTTTTTTTTCTGCTTCCGTCCAAAAATCAGTTGTTTCCGATCAATTTTCTGGTTGAAAAATACATCTTTACTGGCCTAGGACAGAAAGTAACCTGTTGCCATGGTGATGAGTTGTTTTGTTGATTTGCGCTGTCAAAGAAGCGTCGTTATACCACCAAGCGAGTTTTCACCTGTAGTTTGTTAGGTTATTGTTTAATTATGGATAGTGATTTTGGTGTCAGTGGCGGACACAGAAAAACTATTGTACGTAACATACCCGTAAAGTGTCTTTATTGAACGTGTTCTTTCAGGACTCGCTTACGGCTCGTCCCAAAACTGTCTACTCGTCCAGTAAAGTACCACTTTCCGGTCTTGTTACGAAAATAAACATTTTGTCAAAAACCTGTTAACTATTTAAAAATAATAGAAATTGTAATATTAAAAGCAATGCATTTTGGCGATTAAACTGTTGATTGATTTACATAGGTGTAAATCTGCCCAATATCATCGTAAAAGTCTGCCTTGTTATTAAAGTATCTACGTACATAATTACTAATTAAACTGATTAAAAAAGTTAATAATAAAAATGACTCATGATTTATTTGCTGCAGTTTCGTGTTGCACATTTTAACATGCAATATTAATATTTAATTGTTAGATATGTTTAAGGGAACATTCCAGTTGTTACGACTTCAGCAGGTAATTTCTATTTCGAAATTGATTGGTTTATAATAAAATTTATATGAAACGTTATTTTCCAATAAAATATTTGAGCAGTAAAGAATCCAAATATAACATGCTGGACGTGCTCGTATGCGCATATCCGACTGAATTAAACCATTATAATATTTAATCTTATACGTAACCGATCAGTGTTTTGTTGTTTTCATATATACTTAGCCGTTTTACGACTTTCTGCTATAATAAATCTATAATAAGTATTCCAGCCTTTTGCACACGTGTTTCAATGCTGCGTTTTAACATAAACTATGAGAATATATAGCAAAACCGTTACTGATAAATGGTTAATTGAATTTTTAGCTCTCCCAATGATGTTGGAATATTGTTTGTGTAACTCGGTTAACGATTGATTATTATAGCGTTTATTATTTGATGAATCATTTATTACTTTACTTGTTTTCATATATTCATGTGCAAGCTGCCCAGCTCAACGTTAATATGTTGCAATATTAATAACAGTTTCGACCTGAACTTAATGTTCCAACAAACATTGCGTATTAGAAAAGTAACTGATATAATGAAGTTGTATTTAATTGAGTGATTTGCTAAAGAAAGAAAACTTTTCACAAAATTAAAAAAGAGGATTTATTGAAAACTGAGAAATTTATTTTGGTGAAGTCCCACCAAAGTTTAATACGAGGTGTGGTCAAACAGTTCGTGCACTGAGCTCTCCAAAAATCGAGTTTTAATTATTTCGAAATGCTTCCTCTTTCCAAAAATGTATAGGGTGTTTCATTTAAAATAGCAAAGTTAGGGTCATGTTCAGAAAATCCGGTTTTTTGCACATATCACATGATTTAAGTTTCGTTTGTTTAAAATTAAAACTTTAAAAAATAGACGGGGGCCTGACTTCAGTTGCACCCGGTATAGACTATTTTTATATCATACACTTGTTTTTAATTTGCGAAATTATTTTTAAAAAAATCACCAACATCCATAAATAAACGATTTAAACTGTTATGAAAAACCAATTTTGCACGTTTGTTGTTATTCTTGACTAATAATTAAGCCCTCGTCTAAAAACATCTGAACACATTGAAATAAATTTTATTTTCCACTATAATACGTAATTGACAATAAAACGTAATTTAAAGAAAAAAGATTTCACATGGAAAAAAAACTCTACCCTTAACAAGCCTCTTGTTGTCTCTAACGAATAAATTATTTTACTAAATAAAAGTAAAACAACAATTACTTAACTAAACGTATCTAGTTTACTGTGTCTTGACCTTTGTTATAATCAAATTGTTTATTCAACGACCTCCTTATTTGATTTTGTTTAAATATTAATGTACTTTATGGATATTCATTTATAAATATTTTCTCATCATTGTTGTTTATGCGTCACCTAAACAAATAACAACAAAACAAAACGCTTACTATTACAAAGAATAGATGGTTTCTTATTATTTCGAGCCAATTATATATCTATTTAATTTATTCGAATTCTACAATCTGTGTCAGCAGCACGCTCGAACAAAATAAACCTTCCAAACGTTTTTTGGGATTTACTTGCAAATATGAAACATCATATTTATGCAAAACATTCGATTACCATTCGTGTTTCAGTAATTTACAAGAATATTGTTCTAGATTACGTCAAATTATCAATATTATTATCGCAACTTTAAAATTTTTTACGTTCTGGGAATATCAACACTGAACATCCGTCTATGACGAACATTATAAAAGTCACATGTATTTAACAATGATGCAATATTACTATTTTCGTATAAGAGAAATATTATTAAACGTAGGAAGTATTATATCATGGACTAAATACTTGGAATACATACTTGGGCCGAAATAATATGTGATCGAAAACAATATACATAAATAAAAATCTCTATATTTCCTAGAATTTTTTGTCTAATTGCAATACTAGTTCAAGACTACCGTCTGATTTTCACTTGCAGTTATTTTTTTACACACATGCAATTTTCAGCTAAAAGTATATTGATACCTTCCTTTCTATTAATGCAAACATTTTTGTGTTTAAAAATTTCTATTAACTCTTTCAAATTTTTTCTTTTTTAAAAATAATTTTACTTTTAACAAGAGTTTTAATATTTCATTTGGTTTGTCCTACATGACACACTCGTTTACCAGACATGTAATAGAAATTTATTAAAATTTGTAATCGCTAGCATATACCTTCTGATACACTACAGCGGATGATAATAGGGAATTTCAAGTGATAAGAAAAAAGTCCCCAAAGAATCATGTGCAAATCAGAGTAATCCTACTGTATGCGATTAGTTTTATTTAATTTTTAAATGTAATGATAGGCATTAGGCAAGTAAAACATAAATTATAGGACGGTTTTTAAAACCATGTCATTAAAAAAAGATTCGTTCCGTGAATAATCTACAAAATATACTTATTGTTAGCCAATATGTTAAATATTTAACAAAAACATTCAAAAATACTTTTGGTTAGTTAAGTTAAATTTGAAAGAAAAATGGTATGTTGGTTACCAATCTGAAAAGCTAATTTTTTTGTCTGTCTGATGGTGTAAAAATCCAATATGGCGCCCTTAGGAAATAAAAAAGTTGACTATCGCAACTTGAAATCTAGAAGGCTTAGAAAATTTCTTTTGACGTCATTAAACCCAGGACGGTCAAAAACATAAAGTTACCAAGTTTAAATGAAATAGCGTCAATGGTAGGGAAGATAATGATATTTTTCTAAAATCACATTTTTCAGTTTTTTGTAATAAATCAAAAACGAATCCAAATATCCAGGATTACTTTTCAGATTTTTAATCGCCATAAAAATGTGCAACTTTTCTCTAATTTAACCGACCTTGTATCTCTTACCGTTTCCAAGATAGCAATGGTGAGCATGGAAAAAAGCACCACCCTGTATACATACGTATTTTTAACAAATATTGCTAAGTAATTATTGTAGCTATCAGAAAAGCTTCAATACTGCTCTCCTAGGCTTATTTTCGATAACTAATAAGTATAAAAAGATAGAAGGCGGGATACCCATCAAATTCGATTTCTACAGGGAAACACATACTTGTATTCAATAATTTCATCGTACTAGATGAAAATAAAATATAATTCAACTGTGTGAAGTTTAATGTTGAAGATATTAATTAAAAGTCAAAATATTGACATTTAAGTAAGAATTTTTATCCTGCGTAATTCCGTAATGAGTAAATGCATTACAACTCGTGTTATGTAGCTTACTTTTTCTACGATCACATAGTACCTACGATTTTAACGGTTTTTATACACCTGTAATTACGTTGTCTTGTCAATTTTGACGTAAGCCTACTTTGACATTTCTAGACAAGTGTGCGTTTTGCTTACCGTGCGTTATAACTCACTTACTAGGCATGTAGGAAGTGTTTGGCGTGAGTCTACTTTGATCATTTCTATTAAAAAAAACTGCGTTTTGCTATACAGTGCGTGCGTAAGGACCCACTTATTACGCTGTTCGGCAAGAGTCATTTACATTAGTGATCGTAGAAAAGAATACAAAATAACTTTTATGAAATGCACATGAGAAGTTTAAGAAGTACCTACCCCAAAATTAATAGCTTCTTGTTATTCCGCATGCTGAATATCAATAATTAAATGCACATTTTTGTCAATGTAATTTCTAGACACGAATAAGAGGTTCTATTAAATTTCTTACTTGCATAATCTGTAAATTCTGTATTAATTAATGTATCTCCATTATCATGTTTGAGCAACGTCACAATCACAGTAGTGCATTAACAAATTACTTGGAGTCTGGACATTAATAGTTAAGGGGGCGAATCAAACTCAGCAATAAGATAACAGGGGCAATCCGCTCTGAGAGGTGATCATAAATATTTCCTTGTGCATTGTAAATAACCCTAAACGCGAAGACTACAAACTTATGAATTATTTGTGTTCATTTATGTAATATTCACAGTGCAATTTGAATAGAACTCGCTCTTCTATGCCAATCCGTTTGTAAATAATTGAATTATTTGAATACCACCTGAGAAATTGTGTACATGGTGCACAAATGTTGTATAAGTATAAACAAACATGTATTCATTATGAATAATTTTTTATAGAGCGATTTATTTTATATGGACACATTTAAATTCGGGGTCAAAGATTCGTGGTAACCTCACACATCTTATTCATTCTTTTAAACTCAAAAGTTGTACAGCTTTATCTTTCTATTGAAGATTTCGTAATATTTTACATATTAATTTATTTAAACAAAAAAATGTCCTTTGTAATTCACAAATTTCTCTTAATACGGCGTTGGTTATTGTTTGAAATATTAGTTCTACTATAGATTATTTTCCTCTTTTTCTCCTAGTTTGTATTCTTGTTTCCCTTACTCTCTTTACTTGTCTTCTTGTGTCCATCCTCTGTAGAAACCCCCACCAACTCAGTTGTCTAGTTTCTATGAATTCTAAAGATAGATTCTACTTTTAATTCATTTCTAATCTGTTCGTTTCTTATTCTGTCTCTTCTTATTATGCCTCATTAGGGATTGTAAATTTACCGACTTTTTGAATTACCGGTAATTCGGTAAAACTGTCAATCAAAACCGGTTTACCGGTAATTTACCGGTAAATCATATTATTATATATATTTATATTATATTGTTTCTTTTTAGATTTTTTGCGGTTACTAACATTTTTAATGTAGTTTTCGGAGTTTATCCGCGTCTCCCCTATAGTGAGAGCTTGCCGAAACGTCGAGCCAATTTAAATATTACCCGGATAAACTCCGAAAACCATATTAAAAATAAATATATTTATATACATTTATTTATTATGGAACTGATTGAGATAGTTGAAGCCTAAACTATCCCAATTAGTTTCATACAATATATTAGTTAACGTATCTAATATATTTTTATGTAATATTAATATAACACAATATAAAATGACAATATATAATATATATAATAAAAATATTACAAAAAATATAATCCAGCATTACAAAAAACACATGAAAATAAAACTATTCTGAACATAAAATATAAAATGATTTAACATAATATACCTATGTTGTCAAACTATTAACATTATTTTTTATTTTAAACTTTTCTTAAAAAATAACCACGTAGAAAATATAATTTATTTTAACTATCATCTCCTAATTGCGACCTAATTTTTGTACAAAATAATCCAGCCGCGGATAAAGCTTTTTCGGATTCTACTACACTTGTTGGTCGAGTAGTGAGTAAACAATCAAACAATCATATGCCATTTGTATGCTTTCCCCTTATTTTTTCTCTTTAAAAATACGTCAATTTTTTTTCGATTATTTGATTTAGATTTTTATCATGATTAGAACGATGTTGTAAAATTACCGGAATTACCGGTAAAAAACTGGCAAATTACCGGTTAAATTTGAAGAGCATTTTTTGCGATTTACTGGTAAACCGGTAAACCGGTTTACCGGTATTACAATCCCTATGCCTCATACTCTTCTTAAAAATTTCGGCCGCTTGGATTTTACGTTATTGGCTCAATGTTAATGTCCATGACTCGCACCCAAATGTTAAGATCGGTCCTGTATATTGTACGATATACGCTCATTTTTGTCTTTCTTGAGCATAGTAAGTTTTTATTGCTTTTTATACCGTCTTTTTAATTTCCAATTCTTATTGTCCTGTATTTTCGATTGTCCCCCTTCTTAGATATAAGCTGTATCATACATATATCCCAGTCTTTCGGTATTATTTCTTCCGACCATGCCTTGTTCATGACTTCTAGAAGTACCTATAAGTGTTTCTTTGGGTCCTATATTTTTTAGCATTTTGCTTGTTATTCTGTCATAACCTGGTGTTTTCCCGATTTTTAATTCCTTTAATCCTTGTTGTAGTTCCTCTATTGTTATACCGTCTTCTTGTTCTTCTGTGTTAAGTTTTGTCTGCTTTTTTCTTTCATTTTGTACTGTCATTTTCTTATTGTTCGGATTAAATATCTTCAAAGTATTCTTTCTATTATCTCCTTTTCGTCTGTTAGTAGAGTTCCTGCTTTATCATTCATAGTTATTAGTTTGGGTTTAAATTTTTCAGTATTTTATAAAATAGTTTCTGATTTCCCTTACTGTCTGTCTCTAGTTTTTCTCCAAACTCTTTTCATGAATTCTATTTAGCTTCTGTTATTAAATTGTTGACTATTGTTTTCTGTTCTTTGTATTTATCTTGTGTTCTTTTAGATAGGTAATTCTTCCAGTGTGTTTTCTTTGTTTTTACCTGTTCCTTAAGTTCATCAGTCATCAGTAAAACACATATTATTGATACAACTTAAAAAAAAACAACAACTAATAAACAGGATATAATTTGCAAAAAGTGAAAACGTATTCAAAATAAACAATAGAAATTTGTTGATGATGATGTAAGTCCACTGATGGCAAAAAAAAATTGGTTTGGTGACTTAAAAAAAAATTGTTTAAGAAATCTGAATATATTTAAATTCATAGAAACATAGCAATAAACTTTCAGTTACAAATATATTATTTTTATCGACATTAAATTCGTTGCAACCTGAATATTAGTTATCACGAACAAATGCAATATTTATAATAGCGGAATGGATTGATTGCATGTTGATAATTGTTATACAAAAACATAATGTAGAATTAGGATTGATAATAATCATGTGTATTAGTAATCCTGGATCGGTAGTAAGCCGAGTAGTTAAGTAAGCATTAAATTTCTTACGAGGTTTACGCATTTGTTACGAGATAACAATGTGTGCTAGACTTGATATGAAATCATGTATTAAATAATTGATCGCGTAAGAGGTTTAAAGTTTACATAAGTAATGGAATGGCGCAAGTATTGATCAACCCGTAATAACACTAATCCAGTATCAAGCTACATTCTTCATTCCTTATTTATGGCGCGACAAAATAACAATTTCTTTATTTCGGTTTTATTCCATAAAGTAGTGTTTACATTTGGAGCTCGTTGTGAATTCGGTAAATATGTTTTCTCCCGCACACACACGTACATACCCCTTGCAAGAAAACATGGGAGCAACGCGCTTAAAAATTGCCTCGTATTTTTAGTTTAGTCTGGAATTTATTTATAATTAAAATATTTACGGCGCGTCTCATACTTGGCTCCAAATAAATTCTGAACGCAATTTCGTATTATTTTTCTTCTTTGAGATTTTAATTTGTTTGGTATAACATTTAAATGGACAATTTTGTTTAAGATCTATTTTTAGCATGAAACTGTGTGCACAAAAGGGTTGTAATCTTTATTTTGTTAGTGAACTCCGCAACAAAAGCATGAATTATTTTGAGCTTGCGAGTACAAAATATTTTTATACTCAAAATTATTACTCGGTTATAACGCGGTGGGTTGAGGCTTATTATTTTATTTTTAGAAACGCGAAGTCTCCGGATATCTATCTTTATATCCTCAATTTAATTCAATTAAGTAGGTACAAGACGATTAAAAAATATATTTCACCAAACACAATAAGTCTTAGTCGAAAAATGAATTATAAATGTGTATTTCTTTTCAATAAATGTTTAGGTTAGTAAACTAGAAGTCGGGTCAAAGTACAGTCAACCTTTAGATATTGATCTAAGGACTTTAAAGTGAATATTTTATACAGTTTAGTTTATTAAGAATTAATAATTTAAATAACATGCAATCAAAAATTGTATTTTGTGTAGATCTGTTCTCAAGTTTGTGAGGGTACTTTGTAAAGTGCATTGTTCTTCAACATCTGATTTTACTAACAGGGTGTCCACTTCATAACTGGGTTTGTTTTCACAATAATAGCAAATATTAGTGCAATCAAAGTGGCCCTTGAAAACATCGTGAATCGACACAAAGAAGTAAAAAGTTGTTTGAAGTCTGATAAACTTTTATTTTTAAAAAAGCATTCCTGAAGGTGATCTGGAAACAAATGAATAAAAAACAAAATATATGAAGATAGAAAGAGAAAATATGCACACACAGAACGATCTAGAAACAAAAGAATACACCTTCGAAAAAGTCAATACTTTTATTTACAGTGGGACAAGCTGGAAAGAACAGAGTGAATAGAAGAATTCTGAAAGGAAAACAGGCATGCGGCAAAAACAAAACCCTGCTAACGAATAAAATACTAAGTAAAACAACAAAAATAAAAATATACGAAACCCCGATAACACTCGTCATAAAATATGCTATGGAAACAATAACTAAATAAGAAAGAAGAAGAAAACTTAAAAATAGTAGAGTGAAAAGTAATGAGAGCAATACTAGGACCTAACGTAACAAGAGATGGAGATGTAAGATGTAAGAGAAAGAACAAAGAAATAGAGGAGGAACTCGGAGGAGAAAATATCATTCGACACATTAATGCACAACGATTACGATCGGCAGGACACATCATGAGAAAGAAACCAACCTAAATGATCAGGAGGATAACACAATGTATCCCTATTTGACCCAGGAACAAGGAGAGACCAAGAAAAGATGGAGAGACGCCCTGGAGGAAGATACAAAGGCATCGGGAATAAATGACTGGAAATCGAAATGCAAAGATAGGAAGGAATGTAAGAAAATAACGGAGGCAGCCAGGACCAACAGGTTTGAAAAGTTAGAGAGAAAATACCGACCCACCTCAATAAATGGATTTAGAAAACGCCTCGGCGTTAGCCATAATTCTAAGAATTATACAGCTTAATGATTGAATGAATTCCTGAAGGCGCAAGCATTATATAGGGCTTTCTACAAAGGGCTGCACTATAAATTAAAACAAACTCTTCCCAAACAATACACAAAAATTCTAACGTCTAATTTATCACAAAGATATTTTAGGACCAAGCAGAAAGATGCCCACTCTGATCTTTAAAAAATTAAAGCTGGAGTTCCACAGGGTAGTGTCTTGGGTCTGGTACTCTACCTACTCTTCACTTATGATGTTCCAGAACTAGAGACAATAACCGCTTTTACTAACGATACTGCCATTCTAGCTGTCGGTAAATGCAATGAAGAAACAGCAAAAGTTGCAAGCAGCCATAAATAATTTCAAAGATGAGCAAACAAGTGTTAATAAGGCTTAACGAAACAAAGTAAGTCCAGCAGGACCTCAGCAACTAAAGGATAGAACACACTCCGGTAATCCTGAATGGTCCGATAATACAACTTTTGAAAAGATTTATTCTGTTGATTGCTATGTAGATACATTTCTATTTCATTCTCATAGTTTTGTGCTACTCGGTCATTTTTGACACACCCTTCGGGCAAAACAAAGTAATTTATTAATATTTTTAGTTCTTCGGAAATGGTATCAAATTGTAGCAGTAATTTAAGTGTGTATGCTGCGGTCGTATTTTAGTGAAGTATAGGGGGTTAACACTTTATATGCAAATATCGAGCAATCTAATGTGTATCACGTAATAAAATATAAACGACATTAAACACGTAATAAAGTGATTAATTATTCAAATATTCCATCGCCGTGTTTGTTTAAAAATAAAACATGCTCGTGTTCCTTACTTTTTTAATTTTCACGTTCGTTTATTTATTTTTATATCTATTGTTCGCGACGCTCAGGGCCGTCGCTAGACCATAATCCAATAATTATTTGAGATCGTCAGAATTAATAGTCTATATGAAATTTATAGGATATCTCAACAATGTTCGCGTGAAATGGTTTTCAGAAGCACTTAGTTTTGTTAAGACTTGTGTAAAAAGCCTCCACAATAATATACAAGCCGTCCTGAAAGAGTTTCTTTTTGTTGAGACTTCTAACTTAATTCGTGTTATCGAGAAGCTGGTTCGCCTCGATATGCACATGCTAAACTATGGATTCTTGCTTCGTGAATTTTTGCAACTTTCTGGATTTTTAAAAATTAGAACAAAATCTTTAAGACACTTATCTTCTTTTATGATTCTGTAAAACAATTTGTTTAATTTATTTTTTTTAAATTGTGATTATCATACCAGCTACCTTTAATTATTTCTGCTAGGAAATTTTGACATTTAGCTAGTCGTTGAGGTCTGATTATACGACAAATTTCACGATGTGATCGCGTGAAGCAAAGATTTGGATCTAAACCTTCATTAATGAATAAATAATCATCGAGAACCTAATCTCTTATGAGACTTTAATCGAATAAGCAACAATTTTAAAAACTTCACTTGCCACTTTGGGCAACAAAGTAGCGTTTTATAGGACAATAACACTAAACAACTAATATTAATCCTGTAGCTAAATTACGTTACATTGTAGACTATCCGACGACATATTTTAATTATCCATAAATTACTAACTGATTAAAGATAATTACCAATTTAGTAAAAACCAGAATTGTTTCTTAGGTAAAGTCACTATACATTTTGCAAGTAATTTTGCACTGTAAATATTTGATCTTAATATTGATCTAATTGTAAGCTGTAAGCTCATTGTAAAAGTTTTAGGTATGTATGTATGTACCTACTAATAGGATTTAATCCGATAGTGGGAACTTTGCAACTTAACTTTTCGTTTTAAATATAATTTTCTTTACATACAATATAAAAACGCTAGGTTGAAAAAAATTTCAGTAAAAACAATTGACTTTTGTGCAAATTTATTGTTGCCCCAGCAGTGTTTTGGCCTATTTTTGACGATCCCAAGCGATCTTATGCAAACATTTTTCACAACAGAGCAGACTTAGGATCATTGCTACACACTCGAGATGAAAGGACAATCCAAACAATAGAAACACGGAGATTCTCCGCCTTCGAGAAAGGCAAAGAGGGTGACCGGCTGAAAAAGTCAGCGCGTCAATATTTTGGAGCTGATAGGGTATCCATCATGACTGGAGTACCTTCCAAACGGCAAGGCTATAAATGGGGAGTATCAACAACCTTACTGGACCTATTTAAACAGAATTATATTAAACAAAGGCCCAGTTTGGCAAAGAAAAAGATGTTTTTTCATCGCGAAAATGTACACTCATTCGTTCCGAATTGATTCGAATTGAATTTCCTTGTCCCGTATTCTCCAGATTTGGCCCCCTTCGATTACTAACTGTTTGCAAACTTAAACAACCCTTGGCGGGACAAAAACGTTCATCAAATGAGAAGGTCGTAGAGTCTGTAGACGCTTATTTTCCAGATCTTTACGAATTGGTGCACAAAGAGTGCGTAATGAAGTTGGAACATAGTTGGAATAAATGCGTTGTGCTTCAAGGATATTATGTAGGAAAGCTAAGGACATTTTTAACTTATTAAGCTATTGCTTCTATGACTGTTATATCTTCCTAACAATAAGTGAGACATGGAAAATTGATATCACCAGTTTATTTGCCTAGTAAAGGCGCGTACAGACCAAGCTCGCGAGTGCTCTAGAATAGATGGCGAAAAACTTGCGAACAATGAGCGAACCTGGTGTGGACGGGAGTTCGCGAACAGCTCGCTAGTTTGCTCTTGAGGCGGTACTTCGAGTCGCGTACAGTTCTCCTGAGGCGGTTTATTCGCAAACAATATAATTTTTAAAACTTAAAAAGCTGTTAAACAAAATAAAGAAACGCACAATATAATTTTTTTTAAGTTTCTCATTCTTTTTTTTAGCACTTAAACATCGTAACAGATTAAGCTTTTCTGAAGAAAAAATGCTACTTTCATCCCCGGTCTGGCTACTAGGATAATATTTTATAAACTACTAGCGTAGTGACCCGGCTTCGCTCGGTGATTTTTTTTATCAATCACAGACTACTCGCGCTTCGCGCTCGGTGGACGTTTTTGACCTTTTGAGAATTTTGGATCTTTTGGGAATTTTTGTATCGATTGAGAATTTTTGTATCTATTGAGAATTTTGAAACTTTTGTGATATTTGGATCTTTTGGGAATTTTGGTTCTTTTGGGAATTTTTGGAACTTCTGGGAATTCTTATATAGCCTATCTTCTTCCCATGGTCCTATAGATTGTCTGTGCCAAATTTGGTCAGGATCGGATGAATGGTATAGGAATGCATAAAGGACAAACATACATACATAGACATACATACATTCATTTTTATATATATAGATTTTAAACATTACAAAATTGTTTCGTATTTTAACTCTAAGAAGACGAATTTCTATAAAAACCTGAGTTAAGTAATTGAAATGTAACCACGTAAACATAAATTCGTAAAGTAAGCTGCACCGCAAACTCGAGCAAACTTCAAATTTTAATTGTCGTTACGTACTATTTGAACAATTTTATTTGCAGAACTCATTTAATTTACATACGAGAGCCTTTATACTCACACGACCATTAGTGTGTTTAAAACATAATAATAATAACAGCGCAACCATAGCTTTACGAATATTAAATTACAACCAGTGTAAATACAACTTCAAGTGTGCAAAGTTTACAAACTGCCAATTCCGAATACAATTATGTTCCTGCTCATAAACGACTGTTTTACGACAAACACCATGCATATTATATAAAACTCATATTAACGTATCCACGAAAACTAAGTACAGACCATATTGCTAACGTTTTTTTGACGGAGACAACATTTCACGCAATGTTTGTGCTCATGAAAATATGTCGATGCTTTAGTTCAATCGGCGTTTATCAAGTATCAACTCGAAATGTAAAGATTGGTTCGAAATCTCGTTCCTCAGCAGCGCCGCCCTTAGAAGTTGCGGGGCCCTGGGCAATAATTTTTACATTATTTTTGGTATGGTTCAAAAATATCATAAAACCTTCATCCTGAAGGAGAATGGTTTTGTTATACAGGTTGGTCCAATTTTTTGTAGCAGGGTACAAAAATTCATTTTAAATCGAATATTACATATCAACATAAACGCTTCATTTTAAAGATACAGGGTGTTGAAATTTTCGAAAAAGTATCGATAATTTTTAACCGTGTCCCAACCAAAAGATTTTAACAAAATTTGGTACGCAGCACCACCTTAAAGGTTACCACATTTGGTAAGAATGTCAAGCCCCACAATCAATTAGTGGCTGTGTTGTGGGGGTTCAGTTTTAATAAATTTTATTTAAAAAAACTAGTACGTCCCTGTTTAAAATCAAACTCTCAATTTTTTTCGTATCTGCAACCGTTTGGCACGAAATTGTATTTATTTCACTATTCTCGCGAAAAATTTGCTCCTAAGTTCGATCTAAAAATATCGCGAAAAGCAGAAAATTGCAAATTGCAGAGTAAATGGTCAAAATGTGGATCATTAAGCGTTAATTTAGTAGAACTTATTTCTTTATTATTAGCAGGTTGTTATTAAAAACTGCAAAACTCGGTTATTACTTCTTTATTTCGAATATTAGAGATATTTTTAGATGGAATTTATTAGCTAATTTTTCCGGAGAATGGTAAAATGAATCAAATTCCGCGCTAAACGGTGGTAGATACGAAGAAAAGTTAAGAAACACTTTTTGTTTAGAATAAAATGCTTTACCCAAAAAATAGTTCGCGTTTGATTTTGAACAGAGCCGTACCAGTTTTTTATAAAATTTATTGTAACTGAACCCCCACAACTTCGCCACTGGTTGCTTGTGGGGCTTGACATTCTCACCGAATGTGATACCTAACCTGTAAGGTGGGGCTGTATACCAAATTTGGTTTAAATATATCTACTGGTCCAGAAACGGTTAAAAATTATCGTTTTTTTTTCAACTGTATCTTTAAAATGAAGCGTTTATTGACCCATGTTGATATGGAATATTCACTTTAAAATAGTAAGTTTTGTATCCACTGTTAAAGTTCGGCTACAAAAAAGTGTACCACCCTGTATACATTTAATTTATAAACATTAATTTTCGGCAAAGCCTTTCACGATTTTTTTAAATGCGAACAACTGGTAGCGCGGGGCCCCTGGTAGCGCGGGGCCCCGGGCGCAGGCCCATATCGCCCATACCTAAGGGCGGCCCTGTTCCTCAGACAACTAAACTCTAACTTCAACGTACCCTAGCGGAATGGAAGCAGTCCCATGCAACTTTAACGACCTCCACTGTATATTTAATTATTGTAATATTTATAAAAGCGGCGCGCTCGGGGGTTAAAATTGCCATGTGGGAGGGGTTTTTAAATAAATAACAACGCTCAGAACCTAATTTACTTCTGCAAAGTTATTATATATAAAAAGTTTTCAGTTTGTATTAGCATTTTATTTCTCCCAGAAAAAAAAAACGCGCCATAATTAAAATCGATGCGGCGGCGGGAAGAGGAACAACACTAAACTAATGAAACGTACTTTCGTGCTTTACATATAATATAAAAACTTTATATTAATCAGTGGAAAACGATTAATCTTGCGAAACCGAATAAAACTCGAAACGGTAACGTAACATAAAAAACTTACGATAAAATCAGAAATTGAAATGCAGAAATATAAATGCAAATTACACATCAAATTAAAAGCACTCAAATTATATATTTTATTTCAGCCAACCCTTAAAAACTATAGGTGTGCGTGTTCCTCACGATTCTTAAATATACCTTTGAACTATAAAACGTTAAATTATCCATCTCTGCTTTTATCGTTTTCTCTCTCTGTCTAGACAGTCAGATTTAAAGATGAGATAGAACACTTAGTTATACAGTAAGAATCGCTATTTGCTACAAAAATTATCAGTGCAATGCATAAACACCGTAATATGTAAGTGCACCGGTTTATGTCGATGGAGCACTATTGAGATTTATTGGAAGCTCGATTAGCTCTCATAGATTAAGAAATTACTAAGTACTGCGTATGAAAGTCGATTGGAGCTTCATTATAATAATGAAGGCGGGCGAAAATTATATACGTGATCAAAAGCACAATGAAAAAATTATCTCAGCAGGTAGTTCAAAACAATTTACTAACTTCTTTGAAAGAAATATGTCTATAAAAAACTGAAACTAGCATTAAAAATTAAAATACGCGTTTTTTCCCTACTCGGCGTATCAGTTTGGACAACTATTGGGGTAGATCTAGCTAAATATAAGACAGTGATTTACTAACAAAATGTTGCATAGAAGTTAGTCTTCTTATGCTCATATTAGACGTTGCGATTATTCTTACAAATCATTTTTCCACAACGCAAATCCAAAATATCGCAACGTCTAAATGTGCATAGGAAAAAAAATCGCAACGTATTTTAAATGTCATAGGATTTTATTCTATTGAACATGCTCTAATTTTTCAAGGTCAAACAAGCGTATTTTTTTACATTTTTAGTAACTTTTGGTAATTTTTGTGCCACTGTGTTTTCAAAAACGATCACATAACCTATAAAATACTGACGTCAACAATTTTGAATTTGAAAAATGGATGACAAAAACTTTAAGAAGAGAAATGTTGTTAGTATGCTAATAAGTAATAACTTTATATAAGGGCCAGCCATGTTTATGGAAGATAAATAGCCCAAATTACTGTAGCAAAACTTTAAGAACTAAGGCGTGGAGCAAAATTACAACTTCATTAAAGAAAATGTTTAACTTGACTGAAAACGTAAAAGATGTATCAACATAGATTGCTGGGTTAAGGAGTACTTTCAGCAAAGAAAGCAAACAAAAGAATCCGTACAGGGGAGGAAGATGGTGTTATACCATATGAATCGACTTGGTGGGTAAATTTAATAAGTTTTGTTTCAATCCAAATGCCAGATCGGAATTTTCAAAAACTCCACCATCAGATACTCTCCCATTTACTCCTACATCAATGTACAAAAAACCATATGAAGCATCAACAAGGGCCAACAACACGATGCTGTTGAATTCTTTGTAGTTGTAAAAAGTGGCACCTGCACTTTTAGGAGCATGAAATGCTATGTGCTTTCCATCCAAAGCACCAAATATATTTGGAATATTGCATGACGAATAGAACTCTTCTGAAACTTGCTTCCATTCTTCTGATGTTGACGGCATCTTCAGATATTCCTCTCTCAACGAAGAATAAATTACGTCGCAACTTCAGGAATGATATTACTTAACGAAGACTGTAAAATTCTGGTGGATTGGCTTAGACTTTTATAGCTTTCACCAGTCGCGAGAAATCTAAGAGTCACAACCAAACGGTCCTTTGCTGAAATGCTGTTTCTCATTACGGTGTCACGTTTATCTATTATGCAAAAAATTGCGTCGTCCATTCTTAAAAAGTACCTGTACTCCTCTGGGTCTTCGTATCGGAGCTCCTGCTGAAGAAGATGCAGTGTGCCTCTTTCAGCTCTTCTTGTTCTCCAGGGTTTCACCCACCACCTCCTTTTTCTCCGTGTGTCCGTCGTCGTGGTCAACAAATAGTAATCACACATAATAATGTTGACCAAATACAGGACGTTTCTCACTTTTCCCTTATTTTTTAAAAAGGTACGCATTTTGCGCATGTTATGATGCGGCTAATTGACAGCCGGCTGTCATTTAAATGTCAGATAAATTGTGCAGCGCAGTGGCGATTTCGAATCGTACGCAAAAAAAATCGCAACGTGTAATAGGGGTCTTGTATTTATTTTACAAGGTGTAAAATATTTTTCTTACAGATGGAAAAAAAATCGCAACGTCTAATATTAGCTTTAGAGTTAAAATACGAATCAATTCAGTAAATTTTTTTTTTCTATTTAATTTCTCATAGAGTACAAGTTTTTTTACAATCAAACTGATTTAATGATAGATTGGACATTTGCCTTCCTTTCAAGATATTTATTTCATATGTTTCGTAAAGCCTATGTGAGAATTTTTTTTTTCTGAAGTAAAACAGCTGTTACTTCCAACCTCAACATTGGGGCTAAAAGTAACAATTGGGGTAAGTTGTAACAGCAAAATCATTTGCACAGCTCATAAGTGGTGGAGTATTCATCAACAAAATTAATATTTGATTCCAAAATACACATTGACAAAATGAAAAAAAAAATTTAAAAATCTTTGGTGCAATACAAAATGATAAGTCAACATTATCAATATTCAAAAATGTGAAACAAAAAGATACAATAAATTGGAAAATTAATCTAAAGAGTTTTGTATATTCTCATCTACAAAGAAAACCACCAATTATGTACCTAATAAGAGTGAACATTTGCAAGTGAAAAAACATTGATTGGGGTTGGTTGTAACACTGTTACTTTTGACCCCAAGTGTAAACAAAACAAATTGGAAGGAATCCACAATTAACCACGATTCCAACGTCAAATTGTATTGCATCCACCAATAGCCAACAAAATTTAGAACGAAAATCTAGGTACTTTTTTGTTCCTCTTTTAGAGATCGTCTAAAAGTCACTCGACCGGTGATAAAACGCATTTTTAGACGAAAAATAGTGCCTCTGGTTGGCAAAAACTTAACCTCTACGACAAATGAGAACTAGCAATGTAGGAAGGACGGTGGATGTAAATGAACATTGCACATGGCGACATATAACAAAAATATATAACTATAGGCACTGTTACAACCTACCCGTGGTACTTTTATTCCCGGTCCTGTAGTTTTTTTTTTTTTTTTTTTTTTCATTATATTAGTAACTATGTTGGTACAGTAGAACATTTATAAGAAAATGTTGATGGTAATAGCAATCCTTGAAATTTTATATGCGTTGAATAATTAAGACCACATTTACAGAGGCAGCTCAACGACTCCAATAGGGGGCCGATAGAGTCAAACGTAACCAACATTTTTGGTATTAAAAAGCGTTAAAAAACCACATTACGAGTGAAAATTAAAGGAACTATGTGCTTCACGAATAAATCTAGTAGCATTATTTATATTTAAATCCCTTCGCTCCTTCTGGTTAACTAATTTTATTTGTTAAGTCAAATTTATTTAATGTATCTGGTAAAACTTTTTTTACGTAAAACTACTTCGTATTTAAAATTGCTTAGCTGATGAAAATTGTCGCATTACCAGTTCAAGAAAATTTTGCGCAGGCCTTATTAATTGCACTACATTTAAAACTTTATTTACAAAGTATAATTATTAAATCTACGCATTAGTCATGTAACAAATTAACCAAGATTTTTACGTCACACTAGCTATTCTGTGTATAACATATGTTCAATTCTATTAAATAAATATTTGAATAAGGAGTGAACAATTTTGTACAATTAACTGCATTTAGCTATAATATCATATTTATTTACATTATGATGCAACTTTATGACGCCATTAATCTTAAGTGTTATATTTATGTTAGTCATTTTATGTGTAACATTTCTTTTACGGTATTATGATTGTGAGAACTTTGGCGATCCTCTAATGCCAACATATTCCGTCGAATTTAAGTGTATTTGTATAGTGGTTTATTGTTTATTAAATAGATCAGTGTTATTAATCGTTACCGAGTATTATTGGCGTAAAGAACTGCAATTGTTTAAGTTCAAAGCGAACAAAATAAAAACATCATTGATAGGTTTGATGATAAATCATTTTCTAGGAATCTAGAAATATTGGATTCTTGGGGTTTGACGATTTAAATTTAATTTTCTTAAAAATTATTTTATTTATTAGTGTTTTGGTAACATGCTTAACACAATTTAAAAAAAAAACTGGCACATGCACACAACGCATATCTACACATACTGATCTCAATGAAAGTAGAAAATAAATATGGTGGTAACACTTGAATTTCTATTAAAAGTTCAGACATACTTTTATAAAACTTAAGCTTTTAATAGTCGGTTTTTGGCTACAAAATTATTCCGTAGAAAAATCCTATTAAATTTGAATAAATGTACGTATTTGAAATGGATTGTGCTGTATCTGTTACTTGAAAACAATGTAGTTCTTGTTCATGTTTACATAGAAAGTCAAGTTTTACCATCGCCGTGGGGTTATTTCATGTCCAAAGCAATTTGTGTCTATGCGAAATCTAGTTTCAAAAGACAGCGATTGAAACAAACGTTTGTTAGTCTAACAACAAATGTATTTTTCAAATAAACTAAATAACTCAGGTTAGCATGCATAGTGTAGGTAATTTGACAGATAAAGTATATTTCTGTAATCACAGCTTGCTGTTCTGTGATTCAATTTGTTTCATTTGTATAATCATAAGAATTTGTTAATGCGTTTATGGATGTATGCAATTTACGTGTGTTAATATACGAACAAATTGTGCAGTTTTTCACACAGAAGAGTAGAGCAGTTATTTGTTTAATTTAAAATATTAATCTTTTTGATTATGGATATTTGGGAACATAAGAAAAATTAAACGTTTTATATCATCAGTTCTTGCAATGGACGACTTTGTGTTTTACAAATTGGTAGTAGTGCTATAATTTAGTATTTAAACTCTCAAGTAGGAGTAAGTATATAGTTTCAAGTTTCAACATTTTATGTTTCAAACTAAATCTTTTTTTTTGTTGAAAACTAAAAGGTTCGCACCAGTGGCGTGCGGTGACTTTTCAACCAGGGGATGCTGTCCAAAAAAACGAACAATATTTTTTTTTTTTTAATAATTTTATTCTACGATCTTTTTTACAAAATTCGTCTATAGCAACATCATACAATCTTTTTTCATTTTTCATATTTAGCAACAATTGTTTTTCAATTGATATTAAAGCGAGAGCAGACAGTCTATCGTCATTTTGGCTGCTTCTGGTTAATGTTTTTATTCTTTTCATTGTCGAAAACGATCGTTCAGCCGATGCGCTCGTGGAAGGTATAGTGCAAATTAATTGTATTAATTTAAATACTTCTGTCAAAACATCTTTTAACTCATCTTTCACAATTAATTCTTTTATGCAATTTATAGATTTTAAATGAAAGTCGGGAGTCGAGTACAAGTAAACTAATTGACTTTTTAACTTCATAAAATTAAAGTATTTTCTATAAGTTGGCTGAAGTTATTGTAATAGAAAATCCGGAAAATTCTTTTCATATTCTTTAAATTTTCAATCAAAAATTGCACTTATTATTAACCACAGTTTCATCCATATTATGGGGCGTATTAAATAATAACCAAAATTCTAAGTAGCGAAACAGTGCACTCAAAATAGAGTTAAGCTTATTTAAATAGAAGAAGCTTGATTTAAAGAAAGTAAACAAAAATCAATTTACAACGTAAATGATTATTTTGTAGCGTGCGGTAATATCAATCGAGTGCGGCTGCCCTATAGGGTTACCAACTGTACGCTTTTGGAGCGTACATACGCGTTTTTGTAATAAAATATTAATGTGTACGCTATACGCATGCGTTTGAAGAAATCTATTGTAATGTACGCTTTTTGGTCATAAAAACTTTTTTGAACTATTCGATGGCGCGAATTCAAGTGTTCGATCTTATAAGACTGAGATCTTGTGTTATTTTTTAGAATTTTCGTTAATTTTATGTTTCTATATTAGTGTGATAGGTAATATTCTTCACATTAAAAAAGGGAGCCAGTGAGCTTTTTTTTTTTTTTTTTAAAACCTTTCTTGTGTGTACGCTTATGGACAAATGTAGAGTTGGCAACCCTACTGCCCTACCATATTACAGTTGCCCCACACAGAGGAACCATGAGAGTAATCGCTTCCCGTAGCTGTTAAGTAAAGCAACGATGCGGGCAATAGACTAGGGACTGCATCGCAGTGCGCATGCGCCAAGAACGCAAATTTCGAATCCACAATCAGAAACGCATCCCTCAGTCGGGTTCACAATCGCTAACGCTGTGCATCGCACACATTTAGTCAGCCGCTCGCTGGATGTAGATTATACAACGCAAATTTTCGAGCAGGCAAAACATCGTAGGTATATAATAAATAAAATTATCACGTAACAAAAAATAAAATCAAAGCGAAATAAAGCTACACGAAATTCAAATATGATACGGAAAAAAAATATTCTTGACGTGAATTTTAGGGGATGCGCCGCATCCAACGCATCCATGGACCGCACGCCGCTGGTTCGCACACAGTACACATAATGAGTGTATGGTGTATGTATACAAACTCATCTTTAAGTTTCTTTGACCAGTAGTTAAAAAATGATTAAATCTTTTGAAAGAATACTATAATTATTTGCAATGCCGGTATCTTTCTGCTAATCTATAATTACCTAAACATATTTAGTGAGGTCAGAGGTTGGGAAGAGATACGGTACTGAAAGTTTTCTATTTTAATGTTGTAATTGACTGTAATTTACATGAATGTCATTGTAACTGTTCGAGGTTTATTGGTACTAAGAATACCGCAGTTATAACGGTATGCACTGTCTTATTTTGGCCAGAAGTATAAGAATTAATGGTGCTAAATAATTATGGAAGTATTGTATTTTCCATATTGTTAAAATTTAAGAATTAACGACTTAACTTCTGATAGTCTTTTACAGGAATAAAGTAGCAAAATTCCGAAGCTGGCTATGATATTATCACGTTTACTTTTAAACAAATTATTAATTATTTGCAATGTATACGATAAAGTATAGACTCACTACAAATGTAAGTTATATGATTGTCTTTATTGTATGGGTAAAAAATAAGAGTAATATTTAACTTTTCTTATGGCACTAGTATAATTTTAAGTCAAAATAGGTTAGTAGATTTTTATATTTCTAGTCTTGAATACCTTTTAATACGCCTTTTCGGGATGATCTGCAAGGGTAGGTTAGTAAATGTCATAAGAAGAGATAAAAAGCATATTACGTACGAGTGGAGAAGTTTCCACGGGTGCGAAATTGCTTTACAACTAGAGTTTTGTACTATACTTTTTCTACGACTTATATGTATGTACTTGGAGGAAATTGGAAGTAGCGCCAGGCCTCTAAAAGTCTGCTTAGGCCTGACTTAAAGCAAGAAGCCAGTCAGAGAAGGTTAATATACATTGCTAATTTATCAAATTAAGCAAACATTGGGCATATGCAAATTTATAAAATACTAACTTTTATTTGCTTTACTAGTGGGTCAAGACCCCATCAACCTACGTTGTATACGCCACTGGTCTGCGTGTTGTTTGGTGATTCTACGAGTACAGTGTGACATACAATGATATATTGTCTCTTCGATTGTACGTAATAAAATATTAAATTATTTCTATTTGTTCTGTCAATAGCCTTAAATAATTTTGTAGGGAGTCGTAAGGGACATAATTAAATACCAAACTACCCCTTGCGTTATGTTTACCTCTCCTTGTACAATTACAAAATAAATTATACATATACAAACAGAGTTTTTATAATAGAAATAATGATTCACGAAATGAAAATAAAAGTAGCACATGAATAAATGAGTTCGTTACAACATAACATGCCGTTAGAATTAATAGAAATGTATAAACATCATTAACTCTACATAAAATAACCCCCTTACTTCAAAACGCGATCACAGAAATGACGTTAATTGGAACAGCTGGATAACGACTAATTCCTTACGTTTATATCAGACATTTTTAATATTGGTACACATTAATTTGAAACTTGTCATTTAGATGTGTATTGTATTTGCACAACATTTATTCGTAGTTTAATTTTATAACAACCTTCGTTACCAAACGCAAGTGAGACTTGTTTTTCTTGTACAGAATTTAATTCTTTTTATGCTGTTTGTTGACGAAGTAGTTTGTACTAATAATTTATTTTAAATAGTTATACAGGATGAGCCAGTAAGAATTCCTCCTCAGGCCTTTAGTTTATTTATTTTAAGACATAGAACTTTACTGTTTATTATAAAATATTTAGAGGGTCGAACGTGATTTTAAACTTTAAACTTAAACATTCTAAGTTACTAAACTAATAGGATGGCCCATCCGACGAAATTCGTACACATATCGATGGCGAAGCAGCACGGTCTGCTAAACAGGTTAGGAAGCCTGTCAAAAAATCTGGAACTTTTCGACATAAATTTTCGCTAGATGGCGATTAGTCTAAAAAATCGTTCGCCATAATTATCCGTTAGATGGCGATAAGTCTAAGAACCTGTGCTTGTACTAGGTGGGATCTCATTTTGAACAAAACTTACTGAAAATTAGGTTAAAACATTTTTACATACTCTATATTTTATATATGTGCAGTCCAAACCTCAAGGCACCTTAAGACACTTTAAATGTAAGCTACAACTTTAAGTTTGCAAAAAGTCATCCCTAAAATATCGAATAATTAAGGGGATGATCTATCTAATAACAAATATGCTCCCTATCAATACTTCAAAAGTTCCTTGAACTTTGCAAATAAAATAAGAACGGTCCTAGTATGGTAAATTACAGTTCTTGCCCATCATTTTATCATAATTAATTAAATTATGGTAAGAATTAAAATCGTCCAAGTAATAGTTATTTTTCGCAAATAACGTACTTTACAAAGTTTACTATTAACATAGGTCTTATCGTCTCTTGCTGTTTATAGTTATGTACACAATGCTGGTCTTGATCGCATCACTTACGTTAATACTAATAACAAAAATCATGCAATCTCTAAATGCAACTTATTATCAATACCAGCGGAGCATACTATATAGCTGTGAATAATATTTCCGTTTATTTTTATAGCAAATCTAATATGTATAAACTATAAAGTAGGCTATTAATTTTACCATAAAGCAAAATGAACCTGGTACATAAAAATCCAGCTCGATTAACTTCGTGTGAATGGAATATATTACCTAATTGTATTGTTGTCGGGAGCGTGAAGGCGAAATTGTTTATTATTTAAAACGATGTGAAACAAATAATAAATCTGCTTTATGAGAATATATTTTTATAGCTGCTTTTAAATGTTTTATTAGTGCTAAGAAATATAATTGGTATTCGATTCCCAACTAAACTTCGACCAGTTTTTCTTCGTCTTAGATTAATGAGGTATTTCATTTATTTTGTTTCAATATAAAATATTTAAATCTAAGCATTGTATTAAAATGAAGGCACAAGATTTGGCCAATTTAGTATGAAGAGAAATTCTAATGATCGTGTATTAACAAAAGTAATTTCAAATTCGATGAATAAATGCAAAAATCTTCTAGACTAGTTAAAATTTATACAATTAGAAACATTTACCCAAAAAAAACCATATTACATCATCCCAAGACATGAACGCATCAAAACTTTAGATCAAAGTTATTATAAACATATTTTGCAACTAAATG
Source organism: Elmis aenea (assembly GCA_947652605.1). Lineage (NCBI taxonomy): Eukaryota > Metazoa > Arthropoda > Insecta > Coleoptera > Elmidae > Elmis > Elmis aenea. The sequence continues at coordinate 6,293,509 of OX393577.1, read as the reverse complement.
AGGATCAATGAACAAAATGAAGACCAACTAATCACATAGAGTCCTGTGATTTAGTATTCTGGCACAGAAGACTGCTATTGTATATCCTTGTTACAACAAAAAATGTTGGAAAAATTTAATATGAACAATGGTTATCGCCCTAAACTTACAGCGAATAAGAAAAGCCACAAATTGTAGTCGGAGTCATGATTGGTTCCAAATACGTACAATAAGTATGAGTACAGAACAAATGTGTCATGAAACACATGGAAGGCACTTGAAGAAGTCTGTCGACTCTCAAACACATTGTTATTCAATTTTTAAGGAACTCCTTCCATAGCAGCCATCCAAAAACTTTGAGCAAGACATCTGGTGTTTAGTGAGGCAGCAACGTCTAGTTCTGAACACGAGAGGTGTGTTTAACACTTTCCAGTAAACACTGTCTAATCAATTGATTGGAAAATTAAAATATTGTTAACTATATTGGGCGTTCCAGAATACTCTAAAGCGATCAAATCTTTACTAGAAAATTTTTTTCACCTGTCAAATTTGCATTTTCAACCAATCACTAATCTTAAATCTTCTAGAGACTACCAATAGGAGCATTATTACACGGTAATAATTTTACATTCCCCTGTCAGATGTTGATCTTCCTGCCAAATTTGAGTTTTCGACCAATAACAAACTCAGATTTCCTAAAAACGACCAATAAACATACCTAATCATACACTGATAATATCCGCAATTAACAGATTTTTATGCGTTTACTGGTCGTTTCTAAGAAATCTGAGTTTGTGATTGGTCGAAAATATTAATTTGGAGAGGGAATTAAATATTTTGGTCTTGATAATTTTTTGACGAATTTCGGCGACCAGTAGCGTTACGTTAATAAAGATTAAATTACACCCCGGACGCACCACTCTGACAGTATTGGTAAAATTTGACATGACATACATTTAATTTGACAGGTAGGTTAGGTGAAGTAAATTTTCTGACAAAATATAACGTGCATTGCAAATAATCTATAATTTTTGACAAATCTACACTCATACAAGTTGAATCAGGAAAAATCACTCGTGCAAAAAAAATAATTACTCTAATCCAGTATAAGTTAACAATAAAAAGTGCAAACTAATCGTACACACACATAATACTTATCTAGTTTACATTAATCTTCCATCACTCAGTATACATACATTCTTTCTTCCATACAATAACACATATGCATTAATTTCTTCGTAATTAACATGAAACCTATTAAATAGACGCCATATTATCATCTACTTGTTTTTACGCGACAGTTATACACAAAGCGAAGAAAATACAATAGGCCATAATTAAAACAAAACGCTTTAACGCCTACTTGCTTCCTGTGATCGTTGAAATAATAGTTAGTGGCGAGGATGGTACCTATTTCTTAAAGATTTATCGTCACGACATTATCGCCATGTGCTAAATATAAGAACTATTTTACAAAATAATCTAAATGTAACCGGAAACGAAATTTAACAAAACTACAACCTAAAAACAAAATTGTACATAATTACCCAACAACAAATTTAACAAAGCTATTTAGACGCGAAAAATTGTTAAAAAAAAATCTTGTTAAAGAGGGTGTTTTTGTAAAAAGCAATTGTCAATTTTTGCTTTTACCGTTGTACAATCCCAACAGACTCATAACCACAAGTGTCAATCAGTTGATTTATAAAATTATAAAACCTTTTCACGGATTTTAAAACTTTTTTGTAGTAACACGAAAATAATAATTTTTAAATAATATTTTATACAGGGTGATTGAAATTCAAGTTTAAGCATGGGGATCTCGCTTATTATAGTAGCTAGAGTACAGGTTTAAATTTGGCAAAGTTGCTAAATTTTGTGCTTAATAATAATACGAAGAGAAATTGGAAGTATATCAAACGGTATCTGAGAAAATTAGGAAAAACCGGAAAATACGATTTTTGAAAATCGCTTAAAACTCCTTTGGAGTATAAAATATTTCAAATGTGTTAAAACATCGCCCAAGCAATTTTTTAAGCCGAATCGGATGGTGGTCACCAATTTTTGCTAGTTCGATTCGTTTTTGTTTTATGACAACCAACTTTGTTTTTTCTTGTGGGTGCAATTTTTGCTATTACATACTCTAATAGCATCTATTTTTTTGAATCCATTGATGTATCACACATGGTATTATACTTCTTTACTCATTTTCAAATTTAAAAAAGGGTTTTAAACAACAACCATTATAAAACAAGTAGGCCGGTCGTTGTAGTTTATGTTGTTTCCATGACAACCAATCAACAAACTGAAAGTTTTGAAAGCCTATTACTTGTCACATTAATAAATTCGTAAAAATGATCTTTATTAACGAAGAAAAACGCGATAAGCTGCTAATTTTTTATTCATTGAATAGGAATTCTATATTGTCAAGTCAACGATATGCAGAAACATATCAAGAAAGAAGACAACCCTCACACACATATTTTTAAACGTTGGACAGAAGTTTACGTTTTGCCAAACTTGGAGAAAAATATGGCATTCATGAAATACTACTCTATAAAGGTATTATCTATACATTATGAATGTAAATACTACGTTATAAAGGATTACGAGTTATATTCCATTCATTAGTTTAAAAATAAACTACATATAAGACATATAAAAATATATATTAATAAAGCTACCACTTATTCTTGATACCAAAATCATATTGTCTGTTTAATTTAAGCGTTTTCAATAAATAAACCTAATTTTACAACGTAGATTCAATATTTCAAATAAAATCTAATCTTACTTTGTTCTTTCAGTCCATTCATGCAACAGTGATTATCTCAAAACAAACCAATGGAAATTATAATTCACCTCAAGTACTATTAAGTTTCTAAATACCCAAGATAAGAACTTAATTAATTTTAATAATCAAGGAATATGCACCTGCATAAATGTCCACTCTATGCGGAGTTTTATAAGAACATCGCAATAATGTAATACTGTGCAACTTTGCCTACCGATAAATCACAAAAACGCTAAATTAAAAAAATATATATCAAAACTTTATCCTCTATTTGACTTGTGAATATAATTCTGTGGTAAAAGAAGTGGATGAAAAGATACAAACTAAAAATAACCAACATAATCAAACCCATTTTGAGCTTCCACGATTAATAAAAAAAATAAGCTGTTTTAAAAAAGTTCTACTCATAATACATAGATACATTTGTATAAATATAACAGTCAACAAACATAAATCATCTTTTAAAAGATATCTATTATATGTATAAAAATCTCCTGCAATTTGTCTACGAAATGAAGGCAATTCTTTTACTTTCGTAAATAAAAGCTTTTTTCACGTTCATTAACTGAAGCTAAGAATAAAATAAATTTAATGACACAAAATAATACCTTCATCAACTGTCTTTTTATATGTTGATTTAGTCGTGACGAACACAATTCTTTATATATTATTAATAGAAAAACGTTGAATAGAATATTACTATTTACATTCAATAAACTAGACAAAGTATGAGTTGTAGAATAGAAATTCACAAAACTTCACGCTGTTGCTCAGCAATTTGCATCATATAAACCAGGCCTTATTTTAGGTTTTTTTTTTCTACTGCACACATATAATTGTTGGTTTAGACAAAGCGATAAATCCTAAAGTAAATAAGCTATTCATAAGACGAAAATTAAAAAAAAAAAGAGAGTGATGTTAATTTTATATCTCTGTAATTATTTATTAATTTGTTTTTATTCTATAAGCATATTGGACGCTAAAGAATGGTACCGGTTTTAGAATTTTTAGTGATAGCTGGCGTGCCAACGTCACGTTCCCTAATTAATTAATTGATCATAACTCGGCAACTAGTACAGATAATTTTTTTTTAAATAGGGCGCATTTGGACGCATATTGGGCGCTTAAGGATGAGACGAATTTTACAATTTTTGGAAATAGGTGGCTTGCCAGCGTGAAGTTGGCTCGCCACTTAATTAATTAGCTATATCTCGGTAACCCGTTGAGCAAAATTGAAAATTTTTTAGGGCGCATTTGTGCGCATGTTGGGCGCTAAAAGATGAGACTAATTTTAACATTTGCGCCGATGGTTGGCGTGCCAACTTCATTGAAAAACACCTCACAGGGGAAAGATACTTGGATACCAGTCGAACGAGAATGATCCTGACCTACCAGATAGTACAGGATTCTAAACCAGGGGCCCATGGACCCCCAAGAGGTACCTGAAACTTCAACAGGGGGTACGTGTCAAATGCAATGACCGGAAAATTTTATTGGTGGAAAGCTAGAATCAACAATTTTCGCACTAAATGTTTTTTACACTGTATGTTCTATGCATAAATAAAGTTCTTTTGAAATGGGCTAATTGACAAGCGGTACATGACGCTTCACAGTGATGCCAAGAAGTACCTACATTGATGGAAACTCGTTCAGAACCGCTGAGATAGTAGGTACCTACTATCAGCAAGACGTGTGTGCACCCCTGCACTTTGCACGTCCTGGTCGCGATTTTCTGGACAATTACTTTCCTAGAAGGTGGGTTGATAGGCGAGGGCCGATTAAGTGGCCACCAAGGTCTCCAGACCTTAAACCCCTTGACTATTTTTTAATGAATTATTTGAACTCGAAAATACACCTCGACAGACCACATAATGTAAAAGATTAAAAAATCGGATAAGAGACGAAATCCTCATTCAAAAGGTGCAAAAATAAAATGTAAATAGGCTTGTTTATATCCAGGAAACCAATGAATGACAATTCGAACACTTAATTTAATTAGCAAAAGTATAAAATTGATTAATTTTAGTTAATAATAAAATTTAAAAAATTCAATTTTCACTTGTTCGAAAATTTTCTTATGTAAGGGGTCAACATTTTTATAGTTATTTAGAGGGGGGGGGAAATGGGGGTTACCATTTAAAAAGAATGTCGAAGACGTCATTACTGGCACGCACATAAAGATTAACAATTTAATATAATAACAAAATCTGTGTTCTTAAAAATAAAATTGACGTGTGTTTTTCCAAAAAAAAATTGTTTTGGGTATAATGCTTTGATTCTATTTTTATTCTATACTTTTGCCTCGCACTGTATATGTATGCATGTAAAATCTTCGTTAAATTTTCGTCGATTTCAAATCTATCTCAATAGATACTGCGTTAACATTTCTTTTTTGTGAAGTATTAATTACATTCGGGTAATCGTTGTGATTAATTATTGCACAAATATGACATTCCCACTGCACAATTTAAAATTCCGATACACGTTTTGTGTCCAGTTGCGAGTCGGAATAAGGGCTGACATAAACTCGGGCAACGTAAGTGGTAACTTAAATATCAAAGTGGGTGGTCATTTTCTGTAATTATTAACCGCAAGTGTACTGTAAAATTAACGCTAACAAGAAAACGCGATTCGATTATTAAACTACCATAACATTCATGAAACATGCGTATATGGGCATATTTCCTCCCATAAAAAGCGAACTTTATAACTTTGCACAAGTGTTCAATTCAAACATTTATAAGACAGTTAATACAGTTTACTTGTGCATTAATTCAGGTGTAATTGGTCCGAGTAACTCGTTGACACAAATAATAAATAACGTTTTGACGTTGAAAATACACCAAACGTAATTAGGAAAGTAACGTAATCTTCTTTATGCCGTAAATTATCGCCAATGACAAACTTAAAATTACTAAACCGATTCTTTTCTTAAAATAACTTTTTCTAATTAATTTAACCTAGAGACGTTTCAACGGAGGAAAATTAATTAAAGAAAAACTTGGGGCATTTTCGTGCGATATATTATAATCGCCAATAACAAAAATTAATTTCATCGATCGGCCATTCGTTATGTTCAAAGTTTGAGAGCTCCCTCCCATGCAATGACTGTTTAAAAGTTTCTCTTCGTGATTTGCACTTCAGTATTTCTGCTAACTAGCTTACTGGCAAATGGACCAGGAAACAACTTTTATTGGAAATTCTAATGGAACACAAAATGTATTTGCGCTCCCCAACTAATTTTTATTTATTTTCTGTTTGGAAAATTTCGGAGTGGTTTCCGAATGAGTAACGTACGTTTGCTGTAATTTATCTTGCAATATAAAAGTACGTTAGACGACAATCTTTTTATTCGTGTTAAGGCTTGTATTGGATAATACAGTGCCGGCGTTGAAAACATTATTTAGAAGGCAGAAGATATGTCACATATCAATTAGCAAAAACACCATCAGATATTATGTAATATAATTAGGTACTATTGGCACTTTACGAGTAGCATTTTCTTTTACAATATACAGAGTGTTTCTTAAATATTGCGAAAAAATTCGAGAAGTGATTCCTTATCTAAAATGATTTATATAAAATGTTTCCCTTAGACGTCTCCTTTCGGAGTTACACCCCCCCTAAAGGGGAGCGGTAAAATTAGGTTTTTCTTTCATTTCTCTAATTTGGATAAATGTAGGAGAATAATATTTGGTAGAAGCTTTATACTTATACAGGGTGTCCCAATTATACACCGCCAAAAAGTAGGTGCATATTTCTAAGTGAAAATGATGACCATTTGTCAAATATTTTGTTATCCGAAAATGCTTCCTTTCAAAGTTAGAGACCTCCAAAGTTGCAAAAAAATATCAAAAAATCGATTACGTCCTAGCCGTTTGAGCTAGAGCTATCAAACTTGACCGAAATGTTTAGGTGTTTCCCATTGACTTTGTGGGATAATTAGAAAGAAAACACGTAATTGGAAGTATGATTTATAGTCAGGTCATCCGCTTACCATCTTCAGAATTTTTTTCAAGCATGACATTAGCCAACTAAGTTTAGTAAAAGAAATATTTGAGGTGTATCAACAGAGTTTGTCGATGCATCTTTAGCGCTAATTTTCTCGAAAACGCCTGCGTTTACAGCAAAAAACAAAGAGGGACGATTTTTTTTCTCTTAAGTCGTACTTTCTTATGGACGAATGACATTTTCAATTTTATTCCAGAGAAAAACATTCTGACGATGGTAAGCGGATGACCTGACTATAAATCATACTTCCAATTACGTGTTTTCTTTCTAATTATCCCACAAAGTCAATGGGAAACACCTAAACATTTCGGCCAAGTTTGATAGCTCTAGCTTAAACGGCTAGGACGTAATCGATTTTTGATTTTTTTTTTCTTGCAACTTTGGAGGTCTCTAACTTCGAAAGGAAGCATTTTCGGATAACAAAATATTTGACAAATGGTCATTATTTTCACTCAGGAATATGTACCTACTTTTTGGCGGTGTATAATTGGGACACCCTGTATATAAGGCTGGTTATAAACAATGAAAAATCCTGATGAAAATTAGCTTAAGGAGGCGTCTCAAATTACAAGCAAAAGTTTATTGCAACCAATAAATAATCATTATTTAAAAATATCCTTCAAAAATGCTTTTGTTGGTGTATCAGTAGTCCAGTAACAGTACATGGTCAACTATGTGTAAAATATAATTGAAAAACGCTGTGTTAAGATATCGCTAAATCGACGAACTAACGCATTAAGATAAGTACAAACAAGAATACATATTAAAAACTTACCCAAGCTGAAAAAATGTTAAAAACGGTAGGTCGTCCGTGATCCCCCTTTTCAGTCCTTATCTCCGCCACTGCAAACAGACCTCGCCAAGCCGTAGAGAGTGTCAAACTGTAAACAAGCAGTAATTTTAATAATATAAAGCGCAAAATCACATTCTGGATATTTTATAGTTTTCATTACATTGTTCCCGTTCCTTTTACAACATACATTTCCCTGCTGAAAATCCAATGAAAAAATTCATCGTATCCGAGCAGCAATAACCCGTATTTCTATTAAAATTACATTTTTACAGTTGCAAAGTTCGTTTCTGGTATTTTATCATCATTTCTGAACGAAAACAATGTAATATTATTACACTTTTATTACTTTTTACGCTATTGAATTGAAAATGCCGATTCGGATATGTAACACAAACATTTTTGTTACTTTGATTATTTGAACGGTGTACGGCGATTATTAGAATTGCACGAACAACTGTTTGTTAATTAATATAAGATAATTTAACGAGTTAGTAACGTTCACAAAATGTCGTAATTAATCAAGCGAACGTTATTATTGCGTTTGGAAATAAAACCGACACAAAAGTTTTGGAGGATTTTTTTTTTATATTTAAATAATGTTACCATCTAGTCTAAGACTAATAAGTAAGTTAGTTCTATTCCTAATATACTATAAAAAGGTTAAGATCTAAGAGTCACCCATTGGCATCTCTTATCTGTTCTAGCCTTTGGCGCTCTATTCTTGTGCAGTAACACAAACACTGACTCTGCTTTTTTTACACTTTTTTTAAGCACTAATAGTGTCACATTATACCAGCTCAAAGGGTTTTTTCCTTTTGAGTCTCCTGACTATATTTGTGTTATCGAGAAGCTGGATAGCCTCGATATTCACGTGCTGCAGTACTTTCTTCGTGGCTTCTCGAAAACTTCTGAATTTCACTGTCCACAAACTCTACTCCAAGGTCCCTATGCAGATCATCGTTTCTAATGTACCAGGGTGCATCTACGATGTTCCTTAGTACGTTATTTTGAAAAGTTTGTATTACTTTGATGTTGCTTTTTTGGTACAACCCCAGAGCTGTATACCGTAAGTCCACACTGGTTTTAGTATTTGCTTGTATAAGAGAAGCTTATTATGTACTGACAGAGCGGATATTCTTCCTAAGAGCCAGTACATTTTTCGATATCTAATACCCAACTCCTCTCTTTTTTTTCTGACATGAACTTTCCACCGAAGTTTAGTGTCAAGTGTTAAGCCGGAGGTACTTGGCTGTGTTGACGTATGGTATTATCTGACCATTTCTGGTTACCGGAGCGTGTTCTATTCGTTTGTTGGTGAAATCAATATGGACTGATTTGGTTTCGTTAAGTTTTATTCTCCACCTTTTTGTCCAGCTTTGAAATCGATTGATGGCTGTTTGCAGCTTCGTTGCTTTTGCCGACAGCTAGGATGGCAGTATCGTCAGCAAAAGTAGCGTTTGTGTTGTTTTCTAGTACTGGAAGATAACAGGTAAACAGCAGGTAAAGGACTGGAACCAATACACTACCCTGTGGCACTCCAGCTTTAATTTCTTTGAGATTTAGAGTAGGCATCTTCCTGCTTGATCCTAAAATATCTCTCTGATAAATAAGACATAAGAATTTCTGTGTATTGTTTGGGAAGAATATGTTTTCATTTATAATGCAGTCCTTCGTGCCAAACCCCATCAAATGCTTGCGCCACATCCAGCGGAACAAACTCTTTTTCTTTTTTCTTCTTAATATAAGAATTCTGAGAATACGGTTGTATAAAAAAATTAAAAATGTAGGTGCTGTTAACAAAATGGCAATTTCATTAATTCTTTATTCTTTACCAAGTTGTTTGAGCTCATATTCTCAATTCAGCTTTTGAATATTGTTTCGACTTAGCTAAGGAGTTGTGAAAGATCAGATTGAATCGCTTTGTAAACCAAATGAAATAGGTACCTATAATATGTTTTCTTTCTTATAGCCAAGGGATATACAATTCGAATTAAGTTATGGTAGGATACCTTTGGCTTATTTAACTGAAGTTGATATTTATTGAGCGACATGATTTGGCCACTATTTCGTACGGTTTTAAGTTCTTGTTAAGTAATGGAACGAAAAATATAAGTTGTGTAAAAAATTGCATAGATTTGGAAATGCTGAGGATTCTGTGTTTGCTGTTTATTCTTTTGATATGAAACTAGCACGAACTAATAATTCGTTTAATTAATGAACATCTGTATTATTATACCAAATATTGTACTACCCTGACCCTTCGCATTCAGATACCGCAGACCCATCCTATTTGCATATATTCCAGGCCATTATATTTACGTTAGAATCTACATCGATGTACTCGCGTCATATGGCCCGTGTGTTTTGTTAATTGCAAATGATTAAGCGGTCACATGCGCTTTGTTATACACGTGTGCCATCTGAAGTGAAGCACACTTGCAAACGAACTTTAGGAATAATTTAGATGGGTTGTGCATGTTTATTTACTCGGTTAAGTCTAAACTTCAACACTAAATGCAAATTCTAAACAGCAATGCAGAATGCTGCTTACAATACATTGTTGTTACAATTGGCATTAAATAAGCTCGGTGCGTTAATAATTCGTGTGTCCGTAAGGCGGCGTTTTATGTGGGCCAATGTATTTCTATAAAAATATTATTTCGACTAATTATAGTTCAACTTAAAAACATATGTTCGTTTATCTGAAATTACTGGGTTTATCAGAAACTTTCAACCGTAATTTAAAACCTAATAATATACGCGCTGTTCATAACAATGTAGTAATCTAAAATCGTCGTATAATAAATAATACAGCTCCAAAATAGAATTAAAATGGTTTTATTATAAATGCGTATTAACTTCGTGAGGGAGATGTATTAAATTGTTTTCATTCTGTATAATATTTGTGTGTGTATAGCATTCGAAATGTAAACCGTGTTAAATGAGAAATTTTGATATTCAAGTTTTTGTGGAATGAAAAAGTTTAAATTTAAAAATATCTTTTCTTCTTCATTTCGTTTCGTCTCCTGCGTAGATTTCAAGATTACCGATTTAAATTAAAAGAATTTTAAATATAACCTAGAGGGAAAATCCAGGTTTCATTAAAATATATAAAGCAATTTAAAGTCAGTTTTTACATTTATATTTTAAACTTAACACAAAATACTTTCCAGCGAAGTGCCGAATTAACTTTGGCGAAAAAGAATGTTTTAATTGCATTAAAATATTGTATATTTTTCAAATTTACGCGTGAGCCGCGCTGCCTCTTCCTTGTTTTGTTTCTTTCTAAACTTCCAGATATCTCGTTCTTCCTTTGCGTTTGTTTCGCCTCGTAGTAAAAAAGGACGTAAAATTTAACGTTTGCAATTTCGTAGTATTCGCAGAAGCGGAGCTTAAATTTTTTATTTACATTGAAGGAAAAGCCCATTAGTTTTAAAATTAAAATATACATCACTCGGCCAGTTTTATAAATCGCAAACACCGAAGCAAAAACAAATGGCACCCCCGTTCTCTTGCAATATTACACTATGAAATTTATGGTGAGTTATAAAGAACACAGCAACACTTGCCATTAGCGCAAGCAGTTAGCTTTTTATGGTGAACCACAATGTTGAATGTTATAAAGACGTGTTGACTTTTTACTGATTTATATTTTTACTAGTTTCTCTTCAGTTTTTCTAAACGGACGCAAAAATTTCAATTTTGAATATTTACAACTCTCCTTGTATTAGCGCCCAGAATGTGAACTCTGAAAGGAAATTTATTTTCCTCCAAAACTTTTGTTTCGGTTTCATTTCCAAATGCAACGTTCGCCTGATTTATTACGACATCTCGTGAACTATTAACGCCACTAATTCGTTAAATTATCTTAAATTCATTGAGGCCTGTCGCACACGGGCGATATTTTAGGGGCAATTTTTAGTCGTCCAAAATGGATCGCACTGAAGTAAATGACGATTTTAAATTCAAGACGATTTAAAAATTGCATCCAGATCTATTTTGCAGGCGATGCAATTATCGCCTAGGATAGGAAAATAGAATACACATGCGTGTGCGCGCACAGACGATAAATAGTCGCTTGATAAGAGCGGTAAGCCATTAATATTTGGAACAATCAAATATGGAATGTTCAAGTCAAGATAGAATCATCCAAATCTTGAATCGTTTAACGCTGGAATCACTCAACGCGGGAATCATGGAACGATGGAACCACGCAACACGGGAATCATTCAACGCTGGAAAGCTCAAATCTGGAATCCAGAAATTAAGAACTTTTGCTGTCCTCTATGTTACAACCTTACAACAGCCTATAAGTATAATATAATTACAGAACACTTCGTTTTATATTTTGTCTTAACTATTGTACAGTGGAAGATAAAAACAACGTGTTAAGGTATCTTAAGGGCTACGAATTTGCGCAAAGGTGCATAATTATAATGCTTAGCCAATTCCAAAAAAATGAAATTTAAAAAATGATGACGAGGCACGTTCAAATTATTTTTGAATGAAAAACTGCTCGAGTGATAAACTAATTTTCAACTAACAATTATAATTAAAACTAAACACTTAAACTAAAAAGTAAATGAAAATGATGAATATATTTTTGACACGGTCCAAATATCATTTCAATTTAATTGTTTTATCAGTTAAGTTTTGCCACGTTATTTTATCAGAATGAAATACGAATGGACGTAGTTACTACTATAATTGATACAATCACATCAAAGAGATTAAAATCGTATGGCCATCTAAGACGGATGCCAGAAGATCGATCACCAGCACAAGTATATGGAAGTGCCAACCACGTCGAAGAACCGTTTTACAATGGTATTGTACGGGTAAGTATGATGTTGACTGAAAAAGTCGTAAATTTTGTGTTTTCTGGACAACAAAATTGTTGCAAGTTTTTTCTTAGCTTTAAAAACGTGTAGTGTTATTAATTTAATGTGATGATTTTTATTTAACCGTACGTTCGTTAGCGTATGGCGTTCACGAGAAGCTTTAGCTTAAAAATGCGATGGTTTCTGACACAGGTCACTAGCGCTGTATTGAATATTGTCGATATAAAACAATGCGTACTTCATGCCTTGCGAGCTTGACAATATTTCGCATTTATTGAATATGTAGCTAACTGATTGGACTCATTTTTTCAACGAGAAAGATGAGTAATTTTAAAGTATGCAAATTAGCATCCATATTTGCTTTAGTGGGCGTAAAAATACGGCATTTTTGATGTTAAATAATGACGATGGAAGTTGATAATGGCGAATGATGAATGATTCAATTAATTTTTGAATTTTTAACTGTAGTGTATTGTTCCGCTTTAAAAACATTCGACGTTATTCTAACTAATTGGATATTACATATAAAACTCCTAGAAGCAGTAAATTCCCATTGTTCCAAAGCTGTACACAATAAACTAAATAGTGAATAACTCCAATTTTGATGTAGATATGTCATGGTTGTTTGTACTTTTTTATCGAGTTTGTGTATTGAATTTAGTCATGAATAATAACGGCTTTGAAATTTTCGCTTATTGAATCGAGAACTTGAAAAATAAAAATGTGTAACAAATAAATAACATATCAGTCATGTATGATTTTTGTATTAGCAACTTTCTATACGTAACTGAAATTTGGTTAAGAGCCAGATAATTCTAAACAAATTTGTATAAAAAAGCTGTGCTTTGGTATAAAACAGGTAAAAATGCGTGAAACATTATTTTTGGACAAATTTTGAATTCGCTAAGATGTTTATTCTCATTTTCTGTTTATTGTTTAGCAGTACTGTGTTACATTTCCCTTGAATGCTTGACCGAAATTATTGGTTGTCGAATATTTTATGTTTGTTTTCAAGAAGTTAGTAAAAAAGAGCAGATTTCATTACAAAATATGCACTCATGCAAGTTGAATCAGAAAAAAAAATGTTTAGCTTAACTTGCATTCGGGCATACTTACCAAAAATTATCGATAATTTCCAATGCACTTGTTATATTACTACTGATAATTGCACTATAATATTTTCCAAGAATTTTTCCTATACTTCACGTATTTATGCATAAATATACAAATTGCATCTTGTAAATTAATATCGCCATATATTTCTGCAGTTCGAGTGCGCCTGATCAAAGATAATGTCTTCCCTTTTTCTTGACATGAGCGTTCCAGCAGTTACTTTCTAGCCTAGGCCAGTAAAGATGTATTTTCCAGCCTAAAATTTGATCGGAAATAACCGATTTTCGGGACGGACCCAGAAAAAATATTGTACATAACATAGGTACTCATTTAGTGTCCTTACTGCTCGTATGCTTTCAGGAGTCGCTTACGGCTCGTCCCAAAACTGCTTACTCGTCCAGTAAAGTACCACTTTCCGGTTTACGTAAATAACTACATTCTCTACATTTCGCGGGCCGTCCGAAATCCTTCAACAGGCCGTAAGCGGCCCATTGCCGTATGTTGTACAGGTCTGGTGTAAATTATGCAAAATATATTTGTTTACGCTTGCATTCCAAGGACGAGCAAAGTCCTGCCCAGCTCACTCTTGTAGCCGCCTCGGCTATCGTAATGACATTTATTTTCACTAATATCAATTAATAGTGGCCTTACATACAACAATACACCATGAAAAATATTCTAGATTGTAGTAATTACAGCAGAATTAGACCTTAAAATATTAGTTGATATCATGCTTCTACGTGCAGTTGTACGTTGTACACAAGTATTAAAATGTATGTATGCATTGATTACAGTTTCATAATAAAGTAATTAGCTCGAAATAATGTCGTTAAAACATTTCGCTTTTGAAAGTAACATTTTTATTGTTGTTGACAAATTTGATAGACACTTAATGGAGTAAATCATCCGTGATATTAATAACTTCATTGTTGTGTATCATCTTTCAACCTTCGTCGAGTTTATTGGTGGCTTTTGAATGTGTTCGTTTAGTGCTTTCACACTCCGTTGCTCATGTGTGGACGACATATCATAGTATAACATGTCATGTAAATATGTAAATCGTGTTACTTTAGCATTTCTGGATGTGCTATAACTCTAAAAGCTATTTTATTACTTTATTACTATTCTAATTTTCAATTTAAATACCTTTTCTATGTAAATTTTGATCTGGTTTGATATATTTCTTTAAATGTTGTAAAATGTAAAGTGGCCATTGTATTACGGAGATGAAATAAAACCATGTACAATTACAGTTACGCAAATTTGTTTATCGCCTTGTATCTTAAATTACTTGCATTTCACTTGACTTTTCAACCGAATAATATGAAGAATACACCGTTAGTAACAGTTTAAGAATGATAACAATGGACGTTCCTTTAATTTGATGTAGCAGTACATATTAACATGATAGTTGCAAAATTAAAATGTAACTATTATTAAATAAAAATATAAGCCAGTAAGGTTTAATACTACTTGATGTAAAACAGATTTTTTCGTGTCGTTTACTTAAATACTTAGTGTGCTGAGTAAATTAAGATACTCAGTACTCACATATGTCAACAAAGCTTGTGCCCAAGTAATGTTTTTTTTTTGTCACCGATCCTTGGTATTATAAAAACTTAAACACACACAACTGCAAGCTTGACAAGCATGCATGATCATTCATTTTGTTCAAGCATGCACAATTTGCCCTTCGCCACCACACGGTTCAAGCATGCTTGAACAAGCGTCAGTTTGTGCTTGGAATATGTCGAGCTCGGACGACGATGCGCTCGCTTTGGCTGCTTTTGTCCTTGTGTACAAGAAAAAAACGCAAAAGAAGAAACGTGGTGTGTGGTGTAAAGACTGGTTAATGAAAAGGAAAACTTATTCCCACATTAACTTACTGAGTGAGTTGAAGATATATCCGCGTGATTGGCATAACTATCTCAGAATGAATGAAAAGAATTTTATTTGAACCTTTAGTCACTCGTAACACCTTTGATTAAAAATAAGGTTACGATCATGAGAGAAGCTATATCACCCCACCAGTGGCGTAGGCCAGAAGAGGGGGGTCAACCCCCCCCCCCAAAGGTTCGCAATAAGCCTTGTAGAGCTGGAGAATTGTAAATTTTGTGCTAAAAAAAGGTCTTCGGCTCTTTTTACCGTTTATTAACCCCCCTCCTTGATGAAACATCCTGCTGCTAAAAAACAAAGAGAGCGGTGACCTAAAAAAATAGGTCCTCAGCTTTTTTTTGCGTTTATTAACCCCCCCATGGTAGCATCCTGCCAACGCCACTGCACCCCACGAAAGATTAACAGCAACATTACGATTTCTCGCGACTGGAAGGAATTAAGAGGACCTCAAATATTCGAACCATAATTTCACCACAGGCACCAAGTCACATATTTCCTAAAACCTGCCATGCTATTTACAATGTGCTGTAAATATGGCTGACTTTGGTATGCACATATGAAATCTGCAAGCAATTCACGGTTTTTCATCTTTTTTCAATCGCTAGACATGATGTTAACACCCACAAGCTAAAGCCGCACTGCGGGAGGGTTGGCTGGAGGGTAGATGGTAGATACACGCCGTCGTCTGGCGACAATTTGTTGTGAAACAATGCGCCTGGATTGTCGCCAGGCGACGGCGTGTATCTACCATCTACCCTCCAGCCAAAAATCCCGCAGTGCGGCCTCAGCTACAGAGCTCACTCACGACTGACGTTCGCTTGACAAGCTTGCACATCCTCGGTACACACCTTCAGTTTTGCTTGCGCCCGTGTGGCTTGTCAAGCATGCATAATCAAAATTCTATCAATCTTCAAGCAGCTTGTACAAACAAAATGCTTGCGCAAAATGATGCTACAGACGCTCAAGCATGCTTGTACAAAATGATTGATCCAGCATGCTTGTCAAGCTTGCAGTTGTGTGTGTACCCACCTTAAGTCATTTAAGTCAGATAACAACAATATAGTCAGAATCAGCAGTTATGTGGTATATAATATATTAAAATATTTATAGTGTTTATCTCAACTACAAATTGAATAAGTTAGTGTACTTGTATTTGTAAATAGATTTAAATACATTTTTCTAAGTGTAAACAAAGGTAAACGAATTTTCCAGTACATTTAATTATTTTGTATTTATAAAAATTTTATATTTTTTCATTATTTCGAGCAATTTTCCTTGCGAGGAATTTTTTATTCGAGCAGTGTGCACGTTAATAATTATTGTACTAATACATTAGCAAACTAAGGACTACTATTGGTTAAACCTTAGACTAAGTTTGAACATTATTAATTTAGTCTAGTATCAAACTGCTCATTGGTCTCAAGGACCAAATTGCACTCTTATAAAGTCTTCAAACTCTTTTAGGGTTTATGTTTAAAAAAAGTAAAAAATAAAAAAAATATTGTGTTTAGAAGTCGTATTTAAAATTTATAAATATGACGATACTAGTTGTAAAAAATATTTTTTGAAATCATAACGACTGCCATTAATTGGTTCACATTTAGACTTTAAAGAATTAAAAGTTATACAACTAAATTTAGAGAGTAAGTTTAAATACGTCTTATTAATATACAAATATCAAAAATACTTCCTTGTAGACTAGTGGCATGGAAAATTAACATAACAATACAATGACAAATTACATACAATTAATCAATTAAGCAATTACATACCTAAAACTCATGTTGTACTTAATATACGCTTATATTTAAATAAATAAAGCATTTACTACAAAAACTTATTGATTATAAACGAGGAAAAAATACATTTGTAGCAATTTACCTACTCCCATTAAAGCGCTTCGCAGAAAACATGTCATTTATGCAAACGGACTTATATTAATAATATAATATTATAATTCAAGGATATGCGAGACGATGTCAACAGTTGCTGGTCGTTTATTAAATTCAAGTAATACCCATGTACTACATGAAACAATCATGCAATAATTAATGGTATGTTGCTACTTTAGTTTTCCGTTTTTATTTAACAAGATACTATAAGTATGTAAAAGTAACACAAATTATTCAATAAATATTTTTATTATTTAACTGTCCAGTTTTAAACATAACTATTTTTATGAGTATTTGATATATCACTTATCTTATTTATAAGAAGGATTTATTTTTGAAAAATATATCGACTGGTCTAGAAACTAGTATAAAGTAGAAGAATTTCAAGAAGATATTTCGGTAATAAATTAGGTAAGTCATTTTTAAAATAAACATGTATTTAACACATGTTTCTGTTGGAATATTTTCATTCCAAATAATCACAGGGCAATTATCAAAAATTTATAAAAACCGTTATAACTATCACACAAACTTATTGCAACCCCACTTAAGTTAAGTCAGTCATAACAGCTTGTCAAGGTTAAAATGAAAAATATTTATTTTACACTGAAAGATAATTAACTTAAGCAAGTTAGTATATTGCATAATTGTTTTTTAGCTATTGTAACTTAATATTTCTGGGTATTGCAATCTTTATTAATAGTTAATTTTTGCTGGCAAACCTTAAAATGCTTTAAATATATGCACTACCGTTATCTCCAGTTTACCTATATGTGGTTTAACAATTTATTTGTACCTAAAAAAACAACTGCGCATACAAAACAATGAATCACTAAAATATTTATGAAACAAATGTATAAATGTGAATCATAAATATTAATAGAATAAAGATAAACAATTACTTTAATAATGACACACGTTAAAAAATAAAAGTGTTCACATCAACACAGCTGAACAAAATTCTGTTCCGATTTTTATCTTATTAAAACAATATTTGTTCAAAAGTTGCAATTAAAGTCAATAAAATATAGTTCGTTAAATTTGACCTACAACGTTTGTCTCAAAGGCGCTAAAGATTGGAATTACCTGGCGACGTCGGTTAAATTTGAACTAAGTTGCATCATTTGATACTGTATTCTTGGGAAAAAAGGAATCAGTATAGAAACAAAAACGAGAATCTACAACACGGTTGTAAAACCAACTATGTTGTATGGTAGCAAGACATGGCCCCTAACAACTAAACACGAGAAGAGACTATCGGCAGCTAAAATGAAATTTTTAAGAAAAATAGCAGGAAAACTAAAAGAGATAAGTGCTAAAATAAAGACATACAGAAAAACCTAAAACAAAAACCAGTAATCCAAAGTATAGAAGAAAAACAGCTAAAATGGTTGGGCACGAACAGGGGATGCCGCCGGAAGCAGTGACTAAAAGAGTAACGGAATCAAGGAGGGATGGGAAAAGGGTAGACCAACAACCAATATTTTTTTTTTACACTACGCTTGTGGCGTTCAACAACCAATATGGGAAAAAAATTGAACAACTAGCCCCGCGACCGAGGGAGAACAGTTAAAGAGATGAGGGCGATGATGGCAGTCAGGAGAAGGATTGGAAAGGATAGGTGGTGAAGAACCCTCAAAAGCTAACGCCGCAAGGCCAAAGGCGATAGAAAAAGAAGAAGAAGGTGCTGTATTCTAATCTGAAATGAAATTTGCCATGGTTTTCTTAGTTATGAATAATTCTTAAAAATGAAAAAAAAATGTAAGATAATAAAATAATGGTAAATTGGGGGTATACAGAAAAAAATCTATTATATCTTTATATTTTGCTGTAGTAACAGGACGAGCACCTATGTATTAGGAAACCATTTTTATTTATGAATAATGTTCATTTTTTTTTTGTAACAAATCCAAAGAAATTGCAAGTAAAATGTTTAAAAATAAAATACCATGCGTTTTTGTAATCGTAAACAGCTTTAAAGATTAAAAAAAGAATTAAACACCTTTCAAAATAAATGGCTCATATCTAAAATGGGCAATTTGTATATTCTATTTCAACCTCCACTGTGATTTTTATATCTGAGCTTTAGATGAACGTCGTTGACAATGAAGATCGTTGCTACGGCAACATATGAGTAAATAAATAAACAAGATTGCTACTGGCGAAGACA
This sequence comes from Elmis aenea, assembly GCA_947652605.1. Lineage (NCBI taxonomy): Eukaryota > Metazoa > Arthropoda > Insecta > Coleoptera > Elmidae > Elmis > Elmis aenea. The sequence goes on along the minus strand of OX393577.1, from coordinate 6,274,020 downwards.
AGAGAGTCATAATACCAGACTAGCATTTCTACAAAAGGTCTTTCGACAGAGCAATAAGTGATTTATGGTTAAACTTATCTATTTCAATAAATAATTGACACAATTTAAGCATTTACAATACATTTGCTTAAAACAAAAACAGGAAAATTGCACTATTTGTTACTTAAACATTGCTAGGTTTTTCTTTAAAAAATCTACGTTTAATTTACTAGTTAAGCAAAATACATGTACTGAAAAAGGTACAAAACCATTAACTATGTAATATAACGTAATAACATAATTCTCTCATACAGCATAAAAATTAGTTTTTATAATGTAACACTATGATTTTATAGTCTGCTTCTACACAGAAAGAAAAAAACGCACCATGACGAAAGCATTTCTCGAAAATGATAACAAAGCGAATGAGAGCGTAACACGTTTTCAGCCCAATTTGTGCGCGTTTTCAAGTAAATTAAGATAAAACCGTTGATGCAACGCTATGTGCACTGCATGCATGTTTTAAACGGTCAGTTTACATTGCCTCTGGGTGTCGCTCGCACCAAACCTGTCAATTACCTGTTACACTGTTGACAAAATGATGCATCTTCTGATAGATAAATTGAAACAAAACATGCAATTAAACCTCATTCGTTCACACTCCGGTACAGGCAATTTATTACAAAACGACGGAAAACACTGCAATTGCAATGGCTAACTGGTTTATTAGCGTTACGTTGTTTGAAATAAAATTAACAAGTTATTCAGCAAGAAAATATTTCTTTGCGTCACGCATGATAATCTGATATGTACGATTAAAAAATTACCCACATCCAAGAATAACATTAATAAGTAGTTTCTTTAATTTCGTAAAATTTTAGTAACATATTTTTCGTTGCAAAGACAGGTCACACAATGTTTCCGCTGTTTTCGACATTACTAGAATTATAGCAAATTTAAATTTGCAACATCTAGGAATATTTTTTGTTTTCTTACATAAGATTATTTTTGTTCTCCAATTTTGCAAAAATTATTTCTAAGTTAGTTTTCTTAGCCGCTGTTGCCTTAGAGCCCGTAGAGAAAATATAAACAAAGTTCTAATAAAAATGAAAGATCAAATGCTCAAAAATTATATACTTAATGGTTAAATACCACCATTGAAAAATATAGTCCACAAATATAAATTATTCTTCACCATTTTAAGCAGAAAAATAAAGCAATTCACCAATAAAGACGGTGTTTCCTTAGTTTTACGCACTTTGCACTTTGCACTTTCAGTTGAAAAAACATTTTATTATTCAAATAATATGAACTGTTAGCTTTTTTGCTGTTGAAGAAATTTTACGAAAATGTGTATATTTATAATGTTTCTCTTCTTCTGTTAGGTGTGTTGTGCTGACTTTTTTCATGTTTTTTTCTCTTGTGTCAGCTTTTTTATGTCTTTCCATTTGATGTTTCTATCCGCTGGTGCTTTTTTAAATTCGTCTTGCCAGGTTTTTTTAGGTCAGACTCTTTTGTTTTTTTTCCTTTGATCCTGCTTCATGGGCTTGTCTGGTTAACCTCTCTTCTTGCATCCTATACATTTGACCCGACCATCCCAGATGCCTGTCTTGTTTTTTTCTGTTTCAACTGATTTTATCTTTAATTGTTCTGTATATGTTTCATTCTGATACTATCTTTTTCGGTTTTGCCTTGGATTTTTCTTAGCAATCTCATTTCTACTGCATTCGCACGGCTGCTATTTTTGTTTGTGAGTGTCCACGTTTCACTTTCGTATAAAAGTGCCGGAGTTACTACCTTTTTGACCACTTCCACTTTTGTTCGTTTTGGGACTTCTCTATTTCCAAAAAATTGTTCTTAAATTGTTAAATATTCTTCCCACATTTCCTATCCTTTCGCTTATTTCCTTGTCCATTCCTCCATTATTCTCTATGATCACTCCAAAATATTTAAAACTTTCTACCTGTTCCAACCTGAGCCCATTTAAATTGATGTTATGTCCTTTGTTTTCTGTTGTAACGATCATAGTTTTAGTTTTTTCTGTACATTTATGATAAGGTAACTCCTCATTACCCGTGCTGTGCTGCTGGAAGTACACGAGGCATCGAACGATTAAAGGTTTTTGTTTTTAACGAAAAAATCTCCGAGCCTGTCACAACGATATTATTTTTGGTTCTATCTTTTTCCAGTCTTCTAACTCTATCTTCTACGGATTTCATCTTCTCTTTAATTATCTTGTTTTCATTTTTCAGCAATTCATTTTTCTGTTTCAGTTCCTTCAGTTCCTCTTGATATGATCTCTGGTCATGTTTTATTTCTTTTATATCTCTCATTACTTCCTTGATCATGTTCATAAGCGTTTCATCTTCTTTCTCTTTTCTCTCTTTTTGAGGTGTCCTGTTAATCTTTTTACTCTTTTGCTCCCTTTTGAGAAAAAAAAACAGGACATGGAAGACATATGTCCTGTTATCTTTTTGTTTTCGTATCCTCCGACGTATACTCGTCGCTCTCGAGATGTTCTGTTTCTGTCATATCTTTCATTGTTTCTTTAATCATGTTCGTAAGCATATCTATTTTTTTTTTCATCGAACGATTCAAGGTTGGTTTTTAACGAAAACCTCAAAATTTAGATTTTTATAAATATTATAATTTAAAAAAAATTACTAGCTATCATTACACTTTGAAAAAATGGGCTCTAAAGCCGTCCAATCCAAATTTTGTAAAGTGGCCCATTAACAAAAAATTAGTATCACGCGCGTTTAAGCAACATTTAATTCTTTGTTTTTATAAAATCAATTTAACAATTTTCAAAAAAAAAAAACTTAAAATAGTTGTGCATATTTTGATTAATTCAAAAAGTTGTCCAGGAAAACGTGCCTAACCCTATCATACCCCCGCCGAGCTAAAATTCAGATTATAAACTAATAATAAATATTAAACATTGTTTTCTTAAATAATGGACTTGATTTAAAAACACAATTATTAAATAAAATCTCCAAATGCCAGCAAGCAAACTTGCTTCGACGAATAGCAATAAAATTATTCGGCAGTGCCAACTGTATAAAGCAACTCCAATTTCGAGAAGCGAAATCAATTTCGCAAATTAATTTCAAGTAAAAGGTTAAACAACAACAGTAATAAAAGTAATAAGTACGGGGGAAATTAAAATTAAAGAATAAAATTTACATACATAGTAGGTTCCGCTAAATTAAATTCCAGTAAAGCGTAAGTTGGCATTATACTTTAATCAATATAAAGTCTCGTAAACAATGATTACAGTTAATGGTTATTGGTTCAGTATAGCGGTCGATCAATATATGTTCAATAAATCGTCAATAAATGGTATGACTCCTACGATCAAGGGAGGCATTGGACGTTCACATATGACGACATAAATATGGCTTCGAGGGAGGAACTATAAATCGCTTTGAGTAATTAATATGCACAAATGTACAATCAAAATGTAAGAATGTGACACAGTTGTATTACCTGTCAATCAAATTGTTCCACAGGTGTGCAATAAGAAATGGTGGCAGCGCGAATACACATACCAAATTAACTAACACGATTAATTATAAAGAGAATTGCAGATACGGGAACTTAAATTGCCGTACGTATGTGCACTACTTAAAAGTAGGCAAATGAAACAAAACAAAACAGCAACAACAAACAGACGCAAATAGTCATTTGCCACTAAATAAACGAACTCGCATAGTTACCTATACGCTTATTTAAACAATCGCAAGTCATTAAATGGCAACAGATTTAATAAAACCAATAAGTAGGTAATCAATAAATTATCACGAACTATTTTAGAGCGAGTTTCTTCACCGATTTCAGTACGATTTACAATTTTTTGCTATGCTACTTAAAATTTCGGAGTTAAACAGTAATTATCTACCTGTAAAAATAATCAACTTCGCTTATAGTGGATTCCCTGAGATAAAGATCTGCTTTCTGCTTTACCAATCTCACAATTTTTTGACGGGTTTGTTGCTTGGCTAAAAAATATTTATACATTTCCCAAACTCAGTGAAAATTTTAAAATTAAATCATGAAGAATAATTGTTACAACTATTCATAAAAACATTTATTGAATTTTTCTTAATTTGGATATTTAACCTATATTATTAGTATTAACAAGACTTTTTTTTAACATAAACGACCTTTAAAATATATCACTGAGGGCGCCACCTGATGTCCCTATTTGACAGCTGATCTGACTGCTGACAACAATGAAAAATTTGAAATTGGGACGGCCATATAAGTAGCGGAGCGAATTATGAATGAAGTTGGCCATGGTTTATCACAATAGCTGCCCCATCTATCAGCAAATAAGTTTATTTCTTGTAATGCTTAATTTTTTATTTAACTAAATGCTCAACTTCAAAGGGATGTATCCCGTAGGTACAAAACAAGCTAAGAAGTCTCTAATATTAAAAATAATTACTACGAATTTTGTAAAACATTAGGTTAATATATCTGTAGTATTTTTATGTTCGTTTACAAAAGTATCAAAAAAATAGCACCGTAATTTAAACATCACTGCTGTTAGATTGCACCAAAAAAGTTTTGTATACATAAGAACTATTTCAAAACACTCTTATTGCACAGTAAATACGCTGAAAGATACAGTATTATAATTATAAGTATAAACATTGTTTGTTTTTATTTTACCTAGCGCCATAGCATGTTTACACTAAGGTAATTATTTTCATTGCAGCAAATTTATAAAGTACACATAAGAAAACTAATAATGGGCAAACAAATTGCACATCCTGCATCTTCGTTAAAGCAAAAACCGAACTACAGTTATAGAGAATGGCATATGTTCATACGCGTATATAATTAAACATACTAAATATTAATTAGGTTGATATCATTATGTACTTTAATAACGTTTTTATATGGGTGATTCATCACATTTGTAACTTGGCTTCTTATAAATTGGCATTTATAACGAATGACGACATCGCATGCAAAAAGTTCTTCGAAATAAATCGAGTTAAAAAGTTTAATTTTATTAGATTATCCGAAAATTATCGCTTTTGCAAAATAATAAACAAAAACTAAAAATATATACAATTTTAGGAATTCCCATTATAGATTTATTAAAAAAATAATAATAATCTGTTTCGCCATTTATTTGGTAATTGTAACGCGCTCTGTCATCTATTGTAAAGAGTTTGGATTAAAATAACTATTTCTCCTTCAAGTTTCAATTTTTTTTTGTACAATATTTTCCGACTATGTCTAAAAATTACATTACTGTTTTGGTACTATGGGCAACAACAGCTGATCTTTCGACTTAAGTTTTTTTTCCAAATTTTTGAATTCAAATAATTTTGGCCGAGTTGCGTAAAACATTTCACATCGCATTTCGAAGTTAACCTTGTCTGAAAGCTATGCACTTAAGTGCAGATACACTATTAGAAAGAGATTTTAATAATAAAAGTATCTACATAAGGTTTGTTCCAACATGCAGTTTAAAACCGATCCTTGTATCAGGATACTGCGCAGTACCGATATCGCGTGCGATTATAGGCTTTATTGGTATGCGATATTGATACTGCGCAGAATCCTGATACAAGGATCGGTTTTAAACTGCATGTTGGAACAAACCTATAGTGTCCGACAGCCAAGTAGCGTTAAAAGCTCTTGGCTCGTCGGTAGTAAACTCAGGACTTGTTCTGAACTGCATCCAGGCACTCAACGTGCAAGAAAGCAGGAATAATGTTAAACTGGTATGGTGCCCAGGGCACACTAATATACCAGGAAACGAGAAGGCAGATCGCCTAGCCAAAATAGGCAGCGAGACACCTTTCTTCGGACCAGAACCCGCAGTTGACACATCCTATGGAACAGCCAAGCGGTGTCTTAATGATATATTAGTTAGAGGGCCATAAGGCTCAATGGAAAAAAGTTGCAGGACAAGCCCATTCTAAGGCTATCCTGTCAATGGTCTCCAAAGAAAAGACAGAAGAAATGCTCAGGATAAACAGAGCAACCACAGAACTCGTCACAGGACACTGGGGGCTAAACAAACACTTCTCTTCTACATAATAGGGCTCTCAGAGACCGATATATGCAGAGGATGTGGTGAAGAAGAAGAAACTCCTCCACATAATATGCCAGTGTAAAGGATTCACACATTATCCGCGTAGACTTCTGGGGATGGAAAAAGCCAAGAAGAGTTAAGAAAAACACCCTTGAAGAAAATCCTCGAGTTTTTCAAAACCACAGGACATCTTTAAGGGGCTATCACCAGAGAATACAATAGACCAATAGGTCGCAGTACAGGAACCCGAAAGGGGACCACCTCCAAAGAATAATAAAAGAATAACGCACTTAGCAACGGCAACTCAATACCACATATCTATTTATTAAACTTAACATGCGCTTTACATTTAAATCTCGTAAGTTCCGCTTTAGTTACATATAAGATTTACAAAAGAGATCACCTTGAAAAAATCACTATCAAATCCCCAAAAGAATTAAGTTTTTGTTTATAATTGTATCCATAAAAATAATGCCATGTGCTAACAAGATTTTGTACAAATGTTTCCTTCTAATTGGTTTGTTGTAATATAATAAACTATGTTCTAAGCGATTTGACTTCGGCAATAATTAAATCCAATATGGCAGCTGAAGACATAAATAATATGAAGGTGCGAAGTTTGTTTTTCATTGCCTACTAGTGTTTAATATTTTTAATAAGTAAACTTTAGTATAATATAGCAGCATCTGTATGTTAAAAACTGTACCTAACCCCTTTTCGCTGCATGTTTTGCAAGAAGCATTACCAAAGCCCTCCCCACAAGCATAACTAATTAAAAACCATCCCACATGTTTAATTTTTTGAGCTTTGCGATACATGTTAATATAAAAATTAGCAATTTGCCGTAATTAACAAAAATGAATCCATATCAAGCTTATGTCAACAAACACTGTTATCTTTTATAACGATGGTTAAAAATCAACAATCAATCAATCTCCAGTGTATATACAATTTGTTTTTTAACAGTACACAGTTTTTTTCCACCTTTTATTATGTACGCATTGAAATATAGGAGAGCTGGGTGTGACACGAAAAATACTGTGAGGTCAACAATATTTTGCCGAATCAAGGGGAACCGCCAACCCCACATAGCAGGCCACGAGCGACCCCAAAAGTTCTTTAGTTTTCGTTGCAGTCCTCGGAACCGCATATCCCAATCTAGAAAACGTTATTACATTAAATTTTCCGGACAAACGCAAACACGATTCACTTTAAATCAAAGAAACCAAACGAATTGTCACAACAAAAGCAAATCCATCCTACATACGAAGTTTCATACTTTGTACGGCAAGTAATTTTATAAAAGAAAGGATTTTGCGGTGCATTCATTTCATGTCCACAATTTATTCGTTTACAAGAATAACGTTTTAAAAGCATTTTACAAAAGCTTTAATATCATGTTTTATAATGATGTGACATGCTTATAATTTTTAAATTAACCATGTTTAAATACGTCAGATGTGCATTTGCCCAAGGTAAAGCGCTTTGTTTAAGGGTTGACGTTTAACCGCCTTCTTTATTACATCATTTAGATAAAATTCAATTAAAGCGCCTGTGTGCTGAGAGTATTATAAAATTTAATTAGAAAAAGTAACTATTATAAAATAAAAGGAGTATAAAATTAAAACAACACAGTGGATATAAATATGCGAGATTTAAATTCATAATGTAGATTCGCTTAGAGTACTTAGGCGATGTTTTGTTTTAACGATAAATTTAAATTTGTTTATTCAACAATAGGGAACCTTAAAAATGATACTACATCAACATTCTCATCCTGTTATTTTTATTTATACGAAGATAAAACTGAGATAATTATGAGCATATTTTTAGTTTTACTAAAATTCTTGTCCCAGAAAAGTTCCAAATTAAAACCTCTAAACCAGTGTTTACCAAACTTGCAACTATTTAGTACCCATTTTGAAAGGTTAGTCCATATTATATTACGCAGTCGGTAAGCTATTCATATATGGAATGTTCAAGTCTGGAAAATGCACCGGTAGAATCATTTAAATCTTGAATCTTTCAACGTTGAAATCACTCGACGCGGGAATCATGCAACGATGGAACTATGCAACACGTTCATCGTTGGAACGCTCAAATCTGGAATTCAGAAATAAAGAAGTTTTGCTGCTCGCTATATTACAACAGCCAAAGTGTAATATAATTACAGATCACTTCGTTTTATAGTTTGTGTTAGCCTTAACTATTGTACAGTGGGAAATAGAAACATCGTGTTAATGTATCTCAAGGGCTACGCAACTTTGCCCCAATTTGTAGCCCTTATTGAGATACATTAACACAATGTTTATATCTTCCACTGTACAATACTTAAGACAAAATATAAAACAAAGTGTTCTGTAAATATTTATACTCGTACTTGGGCTGGTGTAATATAGAGGACAGCAAACATTCTTAATTTCTTGATTCCAGATTTGAGTTTTCCAGCAATGAACGATTCCCGTGTTGCATGGTTCCATCGTTGCATGATTCCCACGTCGAGTGATTCCAACGTTGAAAGGTTCAAGATTTAAATGATTCTACCGGTGCATACCATTCATTGTACCAGGATACATATTTCTGTAAATACATTTAAAGTCACCAAATGAGATAGTCACTTTAAGGATACCCTGTATAATACGAGGGTCGATCCAGTAATAAGGTTCCCAAAGAGCTCCAGCCGCACGGGAAAGTGGGAAAACAATCAACTCAGACAGTTACTGTGCAACACTAAGAAAACTCAGACGAGCTATCCAGAACCGCCGGCGAGGACGACTGACAGCCGGTGTAACGCTGCTTCACGACAACGCCCGACCTCACGTCTCCCGTCAAACCCAGAAACTTTTGACACACTTTGAGTGGACTGTCATGCCCCACCCACCTTACATTCCGGACCTAGCGCCTAGTGATGATCACTTGTTCCCCAAGTTAAAGGAACATTTGAGTGGCCGACGCTTCCAGAGCGACGATGATGTCAAAGAAGAGGTGAAACGCTTCCTCAACGAGTTGGCGACGGAGTTCTACGACATTGGGATACGGAAATTGGAGCACCGTCTACAAAAATGAGTAGAAAAGATGGCGATTATGTAGAGAAATAGAGCAAAGTTTCTTCTTTCCAACAACGTAAATTTCTATGAGAATAAACAATGTTGTCTATTTGTAAAATTGATGGGAACCTTATTTCTGGATCGCCCCTCGTATATAGTAATTTTAAAAACATTGAAATAAGGGAGTAGTAATAGAATTCAACACATATTTTGACAGGCAAGTTATATAATATGTGGATTGGTACGTTGGAAAATAAAAGGCGCATGTAATAAATAAACAAAGAAACACTTTTAATGGACAAACCAGTCTAATAAGGGATGGAAGTGCTTGTGTTCATACACTAATGCGGGGATATACTGAATCATGTCTGATATTTTCAGGCGAAGATGAGGCTCCACATCAATAAGCTGGTTTCGTTTATTTTTTCATACCAACTAACGCGGAGAATCCAACTTCGCATGAATATAGAGTTGGAAAGGGCAAAAGATACCTGATAATCTTGTACGATAGAGCAGCATATTCAGAACTAACGCCCAACTAAAATAATGTCAGAGTATTTGGCTCAAATTTTGATTTAGAAGCCATCTGAAACCAGCTCCAAGAACTGTCCTTCCGCATCTGTGAATTTATCTGACAATATTTGAACACTGATAATGAAACGGTTCCTAATCTGGTTAAGGAAAATATTTGCGGTGATTTTCCTGATAACTTTCTAAATCTTGCTTCAAGTAAGTACTTCTACAGCCCAACCGGTCAAATAATAAGAGTGATTTAATAGTTTTCCATAGTAAAAAAAAAACGCCTAAGTAAAATAAGATTGCTGCCGCGTAACCCCTGAACCCTTTCGAGTACTTCCAGGGGTAGGTTTGGCAAACACTAAACTTTAGCAACTGATTGTGTTTAAAAACGCGAGGGGGTTGAACTTAAAAGTAATATTGATGTATTCCTCCTCTTAAAAGACTTCCAAATTGAAGTTGACAGTTGTTATTACAGTGTAAGAATCTATCTTGGGCCACGAGAAATAATGTGAAAGCGGTTTGTTTAGTTTCCAGATCATTCTGTTGCTATTATTGCTTATATAATAAAACAATTCTAAGAGTTGTTTAGCCGTTATGCGTCTCATGATTCAGTATCGTTTAATTTTAACATTTACTTCACCAAACGCACCTCATTTAATAGAAACAATTACATGATACATTACACGTCTTGCAATTCTTAAGAAGGACAAAAAAAGAAACAAAAATACAGAAACAATTTTAGTGAATAATGAGACAATAAAATGAGTACACAATTATTCATGATTTGCAACAAACAGCCATAAATTATATTATTATTTTACAAATGTTTGTAATTTAAACTAATAAATCTAAACGTAAAATGTCACCAAACACATTCTATTTACCATTCTTACATATTCATGTGTTGCATCTACATACTGCAAACAATTTATTGACTTAAACAACGCAAGATTTTAAATCTTCGCCGTTGAAGAATGGAATAGAAGTCATAATAATATTTTATTATGATCGAAGACAAACTAAATTTAAAATATATAAAAGATATTAATTATTACAGTAACTACGAAATTGTCAAAAGTGAAAATAAAAATGTATCCGAATGTGATAAAATTGTTCAGATAGAATAGAATATTAACTTAAGTGGGATCCAGTTTCAAAATTAATTACATTTTTACACTTAATAGCGCAAAAGTATAACCAAAACCATTAATTTTTCAATTGTGATGAATTCTGTTATATGTTTTGAAGAATTTTTTCTCATTACAAGTTCTATGTTCTTTGAAGGTAACATTCAGCAAATGGAAAGGTAGCTAAAAAAATATGGAAACATGTTTCTCCATCCATTTTTTAAATTGAAAATTAAGTTGTTTAAATTATTTTCTTACTTCACATATGTTTGCAATTTAAATTTGCAGGTCCTTAAAAAAACATTATCACAGGCCATGAAAATGATTTGAATGCTTAACTTACAAAATTTTATTGCTCACAATACTTTGACAGAAGGTTTAATATTACTACGCATTATTTACAAAATTATAGGAAAAAAGCGTCATTGCTTGAAATCTTTTATTAAGAAAAATGATCCATGACATTTCATTTTTACATCGCACTCTCCCAAAAATGATTGAATGTAAAAGAACAAAGGTCCTGTAGAAACCTTTTAACATACCCTATAATTTTTCAATTTTAACATAATCAGAATTTGATTTCGAACAGTACTCAAAGGGTAAAGCATTCATTTCAGCTAAATGCATTTGTCCTTTTATGTGCCTGGCATAGCTCAAGTTAATTAATTAATTGATATTTTAAATTTTAAAAGACGAAAGTACATTAGTCTGATATTCAATTGACTGCTAATCGATCAATATCGCATTTTACAAATAGGTTCTATACTATATTGCCTTAGTTTAATTAATAGGTTTAATGTATTCTTAAAATGATGCGTAACAGTGAGTATTAGTTGACAACTTTCTAAAATACAATTAATTTTATTTTTTTTTTAAATCTTATTGATATACACAATACTGTAGTCGTGTAGTCACAACAAAGAAATGCTTTTCCCAGACGTTATAATCAAAATTTCATGTGTTACTATAAGAGAAGTTGATCCAAGTAAAATTTATTGATATTGTTTCATTATGTATAATTAACCATAGCGTCAATTAATAAAAAAGGAAGCTATCGGTGAATGTTTCTGTAGCAAAACAACAACAGCATTTTCTTAAAGCATTTAAATGGATACTAATAAAAATGGAAACAGGCAAATGCTAAACCAAGACTTAAGCAATTTATAAAATTGATATGACGTGCAATAAAATAATATCGAGATGTATTAAACGGACTATTGAATAAAATACAAAACACGACTGAATTCGCGTAATTAAATCGCCGAAATAAATAATTCCAAAAAGATAAATTATGAAGTTCTAGCAGTTTCGATTGGGTTGCAAATAATTCAGTGCTTCATTTGTAATAAATGACTGTCGACATTTTAAACGGGAATCGTTCTATGTTGACGTCACTTCCTAGTCGTTGACTTTAGGTTCTTCGTGTGTCGTCAAGATTAAATTTTAATAGTTCACAAAAAAACAGTGTCCTGAAAACTAGTATTACTTTCTTTGATGTCCCATACAAACTCTTTAATTTTATTTTATTCTAAAAGTTTTATTTATGAAATCTTCGGTTTATTAATTATATTCTAATGCTTTTACGATGAATTAAATGCATACTACTGCATTATGTAGTTATCTTTTAGTGCCCTCGAAGGTTTTTTCCGCCGATATCAAAGTATTTTGATTTTTTTTTTAAACTTAAAATAACTGAATTACTAATACACCTTAAGAAACCAACACAACATTGGACTGGGAGTGTGATGCATAGGTAGCTACCAAAGGCCAAGTAAGTTGCGAACAGCGCATGCGTGCAAAAATCCCAGCGCTAGTTCTTGTCTTCGTTCATGTACTACTTTTACCGTTAACAAACTAGTTCATGAATTAATTCGATAACTGCTGAAATATCCGACTAACCGTCCGATGAACTATCAGATACTGCGCAGATCTGATAATACATCGGATTGTACAAATCCTTGTTGGAACAAACCTACTGATAAAAAATTACAGATACCTACTGATAACACATTAATCCATAAAACACTAAAGTCTATACTTTTAAGCTATATGCAATAAAAAAAAAAAAACTAATCTGGTTTATCATATTCGGCTTGGTTCCACAAACCGGTTTTATGTAACCGGTTCGGTTCTATATCGCGGTACGATAACTTGCCAATTTGCTTCGGTTTCGGTTCAATTTCTGGTTGTTTTTTTTTGTATGTATACTTCTTTATGTCTTATAGCTAATTAACAAATGTAAAATTGATAACCAGCAGCTATTTAGCGAAACACTAATAAAGTTTAACCAAATAACACCCCTCGAATAGCAACTTATCATAGAGCTAAGCCGCTAAGCGACATGATTTTTGATTGCATTTTTCCTTTAAACAACAGTCACGAATAAACATTAATTACATTTAACTTAAAATTAAGTATTTTAATTTAAAGCAGACTTTTCACCCAAAGTTAATTTTGAAACAAAGAACACCATGACATTGTGCAATTTAATGTAATGACAGGAACAGACGTCATGTATAAATATTATGCAAAATAATAGGTCACTGTATGAATAGAAATGTTCTAGGAATATTATTTATATAAATACAGTGCGTTATGGAAATCGCGGCACCATTTGTTGTTGGTAAATAATGAAACGGAATGAAGCTGCATGAATATATACTTTATGATTAGCCGGATATTATAATTACACATTTGTTAATATAATACAGAACTTAAATATATATTATGTCCAGCAAAATAAATATCGGGATACGAGTGAATCTCTCTGCCTACACCAGTGCATTCCAAACATAATTAACTTGCGCTCTTTTGCTTGTGGGGCCAGTATTTTCGCCCTACAATATACAAGTTGACTGAAATTCGTGTTCCTATATAAAGATCTCGCTTATTATAAAAATTGGACACCGGTTCAAATTAGGCAAAGAATGCTTAATTTTTATGCCGAATAGATTAACTCATGTTACAAAAATTTTAATACTGTTCTCAACGACACTGTCAAAATCTAAAATATTGACATATTTGTTGTAACTTTTTGATTCTTGAAATAGGTACTTTAAATCCCGCAAGACTATCTCGGTACCGTTTTATTTTGATTTAAGGTGTTTATTTTGAAAGGGGGGCAATTCCATTTTAAAAAACGTGAAGTTAGTGCTAAAAATGATCTTTTTATCTGTTAACAATCAACTTCCGGAAGTGCACGTACTGTTCTTATCTGACTTGAATGAAATCCGCAAATATAATCGTCATGGCAACTAACGCAAAACAACGCCACTAAAATTAGAGTATGTCACGTGTTTGTTTGGTTTTTAGTTGATTTAAAGATCTAGCAATCGCACTTCTTTGTTTAAACTCAACTCATTTACCGATGCCTTTTTGTTCTATTTAAATTCTGATTTAACTAAACCAAGACACTAATAAACTAATAATACTGTTAGCAGAAAAGGGCGTTATTTATTTTTACATAAATTGTCCGGCAAGTCTAGAGCCAAACTAGACGAAAATTTCTTTAAAATGGTTGTAAATATTAAAAAATCAGGACGACAAGTGGTGTGGCAGGCAGCCAAAAAGCTTCCGTTACTTAGCTCTGCACTGTTAGCATATTTCTTAATTATTTTCAAGTTTTCTACGCAAAAAACCCAGACTTATACTATACCGGGTGTCCCACGTTCATGGTACACCCCCTTTTTTTTCTTTAGTTTTGATTTTAAATAAATGAAATTTTAGACATATGATATACGCAAAAAACCGGGCTCTGTGAGCCGTTGCACACATTTGTTTCACTTCCGGTTTCGCCGGAAATGACCCTAACTTTGTTATTTTAAATGGAGCACCCTGTATATTTTTACATTTTTGGAAATAGGAAGTGATTTTTGATACAACTGCACTATTTTCGTTAATTTTTATAACCTCAAAAATTTTTTAAAACAAAATTTAGTTTTTTATTAAGGGTGCCGTGACCTGCATAAATTGATTTTTATTATGTCAACAATTGTCCAAAAAACGTTTTTGTAAATTTTAAATGACATTTAGGTTACTTTAATCGGCTTTGAAGGTTGAGGAATCGGTTTTTTGACAAAAAGTCAATTTTTTTAAATGGAACCATGCTGGTACTAGCGGTTATTTAAATGGATCATCTTCTAACGAATCCATCGATACCAATAACTTGTATTTTTATTAAAAATCTACTTCAAAAATTTCAAATTATTGTGAAAATTTATAAAGAGATCCTGTTAATCGCGGTTATCTAATTATGTAAAAATGATTACCAAAATTTTTAGACTGTCTAATTAAATGACTATAGTAGTTAAACATAAAACAACGATAATTTGTTTTGTTGTAGTTATGCACAGTGTACTGCGATTAACAGGATCTCTTTATAAATTTTCACAATAATTTGAAATTTTTGAAGTAGATTTTTAATAAAAATACAAGTTATTGGTATCGATGGATTCGTTGGAAGATGATCCATTTAAATAACCGCTAGTACCAACATAGTACCATTTAAAAAAATTGACTTTTTGTCAAAAAACCGATTCCTCAACCTTCAAAGCCGATTAAAGTAACCTAAATGTCATTTAAAATTTACAAAAACGGTTTTTGGACAATTGTTGACATAATAAAAATCAATTTGTGCAGGTCACGGCACCCTTAATAAAAAACTAAATTTTGTTTTAAAAAATTTTTGAGGTTATAAAAATTAACGAAAATAGTGCAGTTGTATCAAAAATCACTTCCTCTTTCCAAAAATGTAAAAATATACAGGGTGCTCCATTTAAAATAACAAAGTTAGGGTCATTTCCGGCGAAACCGGAAGTGAAACAAATGTGTGCAACGGCTCAAAAAGCCCGGTTTTTTGCGTATATCATATGTCTAAAATTTCATTTATTTAAAATCAAAACTAAAGAAAAAAAAGGGGGTGTACCATGAACGTGGGACACCCGGTATAGTATCAGTGAACCATTGACACTTTAAAATACTAGAGATAAAAAACATGTCATTTTAATACTAAGGCAATTAATCCTAACCTAAATACATAACTCTTAATGTAAAGTGTACACATACCAGGTGTAACTCGCAGAAAACCTTCAAGGTGCAACACCAATTAAAATTTTACACGACTGTACAAATTTGGTTTAGTTGACTCTTATCCAAATATCGCTATTGCTCTAAGAATATTTCTTAGCCTTTCCGTTACCCCGGCATCCTGCGAAAGAAGCTTTAGTAAGCTAAAACTAATCAAAAATTATTTGAGATCAAATATTGGACAAGTTCGATTATCAAATCTTTCCATTATCTCAATAGAATATGATATCGCCAAAGTATCAATTATAATGACACAATAGATGAGTTTGCATCTATTAAATCAAAAAAAGTGCAATTATAATTATATAAATATCGGGTGATCGAAAATGATTGATGCCAAGGGTGTTAGGAACTTTATTCGAACGGTTGGTAACACATAGGGGAAAACCATTGGCGTAGGGAAAGAAGTTTATATTGACAGAACGGGTAATAATATTCTCCATTTAAATATGACAACTACAGTTTTTGTTGTCAAAAAGATTTGCAAAGCTTTTTGTGTAAGAGTAAGCTTTATGAAAAACAATTAAGTGAGGTTACTTTAAATCAGTTCCTTTATTAATTTTTAAAAGTACATATTAGGTAAATATTGTTTGCAATACAAGTTTACAGAAGGTGCTCAAAATGCCTTCCTTCATTTTCTAAACATAAATTAACACGTCTTTTTAAATTTTCAAACACGTTTTGTAACATATTTTGTGATATATTGTTAATTTCAATTTTAATTGCTTCTAATTCTCGAAGTGTATGTGGCCTGTTCGCAAAAATTCGATTTTTTAAATATCCAAATAGGAAACAGTCAGGTGGTGTAAGTCCAGGAGACCTTGGTGGCCATAAGTTAGCACTTATTATTCTGTCATCATAAAATTCTTCGAGAAATGCTATGGTACTATGTGCTACATGAGGCCTGGCATTGTCTTGTTGAAAAAATCCATTTTGAATTTCATCATCGTGCAGCTGATCAATAAATGTTCCTAACATTGCTTGGTATCTCGGCATTGATTGTATCGTAGAAGAATATTGGTCCAATAATTCTTCTGCGTGAGATAGCTATCCATACTCCAACTTTTTGTGGATGCAAAACAGTTTCAACAAAAATGTGAGGATTCTGTGCGCCCCAAGTTCTATAATTTTGACTGTTAACATACCCTGACAGATGAAACCATGCTTCGTCAGTAAAAAATGTCAGGTCCAAAATTTCATTATGGTTCAAATGTCGGTTGAACCAGGTACAATAACGTTGTCTTGCTTCAAAATCGCGTGGAAATAATTGGGGAATCGTTGTCACTTTATAGGGGTGTAAATGTAAAACATTCACTAAAGCTTTTTGTGTGCTGCCATATGAAAGTCCTAAAAATGTGTTACTGTAATTGTGAAAATCTAAATTCAATGCAATGCCTTGCCTGTTTGAGTGGATAGTTTTTTAATAGATTTTTGTGGGCTTATGGCTACTCTTGTTTGAACATCTTCGATTACTTCCTGCGTAAGAACCGACGGTCGACCTGATGATTTTGCCCTACACACACAGTGCTTGTTTTCGAAGCGGTCAACTACACGTCGTTTATGGGTGGCAAAAACTTTGGGATTAATTTCTATGTCTGGAAACTTTTCTTGAAACTGTTCAATAGTTGACCGCAGAGAATAAGTCCAATCGCCATCGTCGTTACGGTTACCACTTCGGTAGTGCGCCATCAATATAAACGCATCTTGTTCTTGTGTGAACACCATCATGAATAGTTTGTTCTTTGAAGAACTGATTTTTACGAAACGATGCAAATTAAAACGAAAAACTACGTAGAAATCACACACGAAATGATGGAACAACCTGAACGCACAGACAACGGAAAACTGATAACTGATTTTTTCAAAAAAAATGCAAATTAAAACGAGAAACTACTAATCGCACACGAAATGACAGATCAACCTGAACTGTCACTGAATACGAAAATAATACTACGCCACTGATATCCTAGTTTTACACTGCGATACCAACAAAAAGTTGGTTATTTTATTTTCGGTCTGAAGTTAGCGGGCATCAGTCATTTTCGATCACCCGATATATGTTTATTTTTTAGATTATGTATTCAGATATATTAAGAATATGATTTTCTTTACAAATATATTTTTTGGCTTATTGTTTTACCCGAAATTTTTTTGCTAGTGCTATAAGGAGCCCAAATTTAATATCTTGCACAAGGCTAGTTACGGCACTGCTTCAAAGCGTTGTTTGTTTATCGAAATGTTATTTAATATTTTGTGCTTTTCATTTTAACAAAACCTCGTAACAATTAAAAAAAGTGCTACAATTCAATGTATTTAAGTGAAAATTAAATTCATAGAGATCCGATTAATTGGCCAATGTGACCGATTACCGATTATCTACTGATGAATCGGTATAATTTTAGTAGTTTGTGGTTGCCTGCTTTAATATTTTAATAGTCTTTAATTCTTGTTTCAATAGTAATGTTTTATTGGCAGTTATTTGACGAATTGCTGTATATCGCGAATTTAAACTAACAATTTCTTGTTATTCTGCGTCATGAGTGTAATTAAGAAGTCTATATGGGAATGATAAATCGCGGATATGTAAATTTAAACATAATACAAGCCAATATCAATATCAGTTAATTTATGGAAGTACCACAATTTAGTTGCAATTATTCTGCATAAACATGTGTGTTGTGTATTTTGTATTAATTAATAATTCAACCGATAGGTGGATCACGATGTTATATTCAAATAATGGCCATATCGTTGTTTGTCAACTTCAATTGTCCAGCTTTAGCGTGGATAAATAATAAATGTTCCGTGTGCGTGTCGGAATTGGATTTATTATATGAGGATCTTGTTGGTCATGCTCGATTTCTGTACCTATTGTTAAGATACTATTAAAATTCGTATTTGTTAATGGAGGACGGCATAATTGTGCATGTTTATCATTAATTCATGATATTGAACAATGACTATTTCACTTATTTTAGTCGTCTGGAAAAGATTCGTTTGTGCATTTGATTGCCTGTCGTTATCCACACTCAATAGTTTAATTGGCAATTGAGTAATCTACGAAGAAGTTTTTTTAATGAATTATTAAATTTATTGTCATCAATTAGTTAAAAATTCAGGGCGCTAAGATACAGAAATTGGAATTCGTATGTTAATCGCATCGGATCCAAATTGGGTCGAAATAATGACGAACTGCAACGCATAGTTCGTCTTCTTTCTGCTATTTCTTATTATGAAGCTGCAACACGAATAACCAAATACTTTGCGTTACTTAGCATGAAAAGATTCGGCAAGAAATAACTGTGTAATACAAAAAAGGACATTTACTAAACTATTTAATTACATAGCAATTGTCAGTAAAATCGTCTTGAAATATTAAAAAACAAATTAACTACAAGAACATATCTGCTAACACCCAGATTAAATCTGTAGGCTTTGGGCTTTGCACTTTACGAGGAACCGCACATAATGCTTAATTACTGAAGAATAAACTATATTTGTTGACAAAATAAAATTTAAAATATATTAAGTAATGTTAGTACTTTGAAGTTAATTCTCTAACAGAAATATTGAGCCAAACTGTTTAAAATCTTGTTACTTAATTGCCTCCTTGCAAATTGCAACTTTTATGACACTAGATAAAATCTAATAAAATTTATTATCATTTGCACCTTTTGCCTACTTCTTTTACTACTACGCTATAAAGTAGGTTATGTGCCCCGAGAGAAATAAACAAATTAATTGGTCAAGTAACTGATTAAGGATGCATAGTGTTATAAATAGCTCAGGACGTGTTCATAAATATCTGTAACACGGGCGCCGTCACGATTTTTCACGCTATCAGCAAGCAAGTCATCGCTTCAAATGTCCACAAGTAGGTACATGTTTCAACACAAAATCTACGAAACAGCTTGTAAAACGGTAATAATTTATTACTTTGAATCTAATGATATAAGGTCGAGATTTTGAAAAATGTAACCATCAAAACTTTTGCCAACTTACATGCTTACGGTACTGATCCGCCTTCCTAACAATCATATTTCGTTCAACATTACTTATCCAATCCAATATTAATATTGCACAACTAGATACCTCAAGCAAAATGAGGAAGTGGTAGTTGCTAAGTCAAGTTACCCACTTGCACAACTACATATCTCATTTTATCAATACTTATAGAATAGCAATTTTGTAAGATTTGGGACTTATCTATTTGTTGATTTACACACCATTGCATCTGGAGTACCTCAGGGCAGCGTGTTGGGGCCAGTACTCTACACTCTATTTACAGCCGACATACCTACAACTAATTTAACAACTGTAGCCACATTTGCTGATGATACAGCCATACTAGCAGCGGACACCAACCCTGCCGATGCATCCGCAAAACTACAAAACAATCTTATCATGGTCGAAAAATTGCTGAGAAAATGGAGACTACAGGTCAACAACCTAAAATCTGCACATGTGACGTTCACCATGAGAAGAGGGTCATGTCCATCAGTGACACTAAACAATACTCCAATACCACAAGCTGAAGATGTGAAATATCTTGGTATACATCTTGATGGGAGGCTCACATGGCGAAAACACATTTTTACTAAGAGAAAGCAGCTGGGACTCAAATTTAGCCAGTTATATTGGCTAACTGGCAGAAAATCACAACTGGAAATTGGAAACAAGCTCCTGCTTTACAAAACCATAGTAAAACCTATATGGTCATACGGCATTCAGCTCTGGGGTACTGCCAGCAATTCTAACATAGAAATCCTCCAGCGATTCCAAAACAAAGTACTAAGAATCATTGTGGATGCGCCATGGTATGTGCCTAATCACATAATTCAAAGTGATCTTAAAATTAAAATAGTGCGTGAAGAAATTAAAAGGTTCTATGTGAAATACCAAGACAGACTTATTGTGCATCCAAACATCCTAGCTACACAACTCTTAGAAAACAACGATGAAATCAGAAGACTCAAACGTTTTAAACCATCGGACTTACCTACCAGGTTTGATTAGTTATACGCTTTGATACGTTCCACATTGTAATTAAATAATTAGGTAGATAATAGTACAAGGAAGAGAACCGTCAATGGACTGTTCTCAGCAAGTTTAGTTTAGGTTTAGTTTTAGTTTAGTTTAAGCTAACACAACATTTACTTATTGTTTAAAAGCAACAGATTGTAAATAAACAGGGATTCCTAAAAAAAAATCTATTTGTTTTTACTGGGTTTTTGTGCTTTAGACAGACAATGAGACTCATCTAGTTATACAATTAAAAACATCGTAAAAAACTGGGCAGGTACATGTAGATATCTCAAAATACTCAAAATTCGAGTTACCTACCCAGTTATAGTATTAAGGGGACGATATACTATTATACAGGTTGATTGAAATTCCAGTTTAAGCATGGGATCTTGGTTATTATAATAGCTAGAATATAGGTTTAAATTTGGAAAAGTTGCTTAATTTAGTGTTCATTAATAATCCGAAGAGAAATTGGAAATATCTCAAACGGTATTTGAGAAAATTAGGAAAAACCAGAAAATACGATTTTTGAAAATAATCTACAACTTCTTTGGAGTATAAAATATTTTAAATGTGTGAAAACATTGCCGGAGCAACTTTTTAAGCCGAATCGGATGGTAATCACAAATTTATTATAGGTCGATTCATTTTTGTTTTATGACAACCAACTTTATTTTTTCTTATGGGCGCAATTTTTGCTATTTACATAATCAAATAGAATTATTTTTTCTGAAGTCATTGGTGTATCACACATGGTGTTGTTAAATTTGTAAAATTGCGTTTTGGACAATAATCTCTATAAATCAGGCAGCCGGTCGTTGTAGTTTATGTCGTTACCATGACAACCAATCAACAAATTCAATAATTTGAAATCTTAGTACTTGTCATCGTAATAAGTTCGTATAAATGACTTTCAGTAACGAAGAAAAACGCGATATGCTGCAAATTTTTTATTCATTGAATAGGAATTCTACGGTGTCAAGGCAGAAACTTATCCGGAAAGAAGACAACCCTCGCACACATATTTTTGTACGTTGCACAAAAACTTGAGTAACGTACAAAGCACGTGAAAAATGTATTACAATACTTAAAAGAACGGTATCTATACTAAATTTAATAGTAACATAAAATCATAAAAACAAAAACAAATTAGAGTAAAAGTTTAACTATTAGCAAATTGTTATTTAAACTTTTAAAGATGTAAAATAGTAAAGTAAATATTAATAATTAATTATTCGGTTGCTACCCATTTAAGTCGAAAATTAATTACTGTTGACCGTTAAAATTTTAATTTATTTGATGTGACATATTGGATTAATAAAAGGAATCCAAAACTAAACTTGCGACACTTTATTACGGATTTAGTTGAAACTTAAACGTTCGTTACTGGATATTTCTTAAAGTTGTTCGTAATCGCTTCGTTATTATAACAAAGTTTGCAGTTTTAGTAAACGTCCAACAATAAAATAACGAGTTTAAAATGTGCACGAGTGTTTGCGCTAATACAAATTGATGCTTTTATGTAATTAAAGTTCGCTGCACACACACAGCC
The DNA here is from genome assembly GCA_947652605.1 of Elmis aenea. Classification (NCBI taxonomy): domain Eukaryota; kingdom Metazoa; phylum Arthropoda; class Insecta; order Coleoptera; family Elmidae; genus Elmis; species Elmis aenea. Next base: position 6,251,628 of record OX393577.1, on the reverse strand, counting down.
ACATAAATTTCGGCTAGAATTTAGAGCTTACGATATTACTTAAAGTAAATCTAATAAACATAGGCATGCATATAACATGTGTCTGTTGTTGAGAGTTGTTACCTGCAGCTAAGGTGTATATATGTCGGCGTGAACAGAGTGCAAATTACTTCGCAACTAAATGATTATTGCATGTGAAGCGTTATTACTTATGAAGGGAACGTGAAATTCCTGGGCCCGCGACGCCGGCAATGCCTTGCAACATTAAATATTTACGGCGTTTACAAATTTATAACCCCTGCGCACAGTATTAAAATTAATTATTTAATATTAAACTTCGTAATTTTTTGTTAGGCTCGGCTGTAATTCTGTAATAATTTATAGATTTTATGTCTAGCTATAATAAAATCGTGGAATTATACATAAGACTGTAATTGTGTTTGTGAGTCTGCTCTTTCGTACTAGTTTTAAATTCTTTTGTTGCGAAATAAATGAGTAACGACAATTTCATTTACATGCGAATTTCAACCTCAAACTGTAAATATACATCTTAACTCGCTCCAGCATTTGAGGCACGCGTATATTGCGAAGTTATTATTTCAGTTAAACAGTTGTACTCGACAACAACAAACTGACAAACGTCGCGAACAACTGAGCTTATATTTTGTGTTGTTTAAGGTTAGAGAAATTATCAAAAACGCGCGGTTAAAAAGCAATAAAAGTACGTCGAAACCAGCGACGTAGAAATATTAATATTTGATACAGAGTAAATTTTTAAGTAACAACTTGTACGAGGAGTTGTATCACGAATTTTATTCAACTACAAGCTCAATAAATGATTTACTTTTAATATTAATCAAATTGTTATTCACGATGGCTGCAAGCCAGCATTTTGATTACAGGCTTTTAGTTTTCATGTTGGTTCTCCTTGATTATATTTTAAATAGTAAAGGAATCATGAAACAATATTTTTCGTAAGTTTCTATTTTAATGTTGAAAGGCTGCTTCAAAAACAAGATATTTTAAAAACTTATTAAGATATCTTGTCAATCGCAGTATACTGTGGTTAATTGCATTAGTTATTACGAATACTTATATGTACAGGGTTGTCCACTGTTTTCTAGCAGGGCTTTAACAGCCAATACAAAAACTTATTTTAAAGCTTTTATTCCATATGAACATAGGTCCATAAACGCTTCAGGCTGTTGAAATTTTCGAAAAAATATCGATAATGTTTAACCGTTTCCCAACCCGTAGATATATTAAAACCAAATTTGGTATACAGCACCACATCACAGGTTACTACATTCGGTGAGAATGTTGAGCCCCACGAGGAACCAGTGGCGGAGTTGTGGGGGTTCACTTTCAATAAAATTTATAAAAAACTAGTACGGCCCCGTTCAAAATTAAACTCAAACTTGTTTTTGGGTAGAGCATTTTATTGTAAACAAAAAGTGTCTCTTGGCTTTTTTCGTATCTGCCACCGTCTGGCGCGGAATTTGATTTATATTCTCGCAAAAAAATGCTCATAAATTGGCACAAAAACTAGTGTGATGGCTGCTGTTTGCTATCGCCTGCAACTTTGATAATTTTCATTAACTTTTTTTTTTGAGTAGTTTTATTAAAAACAGTTTGCATCTAACGTTATTCCAAACCCAGTGGGTCTTCCTATCATCACGTTTGAGTTGAAATAATTTTAGCTTGCGGTTAATTCCACTACGGTGGTCGGTCAGCATTTAAGTAACTTGTTTATTAATCGTGTAATTGTTAACAATTTATCACTAAAACGTCGTGCTCTGTATTTAGCGATTGCACACTCAAATAACATGATGCTGTATCTACGACTCAGAAATACAATGCACCTTGCAATCGTGCAAATATCGAAACACGAAACGATTCTTCAACGATTTCTATTAGCAAGTTTAAGGTAATTTTTTAACGAAGCACACAGCGCCGAATGCAATTTTTAATAAAGGAAATTTTCTTTTTATTATTAGCGCTTAACAAGGGGGAACCGGGCATTAAAAATATTTGAAGAATGAATAGGGGTATTGATCTGAAATTTTGGTTATGACCATAATGGCATCTGATCTGTTTAATGAAAATATTTTCAAGGTGGCGACACTTCCGGAAATACCGGAAATTATTTCAAATACAATGGTCTATTTTTTATTGCGTATTTGGATTTAACACGTTATTTTAGAGAGGTACTCTTGATGGCATTTCCTATACCTACCTAAGTGCAGTCGTTTTTTAGTTTTTTTTGACTTTTTTGAAATTTTGTTGATTTTTATTGTGATGCTTAATATTATCTACCGCCACCATTTTTGAAGAGAAAACGCTTAAATTTAGACTGCATAGAAGAAACCTTGGAGTTGCATTAGTAAATGGAAAAAAAAAATTGTAGGCATTGTATTTGAAAAAAAAAACAGTTTTAGTTGTCTGAATTTGTATTAAAGAAAACTAAATTTTGGCCACCCTGTAAGTAATGCATCGATTGCAAAAATTTCAGGATGAACTCCAAGGTTTCTTCTATGCATAGTCTAAATTTAAGCGGTTTCTCTGTATATTTTTTGTTCCAAGCCAAGCCAAGCATAATTTAGAAATGTGTTGATATGTCTACCTATTCATAAGTAAAATAAAAATCTCTTTATATTTAATAACTAGTTATAGTAACTCACGAAAAACTGAATATGTGGCTCGCGTTGATCACATTTTTATCGGGTGGCCATAATCTGGTATAATTTAATCGAATTAATTTAAGTTGAAAACTAGTGGCACGTAAATTTCGATTTGTTAGCAAATTTATGCAGCAATTTATACCATATTATAGTAAGCTGTTTATAGAGCAAGCAGTGTCGCTTTCAAGATATGTATCTTAATGCGGGGAACATAGCGAGTGAGAAAATCGACGGGCGCGATAAAAATGTTACAGCTAAACAAGTGTTGTGTTGTGTGTTATGTTGTGGCTGTTATATGACACGGAAAACGTGTAAAGTGTAAATGTTGTGGTCGAGAATAACTCACCTTATAAAACTTTGAAATATAAGTTATCGATTAAAATCTAGTGCGCCGGAGTTACGCCGAGAATTATGATTGTTTTTATAAGAAACTCGCTACGTGTTTATTGAAGATTTATGATTCATTTTACTTTTGTATAAATGCTTCGCAAATTGAATACTTATTTAAAAATTGTGTAATTATTTACAGGGTGGGCAAATTTCGATGTTTTCATAGGGAATTTCGGTAACTATAAGAGTTATGGAAAAACGGACCCCCGTACCTCGATCTCTTTTTTTAAGAAAAAGTTAATGGTGAAAACTAAAATTGGTTACCGTCTTTTGTTTTCGAGTTATCGCCGATAACTCGAGTTTTCGACTTTTCGTTTTATGACTATATCTCACTTGTTTATGAAAATAAACAAAAATAATTTTGACGTTCTACATCCGCTCCGGGAAGTCTGGCTCCCGGAGCGAGCATACAGCACTAGACATCCATCTACACGTCGCGTGTTACTTATCCGCTCCGGGAAGTCTGGCTCCCGGAGCGAGCATACAGCACTAGACATCCATCTACACGTCGCGTTACTTATCCGCTCCGGGGTCTGGCTCCCGGAGCGAGCATACAGCACTAGACATGCATCTACACGTCGCGTGTTACTTATCCGCTCCGGGAAGTATGGCTTCCGGAGCGAGCATACAGCACTAGACATCCATCTACACGTCGCGTTACTTAACGGCTCCGGGAAGTCTGGCTCCCGGAGCGAGCATACAGCACTAGACATCCATCTACACGTCGCGTTACTTATCCGCTCCGGGAGGTCTAGCTTCCGGAGCGAGCATACAGCAATAGACATCCATCTACACGTCGAGTGTTATCCTCTCCGGGAAGTCTGGCTCCCGAAGCGAGCATACAGCACTAGACATCCATCTACACGTCGCGTTACTTATCCGCTCCGGGAAGTCTGGCTCCCGGAGCGAGCATACAGCACTAGACATCCATCTACACGTCGCGTGTTACTAATCCGCTCCGGAAGTCTGGTTCCCGGAGCAAGCATACAGCACTAGACATCCATCTACACGTCGCGTTACTTATCCGCTCCGGGAAGTCTGGCTCCCGGAGCGAGCATACAGCACTAGACATCCATCTAAACGTCGCGTGTTACTAATCCGCTCCGGGAAGTCTGGCTCCCGGAGCAAGCATACAGCACAGACATCCATCTACACGTCGCTTGTTACTTATCCGCTCCGGGAAGTCTGGCTCCCGGAGCGGGCATACATAGCGTCCAAGAAAAAATTGACCTGATGATGGTTTTCAAAAAACGAAACGTCGCACGGAAAATATAATTGGGGAATTTGATTCCTTGCAAAAAGTGACCATGAAAAAGTTTTTACAGAAATGAAATTCGACATCAAATGAAAAAGTTACGGGCAAAAAAACAAAAATCCACTTTTTTACTTTTTCCCCTATATCTGAAAAACTAAAAAAGCTAGAAAAGTTCTGCTTGCGTCAAATTATTAAGCACCTGAATATACAACTTTGCCTTAATTTAACCGAAGTCGTAACTGTTATCGTTTACGAGATTCCTATAATGGCCCTCGAAAAACGAGAACCCTGTATATTCACTTTTTGAAGCAAGTTGATACATTTAATAAATATACATTGTTTTGATGTTATGTTTTGATGTATTGTTATTTCGTATTACAGCAAATTATTTTACGTTGCCTCTTTCCTAAAAATATGGTTAAAGAAAGTATTCCAAGCTGGTAAATTTAAATTTATTGTTTCTGTTAAATATTGAATCAATGTCATCATCAAAGCTGTATATAAAATGACATATTATTAAACTGTGTCATGTGTATTTGTGTAACAATTCTCTTTGATTAGTATTTATTTAATTACATCGAATGTAACACTGTTCATGCAATTATATTAATTTGCAATGTTATTGTTATTATATCATGGTAAATTATAAAGCCGGACAACATTGTTGTTGTCACGCCACCATAGTATTATGTTTTACCGGAAAGTGAACTTGTTTAATTGTAATATTCATTTCACAATGTTACCACATTTATTACATACATTTCTGTCATTATTTTTGTCTGAATGTATTTTTACAAGTCGTAATTGTACAGCGCAAGTTTTGTATGCAATAATTTCACGTGAAATTATTGACAAAACGTACAGAACGTAATTGCACAATTATCCTCAACGTTAAATAAAATCGTAATTCCGTATTATTTGCTTGATTAGAATAATTATTAAAGTCGGAGAAATATCGAGATGGAACATCAGTCGGATTACAAAAAAAACAAACTTTGTTTATTTTAATATTTAGCACACTACGTCGCCTGCAGTTAATAAATCAACATTACTACAATATATAGATATTCGTGTATTATTTGTCACTTGTTTATATTTTAGCTTTAAAACAAACCTACTAGCGGATGGTAAACAAATCGTTGCACTAAAACTGTACTGGAGCATTTCCAAGAAGTACCGTTAAATTAACTAATTTATCTTTTAAATAAATAAGGCTGTCAGAATATATTATTTGAAAAAAATCTGATGTAAAGTATTCATGTTATACCTATTTTCATCTTGTTTGGCACAAAATTTTTCAATTAACGATTTAAACAAATGTATCTTTTTTTGTTTACTAGTGCCTATTTTGTTCAAGATAACTTTCTCATCTCTCCCGTCACTCGTTAAAATGTTAATTAAATATTTGTAGAAATGTATTTTCCCGCCTAAAAATTGATCGGAACAAATGATTTTCTGGACGGACGCAGAAAAAAACATTTAAGATAATTTTTAAAGTTATTTTAACGGAAAAAATGTAAAATAAGTACAAAAAAATACAACAAAGTCTACATATTCTTCAACAACAGTATCTGGTTTGCTTCAAATAAATCAAAGCTATTTTAGTTGACAACTATATTAATAAATGTTTTTCTTCTTCACTGATATTTGTAGCCCGTTTATAAATATTAAACAGGTACAAAGACATTTTATTACCGTCACTTAGCAAAGGAAATATTTTTAAATCCAATTTATTTTTATCACTACAACATGATAGCAATAAACATGACATATTTTCATCGCAAGTGTGCCAATAACTCATTGTATTTGGCAAAAACTTTTCACGCAAAACTGGCACGCATATCCAACGCACACATTTGCAATTATTCCCAACACACTTGCAATAACGCATAAAAATCTACTTTATTGATCAGTACGTTCATAAATCAAAGTCCCGCCTCATTCGAAGATCGCACGACATTCTATCATATTTCAAAAATATCAACCCATTATTCTAATTACTTTAGAATGAATACAGATGATTTTAATAATACTACAAGTCGATGGCGGCACAATATTCCAATCCGAATTATTACATTTAGCAATTCATAACGGGGCTTTTTTAATTAGTTCTCGGTTATCAACGGTTTTAATAACATTAAGTGAAAATATGACACGATTATAGTGAACTTTTTATGCACCCGTAATACAAAAAAAAAACAAGTATAAACTTACCACCGTTTTGTGCAGGTTGAACGGTTAATGTACAGTAGACAAACGTTGGTAAGAAGCCACTAGCAAGACGAAACCCCAATACCTAGAATTAAAACGTAAAGAATTACACATAGGTAAATAAAAGCTGAGTATTGTTAAAGTCATACAAACAATCAATACGGCAAGCAAATAGTTATTTACGTAACAAGACCGGAAAGTGGTACTTTACTGGACGAGTGGACAGTTTTGGGACGAGCCGTAGGCGAGTCTTGAAAGCACACGAGTCCAGTAAAAACACTTTACGGGTATGTTACGTTCAATATTTTTCCGCCACTGACAGCAAAATCACTATCGTCATCATCCATAATCAAACAATAACCTAATGAACTACACGAGCAATTTGCTTGGTGATATAATGACGCTTGTTTGACAGCGCAAATCAACAAAACAACTCATCGCCATGGCAACCAATTACTTTCTGGCCTAGGCCGGTAAAGAGTTGTTATTGCTGTGGAAACCAGTTACTTTCTGGCCTAGGCCAGTATGCATTTTCCAGGCTAAAAATTGATCGGAAACGACTAATTTTCTAGAAGGATGCAATAAAACTACTTTAAGGAGACAATATAAGTAGCAGTAAATGAATGTATTTTATACCTCTTACTACGATATTAGCATAATGGCACCAGCAGATGTTATTTTACAGCTTTTGTAAATAACAACAGGGAAATATTTATCTTACATTTCACAATTTTTTAGCTAATTTGCTTATTTTGGTAAAAAAAAAACATATTAAATATTATATCATTGTAAAGAAAGAAAAATTATCTTTATATCCAAAGTCATCACCTACTAAGACTATGCCACTTGAAAAAAATGTTTCATAGAATATTTCACTCATAACATAAGTAACCAATCAAAACATACTATTCAGCCAATAAGACACGACTCTCGCTGAAGACACCGCAAGTTGAGGTGTCTCAGCGAAAACACCATGACTAGGTCTATTTTTCACAGGAGGCCTCCTTAGTTACGCTTAGTTACACATAAACATGTCAATTAAATTTGTCAAAATGACTACAAGCGGTCGTTTTTCTTCGTTTAATTAAAAAATAATGTTGTTAAAATAAATATTATACCTAACTTATTTACCTATCTGTGATTTAATAAATTAATTAACAGATATATATTTTTTTTTAATTCGCGGAATATTCATTCGAATACCACTCATGGTAAAGATTTTTTTAAGAAAATACTTCCGTTTTCCATGTAAACTTGTTCCAAAATATCACTAGAGCAAATTTCATCTAAAAATACCCCTCCAGCTGCGCTGTCGGGGTATTTGCTTTCGTGATATTTCAACTGGAACAAGTTTCCATGGAAACCCAAAAGTATTTTCAAAAAAATCTTCACCACTAGTGGTATTACATACGAATATTTTACATGAAATTTTAAATAAATTTCATTGTCACTCTTTTATAGGAAACAAAATTCAGCAAATTTTTTTCCTTAGGCATTTTTGTGTATTAGCAACGATAGCCGAGATGTTTGACTTTAAACATTTTGGCCAATTTGGGCTTTTTTGTTACATCACGTAAGCCATGAAATTTTTTAACAAAAAAAAAACTATTTTTAAATACACTCCTAAAGAGCTTTAAACAAATTTAACCAACCTTGTATTTTAATTATCTACGGAGATAGCCATAGAGCTACATCAGGAAGTGAAACATTATGTGCAGCATTTTTTTTCCAAATAATATTTTTTTTTAAACATAGTTTAAAATATGAAAAAATATATAGTACCAATTAAACCATTTAAATTAATGTCACTTCCAACTAAACTGGAAATGATAATAAAACTTGACAATTACCTCAAAGTAAAAACATTTATCCTAAACAATTTTTGTTTGGGTATTAAATATGTGAAACCTGTATTTTGCCTTTTTTTTTCTTTAACAGACGATTCCAGCACTAGTTTCAAAGCACCAATGCTGCTTCATAAGCACTTTATTGGCTATACAGAAACGTATTTTGAAAATATAACTGAAGAATACAAGAAAAGCTTTTTAATAAAATTTGCGCTGTGAAAAATCTTTATTAAAACATCGAAATTTTCACCCAAACACTGACTACAAGATTTCGAGGCATTTACATTTTAAACAGATCACAATCTGAGCCCTTAAAAATAATATTTATCTTAACAATTTTGAGAGTAACAATGTTTTTTTTTGAAATTACATTTAATTCATTGTATTATTTAAAATAAGAGAAATCTATGTGATTTTAATTAACTTTTGTTGCTGCTCTAGCCGATGCTGTGTGAGACGACGTTCCACATGCAACATTAGTTGTTAAAAACACATTTGTCGCCTCGATAGTAAATGATAAACAATTTACAAATTTGGTACTAAATTTTGATATAAAAGTATTGTAAAAAAATATGTTTGATATCTTGAGTAGTTAGTTTTCTATGCATAATGTTGCACAGACTAATGCATCGTATCAAAGGGGTTGCGGAAAATTGCTCGAAAACAATTGCTCGAAAGAAAATTGGTCGAAATAAAATTGCTCGAAAGAAAATTGCTCGAAACAATTGCTCGAAAAATTGTTCCTCGAAAAGAAAATTGCTCGAAATAATAAAAATAAGTTACTTAAACTGAACATAAGATAACAACAATATAGTCGGAATCAGCAGTTATGTAGTATGTAATATTTTCAAATAGTTATAGTGTTTATCTCAACAACAAATTAAAAAACTTTCGTAACTTGTACCACATGAGTTTAAAAGGTTCGACACTTTGTTTTTTTTTTTTGTTTTCACAGCCTACTATGTTAATCTTTAAAAAAAACCTTTGTAACTTGCGCATTATTGAAAATAACTACATCAACCCTTACATATTTGGAATGAGAAAAAATAAGGAATTTAAATAGGTCATAGCCAACTATAGCTTCCATTTACAAAAAGGTAAATTTATATCATAACTTTTTAAACAAATGTAAACTTTTCTAGTACATTTAATTATTCTGTTTTTATATAAATTTAATAATTTTTTTTAGTAACTTATTTAATTATTGCGAGCAATTTTCTTTTCAAGAAATTGTTACTCAAGCAACTAGACTTTCGAGGAACTTTCCATCCAACCCAGGAACAATTTTTCGAGCAATTCCATTCAAGCAATTTTCTTTCGAGCAATTTTCTTTTGAGCAATTGTTTTCGAGCAATTTTCAGCAAACCGTATCAAAGGGTCATTACCTTAAGACATGTACGAAAAAGCGGGGAAAAATCATTTGTTAGCTACTCCAAATAATTTAAAGGAATTATTGTATAACCTAGTTAAAGGCTAAAAAGACAGTGTTTCTTAAATGCCCGTACTTAATAATAATAATCATACAAATTGACTCTATGTAATAGATTTAGACCACAACACTTAATGCATTTAATAAAACTTGTACAACTCAATAATTTTCTGACACCAAATTTCCAAATTTTTCGTAGTATCATTGACACAGCAGCCAATTCCAATTGACAAAACAATAAAATATGCCCTTGCGTTGTTATACGCCAGATCGATCTATGATAAGATAATTATTGTTTATATCACAGCGTATTACCGCTTTTTTCGTAAGTGTGCTGAAATTGCCGTTTTAACGAGCTAATTAAACGACGCAGTACACCACGATCATAAAGTCATTATAATATATATAACAATTTTAATATAATGCATGATCCACATTACAAAGTATAATAAGCATTAATAATTACATTAGCGAAATGAGTGACATTTGACAACTTGTTGGCGATTGAATGCGAAGAGTACAAAGGCTCGGAAGCACCAGTTAGTTACACAATATGAACATGAAAAAGTTAATATATTTACAAAACTGTCATAAATAATGACGGAAATTGAGAGCGGTTACGTGTGTTTAATTGCATATTATATATTGTTATATGTATATGATTGTTTGTTCTAGCTTTGCCAAGTATTTTATGAGTAATTTGTTCGGGCATACAACAGGTAGAGCTATATCTACACTGTAATGCATTGGTTTGAAAAATGGGGAACTTTAAATCCCAAGAATATTATTTGTTGGAGATTATTTTAAAAGTTTCGTCTAGTCCAGTGTTTCTCAAACTTTTTACTTCAAGGACCCCTCCCAAAATTAAAAGCTTGCAGAGGGACCCCAATAAACTGTTTTGTAGATAATATTCAAGCCTAGCAAAAAAATTCGGATGATTTTCGAACATCATGAAAAGGTTCGAAGGACCCCTTCAGAAGGATCCAGGGACCCCCAGAAGTCCGTGGACCACACTTTGAAAAACACTGGTCTAGTCTGGAACATTTTCTCCGCTTAAAAGAGGGGCGTTATGAAGCACCTTTATTTCTTTTAAATTTAGCTAAATGCACAGAAAAAAACAATATTTCGAAATTTCTATATGTTTTATACCGGGAGTTTGTAATTCGAGTTTAAACATAGGGATCTCGCTTATTATAATAGCTAGACTGTTGGTTTAACTTTAGCAATGAAGCTAAATTCGGTGCTCATTAATAATCAAAAGAGAATTTGGAAATATCTCAAACGAAAAATTAGGAAAAACCGGATAATAAGATTTTCACAAATCGTTTATAACCCTTGGAGAATAAAATATTACAAATGTGTAAAAACATTGCCCAAGTAACAACCTTTTAAGCCGAACCACTAGTTTTTTCTAGATCTATTCGTTTTTGTTATGGCAACCAGTTTTTTTTTTTTCTTATGGGCGCAATTTTTGCTATTTAATGAATAAAAAAATCGCAGCATATCGCGTTTTCCTTCGTTATTAAAGTATACCTACACGAATAAAATCTATTACCATGTCAAGTAACAGGCTTTCAAAATTTCCAGTTTGTTTAATGGTTGTCATGGTAACGACATAAACTAGAACGACCGGACTGCCTGATTTAAAGTGGTTGTTGTCCAAACCGTAATTTTGCGAGTTTGACCATAAATGAAAGTAAAACACCATGTGTGATGCATCAATGAACTAAAAAAAGATTAAATTTTATAGATGGAGTGTAAATTTGCTGTATTAAGTATAATTAGCGTAAGTTTATATCCGTTTACATGACTTAAGTATTTTATAATAAATCTAAGATAAATAAATTTTGTTAAAAACAGGGGTTTGGAGCAGTCCAATTTTTTAATTGCTCCGCTCCAGCTACGCTCCGGCATCAAAATGACTGCTCCAGCTCCGCTCTATACTCCAAATATTGTTAGTTAATTTTTTTTTTAAACAATGTTTCAATTTTATCGGATATGTAGAAGTTGGTCAAAAATAACAATATTTGACCCTAACAAACAAGTGAAGTTAAATAAATTTTTGAAAAAACAATTTTTTTTTTTTTTATTCTACATAATAAACGCAGTGGAGCAATCAAAATTATTTGCTCTGGACTCCGCTCCTGCTCCAGGCAAAAACCCATTGCTCCACTGCTCCGTGCTCCAGCTCCGTGCTCCGCTCCAAACCCCCGGTTAAAAATCATCTTATCAATAAAAAGCCTTTTTCGTAAACAAGTTAAAAATTCAAAAAGGAGAGATGAAGGTTTCGAAACTGTACTAGTTTTTTAAGTAAAGAGTTACTTTATAGATAACTAGCTGATTTACCCGGCGTTGCACGGGTGATTGCAATTTTCTTTTAACAATCACAGACTACTCGCGCTGCGCGCTCGCGCTCGGCGGACGTTCCCGGCCGTTCTTTATACGACGTTTAATCCGTTGGGTCCTAAATAGTAACTGTGCAAAATTTGGTCCCGATTGGTCAACGGACCTAGGATTCTATAGCGAACAAACAAACACACAAACAAACAAACAAACAAGCTCTTTTATATATATATAGATGAAATTAAAGATTTTTAACTTAAGTGATTTATACTTTCATAAGTAAGTTTTCCATTTTATTTTGCACAGATATATTGTTGCAAAAAAAACTTTTCGCTAGTGTCATGTTCAATAATCAATACTATTTGAAAAATGCAAATTTTGTATGTAAACAATATTTAAACCAATGAATGTTTTTATTTCACAGTCCATAAAAATATCTACAAATTTTGCCCAAAAATATTTTTATACCATTGGGTATAACCGAGTTATTAAGGATTTAAATAAAATTAACATTTTGATTTTTGTTTATTATCTAGTACGCCATTGAACTTTTTTAAAACATTAAAGCATCACTAAATCGGTCTCAGAATTCAGAAAGGGGAACAATTTGTTTAATTTAAACTTCGTTGTAGCTCTCACCGTTTACGAGACCCCAATAGTGGCCCTTCTATGTGGACCACCCTGTACAAGTTTATTTATAATTACCAAAGAAAACAATATCCCGTAGGTAAAGATCATGCATTCATTGCACAGTGCTAAGAAGTTTGCAGTCACTTCCTGTTAAAAGTTAAAAACTGTATAAACATTTTATCTTGAGGCGTGAAACATGCACAGCTTGTAATTATCGGATTATACCTCGTGGCGATTTTTTTGCAACACACGGTATACTCTAATCCCAGGCCTTTATTATTTTACCTATCACTGATATTACATGTATCGGCATTTAAAAATTAACAAGACTGTTTCATAAGATTATATGTTTTGTATTTTGTGCAATGGATTCGATTTTTAAATCCAGACTTACTGGGGGCGTATATTTCTCGATTTAAATCGATAATGAAACGATGCTGGATTTAGGGATATCAATTTGGTTTTTTGTACATTCTCAACGTCCTGGAAAATGATTATCTCATAATTAGAAAAAACAAAACATTCATTCAATCATTCTTTAGGGGTAATGCGGATGTCTGGCAACGGCCTAATTTTATCCAATATTCAATACTAACACGTTTTTGAACCAAAAACGTCTAAATATGTTCCAAATTAATAATGATGACCTTAAAAGCGATATATCATTTCTCGGTAATTATGAATATAAAAAGCATAATTAATACTTAGATGTCGATTTTTTTGTTTGGTTTATTTAAACACATCAATGGCATGATTAATGACAGAGGACAAGAATAAAATTCGAATACTGAAAGTGCATGTTTATCTAGCGCCGTACATCATGAATATTTGCTAAATACACCACTAATTGCCACTTTGTTGTTTTGTTCGGTAAAAAGTAATTACATAGTATTCTTCAGTAAAGTCGATCTCACCAAACATTTTTTTTTTCAACAAAAAAGCTTCATTAGCTCATGCTCCATATTAATTATACGGCTTAGATTGAAAAATAAAGAAAGAATTAATACGTAATGAGTATAATTAGGATTTGCGAAGCGATAACATACAAAGTATTCTACAGATCTCTGTTAACTCGATTAGTTCGTTTATTTCTTGATAAAATCAGTTTTCACCCTCCAGCGCAAACTGTATGCAAGTATGATAAATCGCGCTATAATTATTAACAACTATTGGCTAAAAACAATTTGAACCGATAAGGAAAGAAGAAAAAAAAACTAACAAAACCATGTTTCGGAAGAACAACGAAAGAAAAAATCCTAAAAAGTTTTTGCTTGCAAGCCATATTTTCAGAAGTCTCTTACAAGCTAGAGAAAGTTCAAAGATACCAAAACATACGAGGTGAGCGCCAAACTTTCCCGGCCTAACTATGAAAAACAAAATGGCGTGGGCTCAAAATTAAATTTAATTTTTCAATGTAATCCCCCTGACATCAAATCATAAAAAAATATTATGGCTTAAAAACCTGAGACAATGTTACAGCAAAATATGTACAGAAATCTGCAGAGACGCAGTAAACAAGGCAATTATAGCCAGAATGATCGTCAACAATCGCTAGGCGGATATAACAACCAAAGAAGAAGGTGCTTTTAGTCAAATACAGTTTTCACATTATTCGAGATGCTGTCAGTAAAACTTTCGATGACAAATTTTGGTTAACTAGAATCGTTAATTCAAATTTTCGGTACCTCAACGTTCAAGTTTACAAAAAAAGTATTTTGTCTGCGATTACGAAAGGTCGAGATTTTTACATCGCACACAAAATTTTATCATGTCTCATCGCGTCTTGCGGCATCACTAAAAGAAACCTTACAATTTGTAATTTAAATTTTCAATTAATTTAATTTAAATTGTAATTTGAAATTTAAATTTAAATCTATTGGATACAAAAATTTTATACAAATTGTAGACGAGGTATATTAGATTATTCTTATTTTATTATCACGGCGAAAACTTTACGACAAAAAGAGGAAAATTTAATTCGTTGGAACAAAATAATAAATACCAGACGTGACGATAAGACGCACAACAAAAAATAACGCTATGGATGTGCGAAATATCGCTAACTTATACAATCTCAATAAATTTTAAGCTGCATCCTGCCATCATCATAAATTAATATATCTAATTACGTTATTAGATAATTTATCTTCCATAAATTTTAATATTTACCCATTAAAAACATCGTAAAAACCCACAATCTTCTTAATTATACTTCATTAATAAATAAAATAACTATTACACATAAAATTAAGGAAGTATGAGGACAGATTTTGTTTATTTGCCACAAAGTACAAAAGCTATTGCATGAAAAACTACAATTAAATTTGATCATAACTAGTTTAATCAAGCTTCATTAAATAACACGTTTTTGCAAATAATTCCTTGTCAAAATGCAATATGTAGTAGTTTTAAGATTGTCTAAGTCTCAAACGGTATTAACAAAAAATATGTAAAAGATTTCAGGAATTATAGTTTCTGCTATAAAATGTTGTTGATTTAATTAATTTTTTTCAAAACTAGCAGGATTTAAAAACTCTCAGTAATGCCAGTTGTCATGAATTATCGTAATACATACATTTATTATCTTACCATAAAAATTAAACTATAACTTAAAAACCAAAATAAGGCAAATTATTCAAACACCATGTTGATAATAATATAACCAACAATGGTATTATGCTAGGGAAAGTAATAAATTTAGAAAGAAAACATTAAATACAATTAAATAAAGAATTTAAATATTTTCTTTCCCAACGTCTTCAATATTACCTATCTATATTTACATATCCATATTATAATATAAGTGATTGCAATTCAAATTCGTTAAACCGCATATCAAGTATTTTATATTGTTTTATATTATGTGTATATATTATTCTTGACCCTTATTTTGAAGTCAGATCAACTTAAAAAACATGCATTTGAAAGCTGATTAACATAACTTTAAAACTTAAATAATTAAAACACTAAATAGGCTGATGACACCCAACTTTATCATTTCAATACCTACTGTTTTATGCACCATTTATTAAATTTAGAAATAAATAATATTAAAACTTACTTAAGTATTTTATTTACTTTAGAAAGGCAAATATAACAGAAGAATTAAAGTTTTCGAAAGTTGTAAGTAACGTTCACATGAGAAAAAATTACCCAATTTTAATTAATTCAATATATCATACGCAAAGTGATGTGTTATCTTAGCATCTTCAAAACTTCTTTGTTTTATTTTTCTAATTAGCATACACCCACACATTGCCTTGTGGCTATATAGTTATGTAGGAATAGATAGTTTTGGCATTTGAATAATTACATGGTTCTTGGCAATCTAAATTGTAATATAAATACATTAACCCCTACAATACAACTGACGATATTTTTACGTTTACATCTACATCTGATCTTCAACGATGTCATAAATAGTTCTTCGTAAAGAACATCACACTTAAATCAACCTTCAAAAAGCTTAATTTACTCTAAGGTATAATTTAAAAGATGCGCCTGAAATATGTTATTTTTATATTGAAACAATTCTTTCATGCAGTTATTTACCTATACTTCATTTTCAAAAAATAAACATAAACGAGCTAATGTTTGCAGACGACATTGTCTTAGTCGCAGAAACAGAAAAGAATCTGCAACATAATCTAGAAACTCTAAACCAGGAATTGGGAAAAATTAATATGAAAATAAATACAGAAAAAACTAAAACTGTGATCGTTACAACAGAGAACAAAAATCATAACATCACTTTAAATGGGCTTACGTTGGAACAGGTAGAAAGCTTTAAATATTTATGAGTGATCATGGAGAAAAATGGAGGAAAGGACAAGAAAATAAGCGAAAGGACAGGAATTGTGGGAAGAATATTTAACACTTTAAGAACAACATTTTTTTGGAAATACGGATGTCTCAAAACGAACAAAAGTGGAAGTGGTAAAAAATATAGTAACTCCGGCACTTTTATTTGAAAGTGAAACGTGGACACTCACAAACAAAAATAGTAGTCGTGTAAATGCAGCAATAATGGGATTTCTAAGAAAAATCGAAGAAAAAACCAAAAAAAGAAATGAAACATATATAGAGAACAATTAAAGATAAAATCAGTTGAACCAAGAATACAAAAAGACAGCTGGGATGGTTGGGTCACATTTATAGGATGAAAGAAGGAAGGTTAACCGGAAAAGCCTATGAAGCAAGACCACAGGAAAAAACAAAACAGGTAGACCGAGAAAAACCTGGTAAGACGAAGTTAAAAAAGCAGCAACGGATAGAAAAATTAAATGGAAAGACATAAAAAAAAACGCTAGCACAAGACATAAAAACATGAAAAAAGTCAGCACAACACAACTCAACAGTCCTACACCTGACGGTAGAAGGATTCATGACAAAATAAATAACAATAAGACAATAATATTATAAACTAAATACATTTTCAGATCTGTTTTATTATCACTAACAACATTTTTGGTTACAACACAAACTTGGACACTAACGCAAAAACAAAGAATACAGGTACAGGAAATGAGATTTCTTAGAAGAATAGAGGGATAGAGACCGATTGATAAAATCAGTAACGAAAAAATTCGAAAAACCTAGGAGTAACGGATATTAAGAAAAATATGGAGACGAATCAATTAAAATGGCTTGGACATCAACTACGCATGCCAGAAAGTAGATATGCGGAAATAGGATGGAAAATGAACATAGAGGAAAAAATAAATAGGGGAAGACCAAGAATAAAATGAAAAAAAGAAGTGAGGCAGAGACTAGAAGAAAAAGGAGTCAGCTGGAGATGTGTGCCAACGATAGGCAGGAGTGGAGAAACATAACACAGAAATAGAAAAGCATACCTCGAAACCGAAAGGTTAAAGAGGAACCGATTAAGACGAAGACGAGGAAGAAGAAGAAGAAGAAGATGAAGAAGAAGGTTGTTACACAAACTTTAAAAAAATTAAAACTTCACAACAGTGTTTCTTTTAAATGGATTAATTTCTTTTTCATATGACAACTATTTTTTATCTCTGTCCGAAATTATATTTTACTAAAATAAAACTTTAAGTATGTCATTATCATGAAACAATAAATTATAGCTATAAACAACAAAACCATACAAAAAAAAGCCCAATTTTTTTAAAAATTTAACCAAAAACGTACGTGACCAGATGATAAAAAATCCGCGTACATATCGAAGTGTCACAATTTGCTTCATAAATTAATTTTAGTACGTCCATAACTTATAAATGATTACGCACCTAACAATTAGTATGCATATCAAGATTAATATACGAGCTTACAAATTTTTCCATTTAACGCAGCGGCGGTAAATTTTATACAAAAATACAAACTTTTGTAGGTAATAAGCTTTCATGGCATGTGTCATTCAACCGTAATAACCTACGCATATAAAAAAAATCAGGAGAGTTTTTAATGTTCGCTAAAAATTGCCCTCTGCTCCACTCCACCGTCCACCCTGTTTATAATTCAGTAAACCCCGATCACATATGGTCAAATTTTTCTCTAATTATTGTAATGGATCGCGATTCCGGCGATTTTATTTTTAAAATTGCACAAAAAGCTCCGGCGATCCATATTTCCTGGGACCAGATTGTTCCAATAGCCTCACATAAATTATAAACAAAGCGTTAACGCACAGCGACGTCAAACGCGATATCTTGAAGGAGCGACTCGCGTTTGTTTTGCGTGGAATCGTAATTAAAAATATTTGTATTTTAAACAAAATCCTCTTAACCCCACAACAAACCATAATAAACACTACTACAATTTTAAGCTGCGCGTCCATTAAAAATTCAATTTCATTTGGAACGAAAGTAAAAATAATAAATATTCAAAACAAAAATGGGTAAATGTTTAATAAGCTTGCGTTAGCATTACTGGCACAGATACAAAGCATATCCATATCCTCCCCTTGCAACTCATATCAAAAAATGTATGTAATAAAATGTATGACCAACTATACGCAGGCTACACAAAAAGTTTTTTCGAACACAATTTTTAATTTAAAATTAAGTAAGTTATGTAGCTATAAAAAACGAATTATTCACTTTTTGCATATGGATTTAAAATTAAGTTTTCCTAGAAATGTAATCTAAAAGGTAAAAAATTGATTAACAAAAATATAACCCTCCAAATAACCAAACCCAGAAATTTAAAAAAAGGCAAAATTTTACATTTTTTCAATATAAACATAATTGTATGATACAGATGCACTGCCGGTCAAAGTTTAAGACCACCTCAGTGTTTCTAGAACACAGAAAATATTGTTTATATATAATATTATTTTTACTGAATAACATAAATACATAATCATTATTGAATTATTAGAAATTAATCACATTGACATGTAATGGAGAGAGAAAAAATAAACTCACAAGCATAAATACTAGCATTTAAGAAGTCTAAAGCCTTCGATAGAGTGTCAAGCGAAAAGATCTGGAAGATATTGAAACAAAGTAGGCGAAGGATTATTAAATGCCATCAAGAGCTTATATAAGAGTAGAAGAAATTATGTGCGAACCCATAACAGCAGTTCCCAGGAATTTATAACAACAGTGGACTAACACAAGGAGCACATTAAGTCCACTGCTCTTTGTAATTCTTATGGATAAAATAACTAAAAAATGCAAGCAAAACACAAATGAAGCCCACTGGGGTTGGAATAAACTAAAACCAATATCCTCCACAGAACTAGCCTTTGCAGATGATGTGGTGCTATTAGCTAAAAGCGAAAAGGACTTGCAACTCAATCTAGATGTATGGGCAGATACATTAAGTAGATATAATATGAATATTAATATAAACAAGACAAACGTTATGGTTATAGCGAAAAATCATGAACCAGTTACAATTATGCTGGACCATAAAAAGATAGAGCAGAGCGAATTTTAAATATTTAGGAACAATAATTGCAGAGATTGGAAATTGGAGGAAGATCTAAATAATAGAAATTTTACTACGGCACTAATAAATGTTTGATAAGTAAGAAGAAGATATCTATCAAAAGAAACGAAGACGCGAGTTTTTAATGCAGTGTACTTGCCCATTCACACGTACAGTTCAGAAACTTGGACACTAACACAAATAAAAAACAAAGGATACAAGCACAAAAAATGAGATTTCTATAGACTTTAGACTCTACATTCCTCTATTCTTCTCACATTGTAGACTGATTGATAAAATTAGTAACGAAACAATTCGAAATAACCTAGAAGTAACAGATATTAAGAAAAAGATGGAGACGAATCAGTTAAGATGGCTTGGACATCTACTACGCATGCCAGAAAGTAGATACGCGAAAATAGGATGGAAAATGAAGATGGAGGGAAAAATAAATAGAGGAAGACCAAGAATAAAATGGGATAAAGAAGTGAGGCAGAGACTAGAAGAAAAAGGAGTCAGCTGGAGAGATGTGCCACAATTAACTAACGATAGAAAGGAGTGGAGAAACTTAATACAGAAATAGAAAAGCATACCTCGACACTGAAATCTACAAGAGGAACCGATTAAGAAGAAGAAGAAGAAGAAGAAGAAGAAGAAGAAGAAGAAGAAGAAGAAGAAGAAGAAGAAGAAGAAGAAGAAGAAGAAGAAGAAGAAGAAGAAGAAGAAGAAGAAGAAGAAGAAGAAGAAGAAGAAGAAGAAGAAGAAGAAGAAGAAAAATGCAAGGAGTTCCAAGAACAGCTAGGATAGGATAAACACCTGGAAAACAACTGAAGAAATAACAATACAACAGGGACAATTAGGATGACTGAAAAACATACTTAAGATGGGTAATGACAGGCTGGCACAAAAGTACATAAAACTGACTGTGAATAGTGCACTTGCAAAAAACTATCCGTTAAATGACCCTCGTTTTTGTGACAGCCCTCCGTCGTCCTTCGGGCTGTTACCAAGCAAGACGCTTTCGTGGCGAACAAAAACTAAATGATAATCCGCCAAATTTAGACTATATTTTGTGCATGAGACGATATTTCAACGATTTGAATTGTTCTTTAAATTGTTAAGAGACTTTACTTTACCTTACGTTATGATTTACTACAATGCAATATCAAAGAATTTATTATTTAGCTGTTAAAACGTTAATCATTTTAGATCTTGTAAGATGAAATATTTGTGTTATCAACATATACATATATTGTATCGTATTATTGTGAGTATATGTATAATAAACAGAGCGTTATAGGAGACGTTTAGGTGTGTATAACTTAATGAAGATCCCCGGTATAATAAATACTCATACACGTTCCCAGGCATCAGGGCAGGCCATGGTTTGAGGCAGTGGCACCCACAGCAAGGGCAGTTATTACCGGGCTAGGGCAGTGGGTCTGCGAGCGCGATTTGTTTTGATTACACTCGTCCCCCACTTTTGATGAATAATGAATGTATTTTTTGCAATAACAAAGGGAGGGTCACACAGGCTGGTGACGAGTAGCCCACTGTCAACCATGTACCGGATAACGTGTCCGAATATATTTTTGGATTATTATAAACGTCACGCGGATTGATATATCTTGTAGAATTATTGTGCGGCCCGAGATAAGTACGAAATATTCGCTTATTTTTCGGTTTACATTTTGTTCTACCAAAACGAGATGCCAAATAAAGATAGAAACATCCGAATTTGTTCGTCGATGTACGCGTCACGTTGCGCAATTTTTGAACATGAGCAGGGGATGGGATTTCCTCGGATAACCGCAGAACAAAAGCACGATTAATTGTCGCGTTAGCAATTAAAACTTCTTAAGATTAAGGAATAAGGCTACATATTTTAAAAGTTGTATTGTTGTTTTTAAAACAAATGTTATTTTCTAATATTTGAAGGAAATTACTCTAAGCCACAGGTTAGAAACTTGGTCATTTTATGAAATCCTTAGTTAAAACTTAAAAGTATAACTAAAACTGGAGATTCAGTTAAAGTATTAAAAAAATAAGGTTCTATTCATCGTAAAAAAAGTAAATACGTACGAAAATTTTCTTCACCTGTCAAATTTGCGTTTTCAACGAATAACAAACTCAGATTTCGTAGAAACGACCAATAAACATAATCATATACACTGATAATATCCTTTCCGGAATTAACAGATTTTCTTGCGTTTATTGGTCGTTTCTAAGAAATCTGAGTTTGTGATTGGTCGAAAATATAAATTTGGAGACGGAATTAAATATTTTAGTCTTGATAATTTTTGGACGAATTTCGGCGACCAGTAGCGTTACTGTAACACAGATTAAACCACACTCCTGACGCACCACTCCGGCAGTGGTTGTAAAATTTGACACAACGTACATTTAATTTTACAGGTAGGTTAGGCAAAGGCTCATATCGTATTAATATAAAACATAAATATCATATAAGATGCAACGATATTTTATAGTACTATTTTATTTAAAATTGTTCTTACTTGGTCTTTTATGAAGAAGTATATCTATTAGTTCTATTTTTAATTCAGGTTATATTCACGTTGTTTATAACTTCGTGTTGAATCATTTTGTGGCGTTTGTCTTTTAAATGTTTTTATAAAGCAGTTTGTTTCGGGGTTCATTGTTTTTTCCAGGTGGGCATTTTATTTCATTTTATGTAACGCACGAAGGCAAAAAATTTAGTAAACAATGGAAAATATTAATTAGAGAAATATAACACAAATATTCTGTTATATGTACATTGTCAGCTTCGAAGCCGTACTAAATATTTTTGCTAATTAATTCGTTTCCAATAAAAACTTTATTCGCGTTTTTTATTTCGTTTCGGGAAGGTTATTTGTTCCCGAGTTTTGATTTTTAATTAAATAAATATAAAGTATTATAAAGTGGCTTCGATGCAGATAGCAGCAATAGTTTCCAGGAAATCGTATTCTCATTATTTTTTTAAGTAAAACGTGCAACGGTGGTACTAGATTAAATTTTACAATTCTGTTTAATAAATTCGTATTTTATATATTCTCCGGAAGCAAACTATTTTATATCAACAGTGATGCAAAACAAGCAATCATTAAATTACATCAAATCCCGTAAATTATGCGATCTTTTATATTGACTATTCTGTACAGAATATATTGCTTTTTTCTTTTAAATATATCTCTTGTAATTATCAGTAGTAATATAACAAGTGCATTGAAAATTATCGATAATTTTTGGTAAATATGCCCGAATGCAAGTTGAACTGAAAAAAAGCACAAGTGCACGAGTGATTTTTTCTGATTCAACTTGCATGAGTGAAGATTTGTCAAAAATTATAGATTATTTGCAATGCACGAGTTATATTTTGTCAGGAAATTTCCTTCACCTAACCTACCTGTCAAATTAAACGTACGTTATGTCAAGTTTTACAAGTACTGTCAGAGTGGTGCATAAGGGGTGTGGTTAAATCTATATTAAAGTAACGCTACTGGTCGCCGAAATTCGTCAAAAAATTATCAAGACCAAAATATTTAATTCCCTCTCCAAATTGATATTTTCGACCTATCACAAACTCAGATTCCTTAGAAACGACCAATAATCGCATGAAAATCTGTTAATTGCAAAAAGTATATTATCAGTGTGATTATGTTTATTGGTCGTTTCTAGGAAATCTGAGTTTGTTATTTGTTGAAATTTGGCAGCAAGATCAACATCTGACAGGGGAATGTAAAATTATAAATGTATAAATAATGCTCCTATTGGCAGTCTCTAAAAGATTTTAGATTAGTGATTGGTTGAAAACGCTTTGACAGTTAAGAGAAATTTTCAGTAGTAATATAACAAGTGCATTGAAAATTATCGATAATTTTTGGTAAATATGCCCGAATGCAAGTTGAGCTGAAAAAATCACGAGTGCACGAGTAGGGTTTGGGAAGATTCGGTCTTTTTAGATTCGACGAATCCGAATCGAATCCACGATTATTTTACGAATCCGAATCCGGATCCGAATCCAGTTCTAAAATTAAATGAATTGTAGTGTCATAAAAATTATTGTACGTATGGTGTTTAAAGTTCGCGCAAATTTTAAAATTACAGGCGATTTACAATATTTGTCAGCGGTTGTCAGTTTTGTCAGTAGCGCATCAATGGGTTTTACTAACACGGTGTTAAGTTAATTCATGTTTATATTAATAATTCAAACGGCCTTCAATCAGTTAAAATGGCACTGTATTTCATTGTTAAAGTATGAAGTAAAATAACAAGTATATTAGTATACAGGGTGTTTTACTTTTCCATGGGACACTATTACTATCTCCGTAAATAATGAAAATACAAGGTTGATCAAATGGGACAAAAGTTAGCTGTTTAGGGGTGTATTTTAAACCAGATCTTGTTTTGTTTAAAAATTCCATGGCTTGCGTGATATAACGAAAAAACCGAAATCGATCAAAATTTTTCAAACTTAAATATCTCGGCTATTGTTGCGAATACACAAAAACGCCAAAAGAAAAAAGTTTTGTAGATTTGGTTTGCTATAAGATGGCAACAGTCAGATTTTTTTTATGAATTACCGTGCGAGATATTTGACAAAACCACTTTTTTTTAAATGGCAATCGTAGTAGATGATGACTGATTTAAAGATTGTTTTTTTCTCTTTACAATGATATAATATTTTGTATGTCTATTTTCAAAAATAAGCGAAATAACCTAAAAATATGCAAAATCTTAAGATAAAAATCAAGGTTATTTTTTTGCTTCAGCTTCAGAGAAGTTCTCTCTGAATTGGTTGACCTTGGTTTAATTGTTATGATTGCTCGATATACTTTTTCTAAATAGTTCGTTCTAATTTTGGCATTTGAAAATAATGCATTTTTTTAAGTAGGCAAATTTATCTTAAGACTTTGGTAATATAAGGCATTTTACCGTTTCCAATATATGATTAAGCTCTTCTTCCATCGTTAACAACTGAACGTCATCTGCAGTATTCCGCAATCACCCTCTGTTGAATGCTCTGTTTCTTCATTTTTGTCTTCCGTCAAACAATCGTTTCGTAGGTAATATTTGTTGCAAAATTAAGTATTTTCTCTGAAGTTGTGGTAGCATTAATGAGACCTAATCCGAGATTCGTCAAATCTTAGACCGAATATCGAATCCGAATATTTGCTGTAGGATTCGGCGAATCCGAATCCGGGTACCCGGATCCGAAAAACCCTATGCACGAGTCAAAAATTATAGATTATTTGCAATGCACGAGTTATATTTTGTCAGAAAATTTCCTTCACCTAACCTATCTGTCAAATTAAAATGTTGTTTAATTTAGGTAGATTAAAGTATACCTACTACTTACTGCGATTGTTATTATTAATAGATCATTGATAACTAATTTTTAATTCAAGAATTATATTTTAATAAAAATTAATGAACCAAATAGTATTTAGGTACATACATAATCTGTTACGTCAAATTTTACAAGTACTGTCAGAGTGGTGTGTCAGGGGTGTGGTTTAATCTATATTAAAGTAACGTCGCCGACATCTGTCAAAAAATTATCAAGACCAAAATACCTTATTCTCTCTCCAAATTTATTTTTTCCACCAATCAAAAACTCAGATTTCTTAGAAACGACCAATAAACGCATGAAAATCTGTTAATTGCGAAAAGTAAATTATCAGTGTATGATTATGTTTATTGGCCGTTTAAAGGAAATCTGAGTTTTTTTATTGGTCGAAAACGCAAATTTGACAGGAGGATCAACTCCTGGCAGAGGAATGTAAAATTATTACCGTGTAATATTGCTCCTATTGGTAGTCTCTAAAAGATTTAAGATTAGTGATTGGTTGAAAACGCAAATTTGACAGGTGAAGGGAATTTTCACATTAATTTTTTCCAATTCTTGGTTTAGAGTTTCTAGATTATGTTGCAGATCCTTTTCTGTTTCCGCGACTAAGACCATGTCGCCTGCTAACATTAGCTCAGTTGTGTTTATTTTTTCCATTATCCAGTTGCCTAGGTGAAACGGTCTCATTTTTTGTTTTACTTCTTTAATTACTCAAATTAATAATCTCAAAATAAACAGCTCATATAAATCAAATCATCCTAAAATTTATATTAGATTAAAGTTATAGCATAGATATATGCATTTTGTGTTTAATAATAAATAGAATAATATTCCAACTAGGCTTTCGCAATTAAGTTACGATTAAAATATACACCAACAACAAATATTTAATTCTAATACATGCATTAAATACGTTTATAATCGAAATAACTAAAAGACGTACGTCTGTCTGCAAACGTGCAAACATTTGGCTTAAATATTTACTTTATATTCAGTCTCAAATACAGAGATTTAAAAATTTCATTTATCTTTTTACCTAAATTAAATGTGAATAAATTTAATTTTTATCCAGTTGTATATGCAAATCGCTTTCAAAAATATTTTAGTAGATTCGCGGCTATTTTCGTATCATAATTAAGAGACATTACTAAAAAATAAACGAGTTAAAAAGACAACGAGCGTTCGTGTTATTTTTAAAAAAAATCTAGATTTATTCAGCTTTCCTCGACTGAACGGGTGCCATGGCAATATCAAAGTTCACATATTTCACATTTGGTTATCGCGAATCGAATGGATAGGCACTCAATCAGGCCCTGGGGCAAACGTTATTCCCAAATATCAAAAAGCGGGCCGCAATCACCCCTACTCTGAGCTTAGTAAAAATACATAAATATAATGGATACAAATTGTCAATCCACTTCCCAGGGGCTTGATTGAAGCGAGGGACGTTCGCTAGCGCCCCTGCCGTGTAGATCAATGTAGACCTGATTTCTGGTGATTCGCTAACATGAAAATTACAAGGTAGTACACCATGTTATACAACTGATAAAAACTTAACAATATTACTGTTATTACAAGGTAATGTGTTTTCAACCTTCTAAGGTTACCAAGACGGTTATTACTTTGAAACGGATAAACCTAATCATAATCCTTAAACAGCCTACGACATATCAAATACCGTAATAAATCTACAACATTTCATACAGATTTCTAATTTTCGCTTTAAGTTAAAGGAAAAAAAAGTCTGAAAATAAACGCCTTATTTGCTAAACAATTGAAGCTATACTGTCACTTTTAACAGATACTCATATTTCCTTCATATAAGTACGTACAGGTATTCAGAAAACAATAGCGAGTAAGTTTTAATAGCGAACAACGCATAAGCAAACCTCGCTTTTCATTTGTTGTTTTTTTTTTTTTAATTTTAACGTTTACCAATTTGGTTTTTAACCAAATCATATTTATAAAGGTTTGTACTGTAAAATAACAATGATTATATCATAAAGGGGTCGTGACCAAGGGTGAGTCATTGAGACAACCGCCTCAAGCGCCCAATTGTTATATAGAGACGCCAATATTTGGAACAATTCTTAAAAAATGTAAAGAAGAACTCCAATCTAATAATGCCCTAGTAAAAACAAAACCATGCGGTGCTGATTATCTCCCAAACGACATTGAGAGATTGCTTAGTGTACATTTTAATTTGGGAAATTATCTACTTACTAAGACGGGATAATTATATTTTTGGCTAAATAATATTTCAGAGCAAACAAAGCTCGTATCTTGCTCCTATTAAATCTAGACAAATGTTTTATTGGTCCCATCTATAATAATATCGAATAAATCTTCAAAGAAACCTATCGTTATTCGTAATAACTTATTTATGCGGCGCTGGACAGGAATACTGAAATTACAGTCCCTCAATAATTTATCACATCATTTATAAATTCAGTTTAAAGCGATCATCGACTTGAACATTCCTTAGCCAACTACACATGCTATATGAAATGTAACTGTAGTTTCATGATCTAACATTTATATCGTATATTATTGCTCAGAGTGACGACCGTGGCTGATAAAATATTAATGTTTGTTTTCCTTATCGATGTACAGGGTGATTTACCTTAAATACTAAGGTTTTCATAAGTAAACAACTAAACTATCGGTTTTATTTAGGTGAGATTGCTCAATTTAACAATATATTTCATCCTTCCAAAACATTGAGAGTAGTTTATGGGTTATTAGCAAAAAACAGTTTTGTCGCTGTATACCAAGTAGGGGTGACCAACAAACCTTTGGTCATTGGCTCGTACGTTACAAGGGCCAGTCGAAATCTGATTAATAACAGAAAATAATAACAAACTTTTGCTATGTGTGAGAAATTGTCCTTTACTATTAGTTTGTCAGAGGCCAAAATACTGCTCTTAGCATCACTGAAATCACTTATCAACGATAACATCTTTCTTGCTAATAAACAAAAACTTGAGAAAATTAGAAACGTAAAATAGGAATTAGAAAATGTACATTTATAATTAAATACATTTATAAAACTTGTTTCTGTATAAATTATAAATAAAAAATAGCAATAAAAGATAGTAATATTTAATTATTAACGTAATAATTTACGTTATATTCTATAGCCAGGCATATAGTATCATAGCGAAGTATGTTCGGCATCGGCCTTTATCTCCACCACTCAAAAATTCAATTAGTCGACCCGCTAGCATAACGAAGGTCCCGGCCATAGCCAAGTAAAGCTTCCATTTAAAAAAAAGTAAGTTTGGTGACAACTTTTTATCGACGAGCGTAATTTTTTTTTATGGTACCTACCATCTAATTCAACATAAAAATATCTACAAATAATCTCCATACATTTTTGCGATATATACAACATCAACAATAACGAAGATATGACACATTATAAACATAACAACAACAAAAATACTTTTTTTCTAATAACTCAAAAACCAGAAGTGATCGAATATTTTTGAGGACGGTTCTGAGTTTGTCTCAAAAAGCTGCATGTTTTTGGTAATTAAACCGTTTGACTATCTTGAATATTAAGCGAGATACCCATGTAATCCCATCGAATTTGAACCACCCTGTACACAGTTTCGTACTAAGAAACTTGAAATTGCGGTAAATTTAATAAACGTGACATGGATGTATTGTTTTATTAGTTGGTCGATCCCATTGGTAGGTATATGTTTGGCAAATCCAAACGTACACGTTCTCGTGGTCACGTTACGTTTAATTTCAATAGTATGTATACTATGTTTAGTATGTATTATTTCTTATTCACGAAATTGATGTAAGTTTTTCACAAATATACGTTGTCATTGTTTTCTTAGAATATTGAATGCTATTCACGACTGTTTCATGTTCATTGTCTTATGAATAATTTAGCAAATCACAATGACGAAGTAGTTCATGTTACCTTCAATAAAACAAAAAAAAAAACGCACATGCTTAAAAACAGCAGCAAAAATTAACGATAACGTAATATTTTATTGGATTCCCTACGCAGGCCTGTTGCTGGCTGGACTTTTATTACTTTACGACTGGCGCACATTCGCTATTCAAAGAAGAATAAGAAAAGTTCGAAAAAATTTAATTAATGCGCACACTTTCAGATCTCTTGAACAAGTATCGTTTTGTATTTTAGGTGGAAAACTGCACAAATTATAAAAAATATCGATAGAAATTCAAGCAAATGTGTTCCTTTTTTTAAAATACGCCAAGTTAACCCTTTGGTTCCTTGTGGTTTCACCGAGAAACCACCTTTCAAATAATTTATTCTATGATACCCAGTGACCAAGCTTTAAAACCACTATTGCTATTCTATGTCTTATAGCACCATCTCTTGGCAAAAAGCAAAAGTTTGTACTAAAATAGGTCCGTATACCAAAATTTCATTTAAATGTTTTGCATGGTGTAAGTTGCTTTATCAAGCAATGATAAATGGCAAGAAAATATTAAATTTTACGCAATTAGTGGATTGTAATGGCTGGTAAGTAAATTTATCAGTGAATTATGATCAGGTGATAATTTGTTTATGGATTTGCTTTTAAATTCGAAGTTATAAAAAATATTTATAAAAATATTTTAAGTGTGTTTCTTGTGCGCCATTGGTTATCTGATGAAACCACCGCTTTTTTATTCTATTATTGTAAACAAAAAATTATGTTAATTTTAATTTATTTTAAGTTAAGAAGTGAATGATAACTTTTTTTTTTGAAAAAAAATTATTTTGGGTTGACAGTAAATTTATTTATTATTAAATTATTAAACACCATAAAAAGGGAGTGTTTTTTTTTGTCCCAGTGGTTATCTGATGAAACCACCGACTTTTTTTCTATTTAAAAAAAATAATATTACAAACAGATTTTTTTATTGTTCATGTTATGGTATTTTAAGTTAATAAAGTAAATATTTTTTTTCTTTTTATCAATAAAACTTATTTTGGGACTCAAAGGGTTAAAGAATATAGTGCAACATCGTTGTTTGACGTTTTGAAGTAGATTTATGTTTCATGATAATATATCAATAATTTAAAATTATCAGCACGATTTGGCACTCCAATAACTCAAATAATTTATAACACCCGACGTTAAAATGTATTAAAAATACAAAATAAATAAACAAAACAATTTTATTATTCTGTTCCAAACTGGCTTTAAGAAAAATTGACTTACAAAGCTTGGAAAGCTCAAAACCAGTTAAAAGAATATGGGAAAATAAAATGCCAGGTAAAAGAAACAGAGGAAAATCAAAGGAAACTTGGGACAACGCACTAGGAAAAATCTTAAAGAAAAAAGGGAAAACATGGGTAGAAACAAAGAATTTAGCACATAATAGAAAGTACTGGAAAAATGCTATAAAAAACTAATTTTGGTTGTATGGAAAAACTCCACCTATGGGTAGAAAAAGGAATAGATTATATACAGGATTCTGCAACAGCGCGTCGGGCTTTCGTAGAGACCCGCCGGTAGAAGATAGAAA
The DNA here is from genome assembly GCA_947652605.1 of Elmis aenea. Lineage (NCBI taxonomy): Eukaryota > Metazoa > Arthropoda > Insecta > Coleoptera > Elmidae > Elmis > Elmis aenea. The sequence goes on along the minus strand of OX393577.1, from coordinate 6,221,111 downwards.
AAAAAATTAATACACAAAATTATTGTTTTAAAAAGATCTACGTCAGCTATACAGGGTGTGCCATTTTTGCGTTATAATAAAAACAAAGATTTTTTAAACGGAACACCCGGTATATTTTTAGGTCTTCGGGTGTCATTTTTTAACCTCTACATAAATGTCTGTTCACTTTTTGACTTTATGTCAGTCTTGCCAACTTAAATTTTGTTTTCCGAAAAATCACATCAGCAGGCTTAACTTTAAAAAATCGTTGCGACCTCGTTTTTTGAAGTTAAGAAACAAGTTTTAGCAATAATATTTGTCTGGTTAGGGAGCAACACTTTAATAATAAAAAAATTAAATTTAGTGATACAGGGTGTTTACAAAAAAAATGCCAAACTTTCCAAACGTCAAAGTGATACAACTCTTTTTATTTTCAAATGTGACCACCCTTATTTCATTTCACTATTCGATAGATGTTTTTCTTTTAATTTTTATAGGGGTTGTTCCTTGTCCTATGTCTAAATCCCGTAGATGTTCAATACTTTTCACAAAAATATCCATTTAATTGCATTTTTATGCACCTAAGTAGGCCGCGCTGATGCAAAACAAATGCCAAAATGTAAGCAAGTGTCAATTTGACATTGTAAAACTTGTAATTTATTTTGATTTAAAAAATTATTTAAATGCCTAAAGGTACACAAAAAATTTATATTCAATTTTCAAGTTCTTGTAATCCAACATATTTTACAATGTATTTATTTTATTTTACACTAAACCTGTTTACTTTTGTGGTATTCAAAAGCAAAAATACAATTGAAAGATGCAACACATCTATTTCAATATTATTGCATAACTAAATTCTTTCAAAATGACCCCGTAAATTCTGTTAAAAGATACCTAAACTGTTTCAGACATTAACTACTCTGTTTAGGTATAAAATACATTCATTAAATAAATCGCATTTTATCTAAGTTACACAAACGTTAGCAATGTCTAATTTTTGCGTTGCCGCTCTCAACAATATATTATCCATACCTAAGTATAACACATTTTACATAACGTTTAATAGCGGAACATTGAAAACCTTCAATCAGCAACAACGAAGTTAACTGTAACTACGGGGTACTAGCATTTCCTAGAGTCGTGGACGTTTTTTCCGTCAGTTCGTAACGACGATATTACGTGAAAAATAAAGTAGAACATTTTCCCATGTCGGCCATCTCTAAATCTGAGCGTAGTCTACGCTAACTCAGTTTCGTGTCAATTACTAATCTTGGTCCGCGAATCTCCATTATTACTGCGTTATAAATCTAATTTGCATATGGATAATATCCCTCTTTAGCAGCCGAATGCTGGACGCAAATCGCTACATACAGGTTCGTGTTTCGATCCACCACGGAGTAAACAAGCATTTCTTTTATTAAATTACTGTCAGACAGAGTTACAGTGCACTCCGGTGAAATTCCCTCAGACCATTTACAAACAGATAGACAACAGCTACAACCGATCCGTATAACATTGATACAACAGAAAACGTTTATGTGAACTAAACTTTTTTATTTGATAAATGCTTGAATAATTGAAGAGATAAATTTATTAATATGAATAAGTTAATTATCACTTATCATTTTGTATAAAGGATCTCTTGTAGATATCCTAGACCAGCCTCAAGATTCTGGCGTCTTCGTCATAATAAAATTGCTACTTTATTTTATTTACAAAATAAGTGGTTTGTATTATGTACGACAACCCAAAAGACCCAGCCAAGACGAATTACTCGATAGCTCTGTTATTAGTAATAACATTAAAAAAAGTTCAATACAAAAGTTGTTTGTAATCATTTACTACATAATCTAAAATTATTTTCAACTATACACAGTGTTTTGTTTTTGCGCTCTGATACTAAACATTGTTTTTTTATATGGAACACTATGTATATTTTGTAATTTTTTGATGTAAAATTAAGTTCTCTTTCAAAAATATTATAGGTTGTTGCTGTCTAAAATGAACCGTTTTTGAGTTATTAACGTTTTTTTGAAAATTTTGACAGATGCATACCTTTATAAAAATATTTATATTTATTAACATAACAACACCAGAGCGATTTACTCTAGTAATTTATTAGACAATAGTGTCATAGTAATTGTTGACTAGTTACATTTTTAAAATAATATACAGGGTTTGAATAGATATATGGCATAAATGGCAGTAAATAACACCAGAATGCTGTGTATCTACAGTTTTTAAAAAATATGGAATTTTAGTGGCATAATAGTGGAAATTGTGCCGATTAACTGTTCTGATTGACAGTTCATACAGATTGTTTTGAATTTTCAAAGGCTACTACAGATATTTTAGGTAAAATACTCGCAAATAATCATAAGAAACGAAATAACTTCAAAAATATTATATTTAGACATAAAACATGCTTAACAACTTTGAAAGATAATTAAACTTTCTACAAGAAAATGTAAAAATATATAGGGCGTTCTATTTGAAAAAGATGACATATGCGTTTAAAGTTTAGCGAAATGGACCGAGTATAACGAACACCCTGTATATTATTTTAAAAATGTAACTAGTCAACAATCACTATGACACTATTGTCTAATAAATTACCAGAGTTAATTGCTCTGGTGTTGTTATGTTAATAAATATAAATATTTTTATAAAGGTTTGCATCTGTCAAAATTTTCAAAAAAACGTTAATAACTCAAAAACGGTTCATTTCAGACATAAACAACCTATAAAATTTTTGAAAGAGAACTTAATTTTTCATCAAAAAATTACAAAATATACATAGTGTTCCACATAAAAAAAAACAATGTTTGGTATCAGTGCGCAAAAACAAAACACTGTGTATAGTTAAAAATAATTTTAGTTTATGTAGTAAAGGATTACAAACAACTTTTACATTGAACTTTTTTAAATATTATTACTAATTTACACTTCTAGACTAATTTTATCATTGCTAATATGATTAATAAGTCTATGTACATTCCTCCATTCGTCTTAAAAATCTCATTCCTTTGTCTGTACCCGTTGTAAGTTGGAGAAAAATGTTATCAATGTTGTCTTTAAAATCCAGCCAATTTTGGTAATATAATCGCTTCTATAACTTTAATAATATATGAGACACTACGTAATCCCATCAAATTTGGAGCGCCCTGTAAATTAGTGACTTGTTGTGTAGTTAGTTTTATTGATAGTACAGATAATTAATTTGAAAGTAAACTATTTAACCTAAAATGTGTTTGCGTAAATTTCAAATGAATGTGCATTATTCTCGGCGCAGAATTTTAAGTCTTTTGTCAACAGTCCATTATAATGAACGAAAATTGTTTTTGAAAATATGTTCCCGAACGTCAAATTAACGCTAATAAAATATAAAGTGTGTCGATTGGCGCAAGGGGTCGGGTCGGCGGTATATTTTTAAAACGCTTTTAGCTTTATGAATATGTAACAGTTGAATTAAAAGAGGAAGATAATACAATCTGTCATTTTTTAAAAATGCCTAAATAAGTAGAACGAGAAATCACGATTGTTGGTAATGGCAAAGGTAGGTAAACGTTCATTCGTTATTTATCAGAATTAATATAATGACACATCGATTGGAAATCAATTCAAGATGGCTGGTTAGTCGTGCAATTCGACTCTCGGCAAATATATACATATATACATACCTAACCAACCAGCTACTGGCAAATCATATCTTTCTGCCCTAACTATCCATTACACGGGATAAAAATTTAAATATAAACGACGTTTCGTGATATAACCATGTCTATGTTAACTCTCCCGATTCGCATTCTAGCTCTTAAATGTTTTATTCAGTGGATGCAGCATTTGCCAAAGAAATTATCTACTTGTTTTATTTACCCTCCTCTTTTATTCAGACATGCAATTGTTAATCTTTCGGCTTCATCGTCTCACTTTTATTATGAATTCTTATTGTAGATGGAAAATTAAAATAGTCGTTCTTTGTTTTTGATGGAAAACACACTTCCAACCTCTTACGTACTAAAAAGAACGGTTCAAATACTTCATCCCCCATTTAAACTGGGGAGAAGCGATCAAATATAATTCGTTCCTGAAATATTAACTATTTTAAAGTGTTTTGTTCTGAGTACAGCCAAATAAAACAGCAAAGTTAACATCTGCAGCTTCTATGGAATAAAACGAATAAATTAATAATACATGCCGGTTTCATCGCACCTGCTTGTGAATGTTATTTTGTAGCGAGTTATCTATTAAAAATTGATAACCATTTTAAGATCGGCGAATGCTGGATCGGAAAAACAACCAAACTTCAGTTGTGCGTTGCGCTAAGTTTACCTTTTATCAGCGCCAACGAATATTATTTAACAAATTAAAACCCAACAGCTTAATTAAATTTTTTCCTTTTATATCCTCCCACCTATTAGCAATTAATTGCTTTTTTAAAGACATTATTTCACTTTAATTTTAAACAATAACAGGAAAAGTACACCTAAATAACGAAATAAGTTATTAGAGTAAAGTGCCCTAATATGGAATACTTTTTTGTATTCAGCAATAATATTCACATTTATTCAACAAAATTTTGCAAAAAAAATCTAAGGAATTTGTAATAAATACGCAACACAATACTCGAATTCTGGTACGATATTACGGTAGATATTTCCTATATAGCTATTTTTTTTAAATGTTACTACTATTCCATATTAAGCTCCCAGGGAACCTACCTAATATGGAATACTAGGGGTTCTTAATATGGAATATAGAATTATATAGGAAATATACATTAAAATAAACAACTGCTCATAGATTAATCTTTTATTTCTTTCTGATTTGCATTATTACTAAAAACAAACCAAAACTCTGTTATTTATGTAAATTAAATTATAATTCAAGTGTCATTCGAACTAAATGTTGATAATTTATTTATTTTTTACAGGTAGGACAATAGAATTGTTTTTTTGGGTATTTTGCACATTTTTCGTCTGCCCATTTCTGACACTTTTGACACTGAACCCATATTGCTGTACTTAGTGACCATAATCATCTTCATTATCAAGGAACCTCTATGTATTCCATATTAGGCATCATGTGACATTTCAAAAATCGGTATATGTAAAATATGAAATGGCCCCAATTAAAATTTTAGTCTTTTTAATTGAAATGTAAAGGCTCATCCTAAATAAACATGCAATAAAATATTTTATATCATTTACCCTAGCATATAATATTTTGCACTGAAAGATTTAGCCTAAAAACTCAGTAGCACGTCAAAAATATATTTGAATCTGTTATGTAATCTAGTGAATATTTTTTAACTATTTTACATTTGGGAATGTGTGATCGATGTACAAATAGGTACATATACTTTTCAACAGATATCGCTTATTCATTGTCATAAAACTGATGTATTCCATAAAAGGTAGTAACTGTTCCATATTAGGGCCCTTTACTCTACGATTAAATAGGGATAAAAATACGTTAAATACATTTTCTGGAAATTTCTGTTTGTATCATTTTGTCATTTAGTGAAAAACACAATAGCTGGAAAATATTGGTTAAACAATTAAAAATCAAGTAACTTGCTGGAACAAGTGCATCAAAATACTAAATGGAAGTTAAGAATAATAAAAGTCGTTTTAACTTATTTTGCTTATAAAAAGCTGCATTTTGAGTGTCAAAAAAAATGTAATACCTGCTAAAGTTTTAAGTCAAAAATGTGTAGGCAAAAGGTAAAATTATAGGTTTCTTGTATTTTTCTTTCAATTGTTTCAAATTACCGCTGTCTACCTTCATAGCCTACTTGAAAGTATCACTTTGCCCTAATGATTAACAATAAAATCGCGATATCTCGGAAAAAATAAATTTTAGGTGAAAAACAGCTTTTATGTTTTCGAAAGATAATTAAATTTTGTACAAGTCTGTGAAGAAAAATATAGGGGGTTCTTTTTAAGAAAAATGAGTTATCGATGTTTAAGGTTTAACGAGTTTCACCAAGCGTAAAAAACGCCCTGTATAATATTTTTAAAATGTAGGTGGTGCAAAGTGTTAACTAATCTATCGTCAATCTAATTTCCAAGCGAATTTATTCAGACTTTTTTAATTTTCCAAATGTTGAAAATTTTTGAAAGTACCTACTGCATTTTCATGAAAATGCAATTTTCACGAAAACGGTTAACTTTAGACCCATATAACCTTTAACATTTTTGTAAATTTAAAGAGTAATCCAAAAATGCGAAAATATACAGAGTGTTTCATAAGAAAAAGTAGAACTTTCATATGCCACTCTTTTTTGGAGCACGCTGTAAGTTTGAAAATATTTTTAAAATGTAGCCCTTATTGACTTACACAATCTAACCGCGACAGAAGTTTGAAAATATATACCGTTTCGCCATAAAACTCGGTGGCGTCTGTCGTGACTCACCCTGTATAAATTTTTATACAGAAAACTTTCTTTTTCGACAATTGTGATTTTTTAAACATTTTTAAAAACCAAACCTTCGCCAGTTTATTTATTCTTGTTTAAAAGTTTATCAAAAATACGGAAATAAATATTAGGTAATTCTAATAGGAGGTAAATTTTTTTCATTTTAAAATTAGGCATTTTTAACGTTGCCTAATTTATTGCGTTATCACAATGAACTCATATTTTTTCAGTCGTGTTTGGTTTAGATCTCTAGTAGTCGTATTCCGGTTTAAAATAATCTTTGTACAACCTCATGGGTCGAGTTGTGCAAATTTTGTATCACCCTGTATTTTCGCGTTTATCGCCAGTTTTCATTGTCGCAGAGATTATTGTGCGGCGAATTTTCCTACGTTCGTGATATATTCAATTTAGGAATGAGTTTGTAGATAAATATAATTTGATATTGGCTTTCACAAATATTGTTTGGAAACTTGAAATTAAATTTGGTACACATGAAATAATATAATTTGACGGGGATTCAGGCGACTGCGAGTAATTATATTTATTATATTATTTACTGAACACGCGACCCTTGCTGAAACTAAGGGGCCGGGAAATACACCACGGTTAAGGTTGTTATTAAATTTTGATAGGTCGCTTTCCGTTCACTAGAGCACGATCTTTTTGTCTTGATTAAAAAGGCGTTTGTTTTATAATCAATTATGCATTTTAGTAATGACACTAAATAAATAACGTTCACATTCCATATTAACTTGGTTACTATAGAATTAAGTATTTTGATGTGTCATTAAGAGCTTCACAAACTGGGTGAAAAGTTGTGATGAAAAGCAAATTTTTTTTCTACAACCACTACTGTAAATGACTAATAATGTACAACCTGCATGCATAGTAAGTGGGTCCTAACGCACGGTAAGCAAAACGCACAGTTTGTTTAGAAATGATCAAAGTAGACTAACGTTAAACACTTCCCGCATGCCTAGTAAGAGAGTCATAACGCACGGTAAGCAAAAGGCACACTTGTCTCGAAATGTCAAAGTTGACGCCAAAATTGACAAGACAACGTAATTACATGTATATATCAGCCAAAAAGCCGTTAAAATCGTAGGTATTATGTGATCGTAGAAAAAGTAAGCTACATAACACGAGTTGTAAAGCAATTACGCACTCGTGGAAATATATGTATGCTTCTTTCAACTCTTTTTATGTAATATACTATTATATTTTATATACACAACATCAAATGTCGAAATCATAAGAATAATTGATGACTTATTGTGTAGCAATATAAATAAATACAATCCCTTGCAGATGAAGTTTGGTTTTTAAGATCCAAAACCTTTTTTGCAACGTTAGATTACACAAAGAAATCGATTTTTGACAACAAAATCTATCAATGTATATTACTCATTCTTCTTTAAAAATAAGCACAATTTAAGCATAATTTTTAATAACTTTCGCCTCATGTACATATCTCTAGTGTTTATTTCGTTCATATCATATGTACCAATCAATATGAAACAAGTTTAAAATAGTACAGTTGTTTACAATCTTTAACTGTACTTATAGGCAAAAATTATTTGCAACTATAACAACTGTTGCATTTCCGTATACCAATCGGTTTAAATTATTTTGTATAGAACACTACGTATTCTTAATTTTTTGGAATTGAACGCGAATTTTCTTTAAACATATATAAAGTTTTGTGTACCTAAATTCAACAGTTTTCGAATTATTTACATTTTTATGTAAATATTGATCAAAACAAGAGTTAAAGGAATGTTAATATTTAATAACTTAACAACATTGGTGTTAACCTACATAGGTGTGGAATAGTTTGGAAATTTTATCAACAAAATTCTTATATGTACTGGTTGCTAAATAATTAAACTTTTAAAACTTAAAAACAAGTGGTGTTTGTTTTTTCCATTTTGCTGATCTTTAATCATGAAAAAAGCAATTTTTTTTAAATAGAACAATCCACACAATTGACAGTCATCAGTGTTAATCGGCTTGATGTTCTTGGAAAAAAATTGCTGTCAAATTTTCTAAAACTTTGTGATAATTTGACACTGTCGCTTTTTGTTATTTGGGCAAATTTAGGGGTGTTAATTTCTATGAGAATAATTTTGAACAATAGATAAATTGCAAATGACAAAGAAAGCAGACAGATTCTATCAATGTAAGTAGCAAAACCTCACTGAATTTAAAACAATTGTCTCTCTAGGTTATCTAATAGCTTAAGCAATTTATTTAGGATTTTCATACCAATATGTTAATTATTAAATACTCTGGATCTAAAACACGAAAATTTAACACAATTATTTTAACAGATTCGCGAAGTCCAGAGGTGATTTTTAAGAAAAAATTATTAAAATTGACTAAAAATTAATCTGCTTCAAAACTGTTAAATTTTAACACGCAATCTAAGGCAAATCATATCTAATTTTTCTTTATACACACTAAGACAATTTTTTAAGTGTCATTTTCTACTGTATATATTTTTAAAATTTGCTTCGAGATAATTTATTTGTCTTTTAAAAGCAGTAAGCTTGTTATAGGACTAAAATATATTTTTCTTCAATTATTGATGTTGAAAAGATAATGTATAGGCAGGCATAAGTTTAATACGCTACCAAAAAAAGTTATGGTCTGTAAACTCAAAATTCAGCGCGAATGAATGATCATCAGTAATTTGATTTACAAGTAGGCAAGTTAAAAGGAAGTTAAAATTCTTTGATATTGGCCTACCTTTTCGTAGATTGATTAAAATCGCTTTTTTAAAATTACTTTAAAATTCAGATCGAACTAATTTTGCTCTTGGAGAATTTTAATTTTGCTTTATAAAAAATTAATAGAAGGCACTCTAAAAAAGCTCCAAAATTCAGGAAAATAAAGCGATTCTTGTGTTATAGATCTTGCCACTAAGATTTTACATCAATTTCCTGATTTAACAAAAATTGAATATCTGGCAAGTGGCAACAAAGGATAGTAATCGACATATCCTTATTATTTTTTAACACCAAAAAGTCAAAACAATTCGAAAATCATAGATGACAGAAATTAACAGGCAATGTATAAAATATTTACATCAATATCTACAGTGAACTGCAGCCAAATTGTACCAAAATCATTTTACGCCAGTGCACCATAACTTTTCTTTTTCTGCGTCCGTCCAAAAAATCAGTTGTTTCCGATCAAGTTTTAGGCTGGAAAGTACATATTTCCTGGCCTAGGCCAGAAAGTAACTGGTTGCCAAGGTTATGAGTTGTCTTTACCGGCCTAGGCCGGAAAGTAGCTGGTTGCATATAAAAAGTGTCTTTACTGGACTCGTATCCTTTCAGGACTCGCCTACGGCTCGTCCCAAAACTGCCTACTCGTCCAGTAAAGTACCACTTTACGGCCTTGTTACGTAAATAACTATTATTTTCATAGGATGTAAACAATTTTTCTCATTACCTTCAAGGTTATTATTTTAGGGACAGAACGAATAGTTGTCTTTCAATAATTAAAAACGAAAACTTGAGGGAGTGTACTTGCGCCCCTTGTGCGATGATTCACGTGGTATCAGGACTAAGACGAATGGGACGAACTCTTATCAGGGCAAAGTAATTTAATAATAACGAACTAAAATGACAGGGTTCTTCGTAATTAAATCAATAAAATAGTAACTGGGCCACTTCATTTGAAAATTAAAGGGTGAAAGTACGTCTAATGCAATCAATTTCAGTTTATTAACGATGGCATATGATAAAGGAAAATATCACTGTAACAGATTTAACGGACTTTCTGACATAACATGATACTTTCAAGTGTTTTACTAGAAACAAAACGAAATTAATATCGTTGCGATTATTTTATGGCTGAGTATTTCACCGGAGTTGCAAAACAAACATAAAGTACAACAGCGGGAACGGTTAATGAGTTTTAATTTAAATATATATAAAATAGATTGAGTTATTACCAGCGAATGAAAAACAGCTATTACATGTAATCCAGTTAAACCATGTAAAAACAAAACAAGGCGGAAGATATTAAATCCTTTGAACACAATAACTGAAAAAACGATGATTACTTTAATGTTCAAGTCTTCAACAAGAAATGTTAGACATTAGAAAAATATAAACTTTATTAACGTCTCAAGTTCGACGACTGTTGAAATACGAATAAGAATTATACTGGCTTTCATTAAACTTGTATCCAAAAAAAAATTTAAATCACTTGTCATTATGACAAAAATTAAAACCAAAACTAAATACACCAGGGTTAGATCAATGATTAAAAGTAAATGTGTTACTGTTCTATTACTGACCAAATGAATAAGGGTCAGGTTAAAGATTAGTTAAATAATTTTTTAATGAAAACAAACACATTGTTATTTTCATTATTTATTTTAAAAAAAAGCTTTAACCAACCTTTTACCCGGCCATTTAATACTGATATTTATTTACGCTGAGCAGAACATTCATATAAACAAACCTGTTTATTTTACAAAATACTTACTATTAACTAATAAAATTACTGACCAAATTAACAGAAGTGATTACTCGTATGATCAATGTTTCTGGATCACTACTTAATCGAGACATTTTTATGGTAACACAGGTGAATAATACATTTGAATTATATAACTTCTCCTTTCTTTATTTTGTCTTAGATATTAAACGTTCAAAATGATAAAAGATAAACATTTTCAAAGGTTTTCCTAATTAAGTACCTAAACAATTATTTTTAGGTAATATGTCTTAAACGTATTTAACATTGTACGCAGGTAAATGCTTATAATATTGTTTATTTCGCAAATTCCTACCTACATCATGTTTCCCTTAAGATAATACCGTCAACCAACCACCCATATATCACTTACATTGAAATTGCAAACTCGCATAGCAGTTTCTAGCGTGAATTTGGTAAAAAAAGCTTAAAAGACACAAATTTTAAACAAAATTTTTATGGTGTAATGTAAGGTATAAGTTGTTTTATAAAATACCGAACCAAACAGTTATATGCTCCTTTTACAATAAAAATTAACTTTGGTTTGTGTACCAAAAACTATCGAAAATAAATTGCAAACTTAAGATGCGGTCGATTAAAAAATATCGCTCTAGAAAACTTCATAGGTCAACACTGAATCAGTCTATAATAACTAACATTTACGTGTCTTTTATTTTCGTTTTTCGAAATTTAGGTCAACTAAAATTAAAATGCATTATCTGAGAGAAACAATAGATTGTTCCTCCATTGTTCTATATTATTGTTTTGTTATTCCTTTATATTGACCAATTCACCGTAATGAACGGTAACTTCTCTAAATTCTTATAACCGCACGGTGTCACTTCCACATAATCGGCGTTTATACTTAGACCTAGTGGCTCTACCCGATTTGCATTCAAAAACCCTATCAAAATTGCTAAAAATCGACAACCTAGTAATATCGCAGATAATCCCTGTCTCGCCAATTTTTTTTAACTGTGCATACTTTAATAATTCGCTGAAGCTAATAATATTGCAATCTGAATCTCAGTATAATAACTAACCTTTGAACAAAATCGGAGATTCGTATAATAAATACCTACAGCTTATACCGCGAATATCTTAATACGTAATTAGATATCAGACAGCACAGTAGCCGTAGCCATGGGCTTTGGAAAGAAATCAGAAAAATGTGTAATTGCCTTAATACATCACAGAACGCAGTAATCATACAGTGATATTTTATGTAGATATCAATCCCAGAACCAGACTATCTTAACTCGCAATCTTTATTTAAATCAAATTACATACGTAGCGCCTTTAGCAATCACGTCATATTACAATTACACACTGCATTTTTGAAGGTACACAGTTGCATTTCTGCTCAAACCAAACGGTGTGATTTGCAAATTTGACTGCAACTTTACTGTTCATTGAAAGATCAATTTGTTTCGCGCTCATAATATGGTCGATTTACTCAACTAACTCATTTATATTGTTTTATCTTCAACACAGATCGACGTTGTAGATGGATTATAATTCATTCTGAGAAACACCGTATTAATTACTAAAATCTTCGCCTATTACAACACAAGCTTACTAATATTACATTAAAAATTGTTGAACTGATTCCCTATTAAGCACAATACACTTTTAACACAGGAAATTTTCTAAATGAGAACAAATTATTTGCTCTATAGAAAAATCCGATTGCTTTAGCAAAACTATCCATAGTAAATAAAACCGCAATATAATAAATTTAAATGCAATACAGGGTGTTTCTGAACGATGTAGCATAATTCTTCTAATCTACATTGAAAAATAGGACGATTTAGCCCATCATGGCATATAGAAAGTTGCATCGTTGCTAAGTTACAGCCCCATGAAGAGGGGATGAAAAATTGTTGTTTTATTGATAAATCAAGAACGCTTTGACCTACAACATTTATATTTGGCACGTATTCTACAATAGGCAAGCGTGTTCTTATGCATAAGTTTGAGCGAAATCCCACCATAGGGTTATACCTCAGAGTTATATTTAAATAAAATCGAGCTTTTCTCCAAAACGAGTTACTAAAAATGTACATTTTAGACCTACCTATCCGACTGTTACAATAAAAAATTGAAATTACGATCGACAAAAAAAAACAGCAGGTTATTTGTGTGCTATTATCGATTGTAGCGCCCCCTATGGTGGGATTTCGCTCAAACTTATGCATAAGAACACGCTTGCCTATTGTAGAATACGTGCCAAATATAAATGTTGTAGGTCAAAGCATTCTTGATTTATCAATAAAACAACAATTTTTCATCCCCTCTTCATGGGGCTGTAACTTAGCAACGATGCAACTTTCTATGAGCCATGATGGGCTAAATCGTCCTATTTTTCAATGTAGATTTACCAGTAGAAATTATGTTACATCGTTCAGAAACACCCTGTATAATGTAACCAAAGGCTGTATGAAGTATGCTTTTAATAGTATATTACATAACAAGAGTTGTAAGAAACATATTGCTTAACAACTCGTGTTATGTAGCTTACTTTTTCTACGATCACATAATACCTACAATTTTATAAGAATAATTTTTTTTTAATAAGTAATAAAAAAAAATGCGTAAATAATAAAATGAATCTTAAGTAGATGTCATAAAGTTCACTCTTATGTTTAAAACATCGACACCTGTAAAACTCCAAGGCGACGTGTAACAAAAATAAGAAGCTCATTATAACAAGAACATCAAATAATAGCTATTACATCAGGTTTGAAATATAACCGTAAATACTAAACGGTATGGGTGGTCTGCAGTTCAAATAACCCCGCCTTTATTTGTATTGAACCCACCCAATGTCCACCCAATATCCCCAATTAATATATCAAATATTAATACAGCTGAAAGTTTACATTTCTAATACTCTCCAATTATCCAGCACTTGATCTCCTAGTTCCCGATAACGATTTTAATTGTCGAAAAAACAATACGGGTAGATATTTGGAACCGACTTGCAATAACATCGAATTAAAAAATAATTAAATAATTAAACTTCGCAGTAAGCTTCTATAATATATAATTAAAATCGAGTTCGACGGACAGCCTCGACAGATTTATATGTAATAATTATGAGATATGGGTTCAGAACCGAGCTTTTAATTAATCGTAACTTATGTTTGCAGGATCACATGTAAAAAATTAAAAGAGAATGCCGTCTTGTTTTTAAATCGATTACAATGAGCTCGCTTAACTGTACCGAAATATTTTCAGTTCAACTAAACACTGTTTAAATAAACTACTGTCGGCTTCTGTTAAATAAATTGTACACGAATCAGACTTTAGGTCCTTCTAAAACCATCAAAAATATTTCATAACTAATAGAGACCATATTAGATTTTCACACTGAAAGGTAGTACTTTCGCTGTTAATAGGTGCATTAAAACCAAAGCTACAATCCTGCTGAAGCAGAATTGCGAAGCACAATAAAAGAATTGTTTATTCATTTACAAAAAAAAAATTAGGAAAAAAATTCTGAAATAATATAAGTCCGTCGTAGGCTTCCAAAGAAACTAATTAAAACCTAATTTATAAACGTTCTTTTTTAATACTTAACTGTTTTATTCAATTGTTTTTAAAAGATACTCAACATTATTTTCGCATAATTTTGCGATAATTTTTGGCAAAATTGTAAAACATCAGAATTTTTCTTTTTTTTTTTGATAAACGGAAACCGCATTTGAAACACAACTTGATAAATAAATTTATGCGATTTTGTGTACCTAATGCGAGCATAACAGTTTCGCGCGTGTAGTTTCAGAGTCACGGACATTTCATAATTTAAGCCCCTCGCTAAACTTTAAAATCTTCAAGACCAATCAAAAACAACTGAAGGCAAACTCCCACAGCTGAGCAAGTGAGACTGCACAAAACGCCAGTTGCAATTACCTCCCACCGAAGATTTATTTCGCCAAAACATTGCACTGACCTTGAGCAGTCATCAAGTTCGGCAGCTTGCAGTGAACATGAACAAACAACAGAAGTAACAAAACAATCATTTACGAATATTCCTCAAATGTTTCAGTGGTTTAACATTTTAGTAACTAATAATACATCTGAAGAGTATCAGAAACCGAAAAGTCATATACAGGGTGTCCACCTAATGTGTATTTCCTCCATATATGGTTTATTATTCAAAGTTTAAAAAAGTTTCCAAACAAAATTTGTTGGAGATCATAAGCTTCATAAGCTAAAATTGTTTTCGGCGGAGACGCATGAAAATTTGGAACATTCAAATATGGAATGTTCAAATCTGGAAAATGCAAAAGTTTAAGATAAGGATTTAAATATACAAAAAAAAAGAACAAAATACCACCACTAACGACTAGTACCACCAGAAAAAGTCCAAACATATAAAAAAAAGTACCATACCAAAAACAAACAATTTTCTTTAACACATATTAACCGTATATCGCCTAGATTCAACTCCTGATCCAACATGCACGGTACATCTGGTTTTGTGCCATTATTGCTTCTTAGTCTAGCGCTACCCAAGTTTTAATCACACAAGTGGCAAAGTTTATCAATGATGAAATAGCACAGCAGCATCAAGACCTTATCACAAGTCTTAGCGGAAAGCAACCAGTCGCGGAAATGCCATTCTACAAAGCAGTACTTTATGTTTGATGGATTTAAACTTACTACAATGCAAAATAAATAAAATAATTTAACTTGATTCAGCCTGATTATGTTAAAACTGGCGTGATAGTTATTAATAAACAAAAACACAAAAACTTTATATAAGTCCACATTGGATATGTTTCTAAAGTGCTTTCGATAAGTTTCAGACAAAACAAGAAAACTATCGGATGCATTCTAAAACTTTAGACTTTTATTGGTACTGAATTCAAAAGTTCAACTATTTGTATACCATAGCAATAAAAATAAACACTGACTCTGCAATCAAGTAACTTAAAGAGATATAAAACATGTTTCTTAAAACAATTTTAATCATGTACAAATATTTTCATGAACCAAATTATCAGATATTAAATATGGAAATAAAAACAAATTTTAGAAAATACATTTGGCCAAATTTTGTAGGTACTTTATCCTTCAGGATTTCACGACCGTTGTCAATATTAAAATCGTGGGTTTCGGGTTGGCAAATGCATTTTCTTTGATTAAATTTTCTTGACGATCCGCCAATTTTGTCTTGGTCTTTTAAAAATTAAAAAAGAAAAAGATTGCCAACTCGATTGCAACAAAAACCTCTTATAAATATCGCAAATCGCTTTAATCACTATCAACAGAAGTGAACGAAGACTTGAAAGCCTTTGCAAACCAACTTTTTGAGCCAAATTCGATGGTGAACTCCAGAGGCTTAGCTAGGGGGGGCAGGGGGGTACATATGTCCCTGGGCGCCACAGCTTAGGGGGCGCCAAAATGAGGATCGATTTAAACTAACTTTTGTATTTTAATTTTATAAAAATGAATGTATTTTAAAACGTGAGATGTTAAACGAAAAATTAAAAATCTTGAATGTTCAAAAAATTAGTGACATTACAACCCTGGTCTGTAATCTGTATGCCGATAACAGTGAAGAGAGAGTCTGAAACACGCTGGAGTGCACGATCAGAAGCTATTAAAGCTATTCATGAAGGACTAGATGAACTAGTTGGGCTGTTAGAAAAATTATCAGACGATAAAACTATGACTCCTGACACCAGAAGTGAAGCAGAAACGTTACTGGCAGGAGTATTAAACTTTAATTTTCTCGTTTTGTTATTTTTCTGGAACACCGTACTTGGAAAAATTGACCGCGTTCAGAAAAGGTTACAGGATCCAACTATGAATTTTAAGGAAGCAGTATCTGATCTTGAATCGAATGGAGCAAGAACTTGTCAGTATTCGTGATAATTTAAGCCAGATTGCAGTAGAAAATGCAAAAATAAGATGCACAACTTGGGGAATCGAGGTCGATAGAAGAATTAGACGACGTAGAAGGATGCCAGGAGAACTAGCAAGAGATGCAGGACTATCTGCAGAACAAGAAATCGCACGTATATTAAAAAGCGTAATTGATAGACTTCAACAAGAAATATCAGTACGGTTTTTACGTTTAAAAAACCTTAATACCAAATTTGGATTTCTGCTAGACGTAAAAAGTCTTCTGGCTAAAACAAAAAACGATTCACTTCATCAAAATTGTTTAGATTTTGGAAATTTTTACGACACCGACGTCAATGGTCACGAATTGTTCACAGAAATCGGAGACTGCAAAATGCTGCTCAATACCCGGACTGAAATTCTACCAGAAACTCCTTTAGACCTTCTTGGTTTTATTGTATCATATGGAGATGACGTGTTTCCCAATATGCGTATTTCACTGCAAATTCTTTTAACAATTGCTGTTTCAATTGCAAGTTGTGAGCGGTCTTTCAGCAAACTAAAGCTTATTTTATCATATTTACGTGCTTCAATGGGACAAGATCGTCTGAGTGATCTTGCACTCCTTAGCATCGAAAGACAAACCCTTGATTCTATTAATTTTGACAACGTAATTGATGAGTTTGCGACAGTCAAATCGAGGAAGATCAATTTATAGTAGAATTCCAATTCATATATACTACACATACACACTCACGGACCAGTACAATAAATATGTATAGAATTAAGTTTTTATTAGTATTTAGTAATTTTAATAATTAATTAGTATTTATTTTAGTATTTCAGTGTTTATTAAATAAATTGTTTCAATCCATAAAAAGAATTTTTAGTTTTTATTCTATTTATGAACCATAATATAAACTGAAAATAACAATTTTTTGGGGGACTCCGGCCCCAGTGAGTCTCCAGACTCTCGATACGAGAAGGGGCGCAGATTTTATGTGTTGTCCCCGGGCGCAAATTACCCTAGCTACGCCACTGGTGAACTCCAATTATTCTTGCATCGATTTCTTTTTTTAACTATGAGCGCAAGTTTTGCTTTATTTCTGAATCCAACGATATGTTGGACAGCGATCAGTATCATGTAAGCTTTTTAATCGTTGTTATTTTGTCGTAACTATGGTAACCAACAAACATCCTAAAACAATTCGAAAAAAATAGTTAACACTGTGGTCTTAAAAAAATGTGTGATCAGATCACTATGCTGCTTAATAACTTGCCTCAGAAAGGTTTATGCACATTTGAAAGATATGCACAATAAAACAGTTTGAGACAATTTAGATTGTAAATCCATTTTAGTTGTTCTTGAATAACTTTTGAATTAATAAGCCCCAATTTACCTGACTTTTTAACTTTTACGATAAGTGAGATCTCCGCTTTTATTTGGAAACATCCTCTACAAAACAGTCATTGAAAATATAGACATATTATACATTTCATACGACTATTTTTCTTTTTTTATCACTTAGATTCTTGCAGCTGTCCATTATTAAACATATTTAAAAGTGATACGGTTTGATAAGTTCGGTATTTTTATCACGTTAGCGTTTTATCGTGTTAAGGCTACCTACAAATATATTTTATATGTTTTATATCCTTAGGTCTTGGAGACTTTTACGTTAAATTATAAGGGTACTAAACTAAATTAGCAGTTTTATGGTTGTGTTAACATCGTAGTAGTCGTACCTCATGAATAATGCATCGCCACTACTGGCGCGTATATTTGTTTAGGTTCATTTCAAATATTACTTTTCACTCTTTGAAAATGTATTAAGAAAGTTTCGTAAATGACCTACAACCACGTAATCACTAAATTATAAAGGGTGGACCAATAAAATGGGCGATTTGAAATCTTCTATTTATTACTTAAATAAATGTCTGTTCATTGAAGTAAATATGAAACATGTATAATAGCATTTGATTTTATGCTATTATAGTTCTCTAATTTTAAATGGTTTATTCCTAGGATGACCTCTATTTCTCTGAACGTATTCCGCATACATTAGTCTCCCAGTGGTCTCCCATCACAAGATGCAACATGTTTAGAGAAATTTAAGACACCTCGTGGCAAATTATTTGTTTGAGTCCCTCGGTGTTTCGAAGGGGAAGGTCTTTAAAGACTTTGCCTTTTAAATGTCCTCTCCCCGCATGCTGTCATATTTGGCGATCTTCCAGGCATATCACAGTACCTCGAGATGCTGCGATTTAAAAACAAATGTCGTTAAATTTCTATTGATTGTTGTGCGATATTGGTGGTCGCTCCATCTTGTTGGAACCACGTGTTGTTGTTGTTAATATCTGGGTGTTTGGTAATCTGAGACGCCAAACAGCGTTTGATCGTTTGGACACTGCTCTGCTGTACTCCAACGTAATTTCCATTGCCGTCGTCAGGCAAGAATGATCGAAGTACTTCAACAAAGAATTCGCTACAACGTGTCTTTAATTCCCTTGTATAGGCGACTTAAGATCAAGATATGTAGAAACGGAGGCCGCCACCTTCCTTGAAGACCTTTTTGAACGTAAAATCAAACGCTATATAGGTATACTTTTCATATTTCCTTTAAAAAAATATCCCTTCAGAAATATATCAGTAGGTGATGCATATTCACAATTTAAATCGCCCTTTTCATTGATCCATTTTAATTGTCGGTAAGAAGCCAAAAACACATTGCAATTCTTGGGCTCCTTTTAAGTCTGTTTTATACTATACTATTTTTTCGTTTAAGAAAATCGTATACGATTTTCTAGTACGGTGTCAATCAGAAATTAAAAATCTTGAACGAAAAATTCGTACGAAATTACTACCTGCCTAAATGCGTCCAATTTTAGCATGGGCACATGCGTATTCTACTGTAACTGTATGACTGTATCTGACCGCATGTCATTTGTGGGTTAGGTTAACTGAAACATTAAACGTTATACTACTTATTACCGTTATCCCTCACAATTTATTTTGTAGGAATAAATATATAGAATGGAACAAGCGTTAAATATGGGTTAAATTTGAAAATGATTCGCTTTCTGTTCTGTGATCAAATTGAACATTTGACATGGTTACTCAAGGTGCCAACAAAGTATGATAAAAGTTACTAAAAAGTAACCAAAATATATTGGAGTTTTCGTACCAAAAAATAGTACAATGTAAATATTTTGTTCATATTTTACATACTAAATTCTTGAACGAAATTTTTGTATTAAAAATCATATACGATTTTCTTAAACGAAAAAATAGTATAGTATAAAACAGACTTTAAAGTTACCACAAGTTCTAGGCGTTTCCATAGTAATAAAAACACTTCGTTATTGAGAGATATGTAATCAACCATTTTTGACCGAGCCTTGCTCAACCAGGCTCTATCTGTTACAGAAAACAATAAATACAAAAAACATGAGTTTGTTGCATTTTATCAAGATACAGTTTATTGCTAATCCTATGATTAGATATTTTGCAATTTTTGGTTTCTGGAGTATTCCTCTGTGTGGCGTTTTAAAGGCGTAAACTTGGTTGGTTTTTAATTTTAAAGTAGGTACTTTATTCGGTTACATCAAGGTTAAACTCATCGCACCACTATTTTCCAACAATGGTAGCGCCGCGTCTCGGTAATATAAGGTTTCGTATAACGAAACCAGTAATAAATATTCGCCAGCATATTATGCCTATTAATATATTTAAAATATGCGGGCGAAAACTACACAATTACAATCAAAGTTAGAAATACAACCGTAACCAAACCTTTAATAAAACCGGATTAAGAGGAAGATAATTCATCATGGACGGAATGTTATCAACAATTAGCCGAGCGGCCAGTAATGTCTGTGATTGGAGGTAATTTGAGCAGACAGACAATATATTGTAATATCTATAATTGTGGCCGGCAACCCCGTGGAGATTATGGCGGAGAACTCTGTTATTAGGCCCGTAATATTGAAGGACTGGCTGCAACTTGGGCTTTACTCATGTTGTCTGTATTTGGCCGAAGAGGCTTGCTTCGGAATTTTATATTTATAATTATTTTCAAGTTTTATATTCTGGACGCTTTTATGAGTAATAACGTTCTGTGTATTCAAGAGCACCAGGGAATTTGGCCCACATATTTTTAAAAAATGCAAACTAGTATTCTTTTATAAGTAAACCTTGACCTCAGGTATAACTTAAAAAAAAATGCCTTCGGCGAAGTAGCGTTACGATTATTGAAACCTAAAATTAAATCGGAAAAATATTTTTATGGTTTTATGTTTCTTATGCCTCCTATTTTAATTTTAAAACGTATTTTCATTATACACAAGACACAACACTACTTTACCTAACGTGGTTTCACACCTATTTGCTCTTTATTCTTTAAAACAGTTCACGTTTTAACCAAAAATTTTCATTTTGTGTTTTAACTTTCAATTGTTAAATATGAACTTTTTCTCGTATTTTTCTAAAATATTAAAAGTAAAATGCCGTTTGTTTTATCTGCTCCTCTAATTTTAATGAAAGAATTTACTTACACGGTGTTTCACTTTTCTTTGAGACACTCCGTAAATAATTAAAATGCAAGATTTGTAGAATGGGACAGAAGTTAGCTATACAGGGTGTTTCACTTTGCCATATGGCACTACTGCTATCTCCGTAAATAATGAAATTACAAGGTTGGCTAAATGGGATTAAAGTTAGCTGGTTAGGAGTGTATTTTAAATAAGTTGGTTGGTCTAAAAGTTCCATGGCTTGCGTGATAACGAAAAAACCGAAATCGATCAAAATTTTTAAATTTAAATATCTCGGCTATTGTTGCGAATACACAAAAACGTCAAAGAAAAAATGTTTTGTAAATTTTGTTTTCTATAAGATGGCGATAGTCAGATTTTTATTTATTAATTACCGTGCGAGATATTTGATAAAACTACTTCTTTTTTAAATGGAAGTCGTAGTAGGTGGCGACTTAGATTTAAAGATTCTTTTTTCTCTTTACAGTGATAGATTATTTTATATGTTTATTTACAAAAGTAAGCGAAATAACTAAAAAAAATGCGAAATCTAAGATAAAAATTAACGTTGCCATGCAAAACCCATAACCGACTACAAAGGTAAAAACAGCATTTTTTTAACTTCCTTAATGTAACTTGTTACATATACAATAATAGAGAAAGATACAAAAATTTTATAAACGAACGAAGCTCTTATTTAAAATTAAATGTATAAAATGTGTTTCTTTTTCTCTAGAATAAATTAAATTGTTTGTTCCTACGTTTAAAAGTGGCTTATTTACATACAATACTCAGCGGTTTTGTATTATTCACATAAACATTTTAAATGTATTTAGCGAAACAATGTTTTTAATGTTTGTATTCGTTGAATGGTTTATTTGTCTTTATCACCACTCTGGAATATAAATTTGAACTAAATTAGTATAGAATGTCGGATTTATTGGTGTAAAAGTAAAATTGTAAGGCGACAGTGTGTATATAATTGTTAATAATTATTTTATCTTACGTAAATGTTACTAAAGGCTCTTATCCAGCAGCACTGGTTTATGTTAAAGGGATATTTCGATGGAAAAGTTTATCAGCAATTGCAACAAGCATGCGACCCCTCGAACATTTTTATGCAGCCCGCGGGCCAGTAGTTACAAGCATTGCTGTTTTTAAAGAGTATAAAATTAAATGTCATTACATGTCAAAACGTGCTAAAAAGTATGAGAAACTAACAGGTGATTTAAAAAGAGAAAGAATAATGGAAATGAAAGAGAACTTAGCGGGACCACGAAACTTATTCAAAAATGCGTGTAAAAACAAGACCCGACAACAATAGCAAGTTATGAAGATTTTAATATTTGAGCTAAACATCTGAAACCATTCTCTGATTGTAGTTTAATAATAGTTATATATGTATCAAGGTCAAAACGTTTAACTTTTTCGGCCGCGTCTGGTTTCAGCCAGCAAACAGGCAAGGACGAAAAAGTACGTTTTGGCCGAGGTGCATATTACATTTTTTGTGCGATCGAATTAAAAAACAGTTTAAATTTTTAGTATTTTTCAAAAATATAGGTTAGAAACTACGTGACATTCTGTCACTGACAGATGACGGCGTATGCTGTTAGCGGTGGAAACGTACTTGCATAATTCTGTACATAATTTAAATAACTTTTTTTTGTGAGATTGTAATATTTTATTCATAAATTTAAACATTGATTAATTATTAATTACATAAGGTGCACCATATCATATATTTATTTATTAATACATAGTATAACTGACAGCACTAGAACAGTATTCAGTAACAGCATCAACACGAAAATATTAGGTTATAAACTACCTGACAGTTCACAACCTAAAGACCTCTACGTCACTACCCTTAGCGGGGAAGCCATAATCTCAGAGAACTTATGTTCAGAGACGCACATGCGCTTTCCGTTCTGCTTAATGCAAATGGTCTTTTTCGTACGCTGTAGCGGTCGAAAAAAAAAACTTTTTCGGCCGTTGCTAAGGATAGGGCCAGAAATGCAGTACTTTACGGTTGCTAACGCGTCCGTCAAACAACTGTTTCTAGTACGATCGCACAGAAAAGAATGTATTAAAATGACTATGAACATTATTTGCCCTAAAAAAAGCTTTTTTCTAATATTATTTTATTTGGATTTACTGTGGCAAGATACATTAATTGATTAAATGACCGAAAACGTAACTCTTAAATATACTGCGAATAATTTTTTCTCATTCTATTTGTCTTGATGAATTAACGGATGTACCTATCTAATACAGCTCAACTTGTTTTTTTTTTTGTAGAGGAATATAAAGATAAATGTTACTGAAGAATTATTGGATTTGGTGGGGATGACCAAAACTACAACAGCTAAGAATCCTCATTTTGTATTTAAAACTGATAGATATAGAAATAGAAAATAAGGTAATTCGAATTAACTACGCTTGGGACTAGCATATTTAAAACCGATTTTTTTAGGGGATTCTTTGTATGTCATATTTAAAATGTATGCGCGAAAAAAATTGAGTTTCTAAATTTCTCCGGACCCTTCACACATCTCCATATCTACTAGAAAGTGGTGCGGCCCGTTACGATTTCAAAAAATTTGCAATTGGCCCTTTGGCTTAAAAGGTTGCACGGGTCTGGTGTAGAGTTTCTTCAATTTAATGTGATGTTAATTTTGAATTGCCAATATTGCAAGATCAAAACTTAATTGAGCGTGAGACTAAATGAAATAAGCGTTGCGTTTTGTAATGCTATTCCAAACGTCTGGCAGGATAAAATTTGCACGCCTCTTATATATATTGGCAGACGTTCGTGTTTACAATCTACAAAACTAACTGGAAGGGAGCAATATTCAACTACTTTCACAAAATGTACGCTGATAGAAATGCATGTATCAACAAGCCGCGGACGGGAAAGCAACAGCCTACAGCAAGTCTCCAGATGTTTGGGGTAGAGTGGGCCAATGCGGGTCGTGGCCCCACGCACTACACTTACCTCTGTGGGTGGGCTGCTCATTCGATCAGAGCGTTTAGATTGATATTTGCCGATTGATGATTGACGGCTCACGGTTCCTGAGTTACGCCGTTTCCCATTCTCCTTTTCCCATTCGCGACAACGAATAAACGCAACGTCTCGCTCTAGGATCTCATAACACGACGCGTCTGTACAAATTTTCACAACGCGCCCTTCGATTGACGCTTTTACTACAGGGCATTAAGGGGTGTCGCAGAGGTTAAGAACAACCGCCGTAAAACGCCCGCAAATATTTCGAGGTTTTGCATGGGGAGGGGTGGGTTCTCGCAACAGTGATCGAATCGAAGTGATATGTACCTCAAATGCATAAATGGCAGCGTCATTAGCATCGATTTCCATACACATCATAATTAAATTTCAGATTTGCCTTATTCAATATTATTTTACCTTATCGAGTAAACATTTTATTTCGTTGAAAATCGTTTGATGTTACTCCTCGAGGCCAGAGCCAAAATCGCAAAATCACCAAAATGTAAATAAATTTAATTTAAGTAAATTTACCACGAAGTGTAAAACGATTTTTAGTTTAGTCATTTTAGTTGCAAAATTTGAGTCATTCACTCTAAAACATTTTAATAAAATTGTTAAAATAATACACTCAATTGTACAGATGACTCTTCAAATATAAATGCAATGCAATCATCTAAAATTGAAATGGGAAATATTTTTGATTTGATTCTAGTTTCAATTAGTTGGAAATTTTAAAAACAATTAATTGATATAAAATGTTGGTTTGGTGATTAAAATTTGAAGATAAATTTAATAGATTTTCAAAAGGCAGTTGTTATTTTGCCATGAAATATACCTAAATACTTCAGCGATTTTTAGAGAAATTGGAGTTTAGAGCTAGAAATATTGGGGCCCCATTACAAAAATCACGTAAGGGCCCCTACACCCGACCGTGGTATAAATATAAGATATTTTTATTTTATCTCGCAGGTACACATATTATTTACTAATTGGTTATACGAGAAAATTCATTATAATTAACTAATCGATTTTAAAATGTCTTCTTCCTCGGTTTCCTCTAATTTTAAGAAAACCAAAGTCGTTTTTCGCGAAGTGCATTCCCTCAAAGCGTTTTTAATTTGAACAGTTAGCTTGTCAATAATTATATTATAAAAACATTAGCTCTAAATATTTGTTCGCTGTTGGCGAACCGATAATCTAAAGCCAATTCATCAAAATGTCGTTTAGTGATACTTTGGCGTTTGATTTGAAAGTAGGAGTTTTCTATAGGGCTTTTTGGAGACTTTTATAACAACATTGAGTTTATTAAATTGAGATTTAGGCCCCCCTGTCCGGCTGGGCCCCAATGCTTTGCATACTCATGCTATGTAGTAGCTGCGCCACTGGTTTAGAGCGCTTTACCAATTCTGGCAAATATTAAATCACTCCTGCAGAATTTTTGAAAACAATAAATTAACGAATATCATTTAATAGTATTTTTTTTCCAATACTGTAATATTTTTCAAAAAGGGTTTCTGTCTATATATTGTGTCCAAAAGGTATGGAATATCCTATAAAATGTTTTGAATAAACGTTGTTTGGTACTTAGTTTTCCACCATAAGACAAAATTTAAATATTTGTTTTTCGAATAACAAAAGCGCAATGAAAAACAATTGAATTTTTTTAAATGGCAAGGTACCCCTATATTACTCATTTGATAGAGAATTTTTTTCTCTTTTAATGATGCAAAACTTTAGTACGCTTACTAAAGCAATTTTTTGAGAAAAACGCAAAAATTATTTTAATTGATTAGTATTTATTTCTAACAAAAACATCATAAGAACTAAAATTTTTGACGAAATCTACAATAAGTGTTCAAATTCAAACTGTGAACCATTTACAGGTTGGAAATGAGAAACTCGGTTTTTAAACCCGTTTATAACATTCTCAGCCATTTCAGGTGTAATTTCTCTATACGATCTTTTAAATTTTCGATATTCTCCGGCCTCTTAGGATAAACTTAATTTTTTAGGTGACTCCATCAGTGAAAAGAGAAAAAATTCTCTATCAAATGAGTATAATATTGCCATTTAAAAAAATTCAATTGTTTTTCATTGCGCTTTTGTTAATCGAAAAAAAATATTTAAATTTTGTGTTATGGTGGAAAACTAAGTACCTACCAAACAACTTTTATTTAAAACATGTTTCCCTAAAGTGGATATTTACTGAGATATATAGCATATTCCATACCTTTTGGACACTATATCTTACTTCAGTCTAGGGCCAAATTCGGTCCCTCACATATTTCTGTACAACCAACCAGCAAGCGAGAATGATTTTGACATTTTTAAATTGGAAAAAAAGCCTTTACCTAGTATTATCAAAAAATGAATGCCTTTATAATTTAGCTTTTGCTGCAGTATTGGCAATGTTAGTTAATTCGGTAAAGAATTACAAAATTGCGTCTATATGCGAAACTTTGTTTTCTTTCTCATCAAATAAATACCTACATAATCGGCTAACAATACCCAAAATATTTACTATCTAGTACTTTACAGAAAGTTTTAGCTAACCCCTGCTCTGGACACTTGTAAGGTAAGTTTTACTAATGTCGAATAATTACAACAAAATAATGTGAACAATGGGCCAAAACCGGTTTACTTATATTAAAATGTTTTTTGAAGGATGAATTACAACATAAATATAAAGTTAATAGGTGTGTTTTTTATTCCTGATGCTTTTAAAGAGCAGAGCTTAATGGAGGAGGCGCAAGACTGGTATTTTGTCTCGCTGAAAAAAATGTCTTGGTACAATTTTGTCTTTCTTACAGAAACACTAATTTAGCAACATCAGATAAATTGTTACTAACAAAATCACATTGCACGCATCCAATATGTGCTTCAGTGCAACCCTATTTTAATAATTACTGATAACCCTTGTGGATTATGGAGATAGACTGTAGGTAATATAAATACATCCATGGGATATGCCGCAAATTTACACGTATGAAATGCTCATCACAATAGTAAATTGAACAGTTGTCTAGAGACTATTGTTATTGCTAGAGCCAACTGCCATGCACGGTGAACAATTATAAGAAACTAAATGAGTCCCATGGGGTTATTATATTAAATGCGGTTACATTCAACTTATAAAAGTATTAGGTTTGGTATGAAAGAGACAGTTCAGGGCGAACAACGCAATTTTAAGTATTTTTCGACCATACTGAAAATATTGCAAATATTCCTTAACACTTGAATATTTGCAATGTTGGATTTGACTGAATTAGGATTATCCTTGTTCTAATATATTCCGCTTTTATAATAGTTTGGTGCGTAGAATTATATTTTATTTTGAAAAATTTAAGGGCAAAACTATTTTCATTCATTTTGAACACTCAAACTAACAGTATATGAACAAATCTGCAAGTTTAAGGTTTTCCGTGCAATTTTATTACTTGTCAATAAATAGAAAGAACAAAAACTTTAAGTTTTATCTGGAATTATTCATACATTGTCATGCAGTGTATTTCACAAAAATATAAAAGTTTCTTTGTTGTTCATGTAGATCAAATTTTTGTAAGGGTTAATCAGGTTTAATATTTTTATAAAAAAGATTTTTTTATATAATATTTTTGGTACTGTTTTACTTTCACTACATATTCATTGAGGATGATTTGCTTTTTAATAACTTTGGTTCGGACACAATAACTGTAAATCACAACGGGTGTTAATAGGGAAATAATGACACATAAAATGCAAATGCAGCTTGCGCTCTCCCCCAGGCAAGTCATTTCCAAATCAGCATGAGGACACTCTAGGGTTTCCATCTAGTCGCGCGCCAATTGGACTATAAACCACCGTATTTTAAACAGTTCTCCGCACTTCATTTTATTATGTTGCAAGTACGTATTCTATGATTTACAAGTTATTCATCAAGAGGATTCACATGTGAAGTACATATTGCTCCCTCATGAATAACATCAATAGGTGTGGAACTACATTAAACTTTACTATGAACTTTACAAATGCCACTACGGAGATGAGATTAATTCATAAAATTAAAAGGTAAAACTGCCGAAGAAGAAAGTTAATTATAATTAAAAATGATCGCGATCTTTAATAAACTTTCAAAACTTTACAGCTGACAAGGGAGAGTCACGATATGTTGTCGCTAGAATCTGATCAAGGCTGTGTTTATTACATCAAGAACATCAAAACTAAATGTTATGCAGAGTTATGTGCCACTGGCCATTTCCTTCGAAAAAATAGGAGAAAAACTGAAAAGTTGAATAATAAAGGTCACTTTTGCGATCGCGTTGGCTATGAAACCGTCAGAGATAAAATCACAATTGTTCTATTTACCAATGCGCGCATCCTTTGCAAGTAAAATGGTGCAAAGTTTTTGAAAAAATCTTAAACGGTTCCGGAGAAAAACGCGAAAAACGAGGTCCTTGTAACTTCAACTTTGGTACTGTTACAATGACATACTCGTGACATTATGTCAGTAATGAATCATTAAGGAGCGCATCATAGCGTTATTTAGCCATGAACTTTTTGCAGTAAAACGGTGTAATAAGCAACAAGTATGCTTCAATTACATGAATCAGTAATTAAAATCAATAGTTATTTACGTAACAAGACCGGAAAGTGGTACTTTACTGGACGGTCGACAGTTTTGGGACGAGCCGTAGGCGAGTCCTAAAAGCATACGAGTCCAGTAACGACACACCAAAATGACTATCGTACCATCCATAATTAAACAATAACTTAAAAAACTACAGGTGAAAACTCTCTTGGTGGCTTAATGACGCTTGTTTGACGGCACAAATCAACAAAACCACTCATCACCATGGCAACCAGCTACTTTCCGGCCTAGGCCGGTAACGACCAAAGATATTAAACTAATAGTATGGTCCATTCGACGAAATTCGTAAACATATACCTAGATGACGAAAGAGTGATATTAATGACGTCAGCTTTGACGTCATACAAATGTCATTTATAAAATGACAGATGTGTCATATGTCACCCATGTATAAAACGTTTAGGTGTATGTAAATCAACCCAACTGGTTTACAAGAAAACTTATGTTATTTGGAAAATGAATTAACAAGAAAATATCTGGCAAAAAAAATATTTTTGGTGAGCTATTCAATTAATGTCATACTAACTACACACAGCTGGTAATTTTCCGCCTACAGTTTATTTTTTTTACTAAACTCTCTCTTAAAAGTAGCCAGATTATAAAACATGATGACTGAAATTTAGTTCTATATTTCAGTAATGTAGTTAATAATTTTAAACAGTCTAAAAAATCAATTTGTTGCATTAATTATATCGCGCAATTTACAGCAAATATATTACAGCTACAGATAGACGAGAACTTTAAGTTTAATAATAATTTCTGATTAAAAGTCTTAAAGTTAAGATTATTACAAAGATATTATACATAATATATAGATAGACTTTATCAGGAAATTGTTACTAATACTGTTTAATAAAATATCTTACTTAAAAATCTACATGATAACATAAGTTTCTAAAACTGCTGTTGCATCAAAAATAAGTCATGTTTTTTTTATATTTTAAATGGCAACCATAGTTGGTTTTGACATAAATCGAAAGCTTTTTTTTGCGCTTTTCAAAAATATATAATTGGCTCATCGTTGCCATTGAAAATAAGAAATTTAGGTGAAATATATCAATATTCGTATGAGTAAAAAAAATTGAGCATCGCCTTCTTACTAAGTACAAACAACCATGCAAAATATGTTTTAAAAAGTTTTTCTCTATCTTTTCGTTTAAGACAGATATTTAATATTTTTGAAAATTGCCGAAAATGGTGTTGGCTATATTTCGAGTATTAAAAAAGATATCAAAAATGTTAAATATCTCGCTTAAACGAAAAGATAGAGAAAAACTTTACAGACATTTTTGGCATGGTTTTTTGTCCTTAATAAACAGCGGTGTTCAATTTTTTTTACTTATATAAATATCGATATGTTACACCTAACTTTCTTGTTTTAATGGCGACCATAGTTGGCTTTGACATAAAACGAAAGCTTATTTTTTGAGCTTTTCAAAAATATATAATTTGCTCATCATAGTTGCCATTTAAATTTCAATATTTATGAGCAAAAAAAAATGAACATCGCTATCATATAAAAAACACAAAACTATGCCAAAAATGTCTTTACGAGTTTTTCTCTATCTTTTCGTTTAAGCGAGATATTTAACATTTTTAAAAATTGCCAAAAATCGGTTTTTGGCTATATTTCGAAAATTTAAAAAAAACAAAAATCTGTTCACGACAATAATTTCCTTTCGAAAAAAGAAATCGAGACTACGTACTTGGTTTTTTTTTTTCTATCTCTGATAATAACCGAGATACCCTGTATGGGCATTGAAAATACGCCACCCTGTACTTGTTTTAAAATATAAGTTTAACAATTGATTATATTTAGGGGTAAAAAGTGTTTGCAAAAATTTGTCAGTAATAAATTTGAATATATCTGTGATTGGTGTGTACACGTTCACAAGTTGACACGGAAAATTTCAATTAACAATGTAAATTAAGCTAATAGGACTTTTAGCAAATTACAGCGCGACGTAATTTACACAAAAAAAAAATGAAAAATAACATTTTATTACCGCGTACAAATAGCCTCAGCGGCTAAAGAGCGAAATAAAGATCGCCCTTTTGAACACGAATAAACCAAAACAAAATGCAAAAACTGAGCTCTCGGGCGGGGCCGCGTCAAATTAAAGCCGAAAACCTCAATCGTAATATTCCTAAACAACGACAATAAAAATCTTTTATCGGTACTTTTCAAGCATTTAGCTCGTCACAGCTAGAAATGAGCGAGTCTATTTAGAAGCGATTAGTAGCGGCAGTGACCGCCGAAGCGCAACTTCAACGCGGCACAGGTGGCAACTTCGCGGAGGACTCACAGGTGGTAAACCCTATTACCAAAGCGCGGGATTCGTCCAAGACCGTGTCCACCCAATAATGCACGCAGTCTGCGAATGTAATCATACGCCTGATCGGCAAATATATATTTAAAGATTAAATCGACCTTATTTAGTTACGCTCCTATTTGTACCTTAGCGAATGTGTAACAGTTTTCTCAGTTGCACTCTGTTTTACATATGCCAAATCTCACATATACAATTCTTAAATTTAAAATGGCCAAATTTTACTACTTTAGTTATAGTCAAGGGAAGTCTGAGGTAGGTTGGGAAGGTGCAACTGCAACCAGCCCCACAATTAGTTATCAATTAACTAATACTCAGCTTGCATTGCAAGAACTTGCAGATGAAATAACAGAAACAATTACGCTAACAGACTTTAGTTCAGTTAATCATGAGGTCAATTATTAGAATTTATATTGTGCTTTAGCTTGGCATCAACAGATAAATTAATCTGTATAGAGATTTCATGTAATAATATGCATGCAGGCTGGACGGTAAGAGTCAGGACCGGTCTTCTATATATCGGGGCCCAGGTGCAACAACTGTTTTAGGGACCCCTATATAACAAATTTGTAAAATAAAATGGTGTATGCTTTGCGCGTCACAAAATTTGCTAAATTATTTAAGTACAAGCCTCAAGTAGGAAGTCGGGGTGCAGCATCCACTGACCACTGCACCCCCCCACCTGACCGACCCAATTCCTACCGCAAACATACAAACATAAGGCATAAGGCTTAATACACTCGTTTTTATCACAAGACTTTAAAAACATAAATCAATATGTTACCAAACTAAACTAAAATTTGTTTCAAGGGACGAAACTGCAGAACATGGTAATTACAGTTTATAAATCAGCCTAAATCATTCATAAACGTTTTGTAAAAATATATTATCGATTTATAACTAAACCCAGACGCTTCATATTTCCTCGTAACGCAAAAATTGTTGCAAAATTGTTTATTTAAAAAGCGGCTTCATCAAGTCAATCAGCTTAAAAGTACAAGATTGAACTTTACAAATAATTTTTAACGCAAAATTGACCTACCTTTCATCAAAATAATCAGGGTACATCATCGTAGGCAACGCCATTTCCGGAAAAAAGCACAAGGCAATGCTGCGAAAATCACGCAATACACGCTCAAAATACCGTGAACACTTTAAAAATTGTTTTCGTCTCATCATTTCCTCAACTGCCCAAATTGGTATTATAAATTCAACGTCATTTCACTGCATTTAGCGGTCAGCGTCGCTATCTTGCGATCGGGAAGCTGTAAGCCGGCTAGCGCAAGGAGACTTAGCGTCAGCTGATTATGGCAAAGTTTATACAATGAGTTATTTCGATTTACGGAATACCACGACTTTTGCAAACTCTTCCTACCGATAATTTAACACTCCGCGAATAATTTTCACTATCACAACATAGTTTTTGCACGAAATTAACATTAATTACGAGTAAATCAATTTGGCAATGATGATAACAGCGCGTGTATTTTTGACAGATGAGACGCAGCACTGGCGCGCGCCACCTATCCAAGGGATTTGATCAAATAATTCAAACAGGTGTTCAATCGGCTAGTTTTTTAACCTATATTACACGGGTGGTGCAGGGTTTGCAGAAATATCAAAAGCAAAAATTATGGCACACTAACTATCCATTCTTGTCGAAATTGCTGAAAATTTAGATGATAAAGCAAATCTGTAATCAAAGCTTGTAAATTATCATGGGTAAATGAATGTTTAGTGTTACATGAGCATCAAGTTCGGCATTTAATGACAGAATTGGTAAGCTTTAGCGCAAAGACGAGTTAAAAATCGAAAAACGTATGAAAGAACGAAGCTGTTTCGTGACAATGTTGGTAATATTTGGCCGGAAAATGAAAAATGTAGATATTATTGTATCAAATAAACTGATTTTAAAAAAGCATAAGCGGCTACTAAAGCTTTAATGCTTTACTAGTTTAGGTTCCTATCCAGGACTGGTCATCTATATATCGGGGCCCGGGTGCAACAACTTTTTTGGGGGCGCTATAAAAAATTGTTTGTAAAATAAAATGTTGTATGTCACAAAATTTGCAAAATAATTTAAATACATGCCATTATGGGGCCCCCAAGTGGGGGGCCCGGGTGCGTTCCACCCATTGCACCCCACACTTGACCGGCCCTGAAGACTCATTTACATTAGTGGTAGTAGAAAAAACTTTTCA
Organism: Elmis aenea; assembly: GCA_947652605.1. Lineage (NCBI taxonomy): Eukaryota > Metazoa > Arthropoda > Insecta > Coleoptera > Elmidae > Elmis > Elmis aenea. The sequence goes on along the minus strand of OX393577.1, from coordinate 6,187,669 downwards.
CAGTGTTCAAATTTGGCCATGTTCACAATGCCACAATAAACAGTTATAAAATACAAAAGAATAGATTTGCTTAAAGGTTGAAAAATTTACTTGGCAATGACGTTTAGTTGTTTAATAATTGCAAACATCACTTGTTTACAAAATCATGGCAAAGTTTAATAAGGAAATTTTCACAAAATTAGCCATATCTCGGTTATTTTTTGCAACAAGTATATAAACTTAAACTACACATTTTTGGAAAGCTAAAAAAACGGTCTTTCATATAAAGCCATGGCCAACTAGAGTTTCTATTTAAAAAAATATAAGTTTACTTCATATCTCGAAAGTCTAGGTCGCTAAAAAAAAAAATTTAATTTTTAAATTAAGCATAAAAATTTGTTTATAACCCTCTATAACATTTTGTTCTATTTTACTAAATAAAGAAGTTACAGTAAACTTTAAAAAATGATAAAATTTCATTTTTCGTGTGCAGTGCCCAAATAGAAAGCGATATTAAAAATCTTATTACATAGGCGTTATTTTCTCAAAAAAATAGCCCAAGAGACATACAGGGTGTCCCAATTATACACCGCCATAAAGTATAAAATTATGACCATTTGTCAAATATTTTGTTATCCGAAAATGCTTCCTTTCAAAGATAGAGACCTCCAAAGTTGCAAGGGAAAAAAATGAAAAAATCGATTACGTCCTAGCCGTTGAAGCTCGAGCTATCAAACTTGGCCGAAATGTTTAGGTGTTTCCCATTGACTTTGTGGGATAATTAGAAGGAAAACACGTAATTGGAAGTATGATTTATAGTCAGGTCATCCGCTTACCATCTTCAGAATTTTTTTCTCTGGAATAAAATTGAAAATGTCATTCGTCCATAAGAAAGTACGACTTAGGAGAGAAAAAATCGTCCCTCTTTGTTTTTTGCTGTAAACGTAGCCGTTTTCGAGAAAATTAGCGCTAAAGATGCATCGACAAACTCTGTTTATACACCTCAAATATTTTTTTTTACTAAACTTAGTTGGCTAATGTCATGCTTGACTTAAAGCTTGTTCACCTTGTAAGCGAATGACCTGACTATAAATCATACTATATTATACTCATTCGATAGAGAATTTTTTTTCTCTTTTCAATGATGCAAAACTTTAGTACCCTTACTTTAGCAACTTTCTGAGAAAAACGCAAAAATTATTTTAATTGATTAGTATTTATTTCTAACAAAAACATCATCAGAACTAAATTTTTTTGACGAAATCTACAATAAGTGTTCAAACTGTGAACCATTTACAGCTTGGCAATGATAAACTCAGTTTTTAAATCCGTTTATAACATTCCCAACCCTTTCAGGTGTAATTTCTCTAATAAAATCTTTTAAATTTTCGATATTCTCCGGTCCCTTAGCATAAACTTCATTTTTAAGGTAACGCCATCATTGAAAAGAGAAAAAAAATCTCTATTTAATGTATAATATAGGGATACCTACCTTGCTTTTCAAAAAAATTTCAAATGTTTTTCATTGCGCTTTTGTTATTCGAAAAAAAATATTTTATTTTGCCTTACAGTGGAAAACTAAGTACCATTAACATTCATTTACAAATACGATTTTTTTTGTAGATTATAGTTTTGCACATTTATAGTTATTATTTAAACTAGTGTTCAGGTATTTTTTTATATATGCATATGCGTGCGTGACTTAAGTCATTTGGTGGCCGCACCAGTTAATTTTTATGAAACGCCGGTGCTTCATAAATGTCATCAGCGGGGTGTAGTACAAATTATTTGAATAATCTTGTCGGCTCTGTCTTAAGATGACGCATCATTTTCATTAGGCAGGGCTTGATTATGCTTAAGATTCGGTACGTAAATTAAGTAAAGTGTTTGCATAACAGTTTAAATATATTACAAAACGTTACACATTTGCACGGTGTGTAACTTACTTTACATTGTGTTCGCTTTGAGAGTTGCTAATATATTTTAGATGAGCGCTGTATATTTTTATGTCCTGAACCGAATCTAAGTAAACTTTTTCTGCTATACATTTTTATTCAAGAAGCTCATTTTGCTGCGTTTATATTTAATAGTATTCGTCGTATATATTTACAGCGTACACTTCTGCGATATAAATAACTGAGCATGTATATTGTCCTTTATAGAATAGACTTTCACGGGACATTGCTTCTTAAGGACTAAAACGTTAGGGGTGAGTCTCTTCGCCGCTTTTGAGCATAAAAGTTATGGTACAGTTTAAAATTGTAAATGTATCTTTCTTAGTGGAAACTGGATAGGCTGTTTTATGACTTATATGTAAATATTTCGTCTTTATAGAGTTGTACTAGTGTTGTTTCCGCAAGCAGTTGCAAACTCGCATTAATAAAAATTGCCTGCACTTTGTGTAAATTTTAATATATATCGCCGCTTCTATAATTATTCGTCTATTTAATTGCACTAGAAGCGATCGTATTGTTGTGGAGTTCGTTTATTACTTTATAGAATACGCCGCAATGTAATTTTGACACTCTCATTTTATTATTTCTGTATTATTACTCTCTTAAAGCAGGAACGCTTTTATTTAAACCATAAAATCATTGTCGTTTTCGTTTATTGCGTTTGCTTTTAGATGAAAAATTCTTTATTAAAAATAATAAAGTATAAAAATGGAGGTGAATAAAATAATTAAAACAATGCTTGTAGTGGCCTACCAAGAACGGGGTGCGGTAAATTGCTCGAAGGAAAATTGCTCGAATACAATTGCTCGAAAAACAATTGCTCGAATGGAAAATTGCTAGAAAAAATGAAAAAATATTACATTTTTATAAATACAAAATAATTAAATGTACTTGAAAAGTTTTCGAGCAATTGTTATTCGAGCAATTTTCCTTTCGGGCAATTGTTTTTCGAGCAATTGCATTCGAGCAATTTTCCTTCGAGCAATTGTATTCGAGCAATTTTCACCAAATCACCAAGAACCAATAATAGGACAAGTTTTATAGGTCTGATTCTGTGAAAATTTAATAAATATTTTTCTACGACCACCAATGTAAATGACTCTTATCGTACAGCCTGCATGCATAGCTAGTGGGTCCTTACGCACGGTTTTTCAAAGAAATTATCAAAATAGACTTACATCAGACACTTCCTGCATGCCTAGTAAGTGAGTTATAACGCACGGTAAGCAAAACGCACACTTGTCTAGAAATGGCAAAGTAGGCTTACGTCAAAATTGACAAGACAACGTAATTACATGTGTATATTAGCCAAAAAGCTGTTAAAATCGTGGGTATTATGTGATCGTAGAAAAAGTAAGCTACGTAACACGAGTTGTAAAGCAATTATGCACTCGTGGAAATACGCACTTTCCGCTACGTGGCTCCGTGAGTAACTTTTCCACTCGTGCGTAAGTAATATGCTTCTTACAACTCTTATTGTGTAATATACTATTAAATACATCAAATATTTTACCTGATAATTATTAACCACAAAGTCATCATATTTTGTTGTAAAAAAGGAAATAATGTTATTCTTGAAGATTTAGTATTCTTATTATTCATTTTAAATGGTTCTACTTTTCTTAAGGATCTATTTTGTTTCAATTATGTAGTAGTAGCGATATACAAAATAATTTGTTGCACATTATTAAATAAATTTATAATTATTCAATGGTTAAAAAATAGGACTGTTTTAAGGAGGACATTTTTGAGCTTACATTATAAATCTAAACCCAACTCAGTTTAAAATTTGGAAGATTTTTGTAGCAAACAATAACAAAAATAGTACAAAAAAGTTGTTCTTTGTAGTCTATATAAAATGCATTGACGAGATATTCGAACTTACAGAAGTGGCATTAAAAGAAAGAAAAAGCTCTTAGTAACCTACACATACTTTAAAATATACGAATAATGTTTTTATCCTGAATGCAAACACTAATGGATATAAATTGTTATGAAATGTGTCCTTTTAAAAATATGTTTTTTCGAACTCTGAATAGCATACAGTTACGTAACTACTACAGACGTGTATTGTTAACATTTCAAAGAAATTTAGCGTATTTAATTTCATTAGTCTGCTCTGATATTTAAAAATCTTGTTTGGTTAGCGTCACATGAAATACTTATGATTTTCATTTATTTAACAAACTTCATAATTTAGAAATTTTATTTAGTCATGACGTCATGAGTCCTTCTATTGTTAGGTGTAGGACTGTTGAGTTGTGTTGTGCTGACTTTTTTTCATGTTTTTCTGTCTTGTGCTGCTTTTTTAAGTTCGTCTTGTCAGGTTTTTCTTGGTCTACCTCTTTTGTTTTTTCCCTGTGACTATATTAATAATTCTCTGTTTTTGAAATATTGAGCATAATTTAAAAGCAAAATGGTACTTATGATATATCATTGTGAAGAGAAATTGATTTAGAATGTGATTCTGTGAAAATATACAGGGTTATATTTAAAAAACAAAAGTTGGATATTTTTCTTTTAAGATTAATAAAAAACTATTCAACTTGATGCTCATGCAAATGTTTAAAAAAAAAAGAACTGACAAATAATATGCAGAAATGTTGCTCATTTTGAAAATTTATGAGCGAAAAAAAAACAGTTTCAAAATTTCTCCGGACCCTTCACACTTAGAAGAATCTCCATATCCACGAGAAAGTGGTACGGCCCGTTACGATTACACAAAATTTGCCATGGGCCCTTTGACTTAAAAGGTTGCACGGGCCTGATTTACAACGATATCTTTTTTTTGCTACTACAAATTTTAATATTATTATAAATAAAAAATTAAAGTGTCATAGTATTTTACTCGTTTTTAGCTGTGTGAACAGTGCTTTATAATAAGGAACGACTTGAGAGAGTATCATGATGTGATATATAATCTGATTCTACTTGGATCTTAATGTCTTCGTACCGTGTCGTTATTTCTTATGTCTATTGATTTATTTTTGTAATAACTGATAAGGTTATATTTGCAATTCAACCGCATTGATAAGACAGATATAAATGCGAACAACTACCATTAATATTCGTTAGAAGCAGGTAAATTTATCTATGAATGAGTACTAAGATGAAAACTGCAACGCACTTAATGCAAAATGTTAAATGCGAGTTTGATGGCGAAGAGAAATCGTTTGGGCGAAAATGTTTCATTTTAAAATGCAAGTAAAATCGACAAAAACACATTACAAACAATGTTTCTTCGTACAACGTATGGCGAAAAATAGTGACTCTGGCTGGCAAAAATTAACCTCTGTTACATAGATAAAAACTAGCAATGTAGGAAGGAAGGTGGATGTAAATAAACATTGCACAAGCGCTTAGGGCGACGCGACATATGACAAACATTAAAGAAACTATAGGCACTGTTACAACCTACCCGTGTTACTTTCATCCCCGGTCTCTCTTACATATAAAAAAGAATTCAAAACTGTGGTAATAATAATAATAATAAGAAATCTTTAGTTAGCTTTTAGCTAATTTTACTTTATCTTAATGCTGCTTATATTTATTTGTACATATTTTCTTAACTACCCTCTATGGTACTGCGTATATTTGAATATACATGTATTTGTTTTCTATGCCATTGCCTTTAATGGAGCTCTTTCCACAAACGCTGGATGTATGCTTGATTATACAAACGGGTACAACTGCACTTGATAGATTTCGTTCACCGAAAAGTGTTTGATGGTTGTGATTTTTGTTGAGTAGTTCACTGGTTCTTAAGGTTATGTAGTAGTGAATATATACAAGATATACGTATGGATTTGATTACTTTACTTTGTAAAAATTAAATTGTAAAAATTATTCCGCTATTGTCTAGTGTGTGTACATTGCTTTGGCATACTGTGTTATTGAATTTTCATATCGCGTTGCGATTTTCCGCCTGTGCCGCATATGTATTTTAAAATATACATTGTGCATCTAAGGTATTTTTTTTGTATTATATCGTGAATTATGGATGCAAAGATTTTTTATGGTGCAAGAAAAGATCCTGTGAAAATTTTACTGCCAGATGTGGAGAGTGAGGATAGACGTGCTAGCATTGACTGGAATTGCAAAGAAAAATCAACAATCGCTTTATGATTTCAAAGCTGACGTTGCACAAAGTTTATGTTGGGATGGTAAAACAAGGAAAAGAGGTCGTCCTTCGAGTACCCAGTCATCATCTGAAAACAAAAGGACCAAGTTTTCTATTCCACCAAATACAGACACTCGACGTGATCGAATTGACCACTGGCCCCAGTATGAACAAAACACTGGAAGGTGTAAGAATGGAAAATGCCAAAAAATTACCAAAGTGAAGTGTACTAAATGTCAGTGTTACCTGTGTTTTGTGCCAGACCGAAGTTATTTTTGGGAATGTCACACATAATTGTTTTTTAAACTTCTTATACAATCTATAATGTTGTAGATGTAACAAAATCTTGTCAATAAAGCAATCGTTATATTTCTTATATACCTTATTAAAATTATTTAATTGCACACTGTATATTCAAATATACCAACTTTTTTTTCAAAAACACTAATTTTCAAAATTTTTTGAACCTAGATATATCTTTCAAAGCACATCAGTACCGCATATTAACTACAAATTTTAAAAAATAATTGATCTTTTATGGTTTGTGCAATAGAGGGTTAAATCTTAACATTATTTTTCACATATTCGAAACATAGTTTTTTAAAATTTGATATGGAAGTTGTTTGTTTAATTTCCACAGGTAATTCATTAAAAATCTTGAGCCCTTTGTAGTACAAGGCGTTCTGTGTATTTGTTTTCGTTAGTTTTGGTAGTCTAAAGTCGTCTTTGTTCCTGGTCTGGTATTCGTGAATGTTACAGTTTTGTATTAAATTTTTAGTCATGTAACGTGGTAAAAAATTATTTATTGCCTTGTATATTAAAAAAAGGCAATTAAAAGTAATTTGTTGACGTATACTTAACCACTTTAAGGTATTAAGCATTTCGCTTATTTTAGTGTATCTCGAGCATTTTAAAATAACACGCATTCCTCTGTTTTGTTGTTTCTGCAATTTATTTAAGTCGCATTCGTTGCATAAGAACAAAATACTCGCACAGTAATCGAAGTGTGGAGCAATTAGTGATCTATATACTGTAATTTTTGCTGAGAGGCTAAGCTTGTTTGTCAACCTACCTAGAAAACTAATTTTTTTCGCAACTTTTTTCACAATGTAATCCACATTGCTGTTAAACTTAAGTTTATTGTCTATCATAACGCCAAGATATTTAATTTGCGAAACACATTCAAGTTCTTCACTATCTATTTTAACTTTAATGCTTACATCATTTGGTATTGGCCTGTTTCCTATTATCATAAATTTGGTTTTGTCTGTATTTAATTTTAATTTGTTAACTTTTAACCATTCTGATACAACGTGTAGGTTATTATTTATCCTATTAATAGCCGACTCTAGGTTGCTATCAGAAGCTGTGATTAATGTGTCATCTGCAAAGAGATTTACACTACAGTTTTTTATATTGTGTTCCAAATCATTTAAGTACAGCACAAAAAGTAAAGGTAACATATAGAGTGATCTATTTAAAATAAGGAAATTGATTGCCTTATCAAAGAAACCGTAAAAAACTGATCAAAATCGAGTATATTAAAAGTGCAAAAGATGGCGAAACATCTTTTACAATAAATATGTCTTCCTTAAATCAATATTATAGAAAATAAGCTAACTTTGTTTTTTTGAGATTTAGAAATTGCTTATGGTTTAAATTTTGAACACACTGTATTTAAATTTGTTTGATATTTAAAAAATTTAAGTAAAATTTTATTTTAGTCTTTTTATAAAATCTTTAGGTTGATAATGCAAAATGTGCAAATCTGGTGGTTGTTCAAGTTCAGGGATAAAGTTGTCCCAGGTTTACCGTCGTTCGAATTTTATATGTTTTACATGCCGGAGATAAAATGATAAATTTAATATTTAGCGTGGACATTGTTACCTCTCGATAATTGTCTGATACATAAAGGAATACTAAATGAAACGAGGACAACGAATTGAATTTTTCGTCGTTATCGTATATCGTGTCGGACATCCAACGCCGCCACCGTTTGAACAAATTGATTTCCGTGCCTAATTTAAACCGCGTTAAAAATATATTTACCTTGTCGTGCAATATGAACAGTTTCATATTTTATATTTTTAATATGCTTAAATTGCGTGCGTTTAAAACAATAAAAGCTATCAGCCAATGGGCATTGTCAGTCCGAATATAAATTAGGGTGGCTAAAATAAATAAAAGGGGAGTTCAGATCAATAATTTACAACTGTGTAGAGTTTCATATTTGTCTCGTATGTGTATTGAAATTACAGGTCCGCATTTTTACAAGCGAAAAATTCTCGAGAGATTTTGTTGAAAATGAATTTTCTGTGATACAATTAAATTACCTTTCGGACATGTTTTCAGTTTTGCGCTCTCCATTTACTATTGGTCGCTTTTTCATCAGTAAAGCAAATGCGTTATGCAAGAATATGTAGTTAAGTTGAGTATATATTGCCACTTTAAATGAAATATTACAGGAAAGCGATAATAATTTACTTAGTTTTGCTTTAAGTGACTGTATATTTTATTAGTAGGCGGTGTCGATGCGATACCTGTATTATATGACAGAGTAGATAAATTGTTAAATTGCAACACTTTTGTTAGGTATTATAATGTCTATATTGATCGTATTATGCTCCTAATAATAGCTAATAATCCTTCATATTAGCAGATTCTGCTTTACGCTCTGAATTAAGGTTATCGCTTGGTAATTAGGTATTTTCTATTAGGCACATACATAAAAAAAAACTGAATGTCAACTGTGTTAAGTTGAAGCAAATACTGTTAAATGGGAAATAATTACATCGATTATTTACATAAACATAAAAATTGTATTGCCATATAACGTAATAAGATGAATATATTTTTAATGTCTTAATAGTCGTCTTTACTTTGATTAGTATTATGCGAAGTCATCAATATTACCCATAATATGTGTTAACAGATAACCTATTTCCAAACGAAATCAATTTCTCCACCTATTGGTGGTTCAAAGATAATACAGGGATGCGCAAAAGTATGGAAACAGATCTAAAACATCATTATGGACACTACAATGAAATTTTGTATCTAAGCGTTATCGTATTTTTGGGACCCGATGAAAATACCGAGGTTGCAAAACGACTTCCGGTTCAACCGGAAACGAACACAAACTTTGAAGTTTTAAATGGAACACACTGTATATTTTATATTTTTGGATTACTCTTAAAATTTGCTTTAAAAATATACAAGTTTTATAAGTCTAAAGTCAACCATTTTCATAAAATTGACATTTTTACGAAAAGTTTGAGCGATCATTAAAAAGCGTTATTATTTAAAGTTTTTGAAAAAGCTGCGAATTGAACCAAAAATAAATTTCGAATAATATTTTTTCCTAGATATTGTATTTTTCCTTTCAAAAATTCGAGTTGAAAATACTTTAATCACTGATTTGAATGAAAATAATACACATGGCAACATTGTCATTAGCTGTAATCTCTGTTTTTCTCGTAATTATTTCTAGTTTGTGTTAGACGATACCTAAAAGTTTGCATTTTCGAATTTTACGAAGAACATCGTCACGTGTAGCGCTTCCGCCAATTTATTTATACACCCTGTATAAAGTATTAATTAATCATTTCATTTCCATAGCAACACCACCACACTGACATTCACATAAATAAAATTATAACCTGCAAACGAAATACATTTAATATTAATTTTTCTACCATTCTTGGGCTTTTATATAAAATGCTACATTAAAATTTGATTATTTGATTAGAATATTAACGCAATTTTAATTAATTATGAGTTTAAGCTTAAAAAAATTGTAAATTTTACAATTTGATATTGACATTGACATTGGTTGACATTATTTTCGCCCCTAGTGACGAAAGTAAAACTTTCATGTAGAGTAGGCAGTGAGAAAATGACAACTTTCATATACATGAGTAGAAAAAAGTTTTAAAAATCAAGCTGATACAAAAATTGGCTAAGAATGTTCAGATCAGAAGGCGTTATAATTTTTATTGGACTCCGTTATCATGTTGATAGTTTATCAGACTTGGGATTTTGCTTAAGAAAGACCTTTCATTGGTAAGTAACCGATATTCCTAGGAAGCTTTGCAAAATTTTATCAACGAACATTTTAGCTAAAAGTTAGACTTATTTTCTAATCTTAGAATACAAAATCCTTCTCACATCCAGTCATGTCCGCCACTGATAGTCATTTGTTATTCTTTTGTGGTGATATAATAACCCTGACCATATGGTAATGTAATTATCACAGCTAAATATAAAGTTGTATTTGCAATTGAAACCATTCTTAAAAAATATTAAATAAACAGTGAACTTCTTTGCGCTAGTTATTTAACACTTGAGGACACTTCTTGCCTCAACACATTAAAATTTTCGATGTTCAATTGTTTTCTTATTATATTTGTACTGATTCCTCATTATTCCTAAATAATTAACATATGTGTAGGTTAGGCCTACCATATTTTCGTAAAGTCAAACCGGGAATTTTAAAAGTTCAAACGTGTTTTAATGCAAATTTAGAGTACTTTACCATCATCCAAAATTATAGAGTTATGGCAGAATCTTTTCTGTTTTTTTTTATCATATTGGCCCCACTTTTTACAAAATTATTCTTAATAAAGGTAAAAACTTTCACTAATAATTTCTATTTAGGTACGGGAAGTACAAAAATAATGTTAATATGAATTTAAAAAAGCAACACTTTTTAGTCACGAAATTTAAAAACATGTAAAAACATAAACTTGTGCTTTAAATTTATTTTATTGTTGCTCGTTATAAACAAAAAGCATACATAACTATGAATATCTTCAATGGCATGCGTACAGCATAAACATTAATATTTTCCCACGAAAAGGCGTATGTCCGCCCCAAAAGCGTGCCATTAGCAACCCTATAACACCCGCGCAAAGACGTTTTTCTTAGCTCCTCGCGCTTTTTGTTACCCGCGTGGACTTCACAAAAAAATCGGTGCGGAATATTTTTTCAGAAACCGGGACAAACGCAAAACCGATCGGGACATAACCTCTAAACCGGGACTGTCCCGGCCAAACCGGGACGTTTGGTAGGCCTGGTGTAGGTATATTTACGGAATACAACGTGAAATACCTAATAGTTGTCCGTATATAACAGTTTAAAACTTTCAAGACATACTTTTGGGCAAAGTATTTTTTTTTCAAACGTAGTAAATCCATTTTGAGAAAAATAGAAAATAGTAATGCGGAAAACAAAGGCCTATTTTCAATATTTTTTTATTCAATAGTGATGCAGATTTTTTTATAGTACCATCTCTGGAAGATAATAAACACATAACATGACTAAAAAATGTTTGATTCAAAATTTTTTCATGTCTGAACGAACTAATAAATATTGCTACTAAGTGCCTATGTGGCTCTTTCTATATTTGTTGTACACATATGAATTTGCATTAATTTTGCAAAGTACAGCACAAAAAATTATTCTCATTTGCGTCATAATTAAATTAATAACCACCTACACAAAAAATGTTGCAACTTGCAAACACATTAGGTACAATAGAAAGGAACATTAAATGTGAACAATTTTTAGCTACATACAGTCAATTACGTTGCAAAATAAATAAATTAAATTATACATTCACATAGATTTCTTAAAAGTTTTGGGACAATCAACAATAAAAATAGTAATGTGTATTTAAACGTAATAAGAATAACTCATTATATAAAACATTGCAATTAATAAGGATAAGGAGCAGCACAAAAAGGTGGCTGAGTGAAATTTCCAGACCCTAATCACAAACCAATCTGCTGTATTTCTTTGTAGCGTAACTTTTCAAAAAGTTGCATTTTAAAACATCCGTTAAACGGGTAAATCAAAACAAAACCAGTGTAGCCATCTGCCGCATAACCGTTCAACTTATACGGTGAACAACCGCAGTCGACAGGAATGCACCACTTTTTTGTTAAAAATTGAATAAAAAAGACGTTTATCGAATTAGCGAACAGAAAAACTAACAAAAGAATAATAATCACTGTTAAGAAATTAACAAAACTTACATTTCGATGAAAGCTGAATTATGAATAATTAGATCTAGCCTCTTGTCAACACCATGAAATGAACTGAAATAAAAAAGCAATTAAAATAAAAGAAAAAAATAGAAAATTGAATAAAACGATAAATAAAAGTTTTGGGAAATATGTGTTTAATTGTTTCTTGAATTTATTATGCTGTTTTATCTTATGCAAACAGTTGCATCATAACTGCATACAATGAATTTATAACACATGACATAAGCGTCGTGGAATGAGGGTGGGTTTCTTATCCACAGGTAACATAACCTAACATTTATAAGTAAACGGATTACTTTCACCCGTGATTAATCTACAGGTAGTTGATTAGAACAACTCTACAGTCAAAGTGAGTTACTAATGTAAGTAATCACGTGACAACTTAAGTTATGATTCGTTATCATTGTCACCACAGGACGGACGTCTGTGGCGTCTTGTGACCCTAACTTTCGTCTAAACGAGATAATACATACGTCACATATAAATTAAAAAAATAAATAAAAAAGCTCACCTCCAAAATCAAAACAAGCAAAAATTATAATACCACACACAAAATACAAAACAGATTATTATTTTATTACAAGAGAGGTAGATTTCGTAACTGAATATTAACTGAAGTCGTCGGTCAAGGAACCGTCGTTGTGTAGGAATGCAAGTATCGTAAACAGGTGGAGGGACGCGTCGTGGCGCGGCCAACGTCGAAAATAGCGGCGCTGCCGTCGCGGCGCCCGCCACTTGTTGATCCTGTTTAAACTCTGACCTTATTTGGCTAATCTTACTTTGACTCAACAGACATTTAAACAGCAGTTGCCTTACTGATAGTACCCCTATATCTATTTACCGAAAGCACGTGTAATTTGACGTCCAAGCATGTGTTTACAAAAATAACATGTAAACATTTAAAACGGCGTCTCCTGAAAACAGAAGCGCTGCACACCATGCGTCTTTTTTGTTGAAAGTACAGGTTTCTATTCGAATTGTGATGAAACTAACATTATTTTAAACCATTTAAAATTAAAAGTAGGTTCCTTTTTGTCGGCGAACGTTATTTTTGTAGTTGCGAAAAGCAACTAAATTTTACCTCGTTAACTTTTTGTAAAAGTATTGTAACAATTTTACAGTCATCATATATTTTTTAAAGAATGTAACTAGTTATAGTCTGAAGGTTTCATCAACATTTATAATATTCTTCTTTTTATGAATGACCGTTTCAACTTGAGAATTTCGGGCTCCTGATAATATTCGACTTTGGTGCATTCTCAGCACTACAGTTAAAGAACTTTTTCCCCCTTTCCTACGAAAATGTAACCAATTACATATTATTAATAAAAGTACATAACAACACTACTTCAGTGTTTATTTATCAAATTAAGTACAATATAAAATGTTATTTAAAGTAATAACAATGACAATCAACTACAAATAAATTCAAGATAATCTATTTACACTATCAAATACAGATATTTATAAAAAATTTCATTTACATACCCTATTACATTTTCAACATGATTTCAAAAATGGTAAAAAAGTTTATAACCAACGCTAATTTAATACTCAAAATATGATAACCAAGTTGATCTCCATCAATACATAAATAAGACGTCTTGAAATGCTGAGAAATAAATTAATGATGACAACAATTAAAGAGAAGTTATTTTTAAATAAATAAAGTAAAGTATATTTATTAACCTACGATGGCATAACATAAGATAAAATCAATAAAATTAAAACCCAAGAGAGATATAAAGCATAGCAAATCAACCCATTATCATTAAATTTAAATACAAAACAATCAGTTTTATTGTTCATCCTTTTCTTTTGCGCCATGTTTCAAAATTCGAGTGAATTCGACATAGTCGAAGAGACTTCCCTTAATGGGTGCTTCCCGGTACATCTCATCTACTTCGTCATCAGTGAAACGATCACCCATGGTTGTCAAAAGTTCCCTCAAACGTTCTTCATTTATTACACCCATATTTTCCTCATCAAAACAGCCAAAAGCGTTCTTGATGACATCTTCTGGATCGGTGCCCTGTAATCTTTCTCCAAAAAGAGTAAGGAACATCGTGAAGTTGATTGGTCCAGGAGCTTCATTCATCATGGAGTCTAAATAATCGTCAGCTGGATTTTTACCTGAAAAAAATACACTCCACTACATTTGTCAAGCCAATAGTCGTTTTATAGACAATTCAGCACATTTAACTGTCAAAATTAAAACACCACGTTATTTTATTGGATTCAACGAACAATAACACTGTGGTACAAATTTATAGCAATACAAAACTATACTTTATAATTTCCATTAGTGACAATAACATATACAATGTCGACAGCTTATCAAGGTTCTGTCACTTCTACGTATGTGTTTTAAACGTACCTAATGATGCCAACATATCATGAAGATCTTCTTTATCTATGAATCCATCATGATTTTGATCAATCATGTTAAAAGCTTCCTTAAATTCTGCTATCTGTGCTTGATCGAACATAGCAAATACATTGGAAGTGGCACGCTGGGCACGCTTCTTCGTAGTACCTCTACGGCTTACGGTTTTTCGGGAAGACATAGTTACTAAAAATGTAATAAATAAGCTTAAATTAAATGAGATTCAGCACTTGATGACGTTATTGTTTACAAATTGCACAGATTATTTTATAACAGAAACATTAACCTTCCAAAACAGCAATACACTTTATACGATTAATTTAATCAACTATGACTATAAAACTGTTATGTAAATGTATGTACTTACTTAAAAATTACACTGTTAGTGTTAAAATTAAAAATAAAGTACAAGATGGTCGTTGGTTGACGGTCTGGAAAGTTGTAGACAGTGAATCATTCAACTACCATTAGCCCTCTCACCACACCTTGGAATCGGCCAATAAGAAACGCATGCCTCGATTTACCGCCAAATACAAAATTTAAAGTGGTGATTATTTTTAATTATTTTATGGTAAACTTCTAAATTTTGCCCTAAAGTCCTTACCACAACTACACAAACTAGGAATATTTCTAATAATGTCACTATTACAATCCAAATAGCACCGTATGTATTTTAATTTAACAAGGTTAAAAATATTTAGGTCAGAAACGATGACCATATATGGGAAGAATTTAATCTTACCATATTAAGATTGTGTTCTATCACTAACCACCTGCGTTTACCATGTAAAGTAACTCATATGACACCATTCGTTTTACTAAACATGAAAATCAGCTCGAATATATAATTTTAAAACAATATTGGAGTACAGGGTACACCAAATTCGATTTTTTTACGGGGTATCTCGGTTACCATAATAGTTGGCTAAAATCTGATACAGGTTGCTCAAGTTTTTTTTTTTGCAAACTCGCCTGTGTTATCAGATTTTTATATCACTTTTCATTTTGGCACTACGGACAGAATGAAATTTCAACGCTTTTAAAACTTTACTATAGCTTTTTTATTTATAAAAATAGAATTAAATGTTATGAGGTTTTTTTATAAATATTTTTATATCTAACTTTTAACCAAATTCAATTTTTTTTAACGATCTTAGCTTTTGACTTTTTGAGAGATAAACTAAACTTATATTTTTTTTAAATAGAAACCCTAGTAAGCCATGCCTATTATGGAAGAGTATTTTTCTAGCATTCTAGCTTTACAAAAATATAGTTTTATGTTTTATGTATACCTATAGTGGTTGTGATTGGTACATCCATTGGTACATCAGAGGGGATGGCAAAAGGGGCAGATGCCCCGGGCTTCACAAATTTAGGGGGCCTCTTAAAACTTTAGGAGCATCACAATGTTTAAGTCGATCTGTAAAAAAACGTACGAAGTTCAAGAAAGCGGGAGATATCAGTGTGAACCGAGACGGATTTTCAAACAAATCAAGAAAGGGCCTCGTGTTTTCTCTGAAAGGCCCTGGGTACACCCTGTTCCCTTTGCACCTGTGCACAATAATTATAAAAAAAACTGCAGCCTGTTGAATTTAATTTTGAATACATTTTCATTTAACTCTTTAAAAACTTTGAGGAGACAATTAGTCGCTCTAGTTGTTTTGTTCCACATGCGTACGTACGATTTACGAGGTGAGCGCCAAAATTTCCCGGCCTGACTATGAAAGGAACGGCGTAGGCTCAAAATTAAATTTTATTTTTCAATATAATTCCCCCCGACATTAATGCACTTATTACATCGTTTTAGCAACAATTCGATAACCCTAAAAAAATATGCCATCGGTTTGTCTGCAAAATGTGCCTAAACTGCAGCCTTTACCTCTTGGTCGTCACTGAAATGGCGCCCGCGAAGGTCCTTTTCCAAATTTCCAAACAGGTAATAGTCACTGGGGGCCATATCTGGACTATACGGAGGGTGGTCGATTTGTTCAAAACCACAGTAACGAATTGCGGCTTGAGCATTCCAGCAGTGTGCACGGGGGACATTGTCGTGCAGTAAACGCACGCCTCTGGTCAGTTTCTCACGTCTTTTCTCCCAAATATTTTGTCGTAATTTGTGCAGGAGTGCTGCATAATATACCCCTTTGACTATGGTATTGCGTTCTTTAAAATCTATGAGAAGAATGCCCTCACAATCCCAAAAGATCGTAGCCATCACCTTTTTTGTCGACTGACAGAACCTAAACTTTCTTGGCGGTGGTTCTCCTTTTCGCCTCCATTCTATTGATTCACTTTTGGACAAAGGATCATAGTAGAGAACCATGTTTTGATCCCCTGTAACAATTGTCTTCAACGCTTCCACAGGATTTTCTCCACAGAGCTCCAAAAAGGATCGAGCCCATTCAACGACGCTGGCGCTGAACTGTTAAGAGATGTTTGGGAACCCACCTTGCACTAACTTTATTCATGCCTAACCGATCGTGGAGGATTCGGCGAATGCTTGTATCTGAAAGCCCCGACATTTTTGTATTTCTTTCACCTTCAAGCGTCGATCGCCTAATACGAATTCCTCAACAAGAGCAATCTTGTCGTCCGTCACCACTTCCACAGTCCTTCCTGTTCTTGCATCATCTTCCAAGGATTCTTGCCCCATTCGAAACCGTTTTGACCAATCTTTTACCACAGAATAAGACGGGGAATTGTTTCCATTCAGTAGAACTTTGATGCTTTGAGGAGAGAGAGCTTCGCGAGTAAGAAATTTTATAACAGCTCGATACTCAATTTTCGTGACTTCTGACATCGTGATGAACGAATGACAGTTATAAGAAAACTAATTGACATAAAATCCATTTTTGTTTTTTCCAAGGCTTATATGACTTGAACCAACGTGTTAAAAAGTTTTGACCCGCCTGCGATACCTAGATCTATGTCAGGCCGGGAAATTTTGGCGCTTACCTCGTACATGTGATATGGAATAAATAACTCTAGGGCGACGAATTATTAGTACCTACCTAATTCCGTATTGTAACTCATACACGTATTTATATAAGTACTCAGAAAGTTCAAATTATTTACTACTACTGACTTTTAAGAACTAGAACATACTCATTGTTACATTCTCCATGACTTGCAGCACTAACTGCACCAAAATAATTACGCAAATATTGGTATTTTATTGTTTATTTATGAAAAAAAATACAATTAACTAAATATAAAATATGTATATTACATAATCTACACACAATCACATATATTTACAAACATCATGGACCAAACTCTTTTGGTCATTGATTTACGTAATTTACAACTCACTATACCACATATTTCCAATGTTTCAATGAAATTTGTTGTCTTTTAAGCACTTCACACTCAACATTTGGCAATAAATATAATACTATTTACTACGAAAGCAGTTAAATTTAGTTCGTTGGGTAACAGTCCTAATTTAAATATAATAAATTTCTAAAAGTAGTGAGTTGCCTTCTTCGTATGGTAAAAATTTGGTTTCATTATTAATCTCACAGCTGCATAATTTCTGAACTTGAAACTATCGCACTGCAACCCCATTTATGGTAACCATATTTCCCTTAGGTCTCCCTACAGGTTCAGGTTCATAAGTTCCACTATCTCTACTAGTTTCTTCGTACGGCGCGTCGTACATATTCTCATCATGCATATTTTCATAAAAATTTGGTGTTATTGGTGCATGTGGGTAACCATTTCTATCACTTAAAGTGGCGTAGCTCATAACTGCCGCGTTACGATCTTCTTTGCGTTCAGCTCCCTCGACGTTTTCTGTATTTTTTACAGGTGTGGAACGACGACTAGACAAAGGACAGTAAGGTGTAATTACCAGAAATTTATTTTTCGATTATTACTTACAGTTTTAAATAAATAAGACCTAGAAGTATGAGGAGGAACAGAACAACACCGGCGCCAATGCCGATGCTTGTTCCAAGACTAGATGGATCCTGAGGTTCTTCAATAGCCACTAAAACAAACAAAAGTCTTAAATAATGTCACACATGAACCTTTAATAATGTAGATTTGTTGCTGTAAACTCATTTCGTAAATTCCGTTAATTAGATTACATGTTATACTATTTGCAATAAATTGTTATAACTGTGTCACAGCAAGCAAATAGAGCTGAAGCAATCAAGTAAGGCCTTATGTGTTTCCTTGAATACGTCATAGTCTTTAAGCTGACTCAGGGTAATTATTGGTAGAAATAGTCTTCCCAAATTATAGGAAGACAGTAGAGAGTCAAGAGTCGACAGTCAAAAGTCGTCGGTCGTAGAGCAACCGGCCGAGATGGCCGTAATTACCCTGGGTCCAGTGAGTCACCATTCCGTAAGATCTGTTTGTCAATGTGTTCATCTGGTTCTTATAATAAATCTGCCCAATTTCATAGTTATCAATTAGCTTTATTATGATTCCCGAGCTACCCCCCAAGCGCACAATGTTTTTAAGGTTTAGGCGTTAAAGCCGTTTTGACATATGGTGGAGGCGCCGGGATTTTGTTTTTCAAAACTCTTGTTTACGTTTGAAAATTCTTCGAAATTTTCAAATATTTTTTGGTAAATAAATTTATTTTTTCAAGTTAAAATGCAAAATTTATTGTAACTTAAAATGAGAGTAAGGAACAGATAACCTGGACCCGGGTAATAAAAGTAAAGTGTGAGAGAAAAAGTTAAAGTTTGGAACCTGTATGAAAAGATAAAGTCAATAAACTACAACCTTCAAAGTATTTGCAAAGTATTCGAGCTAGCAGCACCAATGAAGTCATCGCGGTACATACAGGAAATAATTTTAATAAATGTAATGGTATTTCATTAGACCCAAAAGATTGTGTTATCTCTCTTTTGTTTAAACCGAAACCGAAGCGGTATATTTTATTGACCGCCATGTCAAACCGAATCGGTTGCATAGGACCGGTTTATAGAACCAAACAAACATGAAGCGATTTTTGTAGTCATGGTAGCAGGGACCTAAACCGCAAAGAATAACGGTTCAGTTCCGGTTACCGGTTCGATAAATTTTAACTTTTCGGTTTACGTTCCGAACCACCGGTTTTTACTTTATATTGATTCGATAACCGGTTCGGCGGCAACGGTTTAGTTCCGGTTCCGGTTCAATGCAAAATATGATTACAATACATATTTAAAAGTTGAACTGTCTGAAATTTTTCCAATTTTGGTAAAATGTAATCAAAATTACGAAAATTAAAAAAATTATTGGACAGAACCGTTGTGTGAACCGGTTGAAGGTGTTTGAAAAAATTAAATTTTGGTTCAAAAATTATTTGAGGTTATAAAAATTAAGCAAAATAGTGGAGTTGTATCCAAAATCGCTTCCTCTTTCCAAAAATGTAAAAATATACAGGGTGTTCCATTTAAAATAAAAAAGTTGGGGTCATTTCCGGCGAAACCGGAAGTGAAACAATTGTGTGCATGTGCTCAAAAAGTCCGGTTTTTTGCACATGTATATATATATATTTTCATAAATCGCGCCAATGTAACTTCTTTTAACTAAAATCTTTTAAATTATTTTTAAGGGCAGGTATGCCCATTTTTACACATATTAAACTAACTTACAATTAGTTAATAATGGTAAGACAAAAAATTCATATTTCATTGTAACAACTATTTCGTTTTAAGTCAATATTACCATTTTTACATTTTTTTTACATGTACAGAGTGGTCCAAATTCGATAGGATTACATGGGTATCTCGCTTAATAGTCAAGATAGAGAAACGGTTAAATTACCAAAAATGTGCAGTGTTTTGGAACAATCTCAGAACAGATTTCAAATATATTCCAGCATTTCTGGTTTTTCTTGTTTTGTTTTTGTTTTCACAGGCTACTTTTCGTTTTTCATCTTTAAAAAGATTAAAAAACCTTTGTAACTTGCGTATTACTGAAAATAAATACATCATCCCTTATGTATTGGAAATGGGAAAAAATAAGGAATTCAAATAGGCTATAGCCAACTATAGCTTCCTTTTAAAAAAAGGTAAGTTTGTGTCATAACTTTTTTACGGCGAGCGTAAACAGTCTTTTTAGTACTATCAAAATCTACCTAAAAATATCTAAAAATAATCTCCTAAAACTTTTTCGATATTTAAAACAATAAGGGAGATATGACACATTAATATAACAAAAACACAGTTTTTCTTTAATAACTCAAAAACCGGAAATGATAGAATATTTTTGGAAACGGTTCTGAGTTTGTTCCAAAGAACTGCACATTTTTGGCAATTTAACCGTTTCTCTATCTTGACTATTAAGCGAGATACCCACGTAATCCTATCGAATTTGGACCACCCTGTACAACGTGCGAGTAATTTAAAAAGTAGTTTATAAAAAATTAAGTAAACGACCCAGCATTCTTTTAACGTTGAATGAAATATTTTTTAACTAGTTTTGCCAGAAAACTGGTTTAAAATTACTTACTTTCACATCGCGGAGGTTCGCCTGACCACTCTGCTGTTTCCATACATTTACGGAGATATGGACCAATTCGCTCATATTGTGGTATGCAGTGGTATTCCACGGCGCTGTTGTAAGTTGTACCATTCATAACAATTACCCTACCATTTTCAATGGTACCAGGATGTTTGCAGTCCACAGCTAAAAGGAAGTTTTATTCTTTAGTACCATAATATTTTGGACCCATGCTCAAAGAATGTAAATTTTTATATTATTGAATACATTCCCACATTTTTTAATTGAGTAAAAAACCGGCCCGTAATTCTGGGAATTCGTAAATGTTCTACTAATATTATTAACACAATAGGAACACTCCTTATCGTTTTTTTTTTATAAACACGTTTAAAATATTTGAAGGTCAATTTTCGTGCTAGGATAGGAGTGGAGTGTATTTATGTTTCTTTCTTATAATAAACACAGCATGAAATCTACTTACAAACACACGCAGGAGCTTGGCCACCCCAAGTGCCTTTCTTGAGACAAACTCTTGTAGCATTTCCTTGCATCGTATGTCCTCTTGGACAGGAATAATGGGCAACTCCTCCAACACTGTGGGTACTGACTTGGAAGTTGACATTTTCTAATGCATCTGGATCCTTACACTGTATTTCTGTTAAAAAAATATTGTATTAACTCACAAAACTATCAAATTATAACACGTAAACATTTTTACGCGCTTTTTGTTTGTCAATTTTTACCTCTGCATGCTGGGGAATCTGAACTCCAAGTTCCGTTTTCTAAACAAAGTCGTCTTGAAACACCATCAAGTTCATAATTAGCATCACATGAATATAATGCAAGAGCTGCGTAGTACGTTACATTGGATACTAAAGTAACTTTTACGTTTTCGCCTTTTTGTGGGTTGCCACAGTCAACATCTAAAACAATATTTTTTACCGTCAGTGTAATAAAAATTGAGAATAGAGAACACCTTAATAAAGAACGCCGTTTTATTGACATACGATACGTTATAAATTAAATATAAATAATGACTTCCCTGTAGGGCTTTATTACATTTTTGCGGTTTACTTAAAAACAATAATTACTATACAGGGTGGACCAAATTCGAATGTTTTACGGGGTATCTCGGTTACCGTAATAGTTAGCAAAAATCTGATATCGGGACCTTGGGCTACTTTTTGAGAACAGAATGCCTATGTAATCAGATTTTTTACATCGCTTTCCATTTTGGCACTACAGACGAAAATTGAAATTTCATGTTTTTTGAAAATTAATTATAATTCTTTATTTATTAAAATAGAACAAAATGTTACGAAAGTTTTTTATGCAAATTTTTATGCCTAATTTAAAAACAAATTTAGATTAATTTAAGTGACTTGACTTTCGAGATATTAAGTAAACTTATATTTTTTTAAACAAATTCTTTAACAAAAAATTTCTGAAGACCTTTTAACAATTTAAGACTCAAATAATCTCTTAATCCACCTAATAAATCCGTATTTACCAAGATTTTTACTTACAGACACACTGAGGTACATCTCCACTCCATTGCCCTGTGTCTTCACATGTGCTCAAAGGTTCCCCAATAACTTTGTATCCTCGTTCACATCTGTATTTAACTATTGCACCAATTTTGTAAGACGTCGCTCCAACGTTATTTGATTCTGATGTTCTAATTAAAGTTCTACCATACATTCTGTCGTTTCCTGTCACAGATAATATACTGTGTTCTGCCAAGATAGGTTCCGGGCATCTGATCTCTATAATTATAAATTTATTTTAATTACAATGTTAAGATTATACTTCGCGTAGGTAAATATACCTTCACATTTCGGCGAAGAATCGCTCCACTGCTTATTTTCTAAACAATATCTCTTTGGCACACCAACCAATCTATAATTACGAGTACAGCTGTAAGATATTTCACTTCCTAAGTATGTTGTTCCATTTGTTAATTCTGCGTTTCCATAAAGCATGGTTGGTACTTTTCCACAGTCGATATCTAAAAATTGAAAATATAAATAAGCAACAGTAAATCTACAACATGCTGCTGTTAAATGTTTTGTTGGAATCGCATCTTTTAAGGCCTCTTTAACTGATATTTTGTCCCAGTTGCAAGAAACATTTTCAGCTAACTGAGTTTGGTCAACGCCCGCAAACTAATGATGGTAGTACCCTGAAGATGTCTTTTGCAACGAAAACGAAAGTCAATTGTTTAAAAAAGACAGGGAAATGCAATTTAACTTAAAGATCAAAAATTTACACCATCCGTTAAAGCCTACAAAAAAAGTTAATAATAAACGAACAGAGAATTTTCGTTTTTTCGAAGACACGCCAGTAGCACCTATCAGCTCCTTTGGATCACAAAAACATTAAATATACTTACATTCACAAGTTGGCATGGATCCTGACCATTCTCCATCTTTTGTGCAAGTTCTTGATATTTCACCTCTTAGAATATGTCCAACTTCACAGTGATACTCAATTGTTGAATGCACATTAAAATCATATCCAACTACAAAACTGCCAGCAGGAACTTCTGGTTCATCACAAGTTATTACTAAAAATAAGTCCAGTTTAATATAAGCATATAATGTTTCACCGTTTCTTTATACCATTACAACACTCATTTAAACATTTTTAAATGACTATTAATGAAATTTATACTTACATTCACAGGAAGGAGCATCTGCCGACCATTTTCCTTCCCTGGTGCATTTCTGTGATTTTTGACCATCAAGCCAATAATCATCTCCACAAGAATACTCAACTAAACTATCTACACTTGTAGTCCTGTTTAATAAATTGTATTTACCGTTGTCAATATTTGGCGGTGTACCACAATCAACATATTTACATGTGGGAGATTTTCCCGACCACTCTCCGCCCAAACCACATGACAATATCTGTAAAAAAGAATGTTTTAGTAATAAATAAAAAATAAATATAAAACAGTATTTATATCTTACATTAAAAAAATTGTATACTCAAACACGCCTATCTAATTAAACCTTTAAATAACTAAACTACAGTATACATTGTAACGCATATGCGTCGCCAGTTTTTATGGAATTCCATGTCACATACATGTGACAGATTGTAGTAAACATTGTAACTTTTTTGATTTGATCTAAATATACAACATTTTTTATGAGGTAAACAGATTTAAATAACTAAACTACAGTATACTTTGTCACGCATATGCGTCGCTAGTTTTTATGGAATTCCATGTGTCACATATGTGACAGATTGTAATAAACATGGTAACTTTTTTGGTTTGATCAAAATATACAACATTTTTTATTGGGTAAACAAAATTAAAAGCACATAAGTATTTGTGAAGTGAGTTCTTTGACTAGCGGTTACCCACAATCAAATCAGAAATGTAAAAAATTGACTTTGTAAGAGTGGATTTATTTCATTTAAAAACAGAATTTAATACTTTAAACTTTGAACTTTGACAATTTTATACAACTCTTCAAAGAAAATTTCGCTGGAGTAAACGATTTTTTTACACATCTTAAGAATATTATTATAAAATAAACTTACTTCTTGACCAAACAAAATGAATCCAAATTGACAACTGTAGGTAGCTGTGTCACCTGCACGATGTCCCGATGTTGTAACAATTCCGCCATGAATTGAAGGTG
The DNA here is from genome assembly GCA_947652605.1 of Elmis aenea. Classification (NCBI taxonomy): domain Eukaryota; kingdom Metazoa; phylum Arthropoda; class Insecta; order Coleoptera; family Elmidae; genus Elmis; species Elmis aenea. Next base: position 6,163,082 of record OX393577.1, on the reverse strand, counting down.
GGTCAGGACACCAATCAAAAAGACATTGAGGAGTGGCATCAGTCCAAAAGCCTTCATTTCCGCAAGTTCGTTTTTCCTTACCTATCAAGGTATAATTTTCGTGGCAGGTGTAAATTGCCCTCGCTCCGTGTGTTGTACGATTATCTGATAGAGTAACAATACCATGTTCCAGCCCTGGTAGGGTACCACAGTCCACATCTAAAAAACATCGGTATGCTATCATAACATGTCAAAATAAACGACAAACAACAAATTTACTAAAGGAAGCCCTTACTCAGTGGCGACGAGATTATTAAATAAAAAACACTGGTTTTTAGAAAATTTGCTAAAGAGTTTGTTAACCTTCATGAACTTACATTTGCAAGTTGGAGCTACTCCCGACCAGAAACCTTCTTTGCCACAGGTTCTGTTTGTACTTCCAACTGGCATGTGCCCTAAAGGACATTTGTATGTTATCACAGATGCTATATTGTAGTTGTGTCCTTCTATAGTTGTGTTCACCAATTTATCTGGACTTCCACACGAGGACGGTGCTGTAAATAAAAATATTTATGAACTTTCTACATTATCACATACAATAATAATAAAATAAATATTCTCGTCATTAATTGTATATAATAAACTTTGCTCTGAGACTGTACTGTTTTGTATACGTTTTTATATTTAGATAATCGGCGAATATCTCAGTTATCCCTATGTCTACGTATATAAGATACTTAAAATGTAAAGTATTTCTTCAGAAAGTTGTAAAACTTTTTGAAAATTGAAACTGGAGAAGCATTGAACAAGTATAGTACATGATCTTTAATTAATATATAAATATATTCACAGTTTGAATAACTTAAGTCTATAAAATGTTTCCAAATCAATAACTTCAGTTATATTTTAGGACATAAAAAGTTACAACCAATTTTGTAATAAGCATTCATGAAAGGACGTTTAATACACATGACTTTATACAGCAGATTTTTATCGTGATAAGGTTATAAAAGTTTTTGTCTCCCTCAATTTTAAATAGAAGTAACTACAAACTTTTATTTTATTTTCTGAATACACTAACAAATAACTGATAAATTTTTAATAATAACGATTGCAATACTTATATTTTTAATGGGTTGTATTTTATTAATATCACATGAATGTATTCATATGTTTTTTTTTATTGAATACAACCACACCATTCGATTTAATGTGGTTTTTCTAATTCTCGAATTGTTTCACTATTTTTTTATGAAATCATTAGCAAGGTAATGTATTTATACGGTACATTTAGAAATTTGATAGTATTATATTATGTGGTTTCATGTTTTACAGTTGCATTTATTATAAATGTATCAGGCCAAGGATTTTGTTATTACTGTCAGTGAATGAACTACGAATAATGATATAACAAAACTTTTGCTGTCACACGCTTAGTTAAAATTTTGAAATGTAGCTAACTAATGTTATTCATTTCTTTACGCACAGCCATTCTCTTGCAACGTGAATAGTATTTTTAAATTATATGTTAAAGAATGAAATTAACGATTGAACTAATAGGAGCGAAGAGCATCTCTTTCTTGTGCAATCTGCGTTTGAATGTTTAATAGTGAAAGTGCCGTCCAAAATAATTTTAAACGTATTAACTGCTTGATTTAAGTTAAGGACCTTGTTATTAATAATGACTACGCGAGTATTATTAGAGCAAATACAAACCACGCACCGGCTTTTCAAAAAACACCAGTCACGATTTGATCCAAATATTTTTATAGTGTTTACCATAATAACAGTTCTTGCTTGATCAGTTGCGAAAGTTATATTCATTTCGCTTTTAAATTTTGAATAACTCATTTCATTTTTATAAACATTTACGTTCACTTTTATATTAAGTATAAAAACGTGAAAACTTTATTCTTTACTAAGATTTTTTAGGTCTATGGTGTACTGCTCATGGTAATGTTTTCTTGAGAGTAGCGGGTGGTTATTATAAATAAATTTAATTCTTCAATATTAACATCTTCTGTTGTATTTAAGCTCAACAAAGAAGTGACCAGAATGTTTTTTTGTCATAGGGATACATATTTAATCTTACGGAATAAGGTTACTAAACATGTTAGAATTGAGTTATAAAAGGCCAAAAAGTTAAAAAATTTGGTCATAAAATTAAGTCAACACAGATTGTAAAGACATTTAGCTATACCGCGTGACAATTATCTATAGTGTAGCATAGATAATTTTGTGTAAATTAGCAAAGGGCAGAGTTACAAAACAAATTGAGTGCAGTTTAAAATTTCATCAGTGTGGCAAAAAATTTCAAAGAGATATAAAAAATTTAAAAATAACAAAGTTTTAACACGTAAATATCTTTATAACTATGACACATTGAAACCAGGTGTAATTAGGCATTTTGACAACTGTGGTTAGAACACTATTTTTTTTAAAATAAAGTGTTACTGAGGTACAGATAGAGACCAAACTTGTATTTTTTTAATGTCAGCCCTAGTTGTCTGTAACCTTTAAAAAAATATAATTTTTTTTCTGATTTTATTGATGAATGGCTTGTCGTTTTGTAAATTTACAAGGGAGGGTCGTCACTATATGTTGTTGCTAGAATCTGATCAAGGCTGTGTTTATTGCATCAAGAACATCAAAACTAAATATTTTGCAGAGTTATTCGTGCCACTGGCCATTTCCTTCGGAAACATAGGGGACAAGTTGAGTAAAAAAGGTAATTTTTGCGATCGCGTTGGCCATGAAACCGCCAGAACTAAAATCAAAATTCTTCTATTTACCAATGCGCGCATCCTTTGCAATAAAAATGGTGCAAAGGTTTTGAAAAACTCCTAAACGGTTTCGGAGAAAAATGCGAAAAACGAAACCCCTGCAAAAGCGCTGTTATTTGAGAAGTTGTATCTGTATCTATTGTAACTAAATCTATACGACTTGCATAGGCGTTTAACATAACGAAAACAGTTTTTATAAGGGCCTTGTTTTTCGCGATTTTCTCCGGAACCATTTAAGATTTTTTCAAAAACTTTGCACCATTTTACTTGCAAGAGATAAATATAAGAATTTCGATTTTATCTCTGACAGTTTCATGGCCAATGCGATCGCAAAAATTACTTTTATTAACCAAAAATTACGACCATGTAGTAGTTTGAATAGAATGACAGGATAGTGGTCCTTAGGTTTATAAAGAAAACTCTTTACATCAGCTAAATATTTCGGATCTTTATTTGATCCTTCATCGGTAGCTATAAACAAAATACAAAAAGTCCTTAGAATTATAATTTAAGTCTAATAAGGTGCTACTCACCGATGAGCGAGGATGTTTGAAAGCAACAAAAAGGTGAACATTAAAAAATTTTTCTCGAAGATGAAATGGTTAAAATTGATGGAAGTACTTCATTAAAATTTGCTTGAATTATTAATCGTCGACACATGTGTTTTCTCTTGAATAAAAATAAATTGAAATTTGAAAAATTGAAAATTGAAGCTATAAAGAGAAAATCAACATGTGAATTCGTTGATTTTCTCTTTATCGAATCCTTCGAATCATATAGATTTTTACTATACATTTTTATAAAGGCAGGTCGTAAAGGAAAGGTTAAAAAATAGAATTTGTTAGCGTAGGTTATCCCCTAAGGCAGGTTGTAGTGTTTTCATTTTACTTTGTAAGTATTGATATATCTCCTTTTTTTTAGTTATATATCAACATTTGATTTTTATTACGTTCACAGTTTACCGGAATAGGTGTTGTCGATTTTTTTTTACACTTAGTTTAATATTACACCAACTTTAAACTGCTTTATTGCTAAATATTTAAAGCAGAAAAAAACAATGTAATCTACAGTATACATCAAAATTTCATTTGGTATCTATAAAAGGCAAGTTGGTCGGTCGATAATAGTATTTCAAGACTTATTAATTCCTGAACTTTTCTTGCAGATAATATTTCGTTAGCAAATCCTTTGCACCTTACAACAACCACACCTACCCACGATTTTAATACAGTTTTAACTTCCTACAACTTACTGGTAAATGTTAATATATAGGTATCACCGGCACTGAATCAATAATTCGCCTTTCATTTTGTAATTGTCTGATATTTAAGTTTCCTAATAAGAAGAGTGATAACGTTTACTGTTGAGGAAGTTTAAAATATTTTTAAACTGTTCTGATTTATAGTTAATAATTATTAATAAAGGTATGTTGTTAAAGGCCTTCATAAAATGATTAATATGGCCGTGGGTAAATAATTGTATGTTACAGTTTTATGCAGAAAAATTTGGTATGAAAAAATTATATTCGTACGAAATTTTGTTTTCAGTAAAAAATTGCCTTCAAGGTTCTAACAGTAACTGCTTATATCTTGACTATCTTATAATTATAATACAATAGAAATTTCAGTTTTTTGCATTCAAGTTTTATTTTACATTTAACTGTTATACCAATTTTTTTAATTTGCTTGAAAGTTGATTGGATGTTTAAATAGATTACGTAGAATTAAATAGACGTTAATTGAAATTATTTATTTATATTGAAACAACTATAGTGCGATTTTAAAGTATTAAAATGGACCCTTTTTCTAAATTTAAACATCGTTATACCAAAAATTAGATTATTCAAAAATTATACTCTTTCAAGTCGATTTTTTATTAACAAATATAAAATTACTCAGAACTGAAGTTTATAAGAGCAGGGGTACCTCAAGGAAGTGTCCTTGGACCGGTATTGTACCTGCTGTATACACATGACATTCCAGAAACAGAAAACGTAAAACTCGCCACATTTGCCGACGACACCGCAGTTCTAACTACAGGAGCAACCATAGAAGAAACAACAGAAAATCTCCAAAGCGCAATTAATCAAATATATGCATGGACAAAACAGTGGCATATAAAAATCAACGAAGAAAAATCTGTTCACGTTAATTTCACCAACAAAAGAATAAACTACCTACCAGTGTATCTAAATAATAATATAATCCCTTGCAAAAAGACTGCTAAATATCTTGGCCTAAACTTAGACGTCAAGTTAAAATGGAAGGAACACGTCAAAAAGAAAACGGAACAGCTTAAGATAAAGTATAGAGATATGTATTGGCTGATAGGAAGAAATTCCCAGCTTTCTATCCAAAACAAACTGCTCCTATACAAACAGGTGCTCAATCCTGTTTGGACATATGGCCTTCAATTATGGGGCTGTACCAAAAAAAGCAACTACAACTGTCTTCAAATATTCCAAAACCGCGTATTAAGAAGCATAGTAAATGCCCCTTGGTATGTTCGAAACAGCGACTTACACCGGGAACTCCAGGTAGAATCTGTCCAGGAAGAAATTAAAAAAGCTGCCAAAAGCCATGAGGAGAGGCTCCACAGACATTCCAACATTGAAGTGCTCCAACTTCTCGATAATCAACAACTCAAACGGATTAAACCGTTTGAACTTGTGTAGACTTAAAGTGTACAAAAGCAGAGTACAGTGCTATGTAGCCACGGTAGTGTAGTGTAGATTGTAATAGTGACTAGGATGGACCATTGGCGACATCCAGACTCAAACACAAACGTAGTAAATTAGGTTAAAGTTAAAATGTTTATTAATCTATTGGATTAGGTGCATTGCAAATTTTAAATTTAAATAAAAAAATAAATAAAATAAAATAAAATTAATTACATGTTCAACTCTCTATGCAACAGAGAAGCTCTATTTATCCGATTTTGTTTAAAATTCTAAATTATTTATTTGTGAGATATTTTGTTTACTTCTATAAATGACAATGATTTAATGAATAAAGTTTTGTATATTTAAAAAAAAAAACTAATGAATTTAGTTGTTTATTATACCGTGCGTTATTCATATTTCATAATTATTATTTAGTTGCAACTGTTCTTTTCCAATTATGTATGCAGATTTTTTCCTTTCACACCAAACTGTCGGCTTTTCCAAATGAATTCGTCAATTAGCATAATAATGCAAGTTGTACCTCCGTGCAATACGCATTTCACAGTCAAACTAGTTGAACTAATCGGTCTTAAGACACTTTCTTGACATTCTATTTTAAACGCACCTGTACACAATTCGCTTAATTACCACCTACTATAATGTTCTTTTCATCACATGCTTGAGTGGATGACGTTACAGATTGTTCTAAGGTGTAAACAGTAAACAATGGGCGAGCTTAAAAAAATTAACAAAATTATACTGCTGATGTGAAAATGTGTATTGCGTTAAGTAGGTAGTTTAAATCAGTCTTTCCGCCTCCTTATTAATAAATCTGTAATAAATCTCTAATAAATCTCAAGAAAAACGTGTTGTTCGTGACTTCTTTGAGGTCTCGAAGCCTTCTTAAACAATATTGTTTCCATTTTATGTATAAAAAATTGTAGGAAGCATAAAGATGAGGTCGCTACAAAGAAAATAAAATATGTCGCTGTTAAACTATTATTTTCTTTTAATAATAATAATAATAATGTAATTTATTTAGCGATTTGCTAATTATTTTTTACATTTTATTACATGTACATATATATATATATAAAATTTAAAACTTTTCCTTAATATGACTACTCAGCTTACGTCTAAACCTTACAATATTAGTTTCACTTTTAAGTTCACTTGATAAATCATTGTAAAATTTCAGTCCTTTATAAAAAAGAGAATTTTGTGTGTAATTTCGTGTCCTGAATGGCAATTTAAAGTCTTTTAATGTATTTTAATGTAATAAAAGAACAAAATTTACATAGCTGTATCTGTTTCTTTGTTTCAATAATAATTTTTTGTGTAAGTACCTAAAAGTGAAGGCTTTAATTTAAGTCAATTGGGCGCTCTTTGCGGAAGATTTCATATTCACTATTTAGGCAAGGAAGCAGGAATAATGTAGAACTGGTATGGTGCCCAGGGCACACCAATATACCAGGAAACGAGAAGGCAAATCGCCCAGCCAAAATTGGCAGCGAGACGCCTTTCTTCGGGCCAGAACCTGCAGTTGGTACATCCTATGGAACAGCCAAGCGGTGTGTTATGACATATTAATACAGGAGCATAATGCTCATTGGAAAAAAAGGACAAGCCCACTCTATCCTGTCAATGGTCTCCAAAGAAAAGACAGAAGATATGCTCAGGATGAGTAGAGTAGACATCAGAGCAGCCACAGGACTCGTCACAGCACACCGTGGGCTAAACAAACACTTCTACATAATAGGGCTCTCAGAGACCAATATATGCAGAGGATGTGGTGAAGAACAAGAAACTCCTCTTCACGTACTATACCATTGTAAAGGATTCACACGCTATCGGCGCAGACCTTCGGGGATGGAAAAAGCCGACCAAGAAGAGTTAAGGAAAACAACCTTAAAGAAAATCCTGGAGTTTTTCAAGGACTTCTTTAAGGGGCTATCACCAGAAGGTACAATAGACCAATAGGACTGATTGACGGATTGAATTTTAAAAAGGGCCATATTGAGCCGAGGGATTCAGCAGAGTTAAATGTGTTTTTTAGAAATAAAATTCACCTATACCCTATAGCCTATACTAATTGAAAAAAAGCTTAAAAATCCTAAACTTTAACTAATGCTCCAACAGGTGTACTTAAGGAAAGTTTCTTGTGTAGAAATTAATTGCATTTACGTATCAACAAATCAAAACCTACACCTGATTATTAAAAGTAAGGAGAAATTTAATTAATAGCCTTATGCGGTAAAACAAAACGCACGTATTATTTACAATTATTAATAGTAAAATTATAAAATTACACAGTCTAGCACTTACCGTGTTGGCATATCCAGTGCAGGTAGTCAAGGTTACAACCTACATCATTCCAAAGCCACCCGCGTCCTCCGTCCAATACTGCACAATTTTGTTCACCGTTATAATTGTTGGGTTGGTCTTTTCCCCAGGCCGGTCGTACGACAAGATCGCCTACAATCAAAAAATAAAATAATTGCATATATTATGATGGGACATATTAAGTAAAACCAGAAACATAAACAACAATAAAAAAATAATAAAAACGCGAAGGATATTCAAAAATTTAAATAAAGCGTAAAAACTTGCACGGGAAAACATTTAATACATTTTGTTTCTACGTAGTATTATGTTTTGCAATAATAAAACATCATTAGGAAGATATATGCGTCTATCAATATGTAGGACAATACAAGATCTTGTTGACTTAACGGTAATGCATAGCAAAATTGTTTATGACGTTTGTATTACAATATATTATGTAAGATATGTAGTATTTTAGTAATAAGTTACCAAGAGTCGTGCTGGTGTTTATTCTATTACGGAGAAAATTTCCTGCACCTGTCAAATTTGCGTTTTCAACCAATATCTCATCTTAAATCTTCCAGAGACTACCAATAAGAGCATTATTACACGGTAATAATTTTACATTCCCCTGTCAGATGTTAAACCTCCTATCAAATTTGCGTTTTCGACCAATAACAAACTCAGATTTCCTCGAAAGAACCAATAAACATAAACATACACTGATAATATCCTTTTCGCAATTAACAGATTTCCATGCCTTTATCAGTCGTTTCTAAGAAATCTGAGTTTGTGATGGTCGAAAACATAAATTTGGAGAGGGTATTAAATATTTTGGTCTTGATAATTTTTTGACGAATTTCGGCGACCAGTAGCGTTACTTTAATATAGATTATACCACACACCTGACGCACCACTCTGACAGTGCTTGTAAAATTTGACATAACGTATATTTAATTTGAGAGGCAGGTTAGGTGAAGGAAATTTTCTGACAAAATATAGAGGTAAGTCGCGCATTGCAAATAATCTATAATTTTTGACAAATCTTCCTTCATGCAAGTTAAATCAGAAAAAATCACTCGTGCACTTCGTGCACTCGAGGTTTTTCCAGCTCAACTTACATTCGGGCATATTTACCAAAAATTATCGATAACTTTCAATGCACTTTTTATACTACTATACTGATAATTTTTAGTTTTTATGATTTCAATACAAATTTCTGTAGCTACAATTGAAATTATAACTTTAAAAAACGACTAAAAATGATAATAAGACTACTAAAAAGTATTGGTCTAAAATGGAATCAAACTACTGCTTTAACGTTTCGTCTGTCGTAGGAAGTATCTTCAGAGCACTTATTTACTTAACAAACACTGGTTAGGAAGTAGCTGCTTTCAATTGTTTCAATAAATAAATGTAAGCGTTATTAGCTTAGTGTTCTCTTAAGTGAACAAGTTATTTGAAAATATCTGTACAACGGAACATAAAAATTCAACTAACTTTAGATCAGAAATGTCCAACCGATATTGTTTATTGGGCTGGAAAAAAACTGGTTTAATGTGGGCCGTACATATAAAATTAGACAAAAAATATTTAGGGAATTGCGCACATGAATGATTTTTGATGTACCTATATTTGTACATGTTATTAAAAATGGTTAAATTTAAACTTTCAATTATTCGAAACTTTAAAAGGGCCGCAGAACAGACTCAATTGGGCCCCATGCGACCCACGGCTCGCGGGTTGGACATAGCTGCTTTAGACCTTCGACTTCATATGTATTAATTGTGCAGAAAGTTCTACAAATAAGTACATTTTGCTAATGATATACTCAAACAGCAGTTGGTATTATAGTGTCCACATATTATTATTTTTCTTCTTCTTCATCATCGGTTCCTCTTGTACCTTTCGGTTATTATTTTTATAAGTCTTAAATTCCATACGCCCTCACATAAACCCCATTTTAATAGACGTTAGAGAAAATGTCAACATGTGGCTACATTAATTATTCTATTTGGTACCTGTTAAATATTTAATACCTACTTTATAAAGAAAGTGGAACTTGTTGCAAATTAACCACATTTAAATAAACATAGTTACGGCCTACAGTGCTTCTATTTGTACAATTATACACACAATAAAGTGGAATTAATAGTACACGTTTTAATTAGCACTGCAATTTGCTTTTGATTTATTCATCATTTTATTATTTAGTTAAATTGTGCAAATAAGTTATTACAAAGTTAGTTTCAGTAGTTGTAAAAATGCTGTGTTTATTTTAAAAATGAAAATATTAGGAAAGTAGGACTCTAATGTTTTTATACATTTGTTTTAAAATATTAAGTTGTCATTACATTTCCTTTTTAATTTTTAGGTAAAAATTATTTGCAACATTTAAACGTAGATTTTTTTACTTTATTGACTTTTTGAATATTTTTGTTAGTAGATGGAAATATTGTACCATTACAATAATCGTCAATTTTCTCATGTTAATTTTTTATGTATACATAAAAAACTTGTTCTCCAGTTCTTTGTCAATTTGGCAGTAAAAACTGTTAGATATGTATTTCAGAAATACACTTTTTGGGTTGAATGTTGTGTTATAAAGTTATAAATGAAACTTGAAATTTTTAAGATAGTCCTGAACTAGGCACAATATGTACACTTTCAGTTTGGATTCTTACTGAACACGTCAAAACATACTTTTTTTGCTAATTTAACTCACCGACTGCGGTTTCTAAGATTCCCTTATTCTTCGTATTGAATCAAATGTCCTGTGTATAAAACGTTTTGTGTAGTTTAAATTTTCTCTTCACATTTTTCCCATCTTCTTTGTTTATTCATGTGCAATGTTTTAAAAATACAACAATTGTTTCATTTAAAGTACTCTTACGTGTAAGCTTAAACAATTACTTTTCAATTTTCACTTAGTTACAAAAGGCGTTTTTGTGACTTTGAAAGAAACTTCAGTTCCATTTTTCTTTAATTGTCTTAGGTACACCTCAACACTATACAAAAGAAACGACCACACTTTCATTTATAGCGTGACTTACGGTTGCTCTAAGACCATGCTTTGTTCCGTGGTGTTCAAATTATCTGGAAATCGTGTGATCATTTGCATTGATAATGCAATTAAAGCACACAAGACTGAATTTAGAAGGAACATTGGTTCGCAAAGATCGCGTTTCCGACCTACTTTCTTCTTCGGCGCTCATGACATTTGAATAACGTGCAACTATTTACCTATAACTTTTCCTTTACACGTACTAAAAATCAATCCACCCACAATGCTGCCCAAAGCAAACATTTATTGAGGAAACTTTCCTGATATATGCGCTATAAAATTAAATCGTGAGATAAGTATTTTAAATAGATATTTGAGGCTAATCAATTTCAAATATCTATTTGATAGAATTTGTATAATATTGTTTACGAAGATGTATTATTGAATTGCCTAGCGTGACAGATGCTATAAAGGCCATTTGTAATTTGTTTATGTGTAAACATGTTTTTACATGAATATTATTCAATATATACCTGGTGTCCTAGAAATCGTTTCAACCTCATTCATCTCATTTGTTTTATACCTTATACAATATATATTTTTTTAAATGTCGGGCTCACAAGTATAAAATAATAACTTTATTCAAAAAGAAATCATTAAAATTGGTTTTGTAGAATAATATACAGGATGATTGAAATTCAAGTTTAAGCATGGAGATCTCGTTTGGCAAAGTTGCTAAATTTTGTGCTCAATAACAATCTGAAGATAAATTTGAAATATTTCAAAAGGTATCCGAGAAAATTGGGAAAAACCGGAAAATACAATTTTTGAAAATCGTCTATAACTCCTTTGAAGTATGAAATATTTCATATGTGTAAAAACATTGCCCTAGCAACTTTTTAAGCCGAATGGGATGCTAGTCACAATTTTTCCTAGATCGATTTGTTTTTGTTTTATGACAACCAACTTAATTTTTTCTTATGGGCGCAATTTTTGCTATTTATATAATCAAATATCATTTATTTTTCTGAATTCATAGATGTATCACACATGGTATTTTACTTCTTTATTCATTAATTTAAAAAAAATGGTTTTAAACAATAACCATTATAAATCAGGTAGGCCAGTCGTTGTAGTTTATGTTGTTTCCATGACAACCAATCAACAAACTAAAAGTTTTGAAAGCCTATTACTTGTCACATTAATAAATTTGTAAAAATGAACTTTAATAACGAAGAAAAACGCGATATGCTGCGAATTTTTTATTCATTGGATAGGAATTCTATATTGTCAAGTCAACGATATGCAGAAACATATCCAGAAGGAAAACAACCGTCGCACACATATTGTTGTACGTTGGACAGAAACTTAGGGGAATATGGGGCTTTTGCCAATCCTAGAAGATAATATGGCAGTAAGGTTTCAGATGAAAGTAAAAAAAAAAACATATTTATTACAAACAGATCCAGAAAAACACTATTTTTTACATTAAACAGAAACTTAAGTAAATTTGTTTAAAGCATGTGATAAAGTATAATAAAACTTAAAAGAATGATATAAAAAATTCGCAGCAGATCGGTTTTTTTCTTTGTTAATTATGTTAAAGTTCATTTTTACGAATTTATTAATGTGACAAGTAATAGGCTTTCAAAACTTTTAGTTTGTTGATCGGTTGTCATGGAAACAACATAAACTACAACGACAAGTCTATCTGATTTATAATGGTTATTGTTAAAAACGTATTTTTTCATATTTGACAATGAAACAAGAAGTAAAATACCATGTGATACAATTAGGTAAAAAAATGTCTTTTTATTCATATATAATGTGCTACTTTATTTTGATATTTGGTCCCTTAACAGTAAAAAAATAACATTTTCTTAGGGTAGTGTTATAAAATTTAAAAATTTTTGTTTTCAAATCATACCTAACTAGTGGCAATATATTTTTTTTAATCTACTGCATTTTGGAAGTTACCAGTGGTAAGCCTAAAATTTTGGACAAACTGCACAGTAGCTTCTTTTATTTCAAAATTCGGCAATAAGGTATGACTCTTCTGATATCCAACCTAAGCACTTTTTACTTATGTGTTCTCTGCTTTAGCCATATCCCTAAGTTTATTTTTGTATCAGTCTATTGGGCGACCACTATTATTTTACTCTAACTTTCGCCTTTTTGTCTTTTTTTCCCATTATCTGATCAGCCACTATCAGCAATTTTTCATGGTTTTTCTGGCAGTAAAGTAAAGTGAAAGTATTAATAAAAACATAATAAAAAAAAACACTCACAGCAATTAATAATGCGTCTTAAAAAACGAGTGTTCTAAATTTGAAATATAATATCAGAGCCCGACAGGCCCACAAGACAGCTGTCATTTATTCTATAACGAAAACTATTACGTTCATGCTGTGAAGTATATTAAGGGCCACTGAATATACATACATAATGTTATTAATACTAAAAACTAATGATTTACAAATTAAAACCACTTTTCTGATTTGCTTTTTAATCGATTCTTGCACAAATATTTAATTATCAGATTAGCATAGAAAGTAAGAGCTCGCGAGAATTTGCGTTAAAAGAATGTAGTTTTTTTTAAGTTGATGGCTTTGTTTAATATGTACTTACTTCGTAAAATTAGTTTAATTTCATGCAATGTGTGACCTAGAATGAGGACACGGATATTAAACATCAATCATGCAACCTCTGGAAATAATAGTTTCCACAAAAAAATTTTCATCCATGTGCATTTATTTAATTAAGATCATTAACTTTTTCTTGTTACTTCGACGTGCTCGACAGTTTATGATGAGATTTAATTTCTTTTAATAACTTTCAAATGAAACAAAAACTCTAGCTATTTAAACACTAAAAACGTGATTTTATTAAATGTAATTATAATGAAAACATGCAATTAAACGTGTTATAAGACAATTTTTTCAATTAAATTCCAACACTGGCATCACGGTAAATGACATGAAGTGGTGCAAAAATCCTTCAGACATGCAAGAATATTTTTAAAAAAATTGTTTTAAACAACTACTTTAATTATTTTGTGAGAACGTTTAAATGTGGCTCGATTAATATATCTTATATCTTACGGGGCGTTTAGCGTATTGCGATGGATTAGAATATGTGCCTTTCAAGATGTTTTTAATGCATATGTTACTGTAAAGGTAAAGCTAAGGCCGCACTGCGGGATGGTTGGCTGGAGGGTAGATGGTAGATACACGCCGTCGCCTGGCGACAATCCAGGCGCCTTGTTTCTACTAGTACTTATGATCCAAGTACTTAAGACTTAAGACTTAAGTAATTTTTGGCCAGTACTTGCCCAGCTCTGTCTACAACAAATGTTGTTACTAAATTTTCTTAATATTTCGAATAATAAACGAATAAACCCAATATAAAATACTCACTAGGTGGACACCCTGTATACAAATTTAATAAGAGCAGGGGTAGTTTTTAAATCCTACCAAATTGTTTGTAATTTAGCCTTTTTTCGTCCGAATTGTATCCATATGATTTCAAAATCAGTAAACTAAATCTGCTGTTTTTTTTTGTGTTACCATTACAAAACCTCCACAGTATCACGATTAGCTACCAGCTCTGGTCAGGTGAATAATTGAGAAATGTAGTTTTTAGGTTAAGGTTATGGTTCCTAATAATTTATTAATATCATCACAGCTAAGACATTATTTATTGAGTAAAATAAAACAAGTTTCTCGCTCATAATTCGTCTTATTAAATAATAGCCGAACGCTGTTGCAACACGGACAGTTTTCGTTTGTTCCATTGCAACACGCCCTAATTATTTACAGGTGCATTGCATAACGCTCCTATCTTCGCAAACAATTAATTGTCAGTCTAAAACGATACTATTTTTGATAGCAGCGTTACGAAATGCAAATTCATAAATTAAATCAACTCACCGTTAACCCATTTCCAGGTGCGCGCTGTGAGACCGGGTTCTTTCTGTGCGCCGATCCAAACGAGCTGAGTTTTGAGATTTGGTTTTCGTCTTTCCAGTTCAGCGTAAAGGAATGATGTAGCGGCGGGCGACATCCCGTGAACTAGATCACCAGAATGGCTTTTGCAGTACGCTCTGGCTTCGGCGAAGGAGCCACCACGGCCTACTCCAAATTCGTAGCAGGTACGTGCGAACGCTGTGATTTGGGCGTCCTCTGGGGCTGATCTGGGGGCGCAACGATCCACGGAAAATTCTGTAACAATAAAAACAAAATATAGTGTTTTGACCATAATAGTTACAAGTGAGAAAAGGCCAACACCGAAGGCAGGTCTTTCCCCTAAAAAAAGTGTCGATGCCAGTATGGTGGACTTTCACGAAAATTATCCACTATGAGCGTTTGAATCCCAAGGAAACCACAACCGCTGAGTATTATGCACACAGCTTGCCAGACTTATCATCTTTTTACTTCAAAAACGTCCTAGGCCGACTAATCAGAAGAGTGTCATTCTCCAGCATGATAACGCAAGACCTCATAGCGCCAGAACTACTCAACTGGACTGGGCTGGCAGTCGTACCTCACTCGCCATATTCTTCAGATGCTGCTCCGTCGGACTTCTACCTCTTCATATCAATGGAGCATTATCTTTGTGGGGAAAACGTCACTACCGCGGCAACCATCAAAACCACACTCGAAGAGTATTTTGCCACAATACCGCACCCTTATTTTACCAAAAAAGGAATTGAAAGTCTACCAGAGAGATCGAAGAAGATTGTCAATATTGATAGCAGTGGCGTAGAGGGGGTAAATGGCGCCCGGAGCATAGTCTTTTTTTCACTCCCCCTCGACCGTATTTTTATTGTAGTTTGTGAGTTTTAAGTAAAATAATGGTGTATTAATAATTTATTTAAATATCTGCCTCTCGGTGAAGATTTTTTAAATTATGAAACACTTAACTACACTTCATGAGAAATTTAAAAGTTTAAAAAAATTACTACATAATTAAAGCTTTTTAAACAATGCTCTATGAATTATTTATTTTGGCTTAAAAATATTTTTAATAACAGTAATTTACACTAAACGTATTTTTATTAACTGCTTATAAAATACACCACAATAACAAGAAAATTTCCAAGATTATAAAAATAAATTGCTTTGTAAAAATAAGTATTTTTTCATTAAAGAAACAGCAGTTTAAAGATTTAAAGAAATAAATTAATCTAAGTTTAGTTCTGAAATACACTCATTGGCATTAACTTAAGTGTTTTGTTGCATTTTAAATACTGTAATTATGGTAAATCTACCACGTTCTTTTTTTTTGTTTACAATTGCAATTTTTATTGCGAATTAATTACAAATGTACGCTGAAGATGATAATTTTTGTTACCATGAAGTAAATAAAATATCAGTTTTAAAACATCTTAATTATCGCAGAATCTGCGGTTTATGTACAAGGTTTTCTGTAAATAATACATTGAAATGTATATTTTTATTCTCAATGGCATCCATACCTACAAAGTACTATTTAAAAATTTTCTGCCCATAGTCGATTGGCTTTAATGCAGATAAAAACATTGAAACAATAACGTGTAACATCTCCTGAGATCATATACAGTACTAAAAAAATTATTGTCACGATTGGCCCTTGAATATAAGCTGATTACGTTAAGCCTTTCTATAGCAAGCTAATTGGGAATGGCTGTGATTAGTAATATATAAGTACATCCAGGGTTATGTCGAATTATGAAATATGATACTACTGAAGGTTTGACACAAAGCCGTTTAACAAACTGTATCCAAGATGAAGGGTAACAGAAATGTTATTTATTTATTTAATTCTTCTACTATAAATCCTTTTGCGTCCTGCCACCTACATGAACTAGGTTGTAAAGCTGCAAAATATCCAGAGCGTATGATTCAACATGAACAACGTGGAAATATCGGCATGCTTTAGAAATAAAGGGATGGTTAAATTAGCAAAGAAGTGTGTTATTATGTGCTAATAAGAGTCAAAGTGAAAATATGGTTACTATGGACATTTCCTGAAATCTTAAAAGGATAAGGAACTTCAAATTCTACTTTTATTTCTGACTTTTTTATTATTTACAGTAGAAATTTGAAATTTGCAGTTAAGACAAACGTCATAACTGTATGGCAGTGTAATAAAATGTATTCCCCAACTTCGGTTTCAATTTAATAAAACATCTTTTAAAGACACCACGATGAGTTGGATAGAGCGACACATAAAATGAAAATTGAAAAAGCAGCACGTCATGATGGTATTGTACGTGAAATGATTGAGTACATGGGAGTAGATGGAAAGAAAATGCTGCTAAGAATAGTAAATAAAGCATGGTAGGAAAAAGATAATCTGTTATGTTACCGATATTTAAGACTAGCGATGGTAAAAAATGCGAAAATTATAAAGGCATATCTCTTCTTAGTGTAGTAGAAAAATTACATGAGAGAATTTTAGAGGAGAGATTAAGGAACCATTTCGAAGGAAATTTGAAAGAGGCGCAATGTGGCTTTAGACCGGGTAGAAGCACGCAGGACCTAATTTTTAAGTTAAGACAGTTAAGTGAAAAAACAATGGAACATTCAAAGATGGTGTACTTGTGCTTTATCGATCTGTCTAAAACCTTCGATATAGTGCCAAGGGAGAAGATCTGGAAGATATTGAAACAAAGTAGAGTAGGAGAAGGATTATTAAACGCCATCAAGAGTTTATATTAGCGTAGTAGAAATTATGTGCAAACCCATAACAGCAGTTCTCAGAAATTTATAACAACAGTGGGCGTAAGACAAGGAGACACATTAAGTACACTGCTCTTTGTAATTCGTATGGATAAAATAATTAACGAATGTAAGCAAAACACAAAGAAAGCCTACTGGGGTTGGAATAAACTAAAACCAATATCCTTAACAGAACTAGCCTTTGCAGATGATGTGGTGCTATTAGCTAAAAGCGAAAAGGACGCAATTCAATCTAGACGTATGGATACATTAAGTAGATATAATATGAATATAACAAAGACAAAGGCTATGGTTATAACGAAAAAGCATGAACCAGTTGCAATTATGCTAGACCAAAAAAACATAGAGCAGGTGGCGAATTTTAAATATTTAGGAACAATAATTACAGAGAATGGTAAATTGGAAGAAGATCTGAATAATAGAATAGCGGCAGCGACGAAATTTTACTACCCCACTAATAAATGTTTGATAAGTAAGGAGATAATATCAAAGAAACGAAGACGCGAGTTTTTAATGCAGTGTACGTACCAATTCTCACGTACAGTTCCGAAATTTGGACACAAACACAAAAACAAAAACAAAGAATACAGACACAGGAAACGAGATTTTTGAGAAGAATAGAGGGATGTAGACTGATCGATATAATCGGTAACGAAAAAATTCGAAATAACCTAGGAGTAACAGATATTAAGAAAAAGACATCTACTATGCATGCCAGAAAGTAAATACGCGAAAATAGGATGGAAAATGAAGATGAAGAGAAAAAGAAATAGAGGAAGACCAAGAATAAAATGGGAAAAAGAAGTGAGGCAGAGACTAGAAGAAAAATGAGTCAGCTGGAGAGATGTACCACAATTAGCTAACGATATTTCTAATGGTTTTCTGTGTTCCCAATGTTTAATGATAAATCAAACATGTACCTATACTTTGTACAATGGTAAATAAAACGCACAAAACTTTTTTAAAATATTTGCTCCATTTTTATTCTAAATTAAAATGTTAATTAAATAACCAGTAATTTAACATTCTGTAACTAATTTGAAAGTGTTAGAGGTATTCTGATTTCACACAGATATTTAAAAATCTCTCATTTAAATAAATCCATGCGTATTACTAAATTATATAATTTATTAATATCATTTGCTATTAAACAAACCCAACGTACTTTATTGTTTTACCAAAAACTTTCTCGATAATTAGTTTTACCAAGTTACTATTAGTATATAAAAAAGATAATTTGCATAACGGTGCATGCTCAATAAGCACATCTAAGTCTATTTAATCAATTATTTTAGGCTACCGAAAGTTTAATTTGGTTTAATTAGATTATAACAGTTATTATTAACGTGCTTTTAATTATTCCCCACGACTTTTAAATTATTAAATTGCAAATAAAACAATGATTATGTAAGTTTGCATTTAATTAATTCAAGTTTTTGTTTTATTATATCACTCTGGGTTCGCTATAAAGAACAATAGCAATAAAATTTGTTTATTTTTACGTCGTGATAAGCCGAAATCTACTAACGGTTTCTGTAAGTTGTTTGTTTGTTTTGAGACGAATATCACTATAATAGCACCAATTTCGATACGTGAATGTCGAAACTTTAATGTCGATTTTAGGTGGTAAGTAGTGGACAGTGTGCAACCATATTTCAAGCCCAAGTAAACGCTTTGCACATGTGCAGAAACACTATTAGAAAGAGATTTCCATAATAAAAGAATCTTTATAGTGTCCAACAGCCAAGCAGCGTTAAAAGCTCTTGGCTCGTCGGTAGTAAACTCGGGACCTATTCTGAACTGCATGCGAGCACTTAACGTGCTAGGAAGAAGAAATAATGTTAAACTGGTAAACTAATATACCAGAAAACGAGAAGGCAGATCGCCTAGCTAAAGTTGGCAGCGAGACAGCTTTCTTCGGACCAGAACCTGCAGTTGGTACATCCTATGGAACAGCCAAGCGGTGTCTTAGTGACATATTAATACAAGGACATAATTCTCATTGGAAAAAAAGTTGCAGAACAAGCCCATTCTAAGGCTTGTCTGTCAATGGTATAGAAAAGACAGAAGAAATGCTCAGGATGAGCAGAGCAGACATCAGAACAGCTACAGGACTCGTCACAGGACACTGTGGGCTAAACAAACACTTCTACGTGATAGGGCTCTCAGAGATCGATCTATACAGAGGATGTGGTAATGAAGAAGAAACTCCTCCACGTAATATGCGAGTGTGAAGGATTCACACTCTATCGGCGTAGACTTCTGGGGATAGAAAAAGCCAACCAAGAAGAGAAAAACACCCTTAAAGAAAATCCTGGAGTCTTTCAAAAACAAGACTTCTTTAAGGGGCTTTCACCAGAGGGTACAATAGACCAATAGGTCGCAGTACAGGAACCCGAAAGGGGACCACCTCCGCGCAAATTATAATGATAAATAGGTGGTAAGCAATAAGATATTTAAGATAAAAGTGGAATACCAAAATGTAAAGGAAAGCATTAGGTTATGTGTGTTGAAACTTTATAATAAAATCATAAGCTCCTAGCGTTATAACAGGCAAAATTTTGGGTAAGAATAGCAAACAGATTTTAAGAACTTTTTTTTGTATTTTAGCACTGAATTGATACAGGGTGTGAATTAAATTTGATTACAGCGTATTTCTGTTCTAAATAAATGTATGTGGAAATTATTTAGCAAATCAAAATGTTTAAATGCAGTATTAAAATTGTAAATTTAATTGCCAGTAACCAAAAAATAATTAACCGTCAACTTAAAATGCACATCTTTTTTCTTAAAGATCGTTGAAGAATTGTTTAGTATTGATGACCTCGACTACTATTGTATCATCTACCGGACACACTTATTACTCGTAATTAACCCAGAGAGATTGCAACACCAGATATATTATGATGTACACAAACGATTAAATGCAAAAATCTTAAGCTTATGTGCTTATATAATTTCAATGTTCAGATATTCCTGATAAAATGTGTGAACAATACAATATGGATACAAAGGAAATTAATACGGAATATTATCTTAAATTATAACTTACCGTCCGTAGTGAAGACTTCCACCTCACAGAGGGATAAGGAACCTTCAACTCCCACTAATTGCAGGAATACGTATTGTCCTGTTAAAGGACGAGCACAGGTAAAGGTTTTAGTGACACCTTCATCTGTAAATAAAACAAATCGAATATTAATCAAGTGTGAGCTACATGGTCTAAGTCACGAAAACAGAAAAAAATCTGCAACATAATCTAGAAACTCTAAACGAAGAATTGGAAAAAATCAATATAAAAATAAGTACAGAAAAAACTAAAACTATGATCGTTACAACAGAGAACAAAGGGCATAACACCTACACCTAACAGTAGAAGGAATCATGAATAAATAAAATAAATAACTATAAATCAAATGAAATACTAAAAAATTTTAATGTGCTTATGTTGGTAAAAACAAAACAAAATTGTAAGTCATATATTTTAGAGAAAAATTTTGTATTTTATATTATTTACTGCTAAAAGATTTGCAAGGTGACGTTTTACAGGATTTTTCGTATATTTGAAAGTTGATAGTTCGCAAGTAGGGGTCATGTGTATTAAAATTATCCTTAACTCAATTTTCGTTTCGTTGTTAAACAATTTTCGAATCTACTCAAGGGGCTATATCGCCCCTGGTTTCATCTTAAGTTAGGTATAATTTTATATGTAATGAAGCTATTCAAAGACCTTCAATTAATACCGTAAAATATTTTAATAATTACAATATCCGTTAGAAATCTGAACATCTTGTGACACGCATAGCAAAATAATAAGCTTTTAGCGGCAAATAATAGACATCGAACTTAATATTTGTTTAACAAAAGATAAATCTTTACGTTAGAAATCGTTGTTATTGAGCGTTTATGTAATTTATTATAACGTAAAAAAACCGCAAGCCGATCACGACCAACGATCACGAAGTCAAGCGAAATTATCTTTTGGATTAAACAAAACATTTTCGCTTGAGTGCTCGTTCATTTTAAGCTTAAAATTTATTCTTGAATAAACATGAAATAATATAATTTGGTTTGTTTTTCTGGTAAAAGGCATAAAAAGGTTTTAAAAAATTGAAAAGACAATCACCATTTTTCAGAGTTATAAATAATGTAAGTACGGGAACGCAAAATAAAATTTAAAGAAGTGGAAATGTACTAAAAGTTAAAATAAATACTCCTAGTAGTGAAAGCAAATCGCGTTGCATGTTATTATCTTCCATTCTCCATTTAGGATAACAGTTATTAGTTGGACGCCGAGTAGATGAAAACTTCCCTTTTTACAAACTTTTTTTTCTAAGAGAGAAAATAAGTACGGAATAAATTTGTTTGGATTCTTTTAAAATATTTTAATTCACAAATTTATAAACATTACCTTAGTTTTATTTATATTTACAAATTTAGGTTTACATTTTATTTAGGACAAAAAACTCATCAGAATAATTGAACATTTACAGAAGGCATAAATAGGTTCCACATTTTTGACTTTGTGAAGCAAGTAAACCAAAATTAACTGTCAAGTAAATGCTTGAATTATTTAAGTAAATTAAATTAAAAATCCCTAATATTTTTTCAAACCATGGCAACCAAAAAATGAATCGTTTTATATTGGAATATTTGATGGTTCATGTTTACTTGTTTTATTTTTTACTCAAAAACGGTAGGTTTTACGAGAAAAACTAAACAATAAAAAAAAGTTATAAATAAAACAAGCTTTAAAAAAAATAATTAAATTGCAAAATTTGAACCCACCAAAATGTTCTGATAAAAACCCAACAGGGGTCGCACTTTTCAACTCCCTGTGATGGTGGGAGATGATTAAAAATATTGCTATGGGAAACTTTTTATTAAGTATACAACATCCACCAAATATCATTATCCTACATTTATCTCAATTAGAGAAATAAAATAAAAACCCAATTTTACCGCTCCCCTTTAGGGGAGTGTAACTCCGAACGGAGACGTAAAGGAAAAAAATTTATTTGAAAGAAGTTGCCATGGAAAAGTGCTTCCAGATTGTCGATATCCTAAAAATTTTAGGAAAAAGGGCAAAAAACCGAAAATGGTTTGTTTTCTGTTTTTCTTGAATAACTTTTGAACTAAGACAGCTATGGAAATTTTCTTCGCAGACATTTAATAAGCATCTAATTTCGCAACTTTGCCCTAATTCAACCGACCTCTTAGCTCTTAAGGTAAGCAAGATCCCCATGCATTTACTCGAATTTGGAACACCCTGTATACATATATTGAAAATTTTGTCTCTTGATCATAAAATACCTTGTAGGTCTATATTAGCTGTTTTGGAAACACTCTAAACTATTTTGTTCACGCTTCCAGAGTGTTTCCACAAGCATATAGGTAATATTATTTCTAAATGTGTTGAAATATCAATACAAGAGTGTTGTCTAATAAACAGACAGATATATTTAAAAGTGCAAGTATTATAAATAATGATGTTCTCTCTTTTAACAACCATAACTTTCTATAGATTTTGATTACAACAATATTCGCTAGACAATAAGTATTCACACGCATGTAGCATTGACAATATATGATGTTAAAACTTTCATAATAGTGAATTTACTTATTAATTCTCATCACTACCATTCAATCTGTTTTTCTTCATATTATACGCTTATTACAGGTAGATAATTTTAATTAAATTCCTCTGCATATATTTCCCATGCACAAATATGTTAATGCGATTTCTAACATCTTTTACTATGTAGGTTAATGTTTGGTTGCTTATGAAAATTAATGCACAACGCATTTTTCGACAGGATGAGATAAACATGAATAATTAGCTAATTGCGCTTCGTTTCCAAGCAAATATATTATTATTACGTACCAATTGTTCCAGGAAACCATGCACACAGCGGGTTTCTTTGTAAATCTGAGCTACTGTTTCCCACCCTGATTTCCAAGTCTTGGAGCGGTTGGTGTCCGCAGCAACCTCTGGTCGTAACCCGAACCACTTTGATGGGATATGCTCTGAGGAGATCGACCGACCACCAGGGGCTGGCTTCTTTTTGTGTTTCGGAACATCTTTTACCGTCGTGTTCGGTGCTTTTTTCGCCATCGTTTGCGTTAAGGGCAGTACCGCCCCGCACTGATGTCGACTGATTGGCAGGTTTTCTATAAGCTATATTTGTACCTGAAAATAAAATTAAAAATCAGAGTAGTAAAAAAAGTAACTTGAGGATGATAAAAAGACAACTAAATTTATTGCTTATTTATAAAATATTTCATATAACTCTAATAAATTCCTATTTTTGGATCCCTAACCTTTGCATTAATACGTGTATAATCTCCAAAAAAACAGAGTATTTGGACAGAAAAAGAGACCTGTTTTTTTATATCTCTATATTGCGACAAAAGGCATTAAAATCGGAATGGTTTCTCAAATACTCCTATCGTCAACAACCAGGAATTAATAAAAGAATAGTTCTTACATTTTTATTTTAGGGCAGTATCAAGTGGAACTTCAGTTGAGGAATTTTTAAGCAAAGACTGATCAATCACAAAAATCTGGAAGAAAATTTTAAACCATGTGTGTAATTGAATGTTCCAGAAATATAATTGATTTCTAAGAACTTCCAGTAATTGGTGATAGTGATAAAGATAATCATAATTATTATTTAAAACAATATATATTCGATATATTTGTAGGCAAGTTTATGTTGATAAAACCAAATATCAACGTAAAATATATCCTTAACTAGGAAAGCATACATCAAAACATAGCTAAGGTGAGCAATTCCTGTGTCATAACATTTTCGTCACAATTAATTACAAATAGCAAACAAAATGTTTGTTCGTTTTTGTGGTGCGTATTTTTAATTAGTTTTCTTAAAACGTTATTAACTAAACATCAATTGAAGTATGATATTAGCTATTAGGTACTTTGGTAATTTAATAAACTTCATAACAACGAATTCTTCAAACTGTTGGTTTGTATTGTTTCTTTTTTCTTCTTCTTCTTAACTGGATCCTCTTGTACCTTACGGTTTCGAGGTATGCTTTTTATTTCTGGACTAGCAGTTAGCCCGTCCTAGGACGGGAATATTGTATATCTTAAATTTAAACTATTACTTTTTATAATACCGTGAGCTGCAAGTTAGACACTGTTATGTTACCGGTGAGTAAAAATTTACGGTTCATTAAACACAACTCAGTCGGTCAAATAAACCCGTAGTAGTTTACTGCGCAGATATTTTGTAGCTATATTCATGCGTTACAGAGTCAGTCACAGAGTTAGGCTGGACTTTTCTATGTATGATTATTAAGTTTCTCCACTCCTGCCTATCGTAAAGGTAAGTACACACGCTAGAGTAAAGTTGCGACACAAGTCTCTAAACTGAACTAGCGGGTGTTCACACGTAATGCAATTTTTGTTTCGACCGTGACGTCGGGACACTCCTCACCTCAGCCCTAGCTGCAACTACTTGCCAGGGTGTTCACACGAGTGTTGCGCTGTTTGCTCTCTCTTCGGTATTTGCTCTCTGTTCAATTCATTATCGAAATGCCAGTTCGAGAAAAGTGCCGTGTATTATTTTGAATTTAAAATTATAGGGAATTAAACGATTATATTATAATAGGGTTTATGCAAACTATAATATTAAATTATTGTATACCACAGAATTACAACTCAAAGTTTTTTTAAACTATTTATTTAAAAAGTTCATCATTATGTATTGCGCTAGTTCAAGTTCAAATGGAATGTTATTATTGAGAAAGGTCGGACCCTACTATAAAAATATTAAAATCGGTATGGAAAACTTAAACCTATTTGGCAATTGAACTCCTTAGCAATAATTTATTTTATGATACACTTTAAAAAAGATGCAATTTTTTTGTCACATAAAACTAAAATATGCCGCACTCTCAGTCTGCTGTCTTTAAAATTTATCTAAACACTGTTTAAAATTTTTGTTCATCTTAAATTTCAAATAATTACACGAATGTTATCATAAAGCTCTGATTGGTCAAAGTATTATAGAAAGGGTTTTGTACCTGAAACACATGTTCGGAAAATCCGTGATAAACAATAGGATTCGACTTCCTAGAATACAGAAACTATATTCATTCGTACGAATGGGTTGAACCTCATTTTAATATATCTTTGTTTGTTTATAGCTTATAGCTCAATTCAATAGTAAAGGAAATAGCATTTATTACTGTTAACTGAATCATTTTAAATAAAATAAGTTTCTAAAATTTGAATTTTACAACAATGCGTGCTTGGAAATACCAAATTACTTGTCATAAATAATATCGATCCGATTCGATTTGAACAATTATTACCGAGGTTTGAACAAGCTACAATTTTAAAATGATGTAGGTATACTAAAATTTTAGAAGTTGTCATTTGACAATGTTACGTTTTTTTACTATTCGATTAAAAATTTTAGTGTTGATTTATTGCCTTTTTTCAAATTAAAATAGAAAGTTATTTGTGAAAAACGTCGCACAATATCAGTATAAATTTTCTATAAGTACTGTAGTTGATTTTTAAATCGTGACGAAGGGACGCATAGGCAGTCTAGCATAAATTTCCAAACGTTTGGATCTGTTTAGAGCGAGTGACGAGACAAATATTTGAGGTATTCACACGACCCTCTAACTAGACCAAAACTTGCCGAGGGTCGATCTAGCGGCACCGATCTATCGAGCTGTTCACACAGCAACACCCTGTCTATAGACCCGAGTTGCGAGACTTTTCTCTAGCGTGTGTACCCACCTTTAGACTCTTCAACTGACCCTTTTTTCTTCTTGTCTCTGCCTCACTTCTTTTTTTCATTTTATTTTTGATCTTCCTCTATTTATTTTTCCCTTATCTTCATTTTCCGTCATATTTTCTGGCATGCATAGTATATGTCCAAGTTATCTTAAGTGATGCGTTTCCATCTTTTTCTTAATATCAATTACTCCTCGGTTTCTCGGATTTTTTAATTACTGATTTTATTATTTATCAGTCTACATCCCCTATTCTTCTCTAATTCTAATTTATAGCGCCTTCTTGGTCTTCCTCTGTTGCTTCTTCTCGTTGAGTCCACTCATATAATTGTTTGGGTATCCTTTCTTCTTCCATTTTTTTTCATATGGCTGTACCATGCTAATTTTTTCTTTTCCACGGTATCTGTTGGTGTATCTTTTCTTCCCATTCTTTGTCTGATTGCTTCGTTTCTTACATGGTAATGTATTGTCACACCGCAACATATTCGCCAAAAACTCTTCTCTACTGATCTCACTCTATTTTTTATTGAATTGTTTAATGTCCAAACTTCCGACCCATAGGTGACACGACTTTTAATTAACGATTTGAATAATTGTATCTTGGTTTGTTTACTAAAGTCTTTATTCCAAAGAAGCGAATTGATTTTAGAGGTAGTGGTACGCCCTTTTCCTATTTTGTTCAAGATATCTTTTTCGTCTCTCCCGTCCTTCGTTAAAATGTTAATTAAATATTTGTAGACTTTTTTAGTAGTGATATTTGCACCATCATCCAGAGTCAGATCTTCTTCACACTCCACTGCCATATGTTGTGTTTTATTTCTAAATCCCAGTTTTTATTTTCAGAAGCACGAGGAATTTTTTTCGTAAATATATTGTGGCTCCTTTTGAACTAAGGAATAATTCATCTAATATAAACAAACCTGTATCTCTTATAATAAGCGAGATCCCCATGCTGGAAATGTAATCTGGGACACCCTGTATAATAAAAACTTTCAAAAAGTATGTGTAAATTTCAATTCTTTCATAATGAAACCGTATCAAATTTATTTATCTAGTTGATCTCTTACAAATGATAACGTGGTTGCTGCAAAATATTTGGCGGTACGCCTATAATACTTCCATTTCATAATAAAAAAAGCATTGCATACGTAATTTTTAGTCATTTACGGATATTACCGGTTTCCTTCTAGAATTTCAGTTCCGAGATTTCACCAGGTAATACTTACGGACGTTTGATACTGCATAAGTGTAATAGTTTTCGGTGGTATGTGTTTCTGTATATCTTTTTGTAATCAAACTGGAAATGTAAAAGATGTGGAAGATATCGAAACAAAGTAGAGTTGGAAAAGGATTGTTAAATGCCATTAAGAATTATATAAAAGTAGTAGAAATTATGAGCAAACCCATAGCATCCTCGGACTAAATTGCAATGAGTAAATAAATAAATCTTTATATGCCATTATTTAACGAGTGTACTGAAACTTCAAATGCAACACAATCAAAAATTAAGTGCTTTATTAACAAACCAAACATACAGTTTAACGCATAATGCACATTCTATAGCTGTTATAAAAATCAAATTTCTTTGTAATTTCTGGATCACAAGCCATGCATAAAAAACAAATGCGGCTATACATAAATGCATGTCATTTTTATTACAAACTTTAACGAGTTTTTTACGGCCTTTAACTGAAGCATGGCCAATTCTCATGCAAATTTCGTTTATTTTTCATCATTTTACGTATGAATCACCGTAACAGTTTTATT
This sequence comes from Elmis aenea, assembly GCA_947652605.1. NCBI lineage: Eukaryota > Metazoa > Arthropoda > Insecta > Coleoptera > Elmidae > Elmis > Elmis aenea. The sequence goes on along the minus strand of OX393577.1, from coordinate 6,135,068 downwards.
TTAAACTACTTTTACTAACCCGAGCAAGCTAGCGCTAAAAAGATACACAGGATGCGAGAATTGTGTTTAAAATCACAATGTATCTGTATCCGTTTTAATAGCGCATTAAACAACTTATTTAATGTAACCTAGAAAATGAAAACAAACAAAAAACTTTAAATGATAATTTTAAAACCACTTTAAGTTAATGGTTTGCGTGTATCATTATGTAAAATCGCTTTAAAATCGATAATGGCGTTAGAAATCTAGAAACTTTCTTGTATTATCTATTTTGATAGTAAAAAGGAGGTCAAAGTGGCATAAATGTTCTAATTATTTCTTGAGTAATTCCTAGAACAACGGAACACTTAAAAAGAGTTAAAAGATGTATTTAAAGCCTAGTCCAGATTGTAAACAAATGTTTCGGAACAATATTGAACACTGTGCCTAAACAGTTGCGAAACATTGTTTCGGAACAATCTGTATACGTTGTTTCGCGTCCAGACTAAAGCCAGTGTTTCGGTGTTTCTCAAGTAATTATCATGTCCTGTGAGACTATTGCAGGAATTTGTGCTGCCAATTCATATATTTTGCTTAACGGCCGAAGGAATAAAGAAAAGAAAAGAAGAAGGTGGTGGATACGGAAAGCACTAATGTAAGGCACCAGTTATGGCAATGAATGAAGAATGGTGAAGAACCACTTTTCTTAGTCCTTGCAGTTTTTTGTGTTCCAGTCGAAATTGGGATTTTAGCATGTGCACTTTCTTTTCAACTTCAGCAACTGTTACATCACATGATTGCGCAATATTTCCAAAAGCATCCCTCTTTTTATTCCTATTTTTGTATTCACCACATGTGACATCCCACAAACAAGATGTGCTATGCACTTTTTCTATCAGTTGTAAAGTTTTTTCTTGATTCCACATTGTAATAAATATATAACCAAGAATCACTCTAACCAAAACTCTGTTTGACTGAACCGTGTTTGACAACAGACTTAATCCATGTTCCAATGTTTCCCATATAAACGGGAAACAAGGAACAAGGAACATTAGTGAAACAGTTCCGAAACAAGCTAGAAACAAAGTTGAGCTGTTCCGAAACATCGGGAACATTGTTCATGAACACTGTTCCGAAACATTTGTTTACAATCTGGACTAGGCCTTACAGTGTTTATTATGAACGAAATATTTGTTTTTACGCTTAATTCAAATTCACTTTTACATCTTTTGTCCAAATTTTTCAACTGACATCTTGTTTCATCAGCAACTTTTTTTTTGTGAAGTAGAGAGAAAATATAATAAAAAGAAAGAGTATCGGCATTCTTAAATTGATTTAACTTAACAAACAAAACACTAACTTAGTAAAATATAATAACAAAATGGCAGTAATTTCAAATTAGACTGTTCATTCTCAATTATGTTCATGTATACTTGTCTAAAATTTAAAAACCCAATTTATTGGTCGTTATTCAACTTGAATATGTTACGAAAAGCTTTGAAATTTAACCAGGGATTTATTAATAAGAAACTATAAAACACTGCTAAACTCCCTTAATCTGGATACACTTGTGCCAAGATCAAAAAGCTTTCTAATTAATTGCTGGATAAAGCTTCTTGGTGCATGTTCAGCCAGCTCAAAATAGCTTCAGTAACTTCATCGATTGGAACAATTCCCGATATCAATAAACAATGCTAAAATCCCACATTAGGAGACAGCAAAATACTTAGGAATAAATGATGATATTCGTCTTCGATGAAAAGAACACGCAAAGAAAAAAAGAAAAGAACTTTACCTTAAATACAAAAAAATGTACTTTCTGATCGGAGGAAAATCACAGTTGTCTGTGGATAATAAGTTACTACTGTACAAACAAGTCCTAAAGCCAGTCTGAACTTACATTAGTTGGTTTTTAAATTTGTTATTAAAATTGGTATGTAAAAATTTATTCCTGCTTAAATTTGAAAAAGATCCAAAACGAACAAAAGTGGAAGTGGTCAAAAAGGTAGTAACTCCGGCACTTTTATACGGAAGTGAATCGTGGACACTCACCAATAAAAATAGTAGCCAACTGAATGCAGCAGAAATAGGATTACTAAGAAAAATCCAAGGAAAAACTAAAAGAGAATAAGAAATGAAACATATGGAGAACAATTTAAGATAAAATCAGTTGAAACAACAACACAAGAGAGACAGCTGGGATGGTTGGGTCTTGGGTCACATTTATAGGATGAAAGAAGAATGGGTAACCAGAAAAGCCTATGAAGCAAGAGCACAGGGAAAAAACAAAAGAGGTAGACCGAGAAAAACCTGGCAAGGCAAAATTAAAAAAGCAGCAACGGACAGAAACATCAAATGGAAAGGCATACAAAAGCTAGCACAAGACAGAAAAACATGAAAAAACGCAGCAAAACCCAACTCAACAGTCCTACACCTAGCAGTAAAAGGACTCATGACTAAATAAAAATAATAAATTTCAACGTTCCTGGTACTTTTGGTTTTAGAAAACGTTTTTATCATCATAAAATTACAATATAAAAAACCAACAAAGGTAACGAGTTTATCAACTTACCACAAAATGGGAGCTCACCAGTCCATTGTCCTTGTGGTGAGCAAGACGTTTGAGTATTACCAAAAGTTTCATATCCCTCATCGCAAGTGTATGTGGCAGTCGTTCCTGGCGCTAACTTTTGAGAGCTTAAGGATACCCTTGCGTTCACAGGAACTGCAGGATGTCCACATTTTATTTCTGCAAAAAAACACAAAACTGTATTAAAAATAATTTCTTTATTAGATTTAATTTCAAACACACAAAATACGAGATGACTTTACCTAAATCAATTCGAACATTCTTAGTCTTTTATCAAATGCTTAACTGATTTTCTTATATAATAAACGTAAGTAGTAAAAAAAGCTGAAAGTTTTGTTCCGGATTTTTATTATGCATTATGGAAAGTCGCGCACCTTCTAATTATATTATGATAGCGTGTAATGAGAATTAGTTATTCATGTTAAGGTAATTATATTCTCCTTGTTAATTACTTCTACATTAACTAAAATTTATAAACACAGCTCCTACATATAACACTTGGCTCAATTAATTGATAATGTTTAAAATTATTATTTTATTAGGGACTCTGTAAAATAAGAATTTAAGTTATTGGAAAAAATTATTTGAACTTTATTTTGTTTAACTTGACGATTAGTTTAAACAGATAATAATTTTGTACGTTTTTAATTAAAATAATTTAACTTCGCCTATATAATCTGATTATTAAGAGCATAAAAATTGTTTTTTTTGCATATTTTGTTAAAAAACCCATCAAGTATGAAAAACCTTTCTGATTAATTCTAAAGTAAGTAAATATTAGCAACTACACGTACTGATTAAACATGTATAATAATTGTTTCATTTTGAATGTACGTAGTGATTTATAATATTATAAACGATTAACATACTTCCCTGTCTGATAATAGAACTTATAATAAGGTAATTGGGATAAAAATACTACAAACGCGATTCACGCAAAAGATAAATTTATAAAGTAAATTAATATTAACAGAACGTAGATAAAAATCTAGCCAAATTTGCAAAAAATATATCAAAGAACTGACGCTATAAACATAATTTTATTCCTTCCATACAGTACTGCAGTTATGTTACAATTTTTTGTGTATGAATTTAAGTGATAAAAATTACACTTTAATTTTACCACTTGCTATTTGGTCAATTTAATAGCTTAATGCCAATGACTATTTTAAGAATTCAAAAAATATCAGGATAGCACACACAATTTTACGATACTAAAAATATTAAAAATCTACAAAGAGCACTAAATGACTTCTTTAGGTAAGAAATTATGAGATATTCTTTAAGAAAAAATCTGCGTCAGGGTGTGGTTTAATCTATATTAAAATAACGCTACTGGTCGCCGAAATTCGTCAAAAAATTATCAAGACCAAAATATTTAATTCCCTCTCAAAATTTATGTTTTCTACCAATCACCAACTCAGATTTCTTAAAAACGACCTATAAACGCATGAAAATCTGGTAATTGCGATAAGGATATTATCAGTGTATGATTATGTTTATTGTTCTTTTCTATAAATCAGAGTTTGTTATCGGTCGAAAAAGCAAATTGGACAGGAGGATCAACGTCTGACAGAGGGATGTAAAATGATTACTGTGTAATAATGCTCCTATTGGTAGTCTCTAGAAGATTTAAGATTAGTGATTGGTTGAAAACGCAAATTTGACAGGTGAAGAAAATTTTCTAATAAATATTTTCCGTATTTAATCATGTTTACATGTTCAATATTTATAGTTTCTTTTAATGTGATTAATTGCTATATGCGTGCCCCAATAAGTAACTCCCATTACTAACTAAAAAATTGATTAATTACTGTTATTCGTCCGTATATTGTTAACCTAGAACCGATTCAGATAATGCTAAATGGGTCATATGCAAAGGTAATGCACAAACAATTGAGTCACGTTTAAAATAACGTGCTGAACTCACGGATTGCGTTTTAAGATAACGGTTGTTCGGATGCTTCTAAAATTTACAAGGAATGACAATCGCCAGGTAATGCTCAGTAGCTAATCGACAATAGTTTGTGCTCTAATTCCTTAAAAGCTTCCGTGCGACCAATCTGTCATCAGTACAGATCACTGCACTATTATAGACTGTATCGAAGTAACAAGAAAGTAACTGTAACTCATTTTGAATCGCCTTAAAAAGTAATACCAGATCAGTGGGTATGCTCGTTACTACCGGCTTTAAAATCCGGTTTTATTAATCAAATCAACCGATTGAGTGGTTGATAATTATAAGCAATGTAATTGACAACTATTAAAGTCTGACTTATAGGTTTATTATACTTGGTCTTTTTCTTATTGCGTTGTGATATTTTGCTGAATGTTATTTGCAAGTGCTATTTTGGTCTTTACAGATAAGCCTTGTCTTGTGACTTTTGATTTTATTCAGTTTAATTTTATTTTGATTATAAATGATAGAGACGTTCACCTTACCTAACAAACCTTCCCAATTAACATACATGTATTTAGATCAAAAATTTACGGTAAATAATATTTTTAGGACAAGCCTTATTTGTACACAGTATTTTTTCTTTACCATTTTAAAATGTTAGCTAATATTAAAATTACACCTAGTGGGCTACATTTATACAGTGAGGCGCAGAAGTATGGAAACAAAAAAATATCTAAAACATCATTAAAGATACTGCAATGAAAATTTGTATCTTGGCTTTATCGAATTTTTGGATTAGATGAAAATATTAAGGTTGCAATACGACTTCCGGTTCAACCGGAAACGGACACAAACTTTCAATTGTAAATGGAACGGCCTGAATATTTTTATATTTTTGAATACCTCATAAAAATTACTTTAAAAATGTGTTGGGTTATATGGGTCAAGTCAACCGTTTTGGTAAAATTTACATTTTTATGAAAATTTTGACCACTTTCAATTTTTTTTTACATTTAAGTTCTTTAAAAAGGCAGTAGAATTCGCTTGAAAATTAGATTAACAATAGATTAATAACACTTTGCGCTAGCTACATTTTTAAAATATTTATTTCAAATCAATTTCAAAATATCAAAAGATTTTTATATTTTGTTAATTTTACTGACTCCACGTACAATTTTACATTTTAATGTGAAATTCTTTTATGAAAACCTTATACCACATTAAAGTAGGTAATATTATATTCCATTCTAAACATTCAATTAATCATTGCAATTAATTTTTTTTTTTACTATTATAAAATATGATGCACTTTCCAAACAACCATATAATTATAAACTTTGATTTTTTTACTAAGTGAAAACTTTTCATTCTTTTAATTTCCGCCCGAGATATGTTTTTACTTGGTTGAACCGAATGCACAATAAATTTTCTCTGGGGAATGCCTTCATTATTTATATGCATACATATTTGAATATTAAGATTTTTCACACTATGAACATAAATAGAATATTTTATAATATATTACAGTATTGTTTAGATTATAATAGAATGTTTAAGTTTTCATGTAATCAAAACTAAAATTTCGTGAGTTATGACACAAAATATTGCAGTTCAGTTTTTTATATCTTAATAAAAAATATTTAGATTGTATATATTGTGTGTAGCTTTTAAAAACCGTGCATTTTAAAAGACCGATCTGTTCAAATTCATTGTGGAGCTTATTTTATTAAACTCTATTTTTATATAGCATACTTAGCTACACTAAGATAAAACAGTTAGCTTTGGATTTTCTTATGGATCCTATGTTAGAATATGCCGAAATAGATAGTACGTGTTTTTCTCTTTTTCACTTTATGAAAAAAAAATAATGTAAAAAATTCTTGTCGACAAAAAAAAACTTTAATTAAACAGCGATTTTTATAATGTATTCTAATATGTAAGATGTATTACTGTTGACGGATAAGAAGCTTTTGTTTTGTTGACTTTCATGGTCAACTCGTTAATAAAGCAATTGTTGTTGGCATACTTAAATTTATTAAACTTTTTGCCACATATGATTTTTCATTAAAAAGGAAAAAACAACTGCTATTGATTCCAAAAAATATCTAACATGGCGCCCATAGATCAATCAAAAGTTTATCGTTATATTTCTTCGTTAATAAATGTGCTGTGAAAAGCTTAAAACCACCATTTAATTTGGCATATTAAATTACCACAACACTAATTTTGAACTAGTTCTACTAAATCTCTATTTAGATGCCCGCCATAGTGGTCTAAGTGCTACATTCAGTAAATTCTGGGAAGATTTGCTGTGTAATTTATATATATATATGCTCATTTGCTTAGATTGCACATTTATGGCATGGGGTGCATCGACCTTCAATCTACAAAAAATAGATAAAAAATTAAGCACGTTCAAACCTAGATATTTCTTGTCGTATTTCTATATGACATATGACAATGAATGCAAGGTCAATAAATAAATGAATTTATTAGAGCATGTAAAGTACTTGTAGTTAAATCAACTACATCTAGATATTATTTAATGATGACTGCTCCTTAGAAATAAAACATTTAAACTATGTATACAACTATGCGTTTATAAAACCGTAAATGTCAGCGCAATAAAAATAGCACATCTGAAACTTAATAGTTTAAAAATCTACAAGGTTACTGCTTTGTTTAAAATATTTTGAATACCTTATTGTTTAAATTCAAAACACATTTGTTTTAAAATTAACCTTTACCTTGTACTTCAGTAATTTTCCAATTAATCATAATTAAAAGAGGCGTTTAGTTCTGATCGTATCATGTGTGAGTGGGTATTTGACGAAACAGTCGGGTCATATTTTACAACAGTTTAGGTAGTGTAGTCACCTAACGAATTTCGCCACACATGGCTAAACAAAATGCAAGGTGAGCTGGCTTATAAATAGGATACCACAAGAAAACCGAATTAGAGATGACCATAAATATTTTGGTCTTGATAATTTTTTGACGAATTTCGGCGACCAGTACCGTTACTTTATATAGATTAAACCACACACAATTATCGATAATTTTCAATGCACTTGTTATATTACTACTGATAATTTTAGTAAAGTCGTTATTTTATTAATGTCGAAGAAGTGTTTTTAACTAGGTACGTTTTTCATCAGATCTTGAAGGAAACAATCAGATTTAATTACATTTGCACTATTTGTCTGAATTTTTCCATTTCTTATTACCACCACACAGGCGTTACTACAATAAACTTAATGGCGCTTTTAATAAAAGTTCTCATCTCAATTCTTGTCGCAGATAAAATCGGTATTGTATGATAAATAATTCAATAGACGTGTTTTATAAACGCTAATTACACTGTTCTAATTACATAACTGTTGCGTGCGTTATGCGTACGTGTAAACTGACAAAACAAAGTTAGTGAATTCTCAGGCGTATACCTAAGAATTGTTTTTTTTTTCTATGTCATCATGGTCGTTCCGTTATAGTGGACAAGCGACCTGCCTATGACCTCCAACGTAAATACAATTTTACTTGAATAAAGCAAGAGCTACTAGATTCCCATACTTTACTTAAAGATGTTGGTAATTTCTATCATTACTTAAAACATTTAAGTGCGAATTTTTGATGGTTATCATTTAAAAGGTCGGTTATGTTTATACAGGGCGTCTGTTTGGCATAATTTATCGAGCGGTTTCCTAATCTAAAAGGTAGATTACAAGTTCTTTAAGTATTAAATATCTAAAATTGCTCATCGGCTCGATGTGTGTGGCATTTGTTTTTCAAGACTGAAGAAATGCAATAAATCTTTTTTAGGATTTATTTATTTACAGAAATTACCGCCTTAACCAATATTTCAGTTACGTAATTTTTTTTAAGATCTTAATTGGATAGTTAAGAGTGTTATATTCTTATAAAGCCTACAAAATCTATTTTAGGAAAACACATTGTTTGGAATAGGCTTAATTAGACTCTATACAAATTATCTTCGTTTCCCTTATTGCTTTTTCCAGCACAATGCTGAACAGATTCGCCGACATTGGGTCCCCTTGTCTAACCCCCTCCTTACTCTCGAAAACTTCTGATGTTTTGCTGCCTACTCTAACCAGATTTTCTGTTCCTCTTAACGTTACTTTTATCATTCTTATACGTTTACCACTTACTCCCATTTCTTCTACTGCTTTGTACAATGCTTCTCTTTGAACGTTATCGTATGCTTGTCTGAAGTCGACAAACAAAACAAATGTCTGTTTCTCGTGTTGATAGCTTTCTGCTTGAATCTCCCTTAGGGTGAAAATGTGATCCGTGGTGCTTCTTCCCTTCCTAAAGCCGCATTGGTACTCCCCTATTTCGTTTTCTGTTTCTTCTACTAATTTATTTTTTATATAAGTTGCTATAATTTTATATGCGACGTTTAACAGGGAAATACCTCTGTAGTTGTGGCAAACACTTGCATCCCCTTTTTTATACACTGGGCATATTATTGCTTGTCCCCATTCTTTTGGCATTTCTTCTTTCCTCCAGATTTCCTCCATCAGTTTTTGTAATTGTTCGATCAAGTCCTTGCTACCATACTTAAACAATTCTACAGTTATTCTATCTGTTCCTGGGCTCTTATTATTTTTTATCCGTTCCACTATTTCTTCGATTTGTTTTTTAGTTGGGGCTGGCACTTCTCTAGGACTCTCCTTCATATTTCTATTAATCTGCTCATTTTCCCTCGCCTTCCTGCTGTTATCATTTAGTAGTTGGTCAAAATGTTCCTTCCATTTTTTTAGTATTTCTTCCTCCCCTGCAATAATATCTCCGTTTTCGTCCTTAAGGAATACCGTTTTTGTTTGGAATCCTCTCCTTTCTTTTTTAATTCCTTGGTACAAATTTCTAACCTGGTTATTCCTGAAATTGGTTTCTATTTCTTGTATCACTTTTTCATTATATTTCCTTTTTTTATCTCTTAGCAGATTAACAGAAGTGGGCTGGTATATAGAAGAAGGCACCAATGTTTAGCATTTGCGGATGATCTTGTGTTAATTACTAGAAGTAAAGAGGAGTTGAGAACTATAACGAAAACACTGGAGGAAAAGGCGGGAAAGGTGGGATTATATATAAACGAGGAGAAGACAAAGTATATGGAATGGAAGGACGGTGAATTTAAAAGAGGAAACTACTTGAATGTAACAACAGAAAGTGGAAAAGAATACAAGTTTGAAGAGGTGGAAAAGTTCACGTACCTAGGGGCTGTATTCTCAAGAAACCCAAATATAGGCAATGAGATACAGGCAAGAATAATGGCTGGAAACCGTTGTTTGGGAGCACTAAACAGAGTTCTGAGAAATAAAAATATTTCTAGAAAAGCAAAGATCAAAATATACCACACTACTATAAGACCAATAGTGACGTACGCGTGCGAAACATGGACGCTAAACAAAACAGAACAAACAAGACTAGAAGTGTGGGAAAGGAAGGTGCTAAGGAAAATATTTGGCGGAAAGAGAATTGGAGATGGGTGGGTAAGAAGAACAAACGATGAATTAAAAGAACTATACAAAGAAACAAGTATCATTGGGGTTATAAAAGCACAAAGGCTAAGGTGGCTGGGACATACAGAAAGAATGGGGAGTACAAGAATGCCGAAAATGGTAATGATAAACACGATAGGGGGAAGGAAGAGAAGGGGACGACCCAAAGTAAGATGGAGGACGGAAGTGGAGAGAGATTTAGAAACGTTAAAAATTACTGGATGGAGAAGGAAGGCCAGCGATAGAGAAGGATGGAAGAAAGTTATCAAACAAGCCATGGGCCAACTTGGCTCGCAGAGCTAAATTATATATACAAATTATAGATGATGATAATAAGCATTATTTATACCAACATCAACAAAGCAATCGCCTTCTATGCCATTGCAAAAACAAAAACGCCAAAATTGTAAATAAAGTTTAAAACAAAGTTTTAAAAAAATTATGTATTTAAAATGCACCATAATATAAAATAAAAAAGCTTAAATCGTCGTGTGTGTAGGTATATTCATAGGAAACAAAACATTAATTTTCATGACACACTACAATATATTTTTAAAAGAAAAAACATACGATTTTAATTATTGTCAAGTCAACTACTGTTTTTATTTTAAAAAAATGTAACTTTGTCATTTATCTCAAAATATAAACTATGTTTAAAGAAATGAGTGTCCCCATTATACAGGGTTTCGTAAAAAATACAAAAATTTTCATATTGGGTAGAGTTGACGGGTGTAATTCATTTTGACGTTTACGCGGCGACAACACTAAAACGCTCATCAGTTCTACCCAATATGAACATAAACAAACCATGGCAACCACCAAAACGAATCATTTTATATTGGAATATTTAATGGTGCGTGTTTACATATTTGTTTTTCTACTCAAAAACTGTAGGTTTTACGAGAAAAACTAAGGAATAAAAAAAAATCTAAACAAACTAAGCTTTAAAAAACAAATTTTTTTATTGCAAAACTCTGAAAGGAGACGTCTAAAGAAACATTTTATATAGAAGACACCCCTTAATTTTTGATAAGGAATCACCTCCCCGCATTTTTACGAAACACCCTGTATAAGTAGTTCGTAAAATTGTCTTCATTTTTTTTTATGAAGAACTACAACGGAGATATTTTGGATTTAAAAAAATGCTTATTGCAGTTTTTTGTCTGTATCCAGGGTGCCATGGTTTTTAACAAAAAAAAATGAATCAATGGCTAAATAGCTTTCTAATATACTACAATTTTGTCTAATTTAACTGACATTGCATCTCCTACTGTTTACGACATCCCTATAGTGTCCCACCTATTTGGCGCAGCCTGTATAAATGTTAATAGTACAGTATTTTATTTACACAAAGCAAGCACTGTCATTCAGTATCTTAACGCGAAAGTTAACTTTCTTGATTTCTTGAATTTATTTATTAGTGTGACATATATTCAATCTTAGTGTTTAACTGTATTTCACTACCTACTAATAAACAACTGCGAAACAGTAGATTTATTTAACCTATTACTTTTATTAAATACCAAACGATTACATCTGTAATTTATGACTTACAAAATTTATTACATTATGTTTATTTATTAACATTATTGAAACAGCTCTAAATTTTAAAATAGATCTCTAAATTGACATGAAAGGACCGATTTATCCAATATTTCGTGTTATGTATATTTAATGGAATAATTTAAATTGTTTCTTTGCATATGTATGCATTTAGAAGCTCTTATCTAACTAGAATACTAATTAAGTGAAATAATTTTTGAGGCAATATAATATAAGTAATAAGGAGTTGTTTGTATTAAATAAGTAGTTTCAAAACGTTCCCCTTCAAACACATTCACATACTTAAAATGGTAACAAATTTCCCAAGTGTTCTCAAAGAATTCAACAAATTTGATATGAATGGAGTTAGTTATTCCTCCAAGAATATATTCAACAAGCTAATTATACAAAGGAGTTGTTGATTTTATGCAAAACGTTACTAGTTGTGGCCCAGTATGTTACAAGAATTTCACTGTCCGAAATAACGATTATTAATTGAACCTAATTATTTCTCAACTGCAGCGTTAAGTAGGTTACTTCAAATAATGTTTCTCACCGAATCACGTATCCATGCTTAAAACGCAATTGAGAAATTGCGCCGTAGACGTACTAACACCAACATTGTTTTGATTCTAATTATGGGAAAAATGTCTTCAGATATGTGAAAATTGCAACATTCGTCAGTCCTTTGATATGTTTTTTATTTTCATAAAATGCTGCTGCGTGAAGAACTGATAGGCTGGAAATGTTGGTTTACTTAAAGTGTATTAGTTTGCCATATGCTGCATTTCAAGTTGCTTTTGAAAGTTATTTTCTAAATGTGTTCATTCGTGTTGGATATTTATGGAGTATGAAAATAAAAACAATCATGCATTTAGCTGATACCCTATTTTAAAAAAACCGTGTAGAATAAATAATGAACTTTCGTTGAGAGTTTCAGATATAATAATACCCCAAAAGGATACTAGAACGTTAGGATAATCAGTATAGTTTAAAAAAAAAAGTAAAAACCTGTATTTTAAGAAAATATTTGTGTCGACGTTTATACAGATTGTTCTAACCAAGACGAATTATTCAATTAATCTGTTACTAGTTAAAATTTAAAGGAAAGTTTTAATTAAAAATTGTTGGTGGTCATTCACCATATAATCTAAAATTATTTTAAACCAAAGAGTGTTTTGTTTCTGCGCACCGATACTTTACTTTGTTCTATTAAATAGAAACCCTGTATTTATATATTTCTTTGGGGGGCTACAAATCGAATTTTATCAATATTTCTTCCTTCCTTGCAACATATTTTTAATCTAAGAAATAAATAATGTACAGGATGTTCAATTTAAAGGAACAAACTTACGTATCGGTGCACAAAAACAAAGCACTGTTTTGTTGAAAACAAGTTATGTGGTAAGTGGCCACACACAAGTTTTACTTGAAACTTTTATTTAAATTTTCACTAACAACAGAGCTATCTAAAATTTGTCTTGGTTGGGGTAATCTGTATAAAAATATGTCTGCAATGGGAACAAATGTTTTGTTATCGATTTTCTTGTTAAGTTAAGCAATGGTTGTAACTATTACTTTGACTTAACATTATAGCATTTACTACTGTGTCATTTATGCCCGGTTTCTCCGACACATCTTAAGATCGAACTTATCTAAGACCGCCTTATATTTAAGGCCGACTCAAGATACCGATGCGTTGCACAGAAAACATATTCCGGAATTTGTTAGACATCTCAGCTAAGTTAGAATTCGGTTTGGCAACGTTGCAAGAAGTCGGCACATTTTAGGGGCAGATTTGAATGGCAAATTTTCATTGGCCATTCACATCACAGCTGTTAAACCGGCTCCCTGTAAGTGACATCCTGTTGTTGCGATCAGTTGTTAGTCACGCATAAAGTTACAGTTATGTACTCCAACTCAAGTTCTAGTAAACAGCGACTTAAGATGTGCGCGCAGCTCAAGTCGAATATGTTCTTAAAATTGCTTGGTGCAACACATTATAACGTAAAGGCGAACTTAAGATTCAGCTAGATCTTAAGATGTGTCGGAGAAACCGGGCATTAGACTGTAACAGATGACTGTTTTATTAATTTAATAGTAAATTATATATCGAATGATTATGATCCATGGTCTTAAATTATATGGGAAAATTGACATAATTTGTCGCAAAAACACCTTCGTGAGTGTTTTTTAATAAGAACTATATTCAAGGAATAAAATGAAATTGATTTCTTTGATTTTATATTTTATAACAGAAAGTGTTAAGTCAATATTTTAGTTATCTACAAAATTATATCAATATCAATATACAAACATTAATTTGTGGAGTTTTTGCGTGTCATTTTATTTTTTTACGAAAATTTTTGTATTTTTGAATATAGTAAATAAATTGAAAGGCAACTGTTTGACATATCTACTTGATATTTAGTGAACTATGCTAATAAGATCACGAAATACAAAAAAAAAGTATGGTTATATCATTATTTTCAAGGACTGTAACATTTTATTAATTTGATTTATAAAAAAATTAAATGATGCTGTCATTTTGCAATCAATCGCTTCGTGTATAATAAAATAGAACAGGAAGCAGGTCTTCCGATTACAATTTAAATAATTTTTAACAAGACAGCTATTAAAGTTTAATCAACAGACGTTTGCTGTGTCATTTCTATTAAAAAGATTTTTTAAGCTTCTAGCAATTAATCTAACAAAATAATTTTAAAAATCTTGCGACACATACATTTACTATATTATTTTAATGTTACTAGCATAGCAAGTGATATTAATTGCAAAATTGACATTTAAAAAGCAGAAGCTCGAAGAATCTTTCACTTTTTTTGCCTCACATTGATACATCACTGTGAACTTTCGCTTAAGCGCCGAGAAGATAATTTACCTGAACTATAAATATTTGTGTTATGTAACAAATGACTGAAAAAAAAACGAAATTATAATTAAAATATAGATTAGCGTTGTCGCTGGTGCAACCAATCGTGAAGTAAATAATTAGAAATTGTTTTTTGCTGACATTTAAAATTGTTAGACAGTTCAACAGGCCTCAAACAATAAATGCCATTAGTTTACCATTAAACAACGTTAAGGGATGTATTTCACCTAAAAATTAATAGGACCTGATTTAAAGATAAAAAACCGCTTGCTAAAATAAGTGTAGTGATAAAACCAATGATCTCATTTGTAAAAAGAACCCATTTCAAAATTTCTCTTTACTATTGTTATGAGTCTCGGTCTGTTTTTCAGTTCTTAGGGGACACGGAAAATATTATTTAATATCTTAAACACTATATAGGGTAACAATAATCTACATGTGTATTATTATTATAAGTAGATATTTTTATGTAGAGTTCGCAAAAAATATCTTAAAAGTCATGGCAAACTCAATGTTAGAGATATAAGCCAAACTTGCTTTTTTTAATGACAACCATAGTTGGCTATGAGTTCATTAAACAGCTATTTTTTTCTGATTTTCAAAATGTATTTGTAGTCATCTATTTTTGTTATTTTTCTAAAAATTTGTAAAATAAAAAACAAATTATTATTATATACTATAAATTTGCATTGGATTTGGACAATAATGGCCTCTCAGGTCTCCCGATCTAGCCCCTCTTGATTGTTTTCTATGAGGAACTATTAAAGCTAAAGTTTACTAAGAAAGGCCACATAGTGTTGATGATCTGAAAACCAACATAAAAGCAGCTATACCAGAAATCAGACTATACTTTATTAAAAGCTTTTTATGAACACATAGCCAACTATAGTTGTCATTAAAAAAATGCAAATTTAGCTTACATCTCCAAAATCGAGTGTGCCCTTAAATAAATTTTAATGCTCTTATGCTGATATTCACAAATAAATTTGTCATGTCATCTGCAATTAATTATTTTATTTTTACCATGGTTGTGGCTAAAATATGGACTGCTAATGTTGAGATATTCACGTAATGTACCATAAAATTTTACAAAACGTGCTAATCCAAATTGAAAGCGTACAGATATTTGCGGTGTACTTTCAATAGTTCCTAGCATTTAAGTGTGACAAATAATTGCAAAAAAATTGCAAGTATTGTACAACAATTTCCTTGAATTATTAAACCTCGTTTAGATTTCGACGTAAATTGGAATTGAAATTAATAGCAAAGATTGCAAACGGTTTCAGGTTATATATTTAAAGTATTGTTCTATGCATATTATGAAAATATCAAAATCAATCTTTAAAATAATGTTTATACAATAAAGTTAAATCATTAGGCGTAGTAGCTTTTCGAGTAACAATTGAATATTTGACAACGTGTTTAAAGTGAAACAAGGTCACGTTAATTACTGGTAGTAATTAATGTACGTCTGCTTTGTTCCAAAGTGTTTATTATTAAGCATTATCATGCAATCAGAAAATTTTATGAGTCGTTTTTTTTTTCTCTTTCAAGATTAAAAGAAGTCTTGTAATTTATGGGTAAAATACCTATACCTACGCCATTTTAAAGTGATAATGTGTCTGATATTGTAAATTAGGTAGGTAACTTAAAGTATCAAACTTAATTTTAAGTAGGTACTCCAAGTTTTAATCAAATACAAAGTGTAGCCCTTTAAATATTTTCAATGAGGAGTTGAAAATGAAGACCAAGATGATTTAATGTCGTAATGTGCCTTACTTTAAATTGAGAAACTGTTAGTGCCAAATTATCACAATATGAATGTAAAATCGAAAATTCGGCGCGTATTATATATTTCATAAAAAATACTAAATTTTATTTAATCTGATTAAATTAAACTTTGGATAACTAATTATTATTTTGTTATGATATTTTGTACTTTGAACCTAAAGTTTGTTAGGTACTACTTGAAAAGTTTTTTATTTGAAAAAGATCTTGGAAAAATCCAAAAGTTAATACGTACCTAGTGAATATACATCAATGTATTTATAAAAGATATATAAAAAATACTTCGCAAAAGAGTCTTAAAACATATGCGAAATTAAAAATATCGCTTACAGTTCTCTCTTTATTGATTAGATTTAGTAGTGGTATAAGAATCGCTCCTGTTAGAGGCAACATTCGATTTGAAATACAACAATTCATTAATACATTGATTTCTATTAAATCTAGTTTTATATGCAGATTGTGTAAAAATAAACTTTATTATTAATTGGAGTATTATATGACGAACATAATAGAACACATTTTTGTACATTTCACATCGTGGTGGAATAAAACACTCATTTGTGAAGAATGTTAAAAGTTTAGTAAGACTAAAAATATTTAAATTATTTTTGGGTATTAAATAGACTATACTTTATGAGTTTATTGCCCAACGTGGTTGGATTATTTTTGCAAAATTTTGTAAGCAGATTTATAAAAAGGTTTCAAAATAACTTTTCAGCGATTTGTCTATGATGAAATTATATTTTTGTACTTCGTAGGTACAAATAGTTTTATCCACAGGAATGTGCATTTTATTATATAAGTGTTATCTTTGTTGATAAATATTTCTATTTACAACACGGTTGCAATCACAAAGCCAATTCGTTCACTCATATTTAAACAAAACACAGCCAAATTCGAATTACATATTAAGTTTTAGAATAAAAAAAAAATCAAGTTTTCAATTTAAAAAAAATATTTTACACTATTCCTTATATGCCACATTAAGTCTATGCAACAAAACACCAAAACGGAAGTAACACAAAGCAATAAAAAAAATAGTAATACCAAACCACATCATAAAAAGGTCTATAAAATTTAACTGTATATATTAAACTACACTTTTACAGCTTCTTGGTCAGTTACATCTATGCTATATTACATACCCAATTACTATTTTTAGCGAAGAAGATAAGACCATAAAATTATACCATAAATGCTATTATAGAAGCACTAACATGTTATAAAACAATCTTATAAACCTTAAAATATCGACCCACTACCCTACAGTAGAATTTATAATATGTACTCATTATTAAGATCATTGACATATAAATAATTTTGATAATTACAACGTAACAACCAAATTGACAAACCTTTTTTGTGAGTCTAATATCCTGTACGTAGGAGCATGTACATACATACATTATACCTCATTAATATATGTATGGTGTGACAATATTTTCATAATATAAATGTAAGAGGTGCCCAAAAGCACTTCTATTTTTTTAACGAGCGTGTTAAAAAAAAATTGAGTTTTTTTCACACAAAAATGTTGGTAAATAAAATTGTAATAATCTTCTCCGAATAAATCTTTAAAAATCACTGTTCAGCATGCAAATTGACAATAACAACGATAAACCTACAGTTTGCATGGAAAAACCAAACCGACGCCGAAGTCTAAAACCCTGAAAACCACATTTAACAATCAGAAACGAAACCTTAAAAACTGTAATTAGAGGAACCGAAATCAGAACACCGTGGGTTTCAAACTCAAAAAAAATTATGCTACAGTACACAAAACATGTTTTACGTAACTCAATTATATCATGGATGTGTTACTTTTGACTTACTCTTTCAAAATTCTTCTTGTATAGAATAAAAGTTATGAAAAGCTGGTGTAAGTTAAAGCCATAAGTTATTTTTACAGTTTTTTTAAAGAATATGTACTTTATTTTCTAGTTATTTTGTAATCAGGGTAAACTTATCAACATAGAACCAAACGGTAAGATAAAGTGATTTTAAAAAAATAAAGAAACCTTATTTTTAACACCAAATTGGGAATCGAATCAAAATGTTTTTCTAATCTGCTACATGAAGTGGTTTTTTATACTCGCCAATTTAATAAGTGCAAAAGTGTATTGCTAGTAACCTAAAAAATTATACCTAGCGATCATTACTAAGCGTTCTGAATGAACATGAATAGAAAGACATTCTTTAATAATATAACGCTAGAAAACATGCACCAGATATAAAGTATATAAACCAATTAAACTCTATCTCATTCTCCCTATTCGCCTGACGTTACATCTTTTGATAACTTATTTGCTAAGATCAATGATTTTAAATAAGTTTTAAGCTACTTTGACTTAAAGTTAAACACAATCACGAATCATAGATTTAAAAGTTATTTATATTGATAAATAAGTTTCTTAAAAATCATTGTTACCTATAAAGAACATATTTTGTAGAATATCTAGACTAGTATCGAAACACCTTTTCATAGTCAGTAGCTTTCTTAGACTGTAATAATTGGGAGGGGGGGAGAGCTCACGTCAGTTATGAACAGCGCATGCGTGTAAAATCCCAGCAACAGTTCGTCCCTTCGTTCATGGACTGTTATGATCGTTCGCAGACCAGTACATGAACTGATTTGAGAGTTGTTGGAAGGAATGACTGACCGTCCGGTGAACTGTCAAATACTTTGATGGAACGCGATATGAATACTGCGCAGAATCCTGACAGAACATCGCATGGTCCGTAACTTGTTGGAACAAGTCTATAATGTTCTTTAAAAGTTTTTGCAAACAAAAACAAAATTTCCGAGCAAAAATAAATGCAATTTGTAACAAACTTCTCGAAACTTACGATTCGTTTTTAGAAATGATCGTGCACTTGTTTTTACTACATCTGTCGTGCACGTATAATGTGGAATTTAAAATCTAACCTTCAAGTACAGCCTAAGTTTTTTCAAAGATTGAAATTATTACATAATATATCCTTATACGCGTATTGTTATACAATATGAATAAAATGCAAGACAGTGATTTATTTGTTTGTTTATTATTAAATCTATTTAGCATTCACAAATATGAAATTGTTCTAAATTTTAGCAACCAAATTAAATTAAATTTCTTGCAACATTGCCCTTGAATTAATAATAAAAAACGCTTTGGCAGATCTTAAAATTTTGTTAAACTACGATGTTTGCTAACTTAAGATGTAAAAAATTGATATTGTGCTTATGAAACAAAAGAAACTCGGTCTACGGTCTGCACGGATTTGCGGTTTTAAAAAAGGACCCCGATTTAAATTACTTCCAGATTGATGAATTATTAAACACGGTTTGATAAATTGCTTCTCTTATAGTCCATCATTTCCGCAATTTCTTTACTCACTTTTAAATTAGTTTGTAAATCGACTGATTAAATTTAAATCGAGACAGTCCAGTCACTCTTACAAAAAGATTTTTTGATACTTAGAGTAAGCGACACTTAAAGTTACAACTAATAGAAAGTTATAAAACCAATTGACTAAAATCTTATTTCTTTAAAGTATCAAACAGACAAACAGATGTTGATTCTAATCAATTTAGAGACCAATAGTAAAAAAGTTTGGAATTAAGATTTGTTTTCATTTTATTGTATAATGACTTACTAAAAGGAACCAAGGAAGAACAATAATATGACGTGTGTTACAAATAAAAGCGCATCAGCTTATATTTCGATAAGTAGAAGCTTAGCTTATATTACATTTTAATTATTATTTTCCTGTGTTAAGTGATGTTCGTCTATTCTTTTCATTTTTGGTCTAAAAGGAACTGGCTTTTGGTTTATTTGAAAAAAACGCTTCAGAATAAAGCAAAAAGAATCTTATCCAGAACTTAAACAAATTAAAACAGAGGTTCCACAAGGAAGCGTGCTAGGTCAGGTTCTATACCTATTGTATACTTGTGATATTTCAAAGTTAGAAAACAGTACTATAGCGACCTTTGCTATAGTAGCAGTAGGAAGAAACAATATAGAATCATCCGAGATCCGAGAAATTACAAGCAACTGTCAATCATCAGATCAACAACTGGACAAAAACATGGCGTATAAAGTTAAATGAAACTAAGGCAGTACATGTCAATTTTACCAACAAGAGAATTGTACATGCACCAATCAACTTAAACAGTAAGCAAATACCATACTCCAACACAGCAAAATACTTAGCTAGGACACTGGACGCTAAGCTACGCTGGAGGGCTCATGTCGAGCAAAAAAGGGAAGAAATAGGTATCAAATATAAAAAAAAGCACTGGCTAATTGGGAGGAATTCCTCTCTGTCCCTACATAATAAACTTTTGCAGCAAATTTTAAAGCCTGTATGGACATATGGGATACAGCTATGGGAATACACCAAACAGAGTAACATTCAGATCATCCAGAGACTCCAGAACAAAACACTAAGGAACATCGTTGATGCACCTTGGTATTACAGAAATAGTGATATACATCGGGACCTCAAGATGGACACTGTAACCAACACCATTAAAAGGTTTGCCAAGCGCCACGAAGAAAGGCCCCATCAACACGTAAACGTCGAGACGTTCCAGCTCCTGGACACCACAGGATTAGTAAGAAGACTTAAAAGGGTTAAACCTTTTGAGTTCAGAAGCCGCCGTGACTGTGCGGTAGTGTGCACGTTAAGAATAATTAGTGTACCTACTTAAATATGAGCCAACTAAGGACTACTGTTGGGTAAACCTTAGGCTAAGTTTGAACATTATTAATTTAGGCTAGAATTAAACTGCTCATTGGTCTCAAAGACTATATTGCAATGTTATAAAATCTATTAGGGTTTAATTTTTTTAAAAATATGAGCGAAAAAAAACTGCTATTCAATTAATATTGGCAGACGACATTTATTTTGAATATTATATTGTAATATGAACAGCACTAAATAAAAACATTTTTAGTTTGACGGTCTTTGTATTTATCTATTTTAGGCGCAATATTATTTTCCATGAAAAAATCAAAATTTAAGAATGTGTTTTTAATTAATTTTAGTTGCTATACTTGTATTTGTGTTTAATAGTTACATAAAACAATTATTGTTCTCTAAATATTATATTTATCAAGAAATAATCTAAGGCTACAGCTCTAGATTATAAGGTATTAAATTAAGAATATCTTTATTTAGGCTCTAAAACAATTCATAGTCTGATTTTTCAAATTAACTGTAAACTAGATTATTAGTATTTACCCTTGAATTGCCGACATCAAGAAACCTACTGATACTAATTGATACAGTTTGTTAATTTTTTAAATTACAGTCTACTATTAACGCACCGACAAATTATATACGTTTATTAAGCGGTGCTACTTTTATTTATAACTAAATAAATACGTTTGCTTAGTGTAGAACATTGAGGTGCGGTAAATCTATTAAATATTTCAAGTCTAAAAGTTCAAGGTTATAATGTGTAAGTTAGTGTTATATTCACATGAAATCGATCAAAGTTCTTCTAGAATAGACATTACTCAGGTTTTGTAGAACACATTGTGTCTTGGACGCCATTGTCACACATCGAAATCAAATATGACATCACTTTAGTGTAGGTGGTTGTTGGGTCAGACAACGGGATCGACTTGCAAATTTGTATAAACAACCACTCACATAAAATCTAGATCATGATTATTGTTTCTGTTGACTTAGTCAAATTTTACAGTTAAATTGGTTAGCTGATAAGTTTAACTTTTTACATATTTTTATATGTAAAAATGCGTTGAAAAATAAAAACTTTGGTGCTCAAAAGCTAATAAAAGTATAGAAAACGATCAGCACAAGATGGTTTTTGTAGAATTAAATGATTTTTAATTCAGCTAATTTATAATGATAAATGAAACAACTAAATAATCAAAATATTTATTTACATGTTTAATATTTAAAAACAACAATGTATTGTTTAAACCGTCTCGCTTAAATTATAATCTAACGAAATGTTCATGCTTTAACACGGAAGCAATTTATATAATACTATTTAATGATTATTTATATCCTTTTATTTTTTTAAGCTAGTTGCGTCAGAGACTGCACTGTTTAGGATTGCATTAATAATGCTCGCACCGAGCGTATATGAAGTTTCTTGAACCGATGATTACATAAGCTTGATCGGTTGTTAAATGCCAGTGCCATTGGCATTTACATCAGGGTTGTCTGTTGTTTATAACTGTCTAAATATGGCGATCTTTACTTTCTTGTTAACATGCATGTAATAATAATGAGCAAGGAGGATGTGAAAATAAATCACTTACTTGTTATTTGTAACACAAGTTGCGAAGTGTATTGTTTCATAAAGCGATTGTTGAGACATTACCAGCCAAGCTAAGTCTAACATTGAGTCCTTACTGGTAAATAGAAAACTACTAGTCACATACAAGGTGGTTGATGGACTAATAATTTTTTCTACGAACACTAATGTAAATAACTCTTACCGTACAGCCTGCATGCATAGTGAGTGGGTCCTTACGCACGGTAAGCAAAAAGCACAGTTTTTTAAAAAGGAATGATCAAAGTAGACTCACGCCAAACACTTCCTGCATGCCTAGTAAGTGAGTTATAACGCACGGTAAGCAAAACGCACACTTGTCTAGAAATGTCAAAGTAGGCTTACGTCAAAATTGACAAGACAACGTAATTACATGTACATTAGCCAAAAAACTGTTAAAATCGTAGATATTATGTGATCGTAGAAAAAGTAAGCTACATAACACGAGTTGTAAAGCAATTACGGAAATACGCACGTGTATAGGGATTTTAATTTAAGTAAAACCATCACTAAGCTCGTTAAAACAGATAATTTTTAACTTATTTTACCGACCTTGCATATCTTCCATTTAAAATTTGTCAATAGGGGATATAGGTACCTATGTAATAAACTATGTCAATCAAATCTATTTTAAATTAAATTTTAGTTGACGAATAAGGTTTAGTATTTTAACGACAATGTTTTTATCGCAAAGAAAATTGTACGTTTCACAACTTTAATTGACCCCAGAATAATATTTAAATGATTGGATTTTTCAATGCTAATAGCAATTATTGTACTTTCCGGTGAATTTGACCTTTGACTACAATCATTTGAATAAGTAACCTGTTCAAGTCTTTCAAAATCGTAATGACGAACACATTTCTTTGCCTGAAGGCATAGTGAAACTTTTAACAGCTGCATAGGCGTACGATGGGTAAAGTTATTTATCGACTCCATCCATTAATTCATTTCTGTCTTTACCTGTAGTAACGTACCATATTTGCGGCTCTAACATAGAAACATCCAACTTAACTCTGGGATCTTTTCACTTTAATTACAATGTCGCAATACAAAGAAGTTATACAAACAAATTACTTATTGTCATTACGCTAAAAATGACAATAAAAGTGTTTTTGTACAATTTATGATATTATTATGTGACTTTCACCTGATGACATAAATTTCTTATTATTGTATACATTTTTTAAATTAGTTTTTAATTTCCATAACTTAATTACATAAATACTCATCATTTAAATAAACTAGGAAATCACGTTAGGTGCAATAGGAAAACGTGTCTTGTTTACAATTTTTTTTATTATTTAGCAACAACATATGAACGGTATATAAACAAGATTAATCTAGCCCAAGAATGCATTGGAATATTGTGACTTTGATAATACATAAGAACACTAACCCGGTTCTGTTTTATTGTTAATGAATGGCAAGGATACGATTATTATAAACGGTATCAATTAAATAAACAACTTAATTCATTTCTGTTTTAATTATCACAAAATAAAAACAATTGCAAAAACACGTGAGAAAGCTGGTCATTGATCTACAAAAGTTTAAGTCGATACAATTTTTTTTACATACGATTTATTTCAGTATGTTTTTATTATTATACTAAGTCAACCAACTAGTTCAAGCAGATTATTAAGTTATACAAAAAACGGTTTTAGTCACACTGTAAACCTAAATTAAGATAGCGTTTTTTTTTATAGAATAATAATTTTTTTAGATACGTACTTACGTTTACAGCAGGTAGTTACGATTTAATGACTACTTTACTTATATTTGGGATTGGTTCGAAGTATATTAAAATAGCGATAAATATTGTTCAGTTATAATAACACACTTTTTATTTGTACACAGTAATGTACGCAAGAAACTTAATATCATCGTCTTTAATTAAGGATATAGGATACGGATAAATAATTATCTTGTATTACAAATGTATACAGATTAATTATTCAGTTGTATTTTGTCTCCTTTTTTTTACATTGATATTAACTGAAATCTGTTCTAGATCTAAAATAAGTTATTGCCAAACATCTAGTTAAGGAAAAAAACTTCTTTCTTATTCTAAAATATGTTGAAATCGAGCAAATATATAGCTTTAAAAATGGGATACTATATGCCTGAAAACAAATTTATTATACGCATCGAAAAAAATCGTAATCATTACTTTTCGTCTTTTAAAAATGTATGATTGATTAATAAAACAGAAATCAAACATTTTCACCGCTTAGCTTCAAATATTAACATATTGTGACGGTGAAATATAGTTAACAAATTTAAAATACTAGCCTACAACTTGGTAGCCTATAAATAAGATTATGCCTTGGAGAAATCATTTCTGAATACATGCGCGTTGTCTGAAACTCAAATTCATCTTACTACATATTGCTAACAACCTAACAAAATGTATGTCTTAATCCACATTTATAACATTACTCAGTAAAATGCAACGTGACTTAAATCTAATCAAGTTTTAAACAAGAGAATAAAAAAGTATGTCAACAAATATCACAGCACCAGGTAAAATTTCCCAAACCAGAATTTTAACATAAAGTAACTGGGTCGAGTTAACTTTTATAAAATATCTAATTTAAAGCGAACTTAGCAGAACTTTTAACAAGTTTTTATTTACTGAGTAAAAATTATAAAATAAAACTTTATATGCACGTGGTGTATGAATAAAATGAGCCTAACAATTTCTTAAAAGTTATTAGCGTTTTGAAGTACTTGCAGTAGTATAATAGTTTCACAAATGGTTTTTGTATGTACGTGGAAAGATATTATTTTTAATAAACATTTTCTTTCTTTTTATTTTTAAAAGGCTTGTAATAAACTGCTGTAAATAAATTATGTTTTGCAATTTAAAAAAATAGTAAAAATTATGAATATTTAATATAAAATTGAATGTATATGTTATAATAAATATTTTAATTTGCTATTAAAAAAAAGATAAAAACTTCATAAAAAGTGCAATTTTTGCAATACATAACAATACGGACCTCAGTGTGATTCAGGTATTAGTTTAGTGTTCAACTCTGAAAACAGTGAAGTAAGCTACTTTATATCGATCTGATCTTCCACATAATCAGAATAAGCTTTCAAACTTATCTAAACATAACTTAAGTGATGCCATTAAAAGTTAAATCAGACTGTTTGAAAACGATAAACGATACCAGTTTTTTCACGTTAATAAAGAATTTAGATTTTTAATGTCGTCGAAAAGCTTTTGCAACATGCATTAGACACTGTCTGAACGTATACATGCAGATGCAACATATAAACTTAATTGAAGAAGATTTTAGATCCGTCCTTAGCTCCTTAAAGAATGGTGTCATCAAAATACTTGAAAACCTGATCTAACTTAACCTAAACTTCCCTAAACCAAACTGACCTGAGCTCAAATTTTTTATAACAAAAATAAAAATATTCATGGATTTTTATATTTCTTAAAACAAATTTCATTATTTTTATAGTCATTATAAATTATGTTTTATTAAGTTTTATAGGAAACTAATTATTTTTATAGCAATTATTATTTTTTACAGCAAAAAATACGTTTTATAGCAATTGCACTTTTTTATAGATACAAAATTTTTCAAAAAACAGTAATATTTTTTGAGCATTTACATTGTACTCTTTTCAAAAGAACGTCTCATTGAAAGCAGGCGAACATACGCAATTTTCATCCATTTAAAAATACACTTAATGTAGACATTTCCTATCCATCCTCAAGCTTTTAAGTTCATTTACTCACACTTAATGGAACTTTTAAAAAAGACTAATGGGTGTTACTAACATTGACATATTGAGCAGTTACCCTTGAGCCTTAGGACTATTGTACTGGCTAAGTACAGTCCCTACGCTAAATATAAAAAATAAATATGGTAATTCGAGAAACTACTATGAGAGCCAATTTAGTTCTTTCAAAATTGTTCGCAACATTCACAGTTTATATCGTTTTCCAGTGTACCAATCTTATATGGTATTGTAGGTAAGCAGGTAATATGATTCAGTAGTGCATTACCCGGAAGCCCTTGAATTCCGGATTGCCAGCCTGTGGTGATACACTGCACTTCATAAAAAAACTAGCAGTAAATAATCATTATTAAATAAAAACAGATTTGCTGCTATACGTACCTTAACAATAAATTATTTTCTAAAAGATACAGCTTTGATTTTTTCCAGTTTTTTCTAGCTGAATCATTCATGACATGTTAAAATAACACTTATTATTTTTCAGCATTAATTATGAACTTTAAATTCAAAAACTCAAAGGCAATTATAGTACCTGCTTATCACAAAATAAAAATTAAGCTAATTACATTACATACATTAGTAAATAACACAAAATTATATCTATTTTCTGCATAACTATTAGATGTTTAAATGCTTATTTGTTAAGTACACTAATTCATCTCACAAGGATATGTTTTTATAAACATTCCTGATTAGTTGGTTTATCATGCTATGTAATCCTGAATAAATGAAGATCATTGTAATAATAATTGCACAATATACATACATATACAGCTCAAAGCAAATGTGAATCATTTAAGATTATTAAATTAATTACATATTTCTCGTATCAGTTGGCGCATACATAACGGTAAAACAAGTTGGGAAATGAGGCAAATAAGTAAGTACAAATACAAAATAATAATTCTATTAATACAGCAAAGCAGCTAGGAAATTTATTACGTTAATTATATACATTTAAACCACCTAAACTAATTTAATGTAAGTATGTAGTAGGAAACAGGAACTGGATCATAATAAATTATTATAATTCAATCCTCATTGTGATTCGAGTGAAGGTAGTAATAAATATTCCGAAGCATTGTATGCATTTCTTTTAACAGTGCATTAATAAAATTTAAAAGATGAAAGCTTCTCACAGGTGTGTGGATTTTATTTTGTCGTGAAATTGACGAGAGACCATAACCTGAAAACTATCTATGAGAGCGTTTTTGAAACAATTTCTTAAACGCGATAGTTACCAATTCATAACAGAATTACAATGAAAGGAAGTTTAGTAATTTAAAAAGGTTGAATTAAAAATATTTTTTTTGAGGGTCATCTGCAGAATTTTATATAAATAAATAATATTGCTGCTGATGAATATACGATAGCTCAGAAACTGGTCTAATATTTTTACAAAAGATATTAAAAAAAGATAAGTGATATTTCATTATTATCTCAATATCTGCCAAACAAATTATTTTAGGAGATACGTTCTTGGTTTGGATTTATCCAACAATTTGCCTAAAGCGTGGATATATCAACGTCATTAATATTTGATGTTCAGTTATTACATTGAGGGAATTTTCAGTAGTAACATAACAAGTGCATTGAAAATTATCGATAGTTTTTGGTAGATATATGCATGAGTGAAGATTTGTCAAAAATTATAGATTATTTGCAATGCACGAGTTATATTTTGTCAGAAAATTTCCTTCACCTAACCAACCTGTCAAATTAAATGTATGTTATGTCAAATTTTACGAGTACTGTCAGAGTGGTGCGTTAGGGGTGTGGTTTAATCTATATTAAAGTAACGCTACTGGTTGCCGAAATTCGTCAAAAAATTATCAAGACCAAAATATTTAATTCCCTCTCCAAATTTATATTTACGACCAATCACAAACTCAGATTTCTTAGAAACGACCAATAACGCATGAAAATCTGTTAGTTGCGAAAAGGATATTATCAGTGTATGATTATGTTTATTGATCGTTTCTAGGAAATCTGAGTTTGTTATTGGCCGAAAACGCAAATTTGATAGCAGGATCAACATCTGACAGGGGATCATGTAAAATTATTACCGTGTAATAATGCTCCTATTGGTGGTCTCTAGAAGATTTAAGATCAGTGGTTGGTTGAAAAAGCAAATTTGACAGGTGAAGGAAATTTTCGTTGTAATTGTTATTTAAAATATATTGTAATATATTCTTTTTAGTGCTCCATATATACTCCTGGACTCCGGTGCCTTGCACCCGCGGCCTCCCCTGTGACCGTTCCTGTGTTATGGTTCTGTATAGAAAAGACACAAACAGTTGTTATATAACTACATTCTCTTATAAACAGTACTTAAGTAGACGGTGAATGTTATTTATTATCTGAAATTACCATTAAGCCTAGTAACGTTTTTTTTATAAGTGATGTGCACCATAAACTAAAATAATTATGACTAAGGAGTGTTATTTGTTATATATTATCAACCATCAATCATTATTACTTGCTTGACATGCCCGTTAGGTTTAACAATACCTTATCCGTACAAATTATCGTTATAAAAATAATAATAAGCTTGTCTTTTACAACGTTTTACTTTGACATTCGCTTGTTTTGGGTGCGAGTGGTGGCCACTAGTGCACAAGGTAATCCGGTTAAACTTATTTTCTGCGGGTGACGACGATGTTGCGAGGGTCACGCTCTCTTGCAAACTGCTTTCTACACCTACCGACAAGTGCAATAACTCGATACACCATGTAATGCAACACCCACATAAAAAAATTGAAGTATATAAAGCAAAATTATCGTGGCACTGGAAATAACGCCATTTCGAAATCGAGCAGAATTACAATAATGTACAAACTGGTACTGCGCGATGAAGAAAAAATTCCTATTAAACCGTTAAAAGGCTAAGTAACTGTCAAAATAGTTTAATATGCAGGAAATAACGCGTTTTACTCCGCTGTCGTTAATTCAAATAAGTTCTTATTCCAGTTATTTTTATGTAACTAGGTAAATGAAATATTTTATTGCTCGTTACTGGTGCGTAACTGCAATAGACGATTATTTAAATTTGTTTTTTGAGTAATAACTGACATTTATAGGTTGAATATTTGAAACAATCAATTTCCCAATTTATATACATACATAATCTATTCGCTTTCTACCCATAGGGTCTAAGGGTGGAGTTTTTCCACACAACCAAAATTAGTTCTTTGTAAAATGTTTCCAGTGCTTTCTATTCTGTGCTAGATTCTTTGCTTCTGCCCAAGTTTTCCCTTTTTTCTTTAAGATTTTTCCCAGTGCGTTGTTCAAGTTTCCTTTGGTCTTCCTCTTTTTCCTTTTACCTGGCATTTTACTTTCCCATAGGTATTCTTTTAACTGGTATCCAAACTTTGTAAGTGTCCCTACCACCCAAGTTGTCTTTGTTCTATGAATTCTTCTATGGATTCTGTATTTAATTCTTCTCTTATTTTAATATTTTTAATTCAATACTTTTTTTGTACTCCTTTCGCCCGCCCTTCTTAACTATTTTATCTCAGCTGCTCTAATTTTACTCTTTTTTTTATAACACCCAGTTGAAAAATATAGTTGAAGGGCAATATGAACAAATAAGTTTTTAATTTCTATTAAATTACTGACGATACAATATCGATGAACGCTACCATATGTGTCATTTGGCCTTAAGTGCGAATGTATACGATCTTGAAAGCATCATTGACATTAACAAGATATCAGAGCGTCCTTTACATGTCTATTAGAGACGTTTCTGTATCTGTCAACGAAGAACTTATCTCAAGTCACGTACTGTGTTTCACCACAGATCACACTTAGATAACCTAGACATTCAATACTTATACAGCAAATAAAGAAAGTTAGATAAAGAAAGCAATTCAACTTCTGTAATAAGAAAAACAGTTTGAAGGACAAGTTTATTTGAAATGGGAACCTGCAAGATGCAGATAATTGTTTTTATTTAATATTTATTCGAAAGCGTGAAATTTATGTCAAAACAAAATGAAAATGATGGAAATCTTTAAAATAGTTTATTTATAACTATAAAGTTATGCTTCCTGTTGCAATAAATTATTTTTTGAACATCGGCCTTCTTTTGTTTTTTGAAGAGACACCGTTTTTGTCTTTTGCACTTTCAGATTTTAGTTTTCACTTTTTTTTCTTAAATGCCATTAGTAGATTTTAAGCGAGAACCTAATAAAAATACATGTTTAACTATGTATATTTCTTAACGAATATAATTAAGTACATCATTGAAGCATATTTGATGTGACAAATTATGAAAATATATATTGCCTTAAGCCTATTAAGTCAGAGTGATAAAAATTTCTTATGAGGTGCTAAAGAATAATTTATCGAATTTACGAACAGCCGGCAGTCAACTGTAAACATTTGTAGATTAGGTCAAAATTTACAGTGACTAATTAATTAACAAAATCTAGTTACCTTTTACAAAGAATCGAATACGTTTCTTGGTATCAAAATATAACATTTGCTGGGATAGAAGTCTGTAGCATGTAAATATAAACAATATTTAAGGCATTTGGGTGAAAGTGGCAAATTAAAATACCAAAAACAATTACATTTTTGCCAATATCTGAAGGATTATTACTGTAAAGCAGTGTTTCTCAAACTGCAGATATCCGAATACCCCTTGTTAAAGTCTCATTGTTATCAAGTACCGCTGTATCAAAATAAAAATAGTTATAATAGTTATTAAGTAACAAGACCGGAAAGTGGTACTTTACTGGACGAGTAGACGGTTTTTGGACAAGCCGTAGGCTAGTCCTGAAAGAATACGAGTCCAGTAAAGACACTTTACTGGTATGTTACGTACAATATTTTTTCTGCGTCCACCACTGATACCAAAATCACTATCGTCGCCATCCATAATTACACAATAGATTAACAAACTACAGTTGAAATCTCGTTTAGTGGTGTAATAACGCTTGTTTGACAGCGCAAACAACAAAACAACTCATCACCATGGCATCACCAGCTACTTTCCGGCCTAGTCCCGTAACAAGTTGTTATTACCATGGCAACGAGTTACTTTCTGACCTAGGCCGGTAAAAATTTATTTTCCAGTCTAAAAATTGATCGGAAGCAACTGATTTCCGAACGGACCCAGAAAAAAACGTTTATTTCATTGTAAACCACAATTTACCAAACCTTTCATGTTATCCGAGTGTTTGAATATCCGAAACTCCTTCGCTCAACATTACATCAGATAATTGGGACTGGACTGTACTGATTTAAGACAATTTCAAACGTAATACCATTGCAAGTGAAATCAAAATTGCATAACGTTTTTCAAATATCACACAAATAACCACACTTTCTTACAATATAAAAACTCTGAGTAATTCAAGAATTTTTATACAACTTGCAATTTTTTTAATATATTTATTTAAACACAAGGAAGATAAAATTTTCCCATTAGAGTTGACTAACTGGGACATGGTGGTTGCCATATTATGGTCGTTCAACTCTGTACGTGGGTACGAGTTCTGTTTAACAAAAATGCGAGAAATAAAATTTAAATTACTTATATCTACTGTTTCTAAATTATGTTCTCACAAGTCAACTCCATAACGGGAATTTAAATTAAAGCTTACACATTGTGTATAATCGTATATAATGTGCTAATAATGGGATTGTTATTAACGATGCTACCTGTATTCGTGCACTGAAATACTAATCTTAATTGGTGTTGTTATTCATCAGGATGAAATTTTTACAAATCATTATACAATTCACAAACTTAATCACAGAAATGTTCGTTTCTACATGCATGGAGCTTTCTAAAGTCATTGTTTGTTTTTAATTATGGCTTAATTTATTGAACAGATCATGAGTAGCAACAACGTTACTTCATAATTATTATTATTGCCGATAATTCCACTACTGTCATTAATGTCAATGCAAATGCATACGATTTATTACGTTTGCTAGCAGCTAGCGGATAAATAGGAAGCTATTGGCGAAGAGATGTAAGTCTCAAAACCGACCTAGTTACATTGTTGTCTTAAAACTAACAACCAGCTTGAAGACCAAAAACAATTATCTTTAATTCGATTCAACATCTTGTTAGTCATAGCCATACAATGAATTGTTAGAACTGGTTGATGAAAAATTAGATTAAGTAGCTACATCGTTTTCATAATCAAAATTGCCAAGTCATTAATCACTTTAAAATGTTAGCCTTTTTTTATAACTTTCTATAATAACAAACTCCTCATTATTTGAGTAATGTTAATTCTCACAAGAAATTGCTTAAGCCTTTTTCGATTTTCCAAAGTTAAGTCTCATTCAATAATGGTTGTGATTCATACTGTGAAATCTTGACACTTTCTCCTAGTTTTAATTTATTATACTTCAAACATTTCTTAAAACAAAAACACAACTGTTTAAATGAAACAAAACGAAACGTTGCATAGCAATCGCTTTTTTAAATTCGTAAAAAAAACATTTCAAAGAACAATTTCGCTTATTTCGTATTAATTAAAACAGATTATTAAATATTTTGTTAAATTTGTAACGAGATAATATTAAGATTTAATTTTATTTGTACACAAATTTGCGTAACAGATTGTTTACTAAATTTAAATTAATTACACATTTAGATTTGTCAGAAAATTCACGAATCCATTTCACACATTAGAATAACAAATAAACAATTGTTCGTTTTTATGCAAAACTAAAATTTTGATTTTTATATAAACAATTTTTGATACGATGACATAAATAAAAATTTTAAAAATGTCGTATTGACATTATTTTTTGCATCTTGAAGGTTAATTAGTCTATAAGTTTTTATTTGTTACAGTTATCGAGCAAATAAAATGAATCACACCAAAAAAACTGAAGATAATTACTCATTATGCATGAATTAAAACAGCCCAACAAATATTTGTTTAGTTGATACACAATAGACGTTTTGTCTTAATTAACATTGTTTTATTTTTATACTAACCACTTCTTAATTATACTTCCTAAAACACGGATTTTCCGAAACATTTTACTTTTAACATATTAGTCGTTAATTAATGGGTTTAAAAAAAACGTGCAATGACTAACATATTAATAGAAGTTTTTCTAAGCGATTAAAAAAGGCAACAAATGTCGATTGCTTCAAGTTGTTGAACGTATATTTAAGGACGTTCGAGAAACCTAAACACCATGAGTTTATTTCCTGTGTAAAAATTATAATAACACAACACATGCTATCCGTTAAACATATGCATGGTGAAACTTCAACAGTTCCGTTCTATTGCAATATGTGAAACCGTATTTGAAAGCCCAAGAACTTTGTCGGATTCCCTAACAATGTATCGAGATGCGTGGCGAAGAATTTAGAATTTTGTCAACTTGCACAAGAACTAACACACTCTTCATTTGCACTAATACAATAATAAACCACATTTAAAAACAGAATCGATTTTTGTATTTTAAAAAAAAATTATTAGCAAATGTTGTTATTTATATTAATTAAGGATAATAAGGACCTGAGGGCATTGATAAATTCACAATAATTTTGTCTAGTTGCCACAAGAACGTGTTGCTTGGTAATAGCTCGACGCCGTTGGCGAAGGCTGTTATTTTAAAAGCAACGCCTTACAAGCAAAATTATAAGAATTTACCTAATGCCCGAGGGTTATTGAATAATTTTTTGCAAGTGCGCTATTAATGCCAGTCTTGAATGAAACTATATTTCAATAGATAAAAAGTTCTATTTTACAAAGGTTTGGAATTAAATTTTGTATCATTGAATTATTTTTTATTGTAAAATTTATTATAATAACACTAATGAGATTATTTTTGTATGCAATGGGCGAATGTTTCCGTAGTAAGGTTCATAATATTTCATTATTTATAGCTTAGCACACTGTCCTAGTTTGAATTCAATGTGTTTTAAATTAACTTAGTTTAGTAAAGATGTTGAAAACTGTGAGAATGTATGGAATTTCCATATTTACACAAAGCTTAACCGGATAACAATAAGTTGAATTATGTTTTATAACAGTTAATATGAGTTACTAAGATATACACATCCTTAATTCCGTTAAATACAAACAACAAAAGCGTCTTTTTTTCAATGATAACCAATTTACTGTTTCTTATAATAGAAATAAGGTAAAAAAATATTTTCAAATTTAATATCTTAAAAATATGGTGAATGTGGAACATTTATGTCCAGAAAGTGTGAATTAAAATCATAAATTATTTAAACAATCGAAGAAAAATATGAACAAGAAATAACCGAAGATGAGTTGGATAGAGCGATACATAAAATGAAAATTGGAAAAGCAGCATGTCATGATGATATTTTACCTGAAATGATTAAGTACATGGGAGTAGATGGAAGGAAAATGCTGCAGAGAATAGTAAATAAAGCATGGCAGGAAAAAGATATTCCAAAGGACTGGGAGGTATCTGTTACATTACCGATATTCAAGACTGGCGATAGTAAAAAATGCGAAAACTATAGAGGCATATCTCTACTTAGTGTAGTAGAAAAATTATATGAAAGTATTTTGGAGGAGATATTAAGGAAACGTTTCGAAAGAAATTTGGAAGAGGCGCAATGTGGCTTTAGACGTGGTAGAAGCACGCAGGATCTAATTTTTACGTTGACAGTTAAGTGAAAAACAATGGAACATTCAAAGATGTTGTACATGTGCTTTATCGATCTAAAGCCTTCGATAGAGTGCCAAGGGAAAAGATCTGGAAGCTATTGAAATAAAGTAGAGTGGAAGAAGATGGAAAATGAAGATTGAGGGAAAAAGAAATAGAGGAAGACCCAGAATAAAATGGGAAAAAGAAGTGAGGCAGAGACTAGAAGACAAAGGAGTCAGCTGGAGAGATGTGCCACAATTAGCTTAGGATAGGCAGGAGTGCAGAAACATAACACAGAAATAAAAAGGCATACCTCGACACCGAAATGTACAAGAGAAATCGATTTAGAAGATGAAGAATATTTAAATGTTTTTCCAATATGCGCTAGACTCGATACCATGTAACTTTGTCCAACCTGTTTTTCTAGAAATCGATTACAAATTATGCATTCACGTACGTCCAAAGGTCGCAAAAAATGTTTTCCATTATTTTGCATTGTGTTAAAAGCCAGGATGGCTTCATTTAAATATTTAAATATGAAGTTGCAAGGAAAATATCATCCATTCATTTCCAGACAGATACTGATAATATTTAAATTACACCAAGACATTAAAGATTCTTCATTCAAAAATTTTTAAGATTGCTATCTGATGCAATTTTTTCATGTTAACCTTAAGAAAATAACAGCACATTTGAACACGAAACGAGCTCTAGGCCAACTTTTTATAAACTGAAATCTAGGAGCTCCATTCAAATAACTGCCAAAACAAAATTGCTCTGAACGAAACTGCAATTCAATGTAATTTATTTTAATATATTTACAAAAACGAAGATAATATTTATGCCTCCAGCCTCCAGCACTTATATTCTTTTTTAAATCACACTTTTAGTTTCAAAACACTAGTAAAATGATATTAAACAATTAGATAATGACGTATATGAATAATAAATAAGTTAGTAAAACCAATACGTGTATAATAATTGAACTAAAAACATTGATATGCCTACCCTATGGTATAAATTAAATATTTAAATTATTTAATCTGATCTGTAAAATCAGTTACGAAAAATTCAAAATAACCTAGGAGTAACAGATATTAACAAAAAGTTGGAGACAAATCAATTAAGATGGCTAGGACATCTACTACGCATGCCAGAAAGTAGATACGCGAAAAGAGGATGGAAAATGAAGATGGAGGGTAAAAGAAATAGAGGAAGACCAAGAATAAAATGGAAAAATAGAAATGAGGCAGAGAATAGAAGAAAAAGGGGTCAGCTGGAGAGATGTGCCACAATTAGCTAACGATAGGTACCTAGGAGTGTAGAAACTCAATACAGAAATAGGAAAGCATACCTTGACACCGAAAGGTACAAGAAGAACCGATTAACAAGAAGAACAAATTATTTAATTGGTTCATTGTAAGTATAAAAAAATACAAGTTTGTCTAAGAAATCACACTGCTTTTGAGACTCTCATCTCTTCGTCGATAGATTACTTGTTACTTAAATAAATAAAAAAGAAATCTACCATAGATGAGATAGGTGAGAATCCGAATTTAGTCGAGATAATCTTTAAAAGAAGATTCATCGCACAAATAAAATAAGATTTTTTTAAACTAAACTTATTTATAATTATCGTAATTATTGTTAAATAGCGTATAAATTTAATTATAACAAAGTTATAACACCACTATGAAGTTAATTTATTAAACCAGGATGTATGAAATGAATGAGATTAACTCAAACGGTAAATTGAAATAAATAATATCATGTCTTAAATAAGTACAAGCAGCTTTCAATACAGATAACAGTGTAATTTATGCCCAATCATCACTTGAATTAAATATTGCAATAAACTGGCATTACAGTAAATGATATGCTGTACGTTATTTCACGGTTTTAAACCTCTTTGGTATTTGAGATCAACTATGAATAATAATACACAAGAGAACCCACAGGTTAACCTTGATTTAGGCCATTATTATTACTTCTGCCAAGTAAAACTGTTTATAAAATATACTAAAGTCACCACACCTATATCTAGATTAAAGCAACTGCGCCTATTGTTGGTTATTATTATGAAAACAACGCTTTTGAAATTCATGGATGATTAGACTTGAGATTGCTTGACTATGATAAGCGACAATCTTAGAAACCAATAAGAAATTTTAAATATTTTTAAAGTGTAACAGTAGACACAAGCACTTCCGTTGATGGAGAGAATGTAGCTGTTGATAAACAGTTTTTTCACTTAACATGAGATTATTATTAATGGTTTTCGATATCATATCATTAGAATCATTTTTTTCTGATAGAGACTTAAAAGTGAAATCAAATGTAAAAGTTAATTTGGAACATTTTATTCTCTTTCTGATACTTTAGTTCGCTCGGCCACGTATACTTGCAGCTTTAAAAATGTATGTGTGACAAGAATGAACCAATTAATTAATTTCAACGACTTATTTTTATATTCCAGTCAACTAGGTAGTACGATACTTCGGTTAAGAGAAAGTAGAGAAAGGATTAAAACACTGGCTACATGATTGCATTTGATTTCGTTTTAACTACTTAATGAATTTTGTTCATAATTACTGTTTGTGTGTATTGTAGATAGTTATAATGGTTTTAAAAAAAGTTTGAAGAAAAGTGAATTAGGGTCGTCTTAGTGAATAAGATTTAAGTATATTTTGGAAAGTTTAATGACCGCGGTGATGGCAAGTTTCTAAACACTTCGTTACATTTATTTATTTATTTGTTTTGTGAGAAACAACCGAATATTTATAATAAATGTTTGTTACTTCCTCAATGTTTTCACTTTAAATGTTGTTTTATAAATATTAAAAACGAAAAGTTAAAAACAAAAAAATGACAAAGAACTTATACTCAATGTTTTAATTTATTAATATAAATAAGTTTAATTTAAAATTGATTATCTTCTTCTATGAAGAAATTTATGTATGGAAACATGGAGCATAACGGGATAGTGGGGCACAGCGTTTTTTTCCCCTCAAGTGG
Organism: Elmis aenea; assembly: GCA_947652605.1. Classification (NCBI taxonomy): domain Eukaryota; kingdom Metazoa; phylum Arthropoda; class Insecta; order Coleoptera; family Elmidae; genus Elmis; species Elmis aenea. Next base: position 6,097,178 of record OX393577.1, on the reverse strand, counting down.
CGCTTTTTTTTGGAACTATTTAAAACTGTTGATACAGGGTGATCTACTACTGTACAACAATTGGCCGCCATTCCTCAAATATTTGTGTGTTATGTTGTTTTGTGATGATTTTACAATAGTGGATACGTCTTCCATTGCATGTAGGTAAAACTGAGCTACATTTAGATGATATATTGGTATATTGTGATAGAGTATTTGGGTATGTTTAGCTAACATAGTCGAAGCCGTTTTTGTCAATTTTAGCAAAAGACGCCCAAGCGTCGGTACCTCTTTTGCAATATATACCGCATATATGGATGATAACATTAATACTGTAACACTACACCTCTATAAGATACAAAACTAGAAAATTATTAAATTCATGGTCCTAATATTACCTGGGTATATTAAGCTAACATAGTTGAAGCCGTTTTTGTCAATTTTAGCAAAAGACGCCCAAGCGTCGGTACCTCTTCTGCAGTATAAACCGCATATATGGATGATAACATTAATACCGTAAGACAACACCCCGTATAAGATACAATAACCAGAAAATTATTAAAGACATGGTCCTAAAATTGGATGATAATACCAAAAGAGAGGTGTTCTATACCAGGGTTCCCTGGACCCTCAAGGGAGACGTGAGTTTTCTACAAGGGGTATGTTTCCAAATACAATGCCCGGAAAAATGTATTGGTGGCAACAGACAAAAATGGATAAAAAATATAAATGCCTATATAGTCATGGTTATTCTGAAGAAGGATAATTTGGATGTTTCTTTTGCCTAAATTGGACTGTTAGCTCTTGTGCTGGACTTAAAAGTGATGAACACAATGCTGTAAACGTTTGTGTTTATTGTAAAAAATGATTTTCCATTAGAGAAAAACTTACATTTATCATATTACTAAAAAAAATAGTACCCCAGTTTGCCCCACCTATGGGGCAAAACGAGGCAATTTTTATGTATGTATTTCTCCCAACTTGTGTGTTTCTGAATTATCATTACTAAATTGTTATCCAATAATCATTTACAGTTCTTTATTTGACAATAAAGGGATTGATATCACAAAATGAAAGGATTGCTATACGTAAGTCTTGAAACATAAAAAAAAAACATTCTGCCTCACGTTTCTCTACAAACACTAGCCCAGTTTAAAGACACCGATCTAACATTTCTAAAAGAGATTCTTTACAAAAAAGATAAATAATTTCTATAAACTCACTCAGTACATTGATTTAACAAGTATTCTGTGCAAACTTTACAAAAACCTCATTAAATTTTTAGCACTTAAAATTGTAACTTACACATAGGTACATTACAAAACTAAACCACAACAATAAAGCAAAAAGAAATACCTAACTTTTCATAACACACAACCATTTTGTATTTATAACAAAAACATAATATAATTTGATTCAAAAATTGCTTAAAAATGAAAGCAATTTTTTGTGTGTTAATGCAGTAAAATTTTCCATTAAGCTTCAATGATTATATGACATAATCTTAGTTTCTTCAGAGAGAGAGAGCATCTCAAATAAATGCTGTTCAGTTTAATTTAGTATTATCGTGAGGCATAATTCATCGCAACATAATTGACTGACAAATTCATCATAATTTTAATCCAAATTATAAATATCGCAGGGATATGCCTCAATTCGACAATGAGATGGAAAGGTATGTGAAGTTTGTTTTTGTGTAGCATGAAAGTTTGTTAAATGTGTTACACACAAAAAGGTATTCCCTTCGCGAATTTTTAAACAATAATATTTTGTGGCTGTAACTGGTAATTCAGTAAAATTTTGGCTAAATGTGCCATTAAAGATATATTTGATGTATTGAGAATACCTTAATGTGTATTAATTAAATTAATTTCGTATACAATATAGTTGTAATACAATAAAATAATATCAAAACAGTATAAATTAATAATAAATTTTGTCTAGAACTATTCGTACTTAAATTACTTTTGTGTTTAACTTTAGAAAAGAAACATCATTCAACTAACAAATTTTACTGTTTCCCAATTTTCATATGAAGAATCCACAATATTATTAAATCGTAAAAATTATTGCTTATGAAACACTGCAGATTCTACAGTGTAGAACGTCTGCGGTGAATGTCAGAGATTATGATGCCACTGGTAACTCTTTCAAACAACAACCATGCAACATTACATAAATTTTGGTTACATCATCAGAAGAGTAAGGTTAGTCGATTAAACCATAAAGTTTATGATGGCTATGAGCTATTGATCAACACAAATCGATAACATTCGTCATACATCATACATCAACAGTATCTTGCAACGCTTCAATTTTTTTATTTTTTTTTGTAGATATTTTGCAAATATAGTACAGTTTAAAAAGTGACATTCTTTATTACTTATTTTAATTTTTAGTCTCTATATTCTCGCACACGTAAATTATGAATGTTTAATCTTTTGATCGTGCAAAATATTAATCTATGTATAAACATACAATGCACGCCATTGATAAGGATGTAACTGTATAAATTGATTGAAGATGTTCTTAATAGTTTGCATAAAGGAAGTGTATAGATCAGGACGAATATAGGTAAGTACACATTCTTCGTCAGGATGTTCTGAATATATTAGTTTGTGTCTTACAATAAAACACAGCAGAGAACTTGAAATAATTCCATAGCCACCTATGATAAAACCAAACTGTAAAGTAATTCCTGAGGATAATTGTAGGTACGTAGAATTAGAAAAAATATCTAAAAAGTAATGGCACACTCGGTTTTTGAGATATAAGCCAAACTTGCTTTTTTTTTTAATGGCAACCATAATTGGCTATGGGTTCATTAAATAGCTTATTTTTTTCTGATTTCAATTTGCAAAAAAAACAAAATTATTACTAAATAGTATTAGGGTGCCTTGGATGTTGACAACAGATCATCTATTGTTTGTTTTTTTAGTTGTCAAAGCTCGTTCTGTTTTGTTATTCTGTTAATAAAATAAAATATATTTGAATGCCTTCCGTATAAGTAAAAGAAATTAAAGTCCTGTTTCCTTTGTATGGAATAATAATATATTACAGTAGCTGTGATTAATAGCTAATCATTTTAGTGCGTGGTTACTCGACGCCAACGATAAAATGTTCAAGTTTAAAATGTAAACAATAATTGTGTGCGTGTATTTAAACAAATTCAAGAATATTATTAGCATTTTTACAAGAGTTTTAATTTTTAAAGATAACATCTTGTTTACCAATTCTTAAATTATCTTTTTAAAGTTTATTACAATTGTACTTTTTACGGTTCCAAATTGTAAACCAACTTCTAAGCTTCTTTTTATAATTTTCCTGATATTTTATCTAAATAATGCTTGCAATTGGCTAAGGAACATTTATTGCATTTATTAAAAAGTATTTCACACAACTAAGTCCTTATCTTTTAGTATAGTAATCAGTTTTTTAACACTTTGTATTCAACAAGCTGCTAATAATTGATAAAAATATTACATAGCCTTTATTTGCAATTAAAAAAAAAATTAAAAAAGCTTTTAATAATTGATAGTAATCAATATTTAAGTTTGCTCTTCAGTATGTTTTTTTTTTGTTCAGTTAAAGATCTACGTGATGAACTTTACTTTACAAACCTGTTTAGCTCTACATGTTGCAAATAATCTTAGATTATATTCTAGCCGAGTTATTTTGATCGTTACCGATATTCTGCTCTAGCTTTAGCGTCAATAATCTCGTTTCATCCACGCATGTATTGTGTAGGAAGAGGTTATGAACAAAGTACCATGTTTTCCGACAATCTTTATTTATTATCGAAAGCAGCGGGCTTCGACCTGGGGATTTTTGTAGAACGTCATTTAAATGTTGGGAAAAAATGAGTTCCCAAGCTCTTTTAAACTTCTTCAGTTTAATCGAACGATCCAGTATACGAATAGGTACGAAAAACTTTCTTCTTAATCTTCTTAATCTAACGCTTCTTTACATAAAAAAGTATTTTCAGAGGGTACAAATAAAATTGATTAAATGATTAAGACAATAAAAAATATGAGAGCAAAAAGAAATTCGACATTTTCATATTTTTTGTAACATCTGAAGCACAAGGAATTTTGTACTTTTAAAAATTGATTGTGGCTTCTCTCATACTGAGGAATAATTCATCTAAATTAAGCAAAGCTGTATCTCCTATAATAAGCGAAATAACCATGCTGGAAATGTGGAAATGTAATCTGGGAAAACCTGTTTGCGTATAACCAAATCTACAAAAAATTTGTTTTGTTTTTAATGTTTATTATACATGTATTCCGAGCTCTTTTCAATGTGAATATAAATATTATGAAACTTGAATAATTTCTACGATGTGATTACACCTTGATGTATTTTTGCACGCAAGAAAGTTAAACTTCTGCATATTTTTTTACGTTTTATACATCAAATTGCTTGTAACAATCACTGCTAGTTTCTCAAAATTGTTGTGAAGTAAAATATTATTAGGAAATAATGCGCATGATCGACTTCAACTGCGTTTTTCCTTATGGCCAATATTTAGTTTTTACATTGTACTTTCTAATCAGTCGCAAACGAATGAACACAATATTTATCACGTCTGCTGCACTCAATAACTATTGGAAATGCCTAGTAATAAAACATAAAAAATTTACATTTTCGCAAGCAGTTTAAGTTCGTCTAATCTCAATACGATACAATCACTATGTGTACGGATACGGAAATACCAACAAAACGATTTAAAAATTATTTATTTGTTTTTGCTGTTAATATAATGTTATTCTGAATAGATCACAAAATGAAACGTACATTTAAAAAACGCTGATATAATAGTATATTGCATAACAAGAGTTGTAAGAAGCATGAGTGGAAAAGTTGTATTTCCACGAGTGCGTAATTGCTTTACAACTCGTGTTATGTAGCTTACTTTTTCTACAATCACATAATACCTACGATTTTAACAGCTTTTTGGCTAATATACACATGTAATTACGTTGTCTGGTCAATTTTGACGTAAGCACAAGTGTGCGTTGCAGTTACCGTGCGTTATAACTTACAACGCATGCAGGAAGTGTATGACGTGAGTCTACTTTGATCATTTTTTTAAAAAACAAATTATTAGTACAAATATTAAATTTGTTTGTGTTGTAAGAGTAAACAGACCAGCGCAGTCTTATCAACTCCTAAATATTAACTAATTACTTAATTAATAGTACGTATTTAATTGGTTCCTTTAGACTTATAAATGAAATAGAAGTGTTACATGAATTAATCTATATGTTAATACTATAACAGCATTTTTATGTACAATTTCGTTAATAAATAAAACTGGAAAGTGCCTGATCTTTGAAAAAAAATTGACTAGAACAGAAAAATATTTTGTAAAATCGTTTTGAAAAACGTACTTTTTTAAACTTTCAATGTTAAATAATTAGTTATGTAAATAACAAAAAGAGATTTTATGTCACTTAAAATTTTAATGCACATCACATCACAGTTACGCACTACTAAATTAATTGTTACAACTTACAACTGAACTATAAAAACGATTTCCTCGTACGCACCTTACAATTTAGGATTGTTTTCTAAATTGCGCAAGTTTTATCTTGGCCGTTAAAGCTTGTAATTTATTTTTTTATGCTAATTGGCATATTTATTTATTATTCGCGCATCAAGCTATGTTATAGTGTAGGTGTAGAGATACTAGGTATGTGGGATACTCTGAATTAATTAACATTCCTCATGATGTACACTAACACTAAGAATATAGTTGCATTGTATACATGGAATTTATTCCAGTTTTTGTTTGAAAACAAAAAAGCGAATTTTAAAACATTCAGAAGTGGATTAATTTAATGTTACACCATTATTACAAACAACAAATACGGTCATTTTAAAAATGTTTGAAATCAGTAAACTAACCGTACAATCAATGCAATTTAAAGCATTTATTATTAGATTTTTTAAACAAAAAAACAATCAAATAACACTATTGGAGATTTTAGACTAAAAGATTATCGTTAACAATTTGAAATTGGTCCCTTTGCATAATGATAAACAACTCAGAGTAAAAAATGTTAGAACTATTGTAAAATTTGACCCAAAACAGCAAGAAAAATTAAACGCATATGCGCTATAATTGGGCATTTTATAAACTCCACAACAAGTTTTTGTTCAAAAGCCAAGTGAATATGAAGATTTAACCTATGATTATGCCGGATTTACGGTTGAGTGTCTCACATTGTTAAAATTTTAAATTCCGGAACTAAACCCATATGTCTTAAGCCCTTTACAACCAACCGTCTTTGTCATTCTTATCTACCGTTACACATTTTTGTATTGCACAATAAGAAGCAGGGCATCAAAACAGTCAAACATTTTCAACAATTTCGTGTATAATACCACACAAATGTCTGTTAAATTATCCTTCATATGTTTTGTCTCAAGGTTGGTGCGCTAAAAAGAAACCGAAGACTTAAATCGTTAAGACCGGACTGAGTAACCGGAAGCCAAAACACGTTGGTCAAACTGAATTGCTAAACACAAAATAAAATTATAAATTTTAATTATCACGCGCAGTCTACCGTTACGTACAATGTAATTAGAAGAAATTTTTGCAATTGTTATATTGTTAAATTTGTTTATATTAAGTGTGAGAAATAACAATAAATATTGTCTGAACAATGATGTAAGAAAACGTATGCCAAACGGATAACACAAATTTGTTTTCCAAGTACGAAAATGTACAGCGAACACAATAGTGTGTTCAAAAAAATAAATAACATATAACTTACTAGGATATTGAATCTAAAATTGTCGTTGTCGAGTCTGTCTATCCTTAAGTTTTATAAAAATGAAACGTTTATGAAACCTTTTATGTATAAAATGTGCGAGATATTTCTGCATCAAGGTTAAACTATATGAAATTGCAAGGTCGTCTAATTAAAATGTAATAACTGTAAATGGTATTACTTGGCATATAAGTAACACTTAATCATTTCGTCTTGCTGTGATAAAAGTCGACCAATTTCCAGAAGTAAAGACAAAGTTTTTTTAAAGACCCAGAAATCGGTGATGAACAAATTCCAATAGTCCAAAAATTAATCAGCACTTTTTTTGTTTATTAAATGTCCAAAGTCTTACAAAAACGTTTTTAAAAAAATTAATTACAACTATTAATAATGATTATAATCATAATTATTTGAACAAATATACAGGGTGTTTCTTAAATATTGCGAAAAAATTTGGGAAGTGATTACTTACCGAAAATTAAGGGGGTCTTTCATAAAAAAAAATTCCTTAGACGTCTCCTTTCGGAGTTACACTTCCCTAAAGAGGACCGGTAAAATGATGTTTTTATTTTATTTCTCAAATTTGTATAAATGCAGGAGAATGACATTTGGTAGATATTTTATGCTTATTGAAAGGTTTCCCATAGTAATATTTTTAATTATCTCCCACCTTCGCAAGGTGCCGAAAAGTGCGACCCCTGTTGGTTTGTTTAATCAGAACTTTTTGGAGGATTGAAATTTTGCAATTTAAATAAAAAAATCTAAAGAACAAGCTTTCAAAGAAAATTTTTTAAATTCCTAAATTTCAATACTCCAAAAAGTTCTGATAAAAAAACCAACAGGGGTCGCACTTTTCAGCTCCTTGTGTAGGTGGGAGATAATTAAAAATATTACTATGGGAAACCTTTTAATAAGTGCAAAACTTCTACCAAATGTCATTCTCCTACAACATCTCCAAATTTGAGAAATAAAATAAAAACCTAATCAAACCGCTCCTCTTTAGGGAGGTGTAACTCCAAAAGGAGACGTCTAAGTAAAAAAATATATATAAAACCCCTCCCTTAATTTTCGATAAGGAATTATCGCCCGAATTTTTCCGCAATATTTAAGAAACGCCCTATATATAACTTGAACTGTGGTAGTATTAAAAAAGTAAAATTTTTACTCTTATATACTGATTGTCCCACTTTGGTATTAAGTATTAAATTATTTAACTTAGGATAACGGAATTTGGTAGGTTTATATTACAAACAGTTTAATATCTTTTCGCACTACTGTGACATGTATTAATTCTTTTATTTTTCTATTGTGCCTTCAACTTTTTCAAATAGCAAACAGCAAACAGAAAAACAAACCAATAAAGAAACGTCGCAGTAGTGCCAAAAGATGTCAAATTGTTTATTATATAATTATATAAGCCTACTAATTTTCAATATTCCAAGTTGTTAGTTTACTTTAAAAAAGTTCAAGACATTTGAATAGCCTAACATTTCCTCTGGGTAATCATAAAACTCTGTTTTTTCATTTTGTTCTCTTAAAACAAATAATTTTGCATATCATAAAACATTTACTAACTTTCTGAAGATGCAGTTCTTACGAACATTTTTATTACTCACTGTTGTACGTATCTTAATCTCTATCTAAAAGTAATTGTTGCGAAAGTTCCAGTGACGATTTCTCCGTATCGAGTGAAAATAAATTAAAATGTTACTTTTACAACAATAGGAATACAAGTTTAAACAATTAATTATACGGTTAAATAAATTTTCGATACAGTTAAATCGATTTTATATTTGGGCAGTTATCGATGGTTTCAATAAATTCATTTTATGTAACAACTAAATTTAGAACAATTTGAACAGTTTTTTAATAATAATTATTAAATAATGTTTAATGATGTATAAGAACAGATCGACGTTTTATTAAATAAATATTTTTTATTAACAAATGTAATGATGCCCAAAATTGTCACTTTTGTGTAAGTCCAAAACTAACTTAAATCCTTTGACTACAAATTTTATACATTTGCTGATATAGTTTTAATAAATTTCAATAAATATTTCAAGAGTTTATTCTACTCATCAAAAAAGCTTCAGATTACATATTAACAAAGCCAATTAAGTGTGTCCTTTCTATTAAATGTTTGCGCTAGACTTTTGTGCAGAGAAATGGCATTCATTTGTTTAACATTAACTTTCATTCTATTGCAAAAACATAGGTATTAGCTATCGAAATTGGGGTATTTCAATATACTCTCATTTGTTCTACATAAATTTTATTGATTTAAATATACAATACCTATATGAAAGAGTTTTAATTAATTTTTACGAAAAAAAGTTGCTTTTCATATAAACTATTGAAATTGTAAATATTTAACTTAAATGTTTCTTTTTGTGTTTTCACGGTTACTTAAACTTTTGATGTATAACAACTTATAACAAATTAATGTAACACAATAAAAATACACAAAAAATTGGGTAAAGTGGTTAAATATGCAAATGTTATGTAAAACATTACATATTTGAGAAAAGTATCCACATTACTTTTTAGTTTTACGTTTGTTTGTCGGTAAATTTATGGGTAGTTCACACGGTGACATTTGATGTCGCGACATCGCTTGACAATCATATATTTGAGCGTCGCGACACCAAAATAAAAATGGTCGCTCTTGTCAATGCAGCAACGAGTGTTCTAGAGCAACTATACTTTGAATTCGCTATATTCGGGTATAGATTTGTCCCATAAACAAGGAAATTGTTGATAATGCTCTAAAATCGTTGGAACATCTATTGAGGAAATGATAAATTGAAAATCGATGACAAACAATTGTGTATTATGTGTCTGTTATGTCAAAATATAAAAGTATGGTAGGCTTACATCGTGGCATCGTTATTTTAATTGTTTAGTATTTATTTCTAACAAAAACATCATAAGAACTAAAATTTGTTGACAAAATCTACTTTTTCCTTTGGGGTCACCTTAAAAATAAAGTTTATACTAAGAGGCCGGAGAATATCGAAAATTTAAAAGATCGTATTAGAGAAGAGATGAAGTCTATTACATGCACCTGAAATAGTTGGGAGTGTTATTAATGGGTTTAAAAACAGAATTTATCATTGCCTAGCTGTAAATGGTTCACAGTTTGGACACTTGTAGATTTCGTCAAAAAAAAAATTAGTTCTTATGATGTTTTTGTTAGAAATGAATACTAGACAATTAAAATAATTTAAGAGTATATTTTTGCGTTTTTCTCAAAAAGTTGCTTAAGTAAGGATACTAAAGTTATTGAAAAGAGAGAAAAAGTTACTATCAAACGAGTATAATATAGATGTATCTTGTCATTAAAAAAAAAATTAATTTTTCTTCATTGCGCTTTTGTTATTCGAAAAAATGGAATTTAAATTTGGTCTTATGGTGGAAAATTAAATACTAAACAACTTTTATTCAAAATATTTTTCCCTAAAGTGGATATTTACTGAGATATATAGCATATTCCATACCTTTTGGACACACTGTATAGGTATTTCATATTATTTCTGCCCTAAGAATTCAATTCTGCATTAATAGGTACCTACTTAAAAATAACTGCGCCTAGATTTTTCAAACAAAAATACGCATTCAACAAGATGGATTGAATTACTTTTGCTTTTCAATGTTGCACTACCTCATTCTTATTCTTTAAAACCAATAATCTTAAAAAGATATAAAATAATAGTAAAACAAAACTATTATTGTTTGTTTAATTTATTAATCATAAATAAAACTGCAAACGATGAAGAGAAAACGGTCTTAAAATGCATTTCGTTAAGAGACCCCTCGAAAAATAAAACAAGTGAATTTAAAATAAGATTAATTATATTAATAAATGTATCACTTTATAACTATTTATCAAATAAATGTCTTTAGAGACATTGTTAAATTGCACCTTAAAAAGTTTTGGTTTAATTATGAAATACCCTGTATATCAACTATTATGATAAACGCGTGTGAGACAAAATAACAGCGTGATAATTTAAACATAAATGTGCAAAAGACTGAACTCAGGTTACATTCACGTTTCTAGATTAAAATGTCACAGCCATGTGGAGATGTTAACGCTCGTACAAGCGCGAAACCATCTTACAAATGTTATAATTGCATTAATTATTACCATTACTCACGTGGAAATAAATTGTTCAGTGATATTTGCATAGGTATACAATTTATGTACAATTAATGAACAAAATTAAACATTGTCAAAAAATAGTGCGAAAAGGAAGTTTGGTTTGATTTTTAAATCGACACCTAATCGCTGTTATTAATACGTAATTTGCTAATAATTCGGAAACTTTATTACCTTGGGAGAATGCAGAGTGACAAAATCCAATAATTAAAAGTACGATACCATAACAATACTTTGTCGATATACATTTCACAGGCCACATTGCTAATTTTATTGCATCACATTTATGAAACACAATCACTTTCCAAATCACCTGTTCTTTTGTCCTATTCCATAATTAAAACTAATCAACGTTCACTTTTGCATGCGTTATTCTCGATTGTTTGTGCTGTAACGAGCCCGCGTGTACAACACCGACCGAAGTCTCAACTGGAATGAAAGTCTTCGGCTGCCACCGCGAGTAAACACAGCTGAATACTTCAATTATTACCTTTACACTAGACAGGTGAGTTCCCTCGTACGTGACGTCATGATTTTGCTAAAACAGTTTGATGCCTTCATGGTATAAGAACCTAACGATGACTCCAAATAACGGTTTTACTCATGTTAACAGTTGTTGAGCCCTCAGGACATCAGTTACTATGTTAACAGTTAATATTTAAATCGCATGCCTACTATTATGTAATGTCAATGAAGTCCTCATTGTTTTAATTTCAAACAAAGTTCGATATCCAAGTCAAATTCTTAAATGCAAGCCACGAATCGACAATTACAATAAACTACATGCATAGGCTTGGTTTAACAGCTAGCACACTTAGATATGGCGATAATAGCAGTCGCATAAGCGCAATAAAAATGATCTACGTTCTGTTAACAAATTTTTTTACTGCTGCCCATCAGGGACGTAGCTATCATGAAAGAAACCAACGCAATGCGTAGAGACCCCCAGAGGTTTTGGGACCCTTTGATGGTCGATCTGTAAATAAAGGGATTTATTTCCGCGGAGGTGGTCCCCTTTCGGGTTCCTGTACTGCCACTTATTAGTCCAATGTACCCTGATGGTCCCTTAAAAGAGTCCTGGGTTTTTGAAAATTTCCAGAATTTTCTTTAAGGGTGTTTTCCTCAACTCTTCTTTGTTGACTTTTTCCATCCCTATAGAAGTGTTCGTCGATTGGATGTGAATCTTTCACACTGGCATACCTATTACGTGAAGAGGAGTTTCTTCTTCTTCACCACATCCTCTGCATATGTCAGTCTGTGAGAGCCCTATTATGTAGAAGTGTTTGTTTAGTCCACAGCGTCCTGTGACGAGTCCTGTGGTTGCTCTGAAAATAAAGGAATAGTAAGAATAAATAAATAAGTTGTTTAACTCGTGAAGCATAATCTTCTTAATCGGTTTCTCTTGTACCTTTCGGTGTCGAGGTATGCTCTTCTATTTCTGGATTAGGTTTTTCCACTCCTGTCTCTCGTTGACTAGCTGTGGTACATATCTCCAGCATTAATGGATTAATACTATTATTATAATGTAGTGTACATACCCATTCTCACGTAGAATTCAAAGACTTGGACACTAACACAAAAACAAAGAATACAGACACAGGAAATTAGATTCCTGAGAAGAATAGAGGGATGTAGACTGATCGATAAAATTAGTAAATAAAAGATCCAAAAATAAACGAGCAGTAATTGATACTTTAAAAAAATGGAGACGAATCGATTAAGATGGCTTGGACATCTACTACGTATACCAGGAAGTAGATACGCGAAAATAGGATGGAAAACGAAGATGGAGGAAAAAAGATATAGAGGAAGACCAAGAATAAAATGGAAAAAAGAAGTGAGGCAGAGACTAGAAGAGAACGGAGTCAGCTGGAGAGATGTGCCACAATTAGCTAACGATAGGCAGGAGTGTAGAAACTTAATGCAGTAATAGAAAGGCATACCTCGACTCCTCGGCACCGAAAAGTACAAGAGGACAAGAAGAGCCGATTAAGAAGCAGAAGAAGAAGATTATTTTATAAGGAATTCTCAATGAGATCATACAATTTCTAACAAACATACCAACTCCTATGATATTATAACATTCTAATGATCTCTAGATCATTTTGGTTTTTTTGGAACCTTGTTATATAATTAGATTCAGAATCAATACAAAAGTGTAACAATTTCATAAATAACACTGATCAACAATATTTCTCCAACATGGATAGAAACGTACTTCTAATAGTACTTTCTGAGCTGAATGTCTTGAAATGGTTCCATCATAATCGATTTATTTTGTTATTTACCCTAATATCTTCAAAAGAAATGAATTTCTTGATTCTGAAGGGTTGAGAAAACGAATTTAATTCTATCTTTCTACTTAAGTTTGGAAAATTTGCTGTGCTGTTGTAATAACATTAATGGCTGGATGAAAAAAGTAGGGACCACTTATGAATTAAAAGAACGGTTACTGTTCATAGATTCGTCAAAGTCAAGCTCGAAGGCTGCACTATTATACAATGGGAAATGGGAATGAAAAGATTTTAGTTCTAGTGGCACATTCCGTAGGCCTAAATGAACATGAAAATATAAAAAGAATCCTCAGAAGAGTGAATTACGAAGAGCACAAGTATGTTGTATGGATATTCGCTACTTCTATTACAAGTTACAAGTAATAGAGAAGTCATAGTGGTGATTTTGCAATGATTAATTCCTTAATGTAATGTTTGAAGATTATAACTCGTTTTGAGTTAATTATACAAACATCAAAAAACATGCAAAGAAAATATTTGTAAAAAAAAGAAATATCCAACACGGAAGACTCCTACACTGAAAATTACGTGTTTAGATGTGATATCTCAGTTCTACTTTATATATTTGACAGAATAGGGATAAAAAATTGTAATTTGCAAAAATGTGCTATTTCTCATCCTCCTGCTAGCCTAATTTTTTCGTTCCGCCCACTTTACGTGCTGACTACATTTCTTTCGTACCGTTTACCATTGAATGAAAAGCAATAAAAAGAGATATCTTTTTATTCAATGGTTCGTACATTCTTTAGTAAGTTAGGATTCTTCTTCTATGGTTAGGATTTAAATTTACCTCAAACCAGCAGAATAGATGCTGCCACCTACAATATTTTGCAAAAACTACTTCACGCACTGTTTACATAAGCAGAAAGCTATAATCATTACGTACCGTACATTGAACTCGTAAATGTATTTTGTTAATTATGTTTAAATCCAATTCCTTGTTTATCATGTAATGAAAGTGTTCTTAATTATTTGGTATTCATTATAATAAACAAAATGTGTTTTCACCACTACGAAAGTAATATTCGAATTTTCCTTAAAAAGTGATACAGTGAAAATTTAGATTTTCATCTGTGATAATGTGAGCAACTCACTAATAATATCGGATAAAAATATAAACGAGAATTGAAAAGTTATGGACCGGTAAGTGGTGTGAGTAAATATTATAATTTAGCCGTTAAGCTTATTTTAAACTTATTGCAGTGAATTTGCTACTGGTCAGGGTAGTGGTGAACCTCAAGAATCTCATCAGAAAGAAGCAAAGGGTGTCGAAGAAACCCCTCAACCTCCTAGCCCAAATGCATTAAAAGTAGCCGCAACAGAATGCCTTAATAGCTGGATATATTATTTACAAGTTCGTAATACAGGTTATTATTTGAGATATTGTTGTTCATTTGGTTGTTTGTTATAGATGTTAAACAGCGTATGTTCAGCAGGATTTCGTTTATCACAATCTCTCTATAATCTCGCTCAATTTCAAAACCTTCCATTAGCTTCACAGTGCCAAGGGAGTTGGGAAGAATTAACCAAAGCGACTACTATAGCAAGTCATACGGTAAAAACACATATTGCAGCAGCTATGCAGGATATGATCATTGGAGAAACATTTACTGAATTCGATTCTCAGCGTCAGCAAGAACACAACCAACAAATAATAACAGAAAATTTACTCACATTTATTAATCTACAGTATCAGTTTTCAATAGCAAGTTGTGAGTGTTTAGGTCCAATGGCAATGTGCCCTTCTTGTCAGACAACTCCAGGTGGTCAACATGATCCGGAATGCAGTATGGCTGCACTTCAGCAGTGTTTTGCACAATTGTTCACCCAAGAAGTGCGTTCTCAGATGTCTAGTCCTCATTTTTCTATCGATCGTGCTTCCTTAGATAGCCCCAAAGGTCCAGAAGTAATGAAGTCACTCTCTGAATACCCTCGTCAACACAGTCCTCTCAATCCAAACCCTGAACCTCGTGGCTCGTCTCCTTTTCAAGAGACATACCGTGGACCAAGCCCCATTCATGGTTTTACCGACACAATTCGTTGTCCCGGCCATTTTGATACACTAAGGGGTCCTTTTCCAAATCCTGGCCAGCTGCATTCCATGAAATCGCCTTTTCCTGGCCGTGGATCTCGATCTCCCTTGCATTTTCCGCTATTTCCTTTGTCTGGTCAGCGAAGATGGTCTGAAGCTGCAGCTAGTGATGTTAGTGGTGAAAGTGGAGATAGCACAATGAGAAGATGGTCCATGCCGTGGGACTGTGGTAGAGTGGAAAGTACACCATGGCAACAAAGATATTTACCATCAAAATTGGCTGTGCCTGTTCCAGGAACATCTCAGGATCGCAGTAGAAGTACCACACCAGGTAGGTAAATTTATTCAATTGCTTTAAATAAACACAGATAAAAAAAACAAAACACTGCACAGAGTGTACCACTTAATTGTGGCTATTGTGGGAATCTTGCATAATCTAAGAGATAGAGATTTGGTTAACTTAACAAAAAGTAAGCTCAATCTGTAGTGATTGTCAGATGTTTTAAAAAAATGCCTAATGAACCAATGGAAGCAATTTTTTGTTTGTTTAAATTAAAAGCTTCCAGTTTTCTTAAACCAATTTCAGCTTTTACGTTTGAATTGTTACAGAGGCGTTACCTTCTCAACCTGGAACAATAGCTAGTGGTGAAGGCTTGGCAGAAGCAATCCAGTTACTTTCTTGTAGACCCATGCGTTGTGCAATTCCACATGGCCTTGTACCGGGACAATCTGCTCAAAGTATACCGTATGGTGCGAATCCATGGCCTGAAGTTCATGATGATCGAATGCATAGACGAGTCTATCCTAGTCCATTACAAAGGTTTGTTGTTTTTTTTTATAACTTCTATGAATATGTACAGGGTGGACCAAATTTATAAAAATATAACAAAATTTGTGTTTTATCGCCTTTAAATATTAAAATTATCACAATTTTGCATTTTTTGTGAATTGGCCTTATTTTATCATTAATGTGTTCAATAACGTTTGTTTGCCAATGTTTAAATTCAGTTTATACACTAAAAATCTATTTTAAATTCATTTTATACACCAAAATCCATTTCAAATTCATGTTATACACCAAAAATCCATTTTATATTTATTTTATACACCAAAAATCCATTTTAAATTCATTTTATACACCAAAAATCCATTTTAAATTCATTTTATACACCAAAAATTCATTTTAAACACCAAAGATCCATTTTAAATTCATTTTATACACCAAAAATTTATTTTAAGTTCATTTTATATACAAAAAATCCATTTTAAATTCATTTTATACACCAAACATTAATTTTATACACCAAAAATTCATTTTATATACCAAAAATCCATTTTAAATTCATTTTATACACCAAAAATTTATTTTAAGTTCATTTTATATACAAAAAATTCATTTTAAATTCATTTTATACACCAAACATTCATTTTATACACCAAAAATTCATTTTATATACCAAAAATCCATTTTAAATTTATTTTATACACCAAAAATCCATTTTAAATTTATTTTATACACCAAAAATCCATTTTAAATTCATTTTATACACCAAAAAATCATTTTAAACACCAAAGATCCATTTTAAATTCATTTTATACACCAAAAATTTATTTTAAGTTCATTTTATATACAAAAAAATCCATTTTAAATTCATTTTATACACCAAAAATTCATTTTATATACAAAAAATCCATTTTAAATTCATTTTATACACCAAACATTCATTTTATACACCAAAAATTCATTTTATATACCAAAAATCCATTTTAAATTCATTTTATACACCAAAAATTTATTTTAAGTTCATTTTATATACAAAAAATCCATTTTAAATTCATTTTATACACCAAACATTCATTTTATACACCAAAAATTCATTTTATATACCAAAAATCCATTTTAAATTCATTTTATATACCAAAAATCCATTTTAAATTCATTTTATATACCAAAAATCTATTTTAAATTCATTTTATACACTAAAAATCCATTTTCAATTCATTTTATCTACCAAAAATTAATTTTATACACCAAAAATTAATTTTATATACCAAAAATCCATTTTAAATTCATGTTATACTCCAAAAATCTATTTTAAATTCATTTTATGTACCAAAAATTCATTTTATACACCAAAAATTCATTTTATATACCACAAATCCATTTTAAAATGATTTTATACACCAAAAATCCATTTTAAATAGTCATTTTATTTATAATGTAAATAGTTTACATATATTATTTTTTTTAAATTAAAATATCAGATTTCTTAAGATACATATGTAAATATGGTGTGTTTATTTTCAGGGGCACGTGGCAGTCTGTTGATGTGCCCCAAACCAGCGGTATGTCTGTAACCGAACATTATGATATATTTCCACCTGGACTTCCTTTGACTTCTCGAAAAAGCAGTTCATCTACAGATTCTTCCTCATGTCTTTCCATTCATAGTCGATCTACTACCAGTTCTTCAGAACGTGGCTCGGAAAGTGTTAGTAGTGGAGGGGTAAGTCATTTGTTTAAAAAAATGTACTTTTGTTTTTCAATTAAGCATAAAAATCTGTATAAAAAACCTATATAACATTTTGTTCTAATTTAATAAATAAAAAAGTTATAGCAAATTTTCAAAAATGATGAAATTTCGTTTTTCGTATGTTTCCGTCGACCCCCTTTTAAACTTAATTATTACTATACGGACTGGTATAGTGGAGTACTTTTCTTGCAGGATGCTGTACGGCTACACACAAATCTATATTCCATTTGGAGTGGCAGCGATCATCTTCCATTCATTCGTCTACCAGAATCGCAAGAACCACAGGACGACAGTGACACTGAAAATACTCCTACGGATCAAGTCAAACAACCCATGTTTCCGAAACCCACCTAATCGTATCGGAACGCAATGCAATTACATACAACACCAGTATTATCGGTTGACGTTGTGACAATCACTGTTAAATGTACCAATTTACTGCTAAAGTAAGATTTTTTTATTTATTATAGAAAATCTGTGGTAAATGTTTATAAAAGATGCCTAAAGCTCTTATACTGGCAAGCGTTACATTATAGGAGTTGTTATCGGTACTATCACAATGTGGAGATTTCGTATCGACAGCAATAGTATGATATTTAGTGGCTTGTGTTTTGCAGACAATCTAGTGAAAAAATATCTTTTTAATATTCCTGTGTAACTCCATTTATTGCTAAAGCCTTGAAATCGGTTAAAGCTTGCTTCAAAAAATTTTAAGTGATTGTTTTCAAAAACATCTGGATGTAGTTCTCAATATTGCCAAAAGTGTTCTTGTCAATCAATTCAAACAAAGAAAAATAATATACATAATACGTATGTAATAGGGAGTTGATGACACAAAGTATCACAGAATATAGAGAACAATGAATAATTATTTGATTCGTTGTTTGTTTTAACACTTTTATGAAACTAAATAATTATATTCTAAAACATTTTACACTTAAGAGCTCCTTCACACACATGTCTTTCTGTCAAAATACTTGGCTCTGAACCGCGCAACTAATGGAGACCTGCGCTTTATAAGACACAAACAATTGCTAAGATGAAAATGAAATATGCAAGATAAAACAAAATAATTTTGAATGATGTGCACCAAAAGGCAAGAGCCCTCAAAAAAATTTGCTCCAGGCCCTGCACCGCGTTTGATGGGCCCTCTTGAATAAAGTAGATGAAGGAGAAATAGATAAATCTGATTACTAATAGAAGAGAAGAATCTGCTAAAAATTTTCCAACCAGTGACTCACAAGGTCACTCCTAAGACTTCAATTGTTTTATGAAAGTGTCAAGTAGTGTCACTGTAGACTCCCGCTTTACCCCCTCTCCTGTGCTGTTTATTGGTTGCACTCAGTACTGTTTATTCAATTGTTTTTACTTGTATTAACCAGTACAAATAACAGCATTTTTCTACAGTTACATTGTAATACTGATCGCATCATAAAAAAGAGTGCAAATAAGTCGTTTTAATATGCACAGGTTTACCTACGAAATTGTTTGCTTGTTCTGAAATCGGCCGTCATACCTACTCTAAATAAACTGTTGTACGAATCAAGTCATAGTGTGCAGTAGCTCTTAATCTACAGGGTGATTTAAATTCGAGGGCGACCATGGGGATCTCGCTTATTACTGAAGATAGAGGGTAGGTTTAAATTTGGCAAAGTTGCTAAATTTTATGCTCATCAATAATATTAAAACAGATTTGAAATATCTTCAACTGTTTTTTAAAAAAAAATTAAAAAACTGAAAAAAATACTTTTCGTTTTTTTGCTGTAAATTTTTTGTTTATTTATATTTTTCAAATCTGTAAAAACTTTTACTTGGCCACTTTTTATTTTACTTTTAATGGTGCCATCAATTTTTTGCTGTGCCGATTCCGTTTTGTTTTATAGGTACTAACTTTTTAATTTCTTATGGTCGGCAAACTTGATTTTCATCTAGTTAGCTAGAACTTATTTTTCTGATTTCAAAAAATGTATTACATGATTGTTATTTACATAAACAACATACATAAGAAAAAGGTTTTCATTTATTCAAAGTATCTAATAACTAGATGAAAATCAAGTTTGTCGCCTATAAGAAATTAAAAAGTTAGTACCTACCTGTAAAACAAAACGGAATCGGCACAACAAAAAATTGATGGCACCATTAAAGGTAAAATTAAGAGTGGCCATGTAAAAGTTTTTACAGATTTAATAAAAAAATTATAAATAAAAAAGTTATAGCAAAAAAGCGAAGTAATTTTTTCAGTTTTTTTAAATTTTTCAAAAACAGTTGAAGATATTTCAAATCTGTTTTAATATCATTGTTGAGCATAAAATTTAGCAACTTTGCCAAATTTAAACCTACCCTCTATCTTCAGTAATAAGCGAAATCCCCATGGTCGCCCTCGAATTTGAATCACCCTGTATATGTCTCCCACTGCCTGCTAACTTCATATTTTCTAAAAGTTTTCTAGCATCGTATGCGTATCACTCTTCTGTTCAACAATTGGAAATAATACAAATTTTGTATTGATATTTAAAAGAGAAATTTTTATTGTCTTAAGGTGCACCGATTACGTCATTCAGTAACTATGAAAAATGATCGTGTTCACAGTTTTACCAAGCGACATTCTCAGCCTTTTAATATCAATAAAAATCCACAGGAATAGGAATAATAGCTTTGCTCCAATGTGAGCTTTACTTTTGTACAGCAACATTAACAGGAATAATGGAGCCTGAGCTTTAAAAAAAAGATGATATGTCCTGGATTACTCATAAATTGATGTTACTGTGATATGATTTAATGTTTTATTTACTAAAATTATTTGTGTTGGTAACTTTAAAAGAGTGTCAATACTGATTGGTCCTTTCAAAAACAACTAATTCGTTTGAGAGCTGGTTTGACTTGTGTCACTTTTAAAATGACCAATTAAATTGTTTTTGACATTTTCATCTGTTTTGACCGGATGTTTGTAGTTATTGGCGATTATTATTATAGTTGATTTTAAACTAGGTGTTACTATTGCGAGCTGTTTTTTTTTAACAGCGAAGTAAACAATATTTATTATTATTATGTACCAAATAGTGTAGCCTATAAGATTTCGATGGACCAAAGTTCTTGCTGTTAACAAATATTGTTTTTTAAAAATTATTTCACCTCATGTACTTACATAGAATACTAATTGTGGGCATTACCATATACACATTAGATTTTAACTAATAATTATATCTTGGTAAGATATACAACGTTGCCAAAATTTTTAACTGAAACTTTGCTACATGCAACTCACATGCAATTCACATTTTTTTTTATTATGTAGCAATGTTTTGTCTACATTAACCACAAAATCTGCAACTGAAGAGATTGATACCAGAGTATTTTAAGCCTAATTTGTAGGGCTAAAAAACTCCCAAGCCCACCACACTTCAAGTATAAAATTATGATAAAATTAGTAAACCAATAGTTCGTCCTATGTTGTAAGGACTTCTTTAAAACAAATCAAAATGTGTTGTTGGTGATAAAATGGCATTCAAACAAAGATTCGTTTAAAAACTGCATAAGGAAAATGGAGAATGTAGAGTATAAATTCTATTATTTTATCATTATAATTATAATATGATTCAAAATGAAATTTAAATTATTCAAATAATTATGTTTAAAATGTTTTCCAATTAATAATGCCATTGCCAATATCAATAAATATTTGAATAAATATATTTAGTGTATAAAGATAGAGAATGGTTTGCATGTAACTTAATACCATTTCATTAATCGACTTTTAATTAACAGTATTTGTCAGACACTGTTAAATGTTAATAATAATTATTATTAGTAGTAACTAAGTTCCTCACTCTTCGTAGATGCTAAAAAGGGCATTTTTAGTAGCATGTAATAGCTACAAAGCAGGTATTTGTTGGCCAGTTATTTTAAAGGCTATTAATAATAACTTTTAGGTGTTTATTTATTTTATATTGCATGGAACTCGGCTTAACTTGGTCTTAGTATCAGTTTAATAGATGTTATGTATTTTACTGTTTAACAAATGATGACACTAATTAAACATTTGATAACTAAAAACAAAAAGTAGTGTTGCAAGTCTGGATATGTATCAAAATGGCAATTGTTTTACCATTTGTGGCCAGTTTAAATCGTTTTCAGAATTAAACTTAAAATTATGCTGGTACATAGTGCATACTTTTACATTTTAAAATGTAACAAAGTGCCAAAAATCCTATTTGTTAGATTAGTTTAACAGTAATAATCACATAGGTATTTATTATTGTTTAATATATGTACATAAACCATAAATATTATGGATATTGTGGTTAATGTTGATTGAAAAATAACTCGAATCATTATTAATTTTTAGCAAACATATTCAGATTTGAATATAATGAATGCCATCAG
This sequence comes from Elmis aenea, assembly GCA_947652605.1. Lineage (NCBI taxonomy): Eukaryota > Metazoa > Arthropoda > Insecta > Coleoptera > Elmidae > Elmis > Elmis aenea. The sequence continues at coordinate 6,075,015 of OX393577.1, read as the reverse complement.
TAGCATAATTGCTAAAAAGTAAGTAATATTATTCCATGATACATAATTCTAAATGTTTCTTGTAATTGTTTAAAGTTCGGCTAGTTCTAGTTTTTTCGTTGTCATTTTTAGTAAGTGTTTAAAGCCAGTCTGACATAACATTTAACAAAATAATCAAGTGTGAATTTTTATATTGCGTATTTACCACTTGGAACACACTGAGTATTTGCGTGACTAACTATAGTCTTGTCTTTGCCATTACCAATCCGTTGTTTGGTCGCAACGCCCAAATATGTGATCTTATGCGCAGGCGCAAAAATGGGCAGTTTTTCAAGACCAATCGGTGTTAAATAATTTCTTTTGCATAAATCTGAATGGTTACATATATTATAGATGTTGTAAACTTTAATCTTCTAGAAATTTAAAATGCTTTTGATATTCTAGTCATGTATGTAGACTATATTTAGATGTAAATCGTTGACTTTTTATATAACGTTTGTCTGGTACAAACGTATTTACACTTTTTATACTTTTTTATCGTCTATACTGTTATATCTAAAATGGTTTAGCTTAAATTATTTATTGGTATTTAGGTAAAAATTAAATACTTTATTGTACGATTTATGTTTGTAAAATTTTAACATTGAAAATATATGTCTTATTTAAATGTTATTGTTATTAATTATTGCCTCTCGTGTCCTATCATTGTAACTTTTGTTATAGCTATATCAAGTATTATAGGCCTTTAAGAAGAATTTTGTGAATAACTGCAAAGTATAATTGAAGACCTTGGTGCAAGAAGGGGATATGTGCAAAAATGTAAAAAAAAAACTTGTACAGAAATGGGTTTTAAAATATGCGCTTTTCATATGATGCAAATGTGGGATAAGTAGGGCTTATAGAAATTATTTTTCTAAGCCCTACTTATCCCACATTTGCACCATATGAAAAGCGCAAATTTTAAAATCCATTTCTGTACAAGTCTTATTTTTTTACTTTTTTGCACATATCCCCTTCTTGCACCAAGGTCTTCAATTACAGAAAGTCATTGTGAGGCAGTTTTATGGAACTTAGCCCCAACAAGCTGGTGTGGCCACCAAATGACTTACCATATATTGTATGTAGCTTCGTATGTGTGATTGTGTATCTGTGGGTATAAAAATTATAATTAACCTCATTTTTGTAAATGACGTTTAATGCAAGTATCATATTTATGACATACAGGGTGTCCCAGGTAACATTCCACATTGGGGATCTCTCTTATTATAAGAGATACAGGTGTATTTAAATTAGATGAATTATTCCCAAGTATGAGAGGAGCTACAATCAATTTTTAAAAGTACAAAATTCCTCTTACTTCAGATATTATAGCAAAAAATATGAAAATGTTGAATTTCTTTTTTCGTCTTCATCATTAGATCAATTTTATTAGTACTTTCTTTTGGTACGTTTTAATGGAGAATGTAACTGTTATTTTGGATTTTTTTAATCACTTACCATTTTTGAGATTTTACCACTAACTACATTTTTTCTTATGGGCCGCGAAGTTGACTATGAAACAGTTAAATACGCTTTTTTCTTTTTTTTAAATAAGATATTACTTGTTATATCTATTTTTATAAATAAGTCGCAAAATTAAGAATAATCGTATTTACCAATCACTTATCAAGCTATCTATGAAAATAAAAACAAAAAACAACCAACTAAATGTCAAATAACAGTATCAGTTGTCTGCAGTATCATTTATTAGAATTTTATAGTATGGTTGTGTAATCCGATAGTTGTATTTTGTTTCCTTTTTCCTAGATTGCTTGATGAGTAATTGGTAAAAAACGGTTTTTCTTGATTTAGTGACTTATTTATAAAAATAGATATGGCAAGTAGTATCTCATTAAAAAGAGAAAAAAAGCACATTTACCTATTCCTTAGCCAACTTCGTGACCCATAAGAAAAAATTTAATTAGGGGTAATATCTCAAAAATAGTGTGTTTAAAAAAATCTAAAATAACAGATATATTCTACACAAAAAAGTACCTTAAGAAGGTACAAATAAAAATGTTCTAATGTTTAAGATAATTAAGTTATGAGAGAAAAAAGAAATTCAACATTTTCATATTTTTTGCCATAACATCTGAAGTACGAGGAATTTTCTACTTTTAAAAATTGACCGTAGCTCCTCTCATTTCTAAGAGATACAGGTTTGCTTAAATTAGATGAATTATTTCTAAGTATAATTCATCTAATTTAAGCAAACCTGCATCTCTTATGATAAGCGATATCCCCATGCTAGAAATATTATCTGGGACCATGGGCGTACGCAGAAAAATTTTCAGGGAGCAAATGACAATATATAAATTTTAATTTAGTCTTAATTTTTATGATTTGTTTTTACAAGTACCATTTTTTACTCGATCCCAGGGGGGGAGGCAAGTTCCCCGTTTGCCCTCCCCTGCGGACGCTTATGTCTGGGACACCCTGTATAAACAACCACACAAAATCATATTTTTTTAACAGGGAATCTGGCAACAATTTTTTAAAATAAATATACATTTTAAGATGATTTCAGGCTCTGGGTCTTCTTTACAGAGCTGGGGAAAGGAGAGTGCAGGGGGTGTATCGCACATGGCCCTGCGGGTAGCACAGTTCTGCACCGGCAATGTTTTTTTTATAATAAATTAGATTTGAAAAAAACACATTTACTCTTAATTTTCAGCCCCGAATAAATTTTCGCACACCCTATGACTGGGTCTGCCTCTTCACAAGTAAATAATACAGTGATAAAATTTCACCTTTACGATGTGGCTCAATTAGTTTTTTTTAACAAAAAAATCCAGTAAGATTTCAATACATCTTTAATAAAAATCGTATAATTAATATTTATAAAATTTCGAAATATACAAATATATGTGCCTCATTTAAATCTAATACTGTCCAATTATCAAACACCTTACCCTATATCAGTATTACTAGCTATAAACTAATCATTTGTACATCTAAATCTAATAACAATAAAATTAATCTCTTAAACATTATTAAATTAATAATATTTTACATCTTCTTTAAAATAAGTTTTAAAGGCGTAAACTATAATAAAGGTATCCAATGAGATGCTACATCATCCAATCTTGTTGTACTTACGAAAGCAAAGAGGAGATTGCAACTAACTATTTTTAAGCATAATATTGTACAATATATGAAACGACGCAAAATACTTATTTAAGACTAACATTCACAGAGTATCATCGTAGTCAAAATTTTCACCATAATCCAAGTCCGCATCAGTCATATAGGCATCAGCCGATAGTTCGTCCTTCAGGGAACATTGTCTGCATCTAAATATTGAAAGAGTTTGTACCAATTAATATTACAATGAAGCTGTAAATACATTTTATAATGTGATGTGGTAATTAATGTAATTAATTGCACAATTTTAACAATTTTGTGCCTTGATAAAATATTCAAACAATATTAGCTTTTAAAAATTTACAACTTTACATTTAAATCTTACTTAGTAATATGCTAAAAACATGAATATCAACACCACATAAGTACATATTTAATATTTACACTGTTATCAATGTGCCCAATAAAGGGTTTTTACAAAAATTTGTTTCATAATACTATTTTCAAATATTAATTCATATATTTTGAATTGGTTATTGTTTAAAATTTTGCATCTTGGTTGCAATATGATTGTTTACGCGCTTTAAATTGATTTTTAGTATTTTATAAATCGGAAAGTGTCATTGCACACTTTTAAATTCGAAACATATGCTTATACAAACAATTTATTGAAAGTGTTAAGCTTTAGAATATAAATAGGGGGGTTTTTCAACATAATGAACTGGCAATTTTGCAACATATTAATATTTACTAGAACTGACATTAAAAATAGAAAAGAAAATATATTATAACCTCAAATTTATTATGACACAAATAATGAATTACTTTAGTGTACAGGGTGGTCCAAAATCGATGGGATTGTATGGGTTTCTCGCTTAATGGTCAAGATAGAGAAACGGTTAAATTACCAAAAATGTGCAGTTTTTTGAGACAAGCTCAGAACAATTTTCAAAAATATTCTATCATTTCCGGTTTTGGAGTTATCGGAAAAAAAACCTGTTTTTTTGTCATATTTATAACGTCATAGCTCCGTTATTGCTGTAAAAATCGAAAAGAAATAGCAAGAATATTTTTAGATATTTTATTGTAAAATTCAATGATACTAAAAAAAAAGTTTTAACGCATGCCTTTAAAAAGTTATGACACAAAATTACGTTTTTTTATATGGAAGCTTTAGTTGGCCATGATGTATTTAAATTCCATATTTTTATCTCATTCCAAATTTATAAGGATTGATGTATTTATTTTTAATAATACGCAAGTTACAAAGGTTTTTTAGTTTTCTTTTAAGAAAAACAGTAGGCTATGAAAACAAAAGAAAACAAGGTGTGGCAGATTTAGTTTATTTACTGGATGTATGAAAATAATTTACCTGCTTTCATTAATTCCATAATTTATGCAGTTTTCACCTATGCACTCGCAACATCCATCATAAAACCATCGGTAACTTGATGCCCCCATCGACTGGCAATGGTTCCTGCATTTATTTGAACTCAAACATTGTGACATAAAGGCCACGGTACAATTTAATGTAGTCATATTTGCTTTAATTGGAGCTACTTCCTGCTCCACACTTTCTGTAAATAATATTAATGACAATTAATAAATAAATAAACTTTTAGCTACAATTATTTGCATGTAATATGTTAATACGAAAAAATTCAGGAGGTAATTCCTTATCGAAAATTAAGGGGGACTTTTATATAATTTTTTCTCTTAGATGCCTCCTTTCAGAGTTACACCCCCCAAAAGGGGTGAGGTAAAATTAGATTTTTATTTTATTTCTCAAATTTGGATACATGTAGGAGAATGATTATTTGGTATATGTTTTGTACTTATTAAAAGCTTTCTTGTAGTTATATATTTAATCATCTCCCACCTTCACAGGGGGTTGAAAAGTGCGACCCCTGTTGGTTTTTTAATCAGAACTTTTTGTATGCCTGAAATTTTGCAATTTAAAAATTTTATTTAAAAGGTTCATTTATTTAGAAACTTTTTTATTATTTCTTTTCCTCCAAAACCTAGTTTTTGAGTAAAAATTTTTTTTTTATGGTATTAATGCGTATACCCAAGTTATAAGACTTTATTAACAACCTTTTTTTTAATAATATCAGTAATTTCTAGTGGTACATACGTAAATGTAATTTTATTTCCTTCTTTGGAGCGAAAATCTCCAAATCAACAGGATAGGTAAAGCTTTTCCAACGATCATGAGGATCGGGATACTCTGTAAGAACTTGGAATAGTCCTGAGACTTTTTCTGCAAAATCCTCAACATGGGACTGTTTACTAAGCGAACTTCCTCCCGTATCATTAGGTTTTGGACACATATCTGTAAATTATGAATCGTTAACATCGATCATACTTACACACTCTAGTAATCAAAATGGCTCACCTACACACGAACAGCATTCGCTGTACAAATAACTTAGACAGCTAAAACATTCCTTGCAGCAAGTGCAGTTTTTTAAATCACATTTGCATGACTGGGTTAGCAAGCATTTGCTTACGACGCTGCCACAGACTGCCTCATTGCAACTTTCTGCTTGATGTATAACAAAAACAAATCCTATTACTAACAAAGTAATTCCTGCTATCCATTGCAACATGGCGTCGCTAAAAAAAATAAAAATGTATTTAACTTGAACAATAGGTATTGGAAATCATATTTCAAACAGATAAAAAATAATTTATTAAGTAAATATAAATCACATATTTATTTGTAATTATTACAGATCAACAATATATCTGTTATAAATAGGCACACATTCATTTGTAATTACCACAGATCAACAATATATCTGTTATAAGTAGGCATATTACTTTAAACAAGAATGGGTATAAATTTCAAATGTATCTATGTTTAATAATACAACAAAATAATTATTTTTATTAAGACACCAAAAATATATAATGAAATACAGATATAAACCAACAAATTCCACATACAACAAGACACTGTATACAGGGTGATTTTTCCTAATACATACTATGATCTGAGGGACTTTTAAAAGAGATTAAAAAAATTGGGAAAATAATACAGAACTATAAGCGGAAGTAATGGAGATTTAAAAACTTTAAATACAAGGCTTAAAATACTTGCCAAAATGTAATTTGTGTTATTTGTTAGTTAAAGGTGATACAAAAAATTTAAAATTGTGAATAATTTTAAGCCAACTAGCATCAGTAAGCAATAAGCATATTTAATTTATGAGATACAACATAAAATTAATTTTTTTGAATGGAAACTGCAGTTGGCTGTGACTTGCCAATGACAAAATCAATGCTGTTATTTATATAAACAAAAAGTTATGAGAATTTCTAATTTTACTTACAGAAAATATATAGTTACAATTCCTCACAATTTTAGAAATATTGAAATACATCATTACACTTAAATTACTGTCAGAATTTATATACAATAAAAACAAATTAATTTTGTAAAAAGGACCCCACTCTAGGGCTAAAAACGGCCCCGAATCCAATATATAAAGCACGTCAACGAATTTTGAGTGGCAGCTTTAATTAAAAAGTTCTATGCGAGTTTTAAAAAAATTGAAAACTACCTACTGATTTAAAAAAAAAGAAGGAAAAAGGAAAGTTCTATGTATTTTATGATAATATTTTTTTTTTTAAGTGTACCCAATCTACCTAAAAATGTAGGCCAGTGTCGATCATTTTTTATTATTTACATTTTTTTTTCGTCTCGCGGATAATTGAAAAAAAAAGTTTTCCTAATTTAATTACATCATACCAACTACAGTACATCGTAAAAGCTACAAAAGTAATAGTTGCGTTAAAAATAATCCACCATCAATTTTGGCATAGACAAGTATTTCAATTAAAAGTCTTTTAAATCAAGAATTGATTTTGATGATTTCAAAACTACTTAGAACTATTGAATCAGGGGTATTTGGAGGTAATATCCATGAATAGAAAACGCATTTTTTTTTTAGGTGCGTCGCAAAACAATTAAATAAACATGTTTATTAAATTACACATTAATTAAACATTTATTAAACTGTATAAATGACGATATGTTTATGTAAAACTGGATAAAATGTGGGTAAAGGAATGAAATAAAGGGGCACTCCACAAAGTGAGTGTGATATAATTTACAATTTAATGTTGTCACATAATTTTAATAAATTTTGAACTGGTTCATAAACTACACAAAAACTTGGAAGAACAACAAAATTAATAATTTAATTTAAATAACAGAATTAGTTTTGTCGTAGCTTCGATGGGACAAGAATAAATTAGTGGAAAAAGTTCTATAATAGTTATTTTACTGCATAATCATCTGAATTATGATTATTATCGTCTGTTTTGATGCATCATTAAGCCATCATGTGCTCTAAATTAACACTTTCATCAAGTAACGTTACTTCAATAATTCACAAAATCCTCGCCGATAACTTATATAACTTTTTTGAATATCCTCGAACATCGACCAATAATATCGCACATACTTGCAAAACTTAAACCGCGTAATTAACAAATAGACCCTCGGGCAATTAAAATAAATTATGACCATGAATTGTACTGCACACCTACACGCGTTGTAGAAACAAAGCAATTTACTTAAATTAGTAAGTGCACTCACCCTTCAAATGTGTTTCCGTCTTTCGATTTTCATAAATTCACATGCACTCTACTAACACAAAATATTTTGAGAAACTCAGCAGCATCATGCTTCTCGAGAGAAACTTGTTTTGCTACTGTTCTTTCCCCACCAGTATTTAATTTCCAGCGGCAAGTTTGAAGCCTTAATTACTTAAATTATATATTCAAATGTATAGTAACATGCGCGGTAATTCCTGATTTGTATATATCGTATTATTCACTTGCCTTTTGTATGTAATAAAACGTTTTAATGCGTCTCTGAGTGTACACTACTCTCTGTTCAAATAATAGCGTAGAACAACTCCCGGACAAGTTGTTCGGGCAGGTACACTACACCTGGAGATCTTTCAGTATGCTAGGAATGCGTTTATTGTGACCTACGGATGACCACCTACATCGTTGTTTTCCTTTTAGTCTGAACGGCTAACTCTAATCAATGAAATATCTAGCTGCATCCGCAAGCCTATTGTTATTATATAATCCCAAACAAATAAACGATTATTTCATTGGTAATAATAAAATTGTTACAAGCGCTTGATTTAATAATCACTTCTTTACTTGTAAATTTAAAATACTTAGAAAGAAGTGGCAAATAACAAATTCAAGAAAAACATGAAATAAATTATTACAATCAATATTTACAGTAAATAAATAATAACTTTAAAGTACGTAATGTTTTTCAACATTTGATGTTCACAATGGCATTGCGGTCCAGTGAAATAAAGACATGTAAAGTTAACTCACAGCCCCATTTAACCGTTTGATTTTTACCTGACTGGCAATTAGGCTACTTTAAACTAATGTAGATTCTGAGAACTGTTTCCCTGTTTTAGATTTGTTCAGTAGGTTAATGGCACCCAGCAACATCTTAATTCTACAATGACGAGGACAATAATAATATTGTTTAGTAGAGTATACATCTAATGTTACCTCTTTCCACGTTTTTGTGTTGAGTGAAAAGGTGTAGATTTCTTAAAGAACCTTTTATTATTAGTGCGTTTTTGTATGTTTCTACTGTTTAGTGGTTTGGAGAAATTTTAATAACTCCCGTTTTTTACTTTTGTCTTATTTTTTGTCTACTAATTCTTTTAGTTCTGCGAAATTTTATGACTAGGTTTACAACAGGTAGAAATATTTTTAAAGGAAAGTGAGTGATGAAGGTGTTTGGCTTTGGGTCGATGTTAATAGTCTAAGTTGGACTTTTGGGTTTAGTTTGTCTACAGCGTCGTAACTGCGAAGCAAGCGCCTTAAGTTTGGGACAAAATGGCCACTGAAAAGTAACGCAGAAGCGAAGCGCTGCAAATCGGAGTATGCTGTACTTACTCAATAATAAAGCAGTTTGTCTATGCATAAAGACATCTAGGATCTAGAGCAAGTTGCACTATTTCGTGACAAATCAATAAAAATAATACGCAAGGACCCACAAAAATTTATGAAAGTGTCTCCTTGATTAGGTGAAAAAATAAGTCAAAGTTAAATATTAATTTCAAAGAAACTCAAATATTATGCGAAAAGTGTGCCTAGTAGCTCTCACTTGCAATATTTTAATTCCAAGTTTCTAAATTTGTTCTTAACCAATCATGGTAATCGAAATTTTGAATTTGTACCGTTGGTGTTTAATACTGAGATTTAAAAACTTAATACCTATACATTTAACAGATACTTGCAAACATTCAATGGTAGATTTATTAGCATTTTCATAAAAGTCGATTAACTTATATGATCAGTTATTATATCTAGGAAAATATTGAATATACAATGGAATTTCTATTTTTTTATTAGGTGCATCAACCATAACAAAAAAATAACCTATTGTTTGATGGCAGCAACAATGTTTTTTAATATATTCTAACTCAACACATTAATTGCTACATTTTCTTTTGTACTTTGATTCTTTTACGTTATTAGTATTACTTCATAAATCCTCTGTAGGACATTTAATCATCAACCTTACCAAAAGCATTGAATAAAAAGATAAAGGAAGGAGCATTTTAGCGATCTTAAGGCTTCCAGGTTAGCCTCTCAATATGGCGGATGCATGTTTCCGTTTCTCAGTGGCGTATCTAACATTTTTAAATATGTATTGAATAATGTAAATATTTGCTTTGTTTTGACTTGAGCCTGTTATTTACTTATTTATTTCTTGTTGTGTGGTTGAAGGAATTAAAAAAACGACAGCATACATCAATATTCGCATTGTTTATTATGAGAGTTAAAAAATATACTGTACAAAAATGCACGCCACTGATATGACATACCATTTTGACAGACCACATCAAATTTTCAATACCTGATTACACTACAAAATATTAATGTCTACTTACCTATGAAACGTAATATTTTAATCTTCAACATTTTTGGACGTAGTAAGACTACAAGATCTGCAGCTAACCATTGTAGCACACAAAACTCTAAATTTCTTGACAGTTTGACCTGTCAAAACCGGCCGCCATCAGAGGCCTTTTATGTCGTCATTTCCGTCACCGACAAACGCTGCAGTATAATATTAAAAGCTCCTTCCTTCATCTTTTTATTCAATGACCTGAAGTATTGGGTGATCAACAATGATTGATGCCCGCTAACTTCAGACCGAAAATAAAATAACCAAGTTTTTGTTGGTATCGCAGTGTAAAACTAGGAAATCAGTGGCGTAGTATTATTTTCGTTTTCTGTGACGCTCAGGTTGACCTGTCATTTGGTGTGTGGTTTCCCTACGCCAGTGGTTTTCGCCTTTGGGTTACCAACCTTTCAAATAAAGTTCTAACACCCTTCACATCAATCATTTTCGATACCACACACAAAATGACAGAACAACCTGAACGCCACAGAATTACAGAAAACGAAAATAATAATACGCCACTGATATCCTGGTTTTACCCAACGATACCAACATAAACTTGGTTATTTTATTTTCGGTCTGAAATTAGCAGGCATCAATCATTTTTGATCACCTGAGAAACAATATTCGTTTTATTGTTTAATATTTTGTTAAAGATCTCTAAGAGTAAAGACTGCTAGATTTTTTCCCACATTTTTCTTAGTTTATAATATTACCCTGCTAATAATACTCCGGTGTGCCCCATGTTCCTCTATTATTATTTTGCTGCACACTACTGTAATCAATTATGATAAGTAAAATATAACAACACAATAAGATATTTTAGACTTTATTAATATATTAAAAAACTACATAAACAATTTTTTATCACAAATTCAAACTTAAATCATGTAAGATTGACTAAGGTTTTGAAGCTGACGTATTTGTGTCTGATTTTATGTCTTTCATCAAGGGTGGTGAATCCCCAACATCTTTTCGAACAGATTCTTCATATTCTGCAGGCTCGATCAATCTCTTTTTTCCAAATGGTGGAGGACCAATTAAAGCCTCGATATCTTCATAACTAAGTGTTTCTTTTTTCAACAAAGTTTCAGCTAACTGGAATTATCAATTTTATTTATACATATTTCCATCAAAATTTTATTATGTAAAATAATAAAAACAGGTTGAAATTATGTATAACAGAAGATTCTTACCAATTCTAATTTATCTTTATTTATAACAAGAACTTGTTCCGTTCGTTTATACGCTTTTGCAATGAGCCTACGCGACTCTTGATCAATAACAGATGCCAACCTTTTACTAAATGGCCTTCGGCCCCTGTCTTTAATTTGTTGGTCAGAAAAAGAAATTAATCCTACAGTGTTATTCATTCCAAATTCTCTAACTTGCGAATAGGCCATTTTGGTGACTTTTTCTAGGTCGTTTTGAGCCCCAGTTGTTACTTTGTTAAAAGTTAATGATTCGGCGACTCTGCCACCCAATGCCATGCACATCCTTTCAAAGAGCTAAAATGTACGAAATGCAAAAATCAGATATTGAATAATATTTATATACAGGGTGATTGATTGAGACCGGGACTTAAAAATATATAAAGAATGAAAAAAAGTATGGATCTAAAATTTTGGTTATGACCATAATGGCATCTGATTTGTTTATTGAAAATATTTTCAAGATGGCGGCACTTCCGGAAATACCGGAAGTTGGCATCTACTTCCTTATTTCAAATACAATGGTCTATTTTTTATTGCATTTTTGGATTTAACACGTTATTTTAGAGGGACTTTTGATGGCATTCCCTATGCCTAAGTGCAGTCGTTTTTTGAATTTTTGGACTTTTTTGAAATTTTTTTGATTTTCATCGTGATGCTTAATAAATTATTATCTACCGCCGCCATTTTTTACGCGAAAACGCTCAAATTTAGACTATGCATAGAAGAAACCTTGGAGTTCACACTGAAATTTTTGCTATCAATGCATTACTTACAGGGTGTCCAATTTAATTTTCTTTTAAACAACTTTAGACCACTAAAACTCGTTTTTTTTTCAAATACATTGCTCAATTTTTTTTTTTTAATTTTCTAATGCAAAATTACATTCTGCATCAATCTGTATTAGCGTTTCCTATACCTATTTGCAATAATTTTCGAGTTATTAAGACTTCTTTATAAAGTGTAGAGAAATTGCAACATTTTTAAATAGTAAGGCTTGGAAATGATAACAAATGCCAATATTACCAAATGTCACCCACTTTTATTGCGTTTGTCTGAAGTATCCATAAAAATGGAAAATCAAGGGTATTAAAACACAGATATTTTAAACTTATTTTATATTCATGGAGAATATCACAAGATTATTGAAAGAACTTGCCGTGTGTTCAGTGAGAGGTATCCTCATTTGACTGTAATGACCAGCTTGAAATTTCAATGAATAGCATCTTTTTTTTTTGCAATTTAGAAGAGTTTGTTAGTTTTATCTTTAAAGATAAGTAAGTTATAACAGTATTATTGTATTTATTAAGCTTAATCAAATTGGCCATTGAAACAAAAAAAAAGAAAAATAACATAACTGTCATTTTATATCTGACATCAATGAAAAGAGAAAAAATCTCTTAATGGTCACAGCCAACTATAACGCGTATTTAAAATAAGAAAGTTGTTAAAATAACAAAAACAAATGAAGTTTGGTAGTATTTATCAACAAATTTCAAATCTTCATAAAAAATGGTCCCAATGATGTAAAAAAAAAATTTAGTATGATTTCAAACAAACAAGTTATAAATAACAATTTTAAAGGTTGTCCTAAATGAACGTCTCACCTGTAATTTTTTTATTTTAAGAAATGGAGCTATGATATTACACAACAATTAAAGGTTGCAAATTTTTTTAAAAAAGAAATGAACAAACAAGTTATAGCATTTGTTTTACCTCTTCTTTGGTGTATAATTTTTGATCTCTCGGTATGTACTGTGCAAAGCCCAATGCTAAATTTGTTCTTGGTACAATTGTGACTTTCAAAAGTGCATCTGTATGTTCCAACATCCAACCTACAAGGGCGTGTCCGGATTCATGGTATGCTACCACCATTTTTTCTTGTGGTGACATTGAATGGCTGATTTTTTCTGTTCCACCTGTTAAATTCAAAATCATTTTGATGGGTTGATACACCAAGGGTCCTCAAGAACGCTTTACCGGTGTAACATTGTAGGTTACATACCTATTAATCTTTCGACTGCATAATTTAAATCTTCTTTGGTGACCTGACGTTTTTTCAGTCTAGCAGCATGCAGCGCAGACTCGTTGCAAACGTTCGCTATGTCAGCTCCGCTAAAGCCCGGTGTAAGGTGGGCTAATCGTTTTGAAAAAAAATTGGGAGCTTTTTCCAACACGATGCATTTCAGATGTTGCTCAAAAATTTGTTTACGTTCCTCTAAATCTGGAAGATCTATCAATATGTGACGGTCAAACCTACCAGGACGCAGCAGAGCCTAAATTGTACAATCATTCAAAAAACAGGTTTAAGAGAAAAAATTTGAGATACTATTTTAAGTGTAAAATGATGATATACATGGTGTTTCTTAAATATTGCGAAAAAATTCGGGAGGTGATATCTTATCAAAAATTAGGGGGGTCTTTCATATAAATTTTTTTCTTTAGACGTCTCCTTTTGAAGTTACAGCCCCCTAAAGGGGACCGGTAAAATTATGTTTTTATTTTATTTCTCAAATTTGGATAAATGTAGGAGTGATATTTGCTAGATGTTTTATACTTACTAAAAATTTTTCCATAGTAATATTTTAAATCATCTCCCACCTCCACAGGGGGCTGAAAAGTGCGACCCCTTTTGGTTTTTTTATCAGAACTTTTTCGTGGGTTAAAATTTTGCAATTAAAAATTTTTTGTTTGAAAGCCTGATTTGTTTAGAAACTTTTTTTATTCTTTAGTTTTTCTCGTAAAACCTACAGTTTTTGAGTAAAAAATAAAATAAGTAAATATGAACCATCAAATATAATATAAAACGAATCATTTGGTGATTACCATGGTTAGTTTATGTTCATGTTGGGTAGAAGTGACGGGTGTAATTCATTTTGACGTTTACACGAAAACAGCGCTATAACGCCCGTCAATTCTACCCAATATGAACATAAACAAACCATGGCAACCACCAAAATGAATCGTTTTACATTGGCATATTTGATGGTTCATGTTTGCTTATTTTATTTTTTACTCAAAAACTGTAGGTTTCACGAGAAAAACTATAAAATAAAAAAAGTTTCTAAATAAATCAAGCTTTCAAAAAAAATATTTTTAATTGCAAAATGTTAACCCACAATAAAGTTCTGATAAAAAAAACTAACAGGGGTCGCACTTTTCAGTCCCTTGTGAAGGTGGGAGATGATTAAAAATATTACCATGGGAAACCTTTTAATAAGTACAAAACATATACCAAATATCATTCTCTTACATTTATCCAAATTTGAGAAATAAAATAAAAACCTAATTTTGCGCTCCCCTTTAGGGGGGTGTAACTCCGAAAGGAGACGTCTAAGGAAAAAAAATTATATGAAAGACCCCCTTTAATTTTCGATAAGGAATCACCACCTGAATTTTTTCGCGATCTTTAAGGAACACCCTGTATAATTGTTTAAACATCACTTAGATTCTGAGATAAATGACAAAGTGGAATTTTTTAAAATAGAAACCATAGTAGGCTTTGACATTGCAAAAAATGGTTATGTATTTATATTTTTAATATTATATGGCTTATCATATTTATTTTGATAACAGGTAAAGAAAAATAAAAAATTAATATACCTAAGTACTCTATAAAACTAGTGTGCCATGAATTAACATCTGAAGATCTGAGTAATTTAAAACAAAAGATTTGCCAAGTTGCACTAAAAAATGTTTGTCATATTCAACTGCACTTGTATCTATTGTATGTACTAGAAGTTGTCGATGTGATTTTCTAATTATATACAAAGGTACAAAATTATCTCAAATAAACGATACAAAAACAACTGAATATCTGTATTGTGAGCAAAACCTAGTTGTGTTTTTTTTTGTGTTGTTTCATCTGTAAAGATATGAGGACTTCATAATAATGAAATTAGTCAAAGAAATTTTAAAATAAAAATATTGTACAATAAGATTATTACCTTATCCAAAATATCTGCTCGGTTGGTAGAAGCAAGCATAATAATACCTTCTTTGGTAGCCATTCCGTCCATTTCCACCAGCAACTGATTAAGAGTTTGTTCACCTTCTCCGCTAGCGCCAGTAAAACTTTGTTGTCCCGATCGTTTCTTTCCAATAGCATCCACTTCATCGATGTAAATTATGCATGGAGCACGCTTGCGGCCTTCTTTAAACAGATCCCTACAATTGCAAATATGAAATACGCCAGACAATTATTTATCAAAATAGTTATTACCTAACTCTAGCAGCACCAAGACCGCCGATCATTTCAATAAATTCGGAACCGTTCATCGACAAAAAAGGCACATTGGCTTCTGTCGCTACTGCTTTAGCCAAAAGTGTTTTACCACAACCTGGGGGACCTAGAAGTAGGGCTCCTCTAGGAACTTTAGCCCCCAAAGTTTTGTAACGTTCGGGTCTTTTTAGGTAGTCTACGAATTCCATTACTTCTTGCTTTGCTTCTCTAAGACCTGCGACATCTGCGAACCGAACCCCTTTGCCGGGTCCTGTTAAAGGATCTACAAGAGTAAATTTTGCCCGTCCCATTTGAGTCTAAAAATGGTTGAATAGATAAATTGATAATTTTTTTATGTTTGTTGCAACTACACCAAAATATGAAAAACAACATTTGATGTTAGTGATGTCTCTAATTCAAATGTTTACATATACAGGGTGTCCCAGCCAAGATGAATTATTCGATAGCTCTGTTATTAGTAATAATATTAAAAAAAGTTAAATATAAACGTTGTTTGTAATCATTAACTACAAAACCTAAAATTATTTTTAGCTATACACAGTGTTTTGTTTTTGCACTCTGATACCAAACGTTGTTTTTTTATACGGAGCACCCTGTATATTTTGTAATTTTTGGATGTAAAATTAAATTCTCTTTCAAAAATATTATAGGTTGTTTATGTCTAAAATAAACCGTTTTTGAGTTATTAACGTTTTTTTGAAAATTTTGACAGATGCAGACCTTTATAAAAATATTTATATTTATTAATATAATAATACTCTGGTAACTTATTAGACAAAAGTGTCATAGTGATTGTTGACTAGTTACATTTTTAAAATAATATACAGGGTGTTCGTTATACTCGGTCCATTTCGCTAAACTTTAAACGTATATGTCATCTTTTTCAAATAAAACACCCCATATATTTTTACATTTTCTTGTAGAAAGTTTAATTAACTTTCAAAGTTGTTAAGCATGTTTTATGTCTAAATATAATATTTTTGAAGTTATTTCGTTTCTTATGCGAGTATTTTACCTAAAATATCGGTAGTAGCCTTTGAAAATTCAAAACAATTTGTATGAACTGTCAACCAGAACAGTCAGTCGGCACAATTTCCAGTATTATGCCACTAAAAACATGCTTAACAACTTTAAAAGATAATTAAATTTTCTACAAGAAAATGTAAAAATATATAGGGTGTCCCATTAAAAAAAAGATGACTTATATGCGTTTAAAGTTTTGCGAAATGGACCGAGTATAACGAACACCCTGCATATTATTTTAAAAATGTAACTAGTCAACAATTACTATGACACTATTGTCTAATAAATTACCAGAGTAAATTGCTCTGGTGTTGTTATGTTAATAAATATAAATATTTTTATAAAGGTCTGCATCTGTCAAAATTTTCAAAAAAAACGTTAATAACTCAAAAACGGTTTATTTTAGACATAAACAACCTATAATCTTTTTGAAAGAGAATTTAAATTTACATCCAAAAATTACAAAATATACAGGGTGTTCCATATAAAAAAACAATGTTTGGTATCAGAGCGCAAAAACAAAACACTGTGTATAATTGAAAATAATTTTAGGTTATGTAGTAAATGATCACAAACAACTTTTATATTTAACTTTTTTTAATATTATTACTAATAACAAAGCTATCGAATAATTCGTCTTGGCTGGGACACCCTGTATAAACTTAGAAAATATACCGCATAGTTAAAAATTTACATTTAAAAAAACAAAAAGTAATCAGTTTATATAGGTAGGTAATTATTCAATTGTTTCGTAGTGACCTAAATGTGAACCATGCACAATTACATAGAGTATCCTGAAAGTTTTAAATACTCTTTTGTTGTTAATAACGAGTAAAGTCTTATTTTCAACAAGAATGCATAATATATTAATTAATATTTGTGAATGAAAAAAGTAATTGCATATCCTCATATTATATTTTGAACTACAATAAACTTACAAATGTATCCATGCTAATGGGTGGTCGAATACTCCTACTTCTTGCTAATATTGAGACAAGTATGGCAACAAGTAGCAACGACAGCAACAATTTTCCTGCTGCGTCTCCACCTCGTTCGTAAACAATCGGTATACCTTCCCTTATCCCTAAACGTCTTTCCGCTTCTCGTAATTTATCCTCAAACTTCTGGATATCGACCACATTCATATGAAAAGTTTTATGATCGACCTAAAACTCATGAATTAAAACATTGTCTTCTAAGTTAGGTTACTATTACTTTTTTTCCTTTAACAACAGCTCCATCATGTAAAATTATCGTAACTATTTCAACATCGGGTCGAACGATAATTTCTTCGACTTCTCCTTTAGCCAACATTTGATATAAAAATTCGTTCCATGATACATATCTTACAACCTGCAACGTTTTATAAACCATTACAAAATAATATTACGCGTTTTAATAATGCACTTACTTCCGGTTGGTTGCTGCTTGGAAATAGTAGAGATATGATCGCTATTACCATGTACGCTGTCAACATCCATAAAAAAGCTTTAGCTAATAAAGATGATATTTTATCCTTATCTTCGTCTTCATTTTTCTTATTTTTATTAGCTTTGTCATCAGGTTCTTGCTTGCTCGGTGCTGGATCAGAAGAATAATGACGACAATTTAAATACTGCGGTAATTTGTTAACATCGCTCAAACCCGATCGTTGAATTAATGAACATACTGCTAAATATTCTTTCGTGAGCTAGAAATTGTATAATTAACTCTCTGTATAAGTTAAAAAACATACAAAATACCTGTCGGTTAAAATTGTTGTAAGTATTGCTATATTTAGAATAATTTCTCGAATAGAATTTTTGTTTGTTAGCTATACTAGGTACACATTTATAATTGTTATTAGTACAGGTAAACAAATGTTTGATAGGTGTAAGCAATTTATAAATTTTCTGTAGTTGCATGTTTATGAACATTGATTTCACATATTTTAAAATTTGACACTGACACCTCAAAATAGGGTTAAACAGTAAATAGAAATCTATTAAATTAATGTATGTTTCTCCGCTATACACTTTACTGGTACCTTTATTACGATAGCTCAACTATGTACTTGTTAGTTAAAAATTTCGTTAAGAGAGCGCCACATTGTACTATTGTTGTTTATTTATAATATAATACTTGCACACACAAAAAAATCTGTTTATGTTATATTATACTTTTTATTCCTTACCAAATTTGATTACAAAAGGAAACGATTATTTTAATTTTTTAAAATTAAGACTTTCCATTCGGCTATGTTCCATGCAAATTCTATCTATCACAGATTTAGACAGTTCAGTCTTCATTTCACAACCTTTTTTTTTGTAAATTATGATTAATACACTTTTAATCACACAAAAATGATAAAATTGTTAACCAACATTTTTGCATAACTTGAATAATACCTTTTAGAACAAGTTTGAACTACAGCAGACTCTAATCGAACGCTAGCAATGTTTTTATTTAGTTTTGTGAGACTTGCATTTTTTTGCTATCCAACAAAAATGCAAAAAGGCGATAAAAAAATGTCACCTAATTTTAAATCCATTTATGTCAAAGTAATGCAGATTAAGAATCAATTAAAATAAAAAATTAAGATAAAACCTGAAGTTCTGTTTTCTGCTTTTCTGTAACGCATCAGGAAATTTTGCTGTGCTATTTCTAAAATTCTTAAATTACCAGTTAATGGTCAGCTTAATTCCTCCTGAGTCTATTATAATTCATGTGCGGTTTCCGGAGGATACTAATAAATTTCACACCTATAATAACAGTTGTACGGTCGAGGGTTGCTGCCCATAGGTTGTACAACACTGTCCTGTGTCCAGTTAGATAAACAAGAGGCACAATAAATCCTGTTTTCTGACAAAATATTGGTTAAACTTTAGAGGATATAGAATAGTGGGTTAAACTGGATTTTATTTTAGCATTTTACGAAAGCTTAATTTCACAACGTCAGTTTCGTGTGAAATGTTTTTATCCCGTAACAGTTTTTTGATAAAATAATTGTATACCCTGATCGATGCAAAACAAAAAATGATGTTACTTGCAGCCCACACTGAATTTTACATCGTAAATTAATTACCTACGCCCTTTCACGATTACTTTATTACTTAATTTGAAATCATCTAAGCAGGGCTACAATGTATGCAATTTGCACAAAGGCAAAAGGCGCCGGAACGCCTCATAATAAGGAACATTTAAATAATACTTCTTGTAAAGTACCTATACAGGGTGGTCCACTTTTTTGTAGCAGGACTTTAACAGTCGATGCAAAGACTTATTTTAAAGCGAATATTCCATATCAACATGGGGCTTCATTTTAAAGATACAGGGTTTGAAATTATCGAAAATATATCGATAATTTTTTACGGTTTCCCAACCAGTAGATATATTTAAACCAAATTTGGTATACAGCACCACGTTACAGGTTACCACATTCGGTGAGAAGCTCAAGCCCCACAAGCAACCAGTGGCGGAGTTGTGGGGGTTCACTTTTAATAAATTTTATAAAAGAAACTAGTACGGCCCTGTTAAAAACCAAATTCGAACTTGTTTTTGAGTTGAGCATTTTATTCTAAACGAAAAGTGTCTCTCAACTTTTTTTATACGCACGATCTCTGTATCTAATAATATAGGGCGTGCCATTTTAAATGTATTTTTGTACCAAAAACCTATGCATTTGAATCACGTTCGATTCTGTTGTTATTTATTATAAAGATAAAAATATTAACTACTATGGATCATTCACAAAACTTCCATGAAAATAGATTTTTTTTTAAATAATTACAAAATTGATGAAAACCGATTATAAAAATAAAAACTTCGTTTCTCTTTTAGTTCTTATAAAAATTTCGGTTAATTTCGTTGCGTTTTCAAACCCTGTTGAGATGACGAATCACATTTTTATTAAAAATTGAACAGATAAACAATTTTAGACCATCAAAAATGTAGATACACCTTTGGATGTAGAAATACTAATAATACGCTCATTTCACTAAATGCTGCTACTGTTATTGTTATTATTTTGTTTTATCGTTCATTATTCAAGGTCAAACTCCGTTTGTAAATATATTTTATAGTAAATTTTTGCTGACCAAAGTAATATTTAGCACAACACTTTTGACGAATCTAGTAATGTTTTACCTTGAAGAATGAAAAAGTAAGCAATTTTTACATCGATTATTAAGTATTTAAAGCCAACAAAAGCCGTGTGTGTTCGATCATAATTATTAGTATTATTCTTCATTACACGTTGCGCGTACAACCGTGATCTATTCGAGTGAAGCAAAGAAGAAAAAAACGATTATTGTGATCACAATACAACAATGAATTTAGTATTTTTTATAGCATCGGTTATATTTAGTTTATCGTCGATCAGTGCAAAATGTAAAAACGAAATCGATTGCTACAAATCCTTAACTAAAGATTTTTTGGAGAATGTGACAAAATGGCAGTATCCCAATGACTCTAGAGCATATTTCAATGAATGCCATATACCGTGCGGTACTTGAATTACTAAATCAGTGAAACATTGGCACGTTTTTGATTTTTATATTTTTAGAAAACTATGGTTGTTTTGATTTTATAATCTTTGGTGCTGGAGCTAGCGGATCAGTTTTAGCAAATAGATTATCAGCAAATAACACCTGGAAGGTTTTGTTACTGGATGCAGGAGGCCCTGAAAATAAAATTACAGACATTCCAGCGTTCCGTGAATTATGTGCATTTTCTGATTTCAATTGGGGTTATAAAACGACTTCACAAACAACCTGCTTTCTTGGTAAGTATCTGTCCAACCACTATTTCGCCTTAGAATGGTTTTGGCCCTACTTACTCGTGTAAACTATTCACAGAGATAAGACGAGCGAATATCACTCGCAATGAATAACAATTTACTTAAGGTTTGTTTGAGCAAGGCTGTGTACGATTCGATGAACTATCAGTAATTGCGCAGTATCGCGTTCCAGCACACTCTCTGATATTTCATCGGACGGTTAGTCGACTGTTTCGGCAGATCGAATAAGTTCATGAACTAGTTTATAGACGATAAAAACAGTACATGAACGAAGGCAAGCGCTGGATTTTTACACGTATGCGCTGTTCACAACTAACGTGGCCTCTGGTAGCTATGCATCGCCCTCCCACTCCCATGTTAGTACTGGTTTTTTATAATATACTAGGCGATTTACCCGGCGTTGCACGGGTGATAACAATTCTCTTTTATCAATCGCAGACTACTCGCGCTCCGCGCTCGCACCCGGCGGACGTTTCCGGTCGTTCCCGGGCATTTCCGGCCGTTATTTATATGGCGTTTGATCCGTTGGGTCCTAAATAGTAACTGTGCAAAATTTGGTCAGACTACTCGCGCTCCGCGCTCGCACCCGGCGGACGTTTCCGGTCGTTCCCGGGCATTTCCGGCCGTTATTTATACGGCGTTTGATCCGTTGGGTCCTAAATAGTAACTGTGCAAAATTTGGTCCCGATCGGTCAACGGACCTAGGATTCTATAGCGAACAAACAAACACACAAACACACAAACAAACAAACAAGCTCTTTTATATATATAGATTACATAAGAAGAGTTGTAAGAAGCATTACGCTGGAGTACATAATTGCTTTATACAAAACATTTTCTACGATTACAAAAATAAATAAATGAAGTTTGAGAAAATTGTAAAAAAAACCGAAAAATAACGATATTTTTAAAACCAAATATCTTTTTAACTATAACAGATAAAAAAAAGTTTTAAATAAGAGTTCTTGGTTGGTTTTTTGTAAATCATGATCAAGATACTAATAGTTTTTTGAGTTGGATAGTTACCAAGATAGAGACCAAACTTACATTTTTTTAAATGGCTACCATACTTAGCTGTTTGATCATTTTCTTTTGATTTCATCGATACATGGATTGTTATTTATGGTGGAAATATTTTTTGATAAATAGAGGTAAACGTCTAAATCTTAAAAAGGCTTAAAAGCAAACTTTTACTGAAAATTTCTTCACCTGTCAAATTTGCGTTTTCAACCAATCACTAATCTTAAATCTTCTAGAGTATCTAGAGACTACCAATAGGAGCATTATTACACGGTAATAATTTTACATTCCCCTGTCAGATGATGATCCTCCTGTCAAATTTGCGTTTTCGACCAATAACAAACTCAGATTTCCTAGAAACGACCAATAAACATGATCATATACTGATAATTTTCTTTTCGCAATTAACAGATTTTCATGCGTTTATTCCTAAGAAATCCAAGTTTGTGATTGGTCGAAAATATAAATTTGGAGAGGGACTTAACTATTTTGGTCTTGATAATTTTTTGAGGAATTTCGGCGACCAGTAGCGTTACTTTAATATAGATTATACCACACACCTGACGCACCACTCTGACAGTACTTGTAAAATTTGACATAACATACATTCAATTTAACAGGTAGGTCAGGTGAAGAAAATTTTCTACAAAATATAACTCGTGCATTGAAAATAATCTATAATTTTTGACAAATCTTCACACATGAAAGTTGAATCAGAAAAATCACTCGTGCACTTCGTGCACTCGTGTGTTTCTCAGCTCAACTTCCGTTCGGGCATATTTACCAAAAATTATCAATAATTTTTAATGCACTTTTTATATTACTATTAAAAATCATTTAGTTACAAAAATGAAAATTTTCTTGTAATTGAAAAACAACTTTAAAGATATAATCGTCTCAAATTCGTATATTTTGATAACTACGACTTTTATTTTACTCCAAACGTCTTATTTTTACTTTTCCAATCGTTTTTTTGCAAAAAAAAATCTACAAAAATTGGATTTATATCCTTTCATAACTATTCTGCGTACAATACAATAGAACCAAATTTATAGGAATGAATAACCATCAATGCGGCTTCCCTCGTGGGAAAGCTCTAGGAGGTAACAGTGTGATGAGTTCCTTGGTGTATACCAGAGGAAATGCTAAGGATTATGACTGCTGGTCTGACGCTGGAAACCCAGGATGGAGCTACAAAGAACTTCTACCTTACTTCAAAAAATCCGAAAAGTGTTTACTGAACGATGTAGATTTTTGTTATCGCGGCCGTGATGGACCTCTAAATGTAGAATATGTGCCTTACAATGTAAGTATCACTGATGCATTGTTAAAAGCATATGGTGAAATGGGCATTAAAACTTTGGATTACAATGGTAAAAGTCAACTAGGATGTTCAAAAGTGCAATCTAATACGATTAATGGTCGAAGATGCAGTGCCGCTAAATCATATCTAACCCCATCGCTTTGTCGTGAAAACTTGCGTGTTCTAGATAGAACAGCAACGCTAAAAGTAATAATGAACAAGAAAAAAGCTGTAGGTGTTCAATTTTTACGTAATGGTCAGTGCTACGAAGCTTTCGCCAGAAAGGAAGTAATACTATCCGGTGGTGCACTCGGTATACCTCGGGTGTTGATGTTGTCTGGTATTGGTCCAGAAGAAGAGTTATTGAAACATGATATATCTCCCGTGCAATGTTTAGATGTGGGCAAAAATATGTGCGACCAAATCGCTTATTTGGGTCTAACGTTCTCAACTAACATTACACTAGAAAATATTACATTAGAAGACAATCTAAAAGCTTATTTGAACGGTTATGGCCCTTTTACTGCAGCATCTGGATCTACAACAATCAGCTTTGTTAATTTAGATGGTTGCACCGATTGTGTTCCTGATGTACAATTTTACTCAATGATTGGTTATCCGGAAAGTTTTAAATCATACTTCACCAAGATAATTGGAATAACAGAAGAAAACTGGAAAGCTGTATGGGGACCGGCGGCGGCGGAAGGAAAACTGTGCTTCTCTTTGGTTCCAGTTCTCTTACACCCAAAATGTAAAGGCTCCGTGCGCCTCAAATCTAAAGACCCTCTTGAGTTTCCGAAAATCGATTCGAATTTTTTTTCTGACCCAGATAATAAAGACATCAAAAAGATGCTCGCCGCCGTCAAAATGGTATGGAAAATGTTACAGTCGAAGTTTCTTCAAAGTATTGGCTCGCAATACTTGAGTAATCCCATTCCGGGTTGTTCGCATTTTAAACATTTATCCGATGACTACTGGTGTTGCGCTTTGCGTCATTTGGCTTGCAGCTATTGCAGTCCCGTTGGAACTTGTAAGATGGGCCCCGCGAGTGACCCCACTGCGGTTGTTAACTCTAAATTGCAAGTGCATGGCGTTGAAAATTTGAGGGTGGTTGGTGGAAGCGTGATGCCATCTATATCTGGAAAAAGCAACGCCGTAAGCTACATGATTGGTGAAAAAGCAGCGGATATTATCATAGAACATCACAAAATGGATTGTAAAAACCAGAATTAGAATTAATAAAGTACAAATCAGTACGTAATATAATCTAGCTTAATGAATTGTTGATTGCCAGGGCACAGAAAGAGAAGAATTGTAAAACATTGTAATAAAAAATAAATTTATTTTTTCTTAACAAACATTTACTGTTATCAAAACAAAAATTACAAAATTATAACGTTATGTACCTTTCAGAACGGCAAATGTCAGACAAAAAAATTAAAATGATCTCTCCTGACGATTTTATGTCTTTGTACAATTTTAGACCGTAATCTTAGCACTCCAAAAACAAATACTATGAATGTGAATATGATTATATTCCATTTTCCACTTTACCGTTAGGTGTGAGGCTTTTGTTTCTGTTTTAAGTACGTGGCATCTTCTTATATTTTTCCTTCCATTCTTTTCTGTCCCCTTTTAGCTTTTGAACCCCACTTCATTAGATCCCTCTGTTTATGGCAGCTTCCCTGCTTCCTCCTTCCAAGGGTTTTTAGGTCTTCCTTTTCGATTTTTTCCTCCCATCCGCGCCTCATATGATCTCATGGGCATCCTGTATTCTTTCATTCTATACACAAGGCCCAGCCATCTTGATTGTGTCTCCTGGATGTGTTGTTCGATCGGCTGTCCTTTTAGATTTTGGCTGTTTTTTTTTTAATTCTGTTGCTGCGCGTTTTGTCCGATTTTAATAATGTTACAAATTTGAACATCGGTGACTTTTTGGAAACAGAGGAGGCTTAAGTTATTGAAAACTCTCTTATTGGGTTGTTTGTTATTACGAAGAAAATGGGAAATAAAGATTTCAATTAAAACAATTATACAATAAATAATATTTTGACGATGTACTGTTGTTTTTCAATTACTTTTTATGAAGCCATTCCACTTCTGAGCAGTACATTTCAAATTTACAGTCTGGTTTGATCGTAAAAACTTCATGTGAATAAGGTCTTTTGTTGTCTACCAAACAATAATCATAACTGTTTTTAGTGCCATTTGGTTTGGGAAAATGTTTCAGAGACTTCTTGACGTACAACCGGGATCCTCGCCACTTTAAAGTATTGTAAATAATCCCATTTTCATTAAAAATTAGTTAACGATTTAGAAAATATCTCTCTTAAACCGTTCAAAAAATGATATTCAAGTGAAGAAATCGAATCTTACAGCAAGCTCACGGATAATTTAATGTGGATTTTCTCCTGCTATTGTTTTTTATTCTTCATTTTTGATGAGCGTGGCTGGCCTACCGCGATCTTAATTTTTAAGAGGTTGATATCTTCTCTCCGATTTTTGATAAAAGCGCTATATCGTGCTTCGCCAAATGCAGAATTAATCTTTGTGATTACCTTGTTGGTATTAGAGTGTAATTCCTATTCATATCAGCAAATTACTCGAACACTCTGTTTCTCCATTTTGTTCATTTAAACGACTTTCTAATCAACTGAGGATGTAGTATGTAACCACAGATTATATATTGTTTTCACCATACATAACGAAATTTTTAGGCCAGATTGGATCGCTTTAGAATTTTCTGGAAATTTCAAATTTTGCCTAGAATATTTCAATTTACCAGTTCAAATGTAAATACTCGATATTTGGTTTAGTGTTTCCCACTCGTTCTCGGAAATTTGTACAATAATCCTTTCCCAAATCCTGAAAAATTCGGGAAAACCCAGAAATTGAGAAAATTGCTTTTTGAACCCATTAGAAACCACAATGGAAATAAACGCACTACTTGCAATGTATCTCTCGGAAAATTTCTCTAAATATCGCTATTCAACAGTTACCTTGTCAGCACTACCGGAAAAAGTCCCAAGGAAAACTCCCCCGTTTAACCCTTGTGTGAAAACCACCTCTGTACTTCATATATGGCTGGACCAGTAATGTTATATAGGCTAAATGGTGTGATTCAGTTAAATAATTGCTCGAAAAAAACCCTTTCTTTTGTTTTTTTTATTGTATTTTATTGTGTTATTTTAATATTGCATTGTATTTTATTGTTTTATTTTAACAGTACATTACTTAATATAAGTTTCCTCATTGATGCACGTAAAACATTTATGTTGTTGGTGAAAAAGTTATTTATAACGGAAGAACGGTTAATTGAAATTCAAAATTTCTTAAAGCGCAAAGAGGCACTAACGAAGCACTAAAGATTAGCATTAAAATAATTGAATTTGGTGAAAAAGTTGGATTTTTTATTTAAAATTGTAAATAACTCGGTTATATTTGATGGTACAAAAATATTTTTGGGGAAAAAGATGTAGATTTTTTTCATTACTATTAAAATAGTGATTCAGGAACAGCAAAACAATCGAAAAAAAGATAGTAACTGAGAAAGCTTGAAGAATCATATACAAAATATATACTGGTCCAGCCAGACCAGTGGTGCACAGTTTAGGACCTTGCATGTCTAACCCTTTACACCGCCAATATTTTTAATTACTTTTTTTGTTTAGAAATACATTAAAACATGTTCGTTGAGGATATCATGAAATATATATATATACGAGTTTTTTTTTCCATGATAAAAATACATTCAAACCCAGCTAGACCATGGTGATCACCTAAGGGTAAAAAAAACGTGGCTGGACAAGCACAAACGACACCAACATCAACTATCATATGTTCATATGACCAGCTAATTTAGCTCTACTCATGGGCGTCCGCAGAAAATTTTCCAGGGGGGACAAAGCATAGAGACAAATAATAATATATATAAATTTTAATTTAATTTTTTAATTTTCATGTTTTGTTTTTCAAGTAGATACTATTTTTACTGGATCCCAGGGGGGGGGGCTAGTGCCCCGTTTGCCCCACCCCCCTGTGGACGCCCATAGCTCTACCTAATAAAACAATAATTTTTTTAAATACTTTTTACCGACGTTTTATGGAAATAAAATAACAAAGATGGTATGGGAATTCATGAGAATTCGCGTGAAATGCAATTTCCCGTTTTCGATTCCCGAAGGTTCCAAAATGTCCATATCACAACACTACAAAACAATCTGTTTTTTGCTAAAGATCATACACGATTTATGTTAAGAACTATGTAATAAAAACAACAACCAAATTCTATTAATTTATTGTATTGATAGATAATCTTTGATAATTTCTAGTAGTTTGTACATTCTTAAACTATTCCCAAAAGAAGCAGAAAGCGTTTAGTTACATAGTGTTAAGATTCATTTTTTAATCAGGTAGATAATTTCATTTTTGCTTAACTTCTTAATGGGCTTGAATATTTAGTTTTTATTTTACAAAAATGTTGTTTCATTGTAATTCAACAACTTTTTCGACTAAAACACATCAACTAAACGTCCAGTAACTTAAATGACATCAAATCACTTCTTCTCCTCAAACATCGACTGATTATTTCTGACAGCACATTACCAAATTACTCTTTTATCATTACAATTTAAAAGAAATTCATTAGAGAAACCGAGATCGGTACGTGTCAGGAACGTACAATATAAATTATTAACAAACTTTTCATTACACGTCATGAATGTCCATAGCTTCTTCGTCTCGTGTACGTTAGAGCAACAGATGTGGTACGTGCAGTACAAAATCCGAATTTCTATCTAATAATGGACAATGGTGTTGAGCAGAACTGGACGAGGGGCGCTATAATAATATTGACACAGGCTGCCGCGCGAAGTGGAACAGGAGTCCCTGGCTCTGCCCTGGCATTGTTAGAGCTTTATTCGGATTGGTCGATACCGCCATATTGAGCCTCTTTTATGCCACTTATTTCTCTTGGACCATTACTGCAACATAAAATATTCATTTGTATTTGTATATATTTAGGGTACATGAAAAATTGTCGCAATTAAATTATAACCGTGACAGCTTTATTTAAACATTTCATACACTTTGGAGTACTTAAACTAGTAAGTGAATCCATTAAATATATCACAAACGATTGGCGAAGTTTGTTTATGTTACGTGATCTACATTTATCTATTTAAAATCTAAACGCAGGCGTAAATAACATCGAGTGAAGACTGTTTGACATATTAATTCTCTACATTAAAACTATTGCATCTTATCATACTTATTTATTTAGTCATGAGTCCTTCTACTGTTAGGTTTAGGACTGTTGAGTTGTGTTATGCTGACTTTTTTCCATGTTTTTCTGTCTTGTGCTAGCTTTTTTATGTCTTTCCATTTGATGTTTCTATCCGCTGCTGCTTTTTTAACTTCGTCTTGCCAGGTTTTTCTCGGTCTACCTTTTTTCCTGTGATCTTGCTTTATACGGTTAACCTTTCTTCTTTCATCCTATAAATGTGACCCAACAATTCTTGTATTTTTGTTTCAACTGATTTTATCTTTAATTGTTCTCTATAAGTTTCGTTTCTGATCTTTTTTGGTTTTTCCTTGGATTTTTCTTAGAAATGCAATTTCTGCTGCATTCACTCGGCTGCTATTTTTATTTGTGAGTTGCCACGTTTCACTTCCGTATAAAAGAGCCGGATTTACTACCTTTTTGACCACTTCCACTTTTGTTCGTTTTGGGACTTCTCTGTTTCCAAAAAAATGTTGTTCTTAAACTGTTGAATATTCCTCCCACATTTCCTGTCCTTTCGCTTATTTCCTTGTCCATTCCTCCATTTTTTTCTATGATCTCTCCTGAATATTAAAAGCTTTCTACCTGTTTCAATCTAAGCCCATTTAAAGTGATGTTATGCCCTTTGTTCTCTGTTGTAACGATCATAGTTTTAGTTTTTTCGGTATTTATTTTCATATAAATTTTTTCCAATTCCAGGTGTAGAGTTTCAGATTATGATGCTATTCATAATAAAATAGTTTTTTTTTTAATAAAGTAAAAAATATAACACAACAACATACAATTCATTTTTAGCAAATTATATTCTCGTTGATAATTTTTATTTAATCGCAAAATTTTTCTAAACAAATTTAGAAAACATTCAAACGAAAATTGTCATACATGAGAAACAACAAAAAATAGTGTGATATATATATTTTTTTGTGTACGTTGTTTTTAACGCAAATGGGCTGCAAAAAAACAAATTGTTATTTTTGGCTGGTAGAGGTTAAATATACCTCGCCCTGTGTCATCCATCCAGTTCGTCTGACATACAGTAATTTAATTTTAGCTAAGGCATTTGCATTGACGTAACCCAGCTGTTGTTTGAACAGCTCATACATGTTTCACACCTAAATTGTTTAATTGAGGAATTCTATAACAAATGAAAATCTATCAACGATTCGTCTCCAAAGTTTTATATTAAAAAAACATGAAAATTTATTACTGTTCTATATGCGTTTATTATAAGTAGGTACCTATACTATATTTCAAATAAAAATTCCCATATCGGCTTAAGCAGTTAGAACAACCCAAGTACATACACAATCTTGGATTATAAAACTTAAATGATTTGTATGGCACAACACCTAAAATTATAATCATATACCACATCTTCCCAATTGCTTTTCTTTGAGCATAATGACCATAATGCTGCAGTTCTAAACAAGTTCTCGCTAAAAGCTTATTACCTTATCTACGCTATAATAGATTTTAAATTATAATTGTTTTCAAGCAAAAACTTTTGGGAAACACTGATACAGATATTAATTTTCTTTTACCTAAGAACCCAAATTAAATCTTATTGAACCTATAATTAGGGATCAAATTTCGACTGCTTGCAATAATCTTCATGAATCCGCCTTCAATTAGATTACAACTTTCATTGGCGTAGACTGAATTGTAAACACAAATAATATTTAAAGAAAGAGACGGAGATTGTGCATTTGTTTCCTTTAGTTCTGCCTCTTTATAATCCGCTGTGAGCAGTTTTAAAAGAAATAGACTATATCTGCATATTGGAAACCAACATTGATAAGTTCTACATTGGAAGGTATAAAAGTGCTATCCAATGAAACAAAAGTTATTCAGATGTTTCTAGAGCTTTTGTTTTTAAGAACTAATGTCTAAAGACTTACTCCAAACTGACCAGAAGAATTTAAAAAAAGACAAAGATTTTAAATATTTTCATCGTTAAAATACTAATGTGGGAAACAAATTGTCCCTATATTTTACAACGAAATTGTGACAAAACGACTGTAGCTGCATTTTTTTGGAAACCAAAATATCAGACCATTTTACGGACCATATTTTTTTAACTTTGTATTTTTCTACCTCCAAATTTACTTTGTTTTTAAATCTGCCAACCGTTATAGCAGAACTTGCTGGCTCGATTTTAAAGCAAAACATTGCCATGCTAACTTTCTTCACTAAGATTGGAAAAAATCGCGATTACAACCAAGTTACAAAGAAATTTCAAACTTAAAAAATTGTTTCACGTGACAGTTTTCATCAATTATTTTTAATCAGTCACCTGACGCTTTTCAGTATATTCATGTATGTGTAGGTACGTAAATACATTCATTTTTATTCAAAACTTTAACTGAAACAATAACATAAATGTAGAAAAGCTTTATGTTTTGGTTTGAAAACCGAAACTGTTTTGCCTGTATCTCCGTTCAGCCATACATG
This sequence comes from Elmis aenea, assembly GCA_947652605.1. Classification (NCBI taxonomy): domain Eukaryota; kingdom Metazoa; phylum Arthropoda; class Insecta; order Coleoptera; family Elmidae; genus Elmis; species Elmis aenea. The sequence goes on along the minus strand of OX393577.1, from coordinate 6,043,640 downwards.
TACGGATACTGCGCATATATGGTAATGTGCATGTAAAATTACAAATAAAAACCGGCGATTTAAATAAACGTATATTGAGAGTAAACTTATGGATTTAATTTATCATAATACTCAACGGTACAAAAGCATTGCATTTAAAAATGCGAGTGATAATTTTTTGTTTATTGAATAATTAATTCAATTGGCAATGCAGGTGCTAAAGTGTAATAATTTTATTAAAAAATATTTTACCTCAATATTTATTCTGTTTTGTAAAAAGCTTGGAGCAAAAATGTTGGTATTTTAAAGCTTCGATATGTGATATATAAAAAGTGTTTTATCCAATCAAAGTTTTGTGATCATGAGTGCACTCGGCTTTCTCATTTGGCCATTTTTGCTTATCCCGGGATTCTGACACGAAATTGGACTCCTTCCCAAGTTAATGCATTAATACTTTTTTTATCAACAGAAAGGATCTGTTTATAGGGTTTATAGGGATGGTATCGTTTCTTTCAGTAAGGGAAATCAGAAACTATTTTATAAAATACTGAAAAATCTAAGATCAGATCGTAAACCCCAAATAATAACTATTAATGATAAAGCAGGAAATACCCTAACAGACGAAAAAGAAATAATGGAAAGATGGAAAGAATACTTTGAAGAATTATTGAATACAAACAATGAAGATTTGACACCACACAATGAAAGAAAAGAGCAGACAAAAATCAATAAAGAAGAACAAGAAGACGGCATAACATTAGAGGAACTACAACAAGGATTAAAGAAATTAAAAAACGGGAAAACGCCAGGACATGACAGAATAACAAGCGAAATGATGAAAAATATGGGACTCAAAGGAACACTTTTACTATTAGAAGTCATGAACAAGGCATGGTCAGAAGAAATAATACCGAAAGACTGGGAGATTGGGATGATACTGCCTATATTTAAGAAGGGGGATAACAAAGATTGCAATAATTACAGAGGCATAATGCTTCTCAGCACAGCACTAAAATTGTACGAACAAATACTAGCACAGAAGCTAACAAATATATTAGATGAGACATTAACAGAATCACAAAGTGGATTTAGAAAAGGTAGGAGTGTGCAAGATCATATATTCACAATTAAACAGATTATAACTAAAACACAACTAAAAAGAGAAAAAGCATACTTCGCATTTATAGACTTGCAAAAAGCATTCGATAAAGTATCTAGACAAAAAGTGTGGGAGATCCTTGAAGAAAGAAAGATAGATACCAAACTAAAAAAAAATTTTTGCTGCTTGTATAAGACAACAATAAATTATGTGGCAACAAAAAACATGAAATCGGATTCTTTCAAGACAGAAGATGGATTAAGACAAGGAGGAGGTATGAGCCCCATATTGTTTACGATTTTTATGGACAGTATAATTAAAAAATGCAAACGAAATGTTAAGAGTTTATTAGTAGGAAACAAAAATTTACAGAAAGTCGAAGTATCAGAATGTGCGTTCGCAGACGATATAGTGATTATGGCTAAGAATGAAAGGAACCTAAAAACCAATATAAAAATTTGGAAAGACGTACTGGAAGAGAATGGAATGGAAATTAATCACAAGAAAACAAAAGTGATGACGATAAACGAAGAAAATGAGAATATAAGCATAGAAATTGAAGGAGAAAAAATAGAAACCTTACAATATTTTGACTACCTCGGTGTAACAATTGAAAATTCAGGACAACAAGAATTAGAAATAAATAAGAGGATCGAAAAGGCAATAAAAACCTTTTACGCCATAGACAAAACCTTTATAAATAAACAAGAAGTCACCAAAAAAACAAAAATGAGCGTGTATAGACCAATTTTGACATTTGGGTGCGAGTCATGGGCATTAACATCGAGCCAAAAAAGTAAAATACAAGCGACTGAAATGAAATTTTTAAGAAGAGTAAGAGGCGTAACAAGAAAAGACAAAATACGAAATGAACAGATTAGAAATGAACTGGAAGTAGAATCTATTCTGAAATTCATAGAAACTAGGCAACTGAGCTGGTGGGGCATCTACAAAGAATGGACACAAGAAGACAGGTAAAGAGAGTGTGGGAAGCAAGAATACAAACAAGGAGGAAAAGAGGAAGACCGAGAGAAACATGGGAAAAGGCAGTAGCAAAAACTTTGGAGAAGAAGGGAAAATCGTGGTGCGAAGCGAAAGAAATGGCACAGAACAAAAAACAGTGGCGAAAATTCATGTACAATACATAGATGTGCACACCTCCCTATACCTACGCGTAGAAGGGAATTTGATTATATATATATACATATATCGTTTCTTTCTCATATTTTAAATAACGCTGACCTAGAGACACCTATTCAAGCGAAATTTGTCCTAGACTTAACTAGGTTGATACTGAACATCCCCAAAACACGTTCTTCTACAATACTGTAGCCATCCTCATTCCTGCATGAGATTGAGATCATAAAACATGTTTATTACTATATCTAGGATTTCATGTCTTAATGTCATTTTAATACAGGGGCATAAGGCTCATTAGAAAAGCTGCAGGACACGCCCATTCTAAAGTTATCCTGTCAATGATCTCAAAAGATCAGACAGAAAAAATGTTCAGGATGAGCAGAGTAGAAACAGAGCAGCAATAGGACTCGTCACAGGACACTGTGGGCTAAACAAACACTTCTACATATTAGGGCTCTCAGACACCGATTTATGCAGGGCATGTTCACATAATATGCAGTGTGAAGGATTCACACACTATCAGCGAAGACCTCTGGGGATGGTAAAAGCCAACTAAGCAGAGTTAAGAAAATACCTTTGAAGAAAATGCTGTTTTTCAAAAACACAGGACTTCTTTAAGGACCATCACCAGAGGGTACAATAGACCAATAGGTCGCAGTACAGGAACCCGAAAGGGGACCACCTCCGTGGAAATAATAATAGGATTTCATTACTTTAAAAATACCTGTTTTCAAACCTATCGCGAATTTTTGTAAATAAAATTTGGGTATAACGTATAGTACATTCGTTGTATAAATTTATTAATCTGTTCAATGTACTTTTTGATTTAAATAGATTACATCAAAATAGCTGACATAATTTGTTACGTGAATATATTTTGTTGAAAAACTTAAACGTCAGCAGACTATAAAATACCGTAACTTCCGTCTGTCGTTACAATTATTCATTTTACGTTCGCTTTGATGAAAACCGTGTTTATTTTGGCTGCGCTATTGTTGTTTTTGAAATGAGGTAGCTTATTTTGGCAAATGCCATAATTTTTATAGCCTTGACGTGTTTAAAATATCACAGTTATGGTAGGTTATTAACATTCACAAATTTTAAAATGAGCCCTGCAAAATTTCCTGCGATCAATGTGTTTTTGAATTGATTTTTAACAATTCAGCCCCATCTCCGAACAGCGTGTGATGTGCATATTATATACAAGTGTGCCTATTTGTTATTCCACCCTAGTGTGAACATCACTAGCGGCGCTTGCAGAAGTGTTTTTCCATCACATACGTTATGGTAAACCATCGTCGATAGAGAAATTGATTTAGAACCGCGCTGTACATATTGAAGCGCGCGTGCAAAATAAATTACCCATCTCAAAGTTAATCTTAAAACCAAAACGTATACAGGGTATGCCAGAGAAAATGTTTATCTCAAAAAACAACTTTTAATTATACGTTCGATTAATTATAGTTGATTTTGGCAATTACTTTTAACAGGAGCCTAATTGTTTTGTTTTGAAATTTTAGAGATCTAATTTAATTTAGTCATTTCATTCTTCTTGTATAAAACTTTGTTTAAACTAATACAGGTACCCAAAAATTTTAAGTAGATATTTACATAGTCCAATCTACTGACATAATTAAATGTAATAAAAAGCGATTAATCGGCTAAAATGGCTATTTTACATCATATAGCCTTACGCTAAATTTTTAAGTACCGCTATGTTTTCGATACATTTTATATGTAGTGTAATTTTTTAAATGAAAACATACTAAATCAAATAGCAGTATTATTTTAACTTTGAACGGCATAGACTTATTGGGTAAAAGGAGATAGATTTATTATCTGATATCTGATCTTTTCGTTCAGTTGGACGTTTAATTAGTAAAGTCGACGTATTTGTAATGTAAGAATCCGAAAAAAAGCTTGTAAACGCTTCCATTTTAGGCTTTTACGTTTGTTTTTATTTAAAAAAAGCTGTAGTTAAGCTTTAGCCTGACCCTCCTTCATTTGGTCAGTAATATAGGGTCAGGTTAAAAGTCGGTTAAAGCTTTTTTTAACAATAAATAATGAACTTTTACCACTTCACTATGATAAATTTACCGGTAAAACCTAAGAAATACCAAGTTTCGGGCTTTTACAGTAACATACACGATAAACCGATGTAAACGACAGTTAAGGCGTTTTGTCATTTACTTAAGGTGAATTTGTCTTGAGGAACCCAAAGCTATCCATCATCCCGTCGCCGACCTGGTATTTATGGCTACACGTGTAGTCATTTAGCGGCTACAAATTAAACACATGGAACATGGAACCGACTCTAATCTCTGTTTACAGTGCTCATTAACGTCAGTGTGTCCTATGACATTGCTGATCAATTAATTATTAAAGCTTTCTATTAATACAGAAACAAAACTTAAACTTTCACAATAATTTCATAAAAAATGCCGTCCCACGTGTTTTGTTTACGTGTCTGGATTAGATTTCAAATTGTTTCCGTATTTAAAGTGACCAGACGTCCCCCATTAAGATAAGCGAGATCCCTATGCATTTATTCGAATTTGGGACACCCTGTATAACATAAATGTATAACTCAAATAATTCAAGCATTCGTCATTAAGTAGGTATGTTGATTATAATTCATATTAGATCGCAAAAAAACGAAATTTTTCAACTATTAGAAACAATCCGTCCTTTCAATTTGTGCTGAAATTTTTTACAGTTTGATGGGTTGTATTAGGTATACTCAAAGCCGTAGCAATGTTTTTGGCGCCCTTGGCAGATACCTTAAATGGCACCGTTCTTTAACTTTTTTTTTATTTTAAGAAATATTTTTAATATAAGTACCTAAGATTTATTATAACTAAACAAAACATATCTTCAAAATAAAATATTTAATATGTACAAGATTGGCCTGAATTATGTACCTACACCGTCGTAGTTCAGATATAGATGGAGCCACATTTTTTTAATAAAATATTCATAAGAATACTGACCATTGTACAGGGTGGCCTATTTTTCTCCCCATACAGGGTATCTCGGTTAATATCAGAGATAGAAAAAAAAAACTAAGAGGGTAGTTTTGATTTCTTTTTTCGAGAGCAATTCATTACCGTAAACAGATTTTTGATATCTTTTTTAATTTTCGAAATATAGCCAAAAACCGATGTTTGGTCATTTTCAAAAATGTTATAAATCTCGCTTAAACGAAAAGATAGAGAAAAACTTTGAAGACATTTTATGCATTGTTTTTTGTCCTTAATAAGATAGCGATATTCATTTTTTTTACTCATAAAAATATTGATATATTACACCTAACTTTTTTATTTGAAATGGCAACCATAGTTGGCTTTGACATAAATCGAAAGCTTACTTTGTGCGCTTTTCAAAAACATATAATTTGTTAATTTGCTTATGGTTGCCCTTTAAAACAAGAAAGTTAGGTGTAATATACCAATATTTATGAGTAAAAAAAATTGAATATCGCTATCTTATTAAGGACAAAAAACAATGCATAAAATGTTTTAAAGGTTTTTCTGTCTTTTCGTTTAAGCGAGATATTTAACATTTTTGAAAATTGCTAAAAATCGGTTTTTTGCTATATTTCGAAAATCAAAAAGATATCAAAAATCTGTTTACGGCAATAAATTCCTCTCAAAAAAGAAATCGAGAATACATACTTAGTTTTATTCTATCTCTGATATTAACCAAGATACCTTCCCTGTATAGGCATCGAAAATAGACCACGCTGTACATAGGCGCATAACCTAAATAGGTAATTAGGTGTGTATGAGTACATGTAGACACGCAACTGATTGATCTAATGCTCTGCTCATCTGCTGCCAAACATCATAAGATTTTTGACTATAAACGGAAAAACGGGGATTTCCAGTGTCAGTTCTTGGATTCATTCATCAGGTTGGCGTGCAGGCCATTTTTACTATTGGATTAAAAGGGGAATTACCGTGCATTGACGGAAAATCGCAAAGACACATTGAGGCGGCACGAATATTAGCAAAGGGCGCCTGATATTTTTAGTTTTTTAGGCCAGGGTGCATAAATGTTTGCGCTTGGCGCCCCTCACGCCTCGCGCCCTTGGTACTTGCCCCGTTGCCAATGCATTGCTACGGCGCTGGGTATACTTTCCAAAAATTATCAATTGTACCAGTGGGATTCACTGTAACCAGATTGTAACAATCATTTCCCCCTAGAACATATTACGATTGGGGATTATTTTAATCCTTTGCGGCATCCAAAGACCGCACAACCGTTCAAAAGGATTCGGGTTCAGCAAATTGACTGCGAAGGCTGAATAATTTCGGAGATGCGGGTAGTTCATTCAACACCACACAACAATACGCAACCGTTGGGTGCAGTTTCACGATAAAGGATTTATGAAACCGCATTACTTTTAGAGTATTTCGCTTCACCACTAGGTATTAATTTAAAATTGAATTTTGAAATATATGCAAATAGGTTCGGAATGTGCGTGGATTATTTATTTGTTTCAATTGGTAGTTGTTTAATAAATTACTCAACATAATATAAATGTCGTGTAAACAAAACAGTGAACAGCTAAATTAAATTAAATTATATTAAATTAAACTGCCAATATTTATTGTAAATGACTCGCACCATTTTCACGACTGTAATTTTACATTTACCGAGATTTTTTCGTAAAATTTATTGTATACAATTAAATTTTGTACTATAATTAACGTTTTGCGCCTTACTTTGAGAAGTCTTCACAAAAAAATTATTATGTACCAGCGACTGAGAACGGAACGAAAACGAAATTAACCGAAATTCTTTAAATAAAAAAACATGACTGCCTTTAACGACTTTAACGTTTGGCGGCCTTTTTGAACAAGCAGCACAAAATCACTACTCAATTAATTTTGAAGTATCAGCAACCAGGTGGCGTTATATAGATCAGCAGTTTTTTATCAATAGCATGCTTATAAATCATTAATAAAATGATAAGACGTTGACCGCATAAAGTTTTATGCAGTTGAAAATACCGCTGGCGCGTAGCACATAGGAAAGTGTTTTAAATAATGTCAGCAAACTGATAGTGCAACTAGTTCCAAAGAAAAAAACAATAAAAAGGTAACCAACTAGATATAGTACTTATTTATTAGGAATATTATTTAGTCACGAATCCTTCTACTGTTAGGTGTAGGACTGTTAGGTTGTGTTGTGCTGACTTTTTTTCATGTTTTTCTGTCTTGTGCTACCTTTTTTATGTTTTTCCATTTGATGTTTCTATCCGCTGCTGCTTTTTTAACTTCGTCGTGCCAGGTTTTTCTTGGTCTACTTCTTTTGTTTTTTCCCTGTGTTCTTTCTTCCTATGCTCTTCTGGTTAACATTTCTTCTTTCATCCTATAAATGTGACCCAACCATCCCAGCTGCATTTCCTGTATTTTTGTTTCAACTGATTTTATCTTTAATTGTTCTCTATATGTTTCGTTTCGTTTTTTGTTTTTCCTTGGATTTTTCTTAGAAATCTCATTTCTGCTGCATTCACTCGGCTACTATTTCTATTTGTGAGTGCCCACGTTTCACTTCCGTATAAAAGTGCCGGAGTTACTACCTTTTTGACCATACTTCTACTTTTGTTGTTTTTGGGACTTCTCTATTTCCAAAAAATGTTGTTCTTAAGCTGTTAAATATTCTTCCACATTTCCTGTCCTTTCGCTTATTTCCTTGTCCATTCCTCCATTTTTCTCTATGATCACTCCTAAATATTTAAAACTTTCTACCTGTTCTAACCTAAGCCCATTTAAAGTGTTGCTATGCCCTTTGTTTTCTGTTGTAACGATCATAGTTTTAGTTTTTTCGGTATTTATTTTCATATTAATTTTTTCCAATTCCAGGTTTAGAGTTTCTAAATGTTGCAGGTTTTTTTCTGTTTCCGCGACTAAGACCATGTCGTCTGCGAACAATAACTCAGTTATGTTCATTTTTTCCATTTTCCAGTTGCCTAGGTGAAACGGTCTCATTTTTTGTTTTACTTCTTTAATTACCCCATCTATGACTACTGAGAATAATAATGGGCTGAGCACGCATCCTTGTTTTAAGCCCTCTTTTGTTTCGAACTCTTCCGATTCTTCATTTTGCGTTCTTACAATATTTACTGTTTTTTCGTACATCGCTTTTATTATGCCAATTGTTTCTATTTCTATTCCCTTCTTTCTTAGGCCCCTCTATATAGTACTTAAGAAAGTTATTTTTTCCACGATAGATTAATTCGAGGCATATTTGAAGAGCCCAGAGCTAAAATAAGCTACGTTATAACCATAATTTATTTTTAAATTGTTTACCATTCCCAATAAATTAACACTTAGGACATTTTCCACCGACTCACTTAAACGTTACAGAAATTTAATAGTTTAGAAGAATGCATTTTTAAGTAATGTTTCAAAAAAGTTAAGACATTTGCGAAAACAAATGCGTTAAAATCATCAATTGTAAGGCAGTTTTGTTAGTTTTGTATACAAAAGATTCTTTCTTTTTTTATTCGGGCCAAATATTTCACTTTAAAAAAGTAAAATCGCGACTAACGAAGGTTTTAAAAAACAATCGCTAAAACATTAGAAAAATTCGCCAAAATGCTTACCAGGGAAAGTCAATATATTTTGTCGCTAAAATCTGATCAAGGCTGTGTTTATTGCATCAAGAACATCAAAACCAAATGTTTTGCAGAGTTATACGTGCCACTGGCCATTTCCTTCGGAAAAATAGGGGAAACACTGAAAAGTTAAATAATAAAAGTAGTTTTTGCCATCGCGTTGGCCATGAAACCGTCAGAGATAAAATCGAAATTCTTCTATTTAACAATGTGCGCATCCTTTACAAGTAAAATGGTGCAAAGCTTTTGAAAAAATCTTAAACGGTTCGGGAAAAAAACGTCAAAAACGAAACCCCTGCAAAAGCGCTAAGATTTTAGAAGTTGTATAACTAAATCTATGCGATTTGCATAGGCGTTTAACATAGGAAAAACCGTTTTTACCTCGTTTTTCGCTTTTTCCCCGGAACCGTTTAAGATTTTTTCCAAAAATTTGCACCATTTTACTTGCAAAGGATGCGCACATTGGTGAATAGAAGAATTTAGATTTTATCTCTGACGGTTTCATGGCTAACGCGACCGCAAAAATTACTTTTATTATTTAACTTTTCAGTGTTTCCCCTATTTTTCCGAAGGAAATGGCCAGTGGCACGTATAACTCTGCAAAACATTTAGTTTTGATGTTTTTGATGCAATAAACACAGCCTTAATCAAATTCTAGCGACAGCATATCGCGACCCTCCCTTGTTAGGTGGGTACTGGGTACCCAGTTATTGACATAAGGGTTAAAAAATGTGGCTTACTAAATATACATTTTTCCAATATTTAAATTTAAAAAATAAAGATAAAAAAGGGTTTTTGTTTCCATTTTGAAATCAAATATTTTTCTAAACACCCCTTAAAAAAACCTAATATTAACTAAAAGTAATAACACACACTTTGGGATATACATTGATGTAAACTAATAAAGTAATTAAGAAACTAATAAAGAATTGCAGTAGGTACCAAAATTCATAATGATGAGTATTGTATTACAAAATTTTGGATAACATTATATAAACATTTCATTTACGCATAATGTTATATTATATGTGGGAAAGTTGGAATCTAATTTATCAATTAAACATAATTTTGTACTTACAATTCGCGGGATTCACACCAACATTAAATTGTTAGAAACTCCGGTAATTTAATACAAATGAGTAGCAAACTTGCAGCACAAAACGAAGTGGAGTGAACTGAATCGCATCACTCGGCTTTTCTAGTTAATGGTAATTTCTGTGTAGCAAATTGCATTGCAAATACAGAGTGGCATTAGCGCGCAGTGTTTATGTAAGAGAAGCCGCGAGGGGCCTTTGTTTATTTAGAGCCCCAGGAATTAACCATCCAACCGCCGATCTCTCATTCGATCCGACGACTCGCAGATAAAACCTCTTAATTCCAGTCTCCCTCGTGATATTCTCGCTCTTATTTTACTTAAATATTACACTCTAATTTTAAATTAAATGTCAAATTTATCATAAAGGAGAGCGTTTATGCCCGCTGAATATTAACGTTGCCTATTACTTTTCAAACGACCCAAGGCAAGTTTTAATAATTTAATGCAAATTAGCTGAGCAAACAAATTAATTTTTACGTAACGACCACCAAATTATTAAAGGTTATCGTTTACGATGAGATATTTTACATTATAATCATATTTATATCTTCGTCGTTAAATGTCTTAGATGTCAAGCTTTTCTTTATTCTCTACTCGGAAGAGCATTTGCAGACGTTTTCAGAATTTGAACAAATTTTTCGTATCAAACTATAAAAAAAATTGAATACATCACAAATAAATCATAGCTATTCCTAGCGTTTAAATTTAAGTTTTGAATGAATATAAAGATGGAAAGAATACTTTGAAGAATTATTAAATACGAACAATAAAGAAATGACACCACAAAATAAAAGAAAAGAGCAGACGATAATCAACACAGAAGAATAAGAAGACGGCATAACATTAGAGACACTACAACAAGGATTAAAGAAATTAAAAAACGGGAAAACGCCAGGACATGAGAGAATAACCAGCGAAATGCTGCAAAATATGAGACCCAAAGGAACATTTTTCTACTTTTAGCAGTCATGAGCAAGGCATGGTCAGAAGAAACAATACCGAAAGACTGGGAGATAGGGATGATACTGCCTATATTTAAGAAGGGGGACAACAAAGATTGCAATAATTACAGAGGCATAATGCTTTTCAACACAGCACTAAAGTTGTACGAACAAATACTAGGACAGAAGCTAACAATATAATTAGATAAGACATTAAAAGAATCACAAAGCATTAAAATATTAACGAACTTTTAACTTGACCCTCTTTCATTTGGTCATTAATCGAGTACTCGATTCCAAGGGACAAGTGCCCCGTTTGCTGTCCCCTGTGGATGCCCATGTTTATTGCCTTGATACATAAATAACTATTATTCTTGTAATTACACTATTTTTATTTATTTTATCTATTTCACTTTAATTTTGCTTACTATAATATACTCAACATTGATTATGTCAAAATGGACACAAACGTATCAATAAAACATTCTTTTAAGATAATTATTTCATTCCAACTCGTTCGCAGCGAATAAACTATTAGTAAATATGATGTAATACGTCTCTGTAAAAATAAATCGATATTTCTTTTATTTTTAAATTATAGTTTTTCATGTACACATGAAAGAACTATTTATTTCACAAGGTGTTTTCGTTTAATGTTCAAATAAAAAGATATATTTTAGTCGCGGACTGACGTTCGTGCGGAATGGATTTATCCTTCGCCACCGTATGTTTATTCAGCCGCGGTGACTGCAGCCATCACGTCTCCTAAAAGAAGCAATTCAGAATGCATACCACCGATGGGGCACGTTGCCACCGTACAACGAGACAAACTTTCGCATTTGCAAAATGTCGCGTTGTCGATTAAATTCGTTCGGATTTTGTTGAAAGCGCGTTTAACTTTATAATTGATAAGATAATTTGCATTTGCGGCAAATAAATAATTTAGTATCAAAGCTCTCGGCTTCTCTAATAAACAATCGGAACTCAATATTATGCCACTTAAGCTCTAATTCTTTAAACATTAACAATTTAATTAGGTAACGTTAGTTTTGTATTTAAAATCCTTAAGCTGTAACTATAAAATTTTTAAATTTCGGGTTAAATTGAACACCAAAACCTTGAAATTGTTCATTTATTATTTATTCTTAGTACAGAGGCGTATCAAAAACCGGGCATATGGCGGCAATAACCCTCAAGTGACGGTGTAAAGCAGCGCCAATCGTTTTATAAAAACCGTAAATACTTTACGAATGATATCGCCAGTAAGTTTGTTCCAGCAAGGCTATCCTACGATCCGATGAACGATCAGTATATACGCAGTATCAATATCGCGTTCCATCACAGTCTCTGATAGTTCGTTGGACGGTTAGTCAGCTGTCCCAGCAGTTATCCAATCAATTCATGAACTAGTTTGTGGATGGTAAAATCAGTACATGAACGAAGACACGAACTAGCGCTAGGATTTTTACACGCATGCGCTGTACATACCTAACGTAAGCTTTGTTAGCTTTGGATTGGCCTCCCAGTCCCATGTACTAGTTTCTTAACATGTTTACTATTGCGATGTGTAAATTTCTATGAAGCCAATAGACAAAAAATGACATTTACAGTTAGGCTTGTCGGCAGCGACGCATAAATTTGTTGACACATAGTTTCCGCATGTAAATAAACCAATTCATGTATTAATTTATGAATCATATCGAGATCTTTTGCTGGGACAAACCTAGTGGCGTGAATAGGAAAAAAATGTCATTTTATAAAGAATTTTCTGCGATTTAAAAATATAAAAAAGGTTCCGGGGGTTTCCTCTTAAAATAAGAAGTAAAGGTCTCCACAGACCGACGCGGTGGCGGTGGCGGTCAGATTTAACCTTAGTGAGAGTGAGATCGTGCGTCCTACTTGTTTCCTAAGGTTACATCTGACCGCCACCGCTACCGCCACCGCCACCGCGTCGGTCTGTGGAGACCTTTATAGAGGTGCGAAAATTTAATTGAATCATCCGATATATTAAAAACAAAATAAAAAAGGTTTATCAAAAGATAATTCTGTATGACTTTAGTAAATGGGCAAGCTTAACTACAAAGAATACAAGTAGCATCTTGGATGCTTATAATAACAACTTAATGATTTTAATTTCACTTCTTATTTCTTAACGTTGCTGTAGTGTTTACATTATAGATTAAGCTATGAGTGTTTTTAATGACACCAAAATAATTCATTTGTTATTGTTGGTTTACTTTTTTAAATATGAACTTATCCGGAAAATCTGTCAATCATACATTTTATATTTAGAGCAGTAAGAGAGAGTATGGTTAGAGGTAGAAAAAGTTTCTTTTTTAATGCTGTGTTCAGCACATTGGCAAATGATATAACGTGCATACTTTTTTCATACAGAATTATTTTTCTTTATATACACTGTGTCCAAAATAAGAATGCACAGGCATGGGGATCTCGCTTATTATCAGAGATACAGGTTTCTTTAAATTAGATGAATTATTCCTAAGTATGAGGAGCCACAATCAATTTTTAAAAGTACAAAATTCCTCGTACATCAGATGTTTTAGCAAAAAAATGTCGATTTTTTTTTTCTCATAAATTTTTTGTCTTAATCATTAGAACAATTTTATTTGTACCTCCTCATGATACTTTTTTATGTACAATGTACCTAACCATTATTAAAGATTTTTTTAACACCTATCATTTTCTAGTTATTACCCCTAATTTCATTTTTTCTTATGGGCTGCGAAGTTGGCTATGGAATAGTTAAATGTGCCTTTTCTCCTCTTTTAAATGAGTTGCTTGCTATATCTATTTTTATAAATAAGTTACAAAATCAAGAAAAATCATATTTTACCCATCACTTATCAAGCTATCTATGAAAATAAAAACAAAAAACAACTAATTAAATGTCAAATGACGGTTACCATTTGTCTATATCTATACTATACACTATTGTAATAAACTGCAGAGAAATGGTTACTGTCATTTGACATTTAATTAGCTGTTTTTTGTTTTTATTATCATAGATACTAGATAGCTTGATAAGTGATGGGTAAAATACGATTTTTCTTGATTTTGTAACTTATTTATAAAAATAGATATAGCAAGTAATAGCTCATGTAAAAGAGAAAAAAAAAACACATTTAACTATTCCATTTCTTAAAAAAAATTAAATTAGGGGTAATATCTCGAAAATGATAGGTGTTAAAAAAATATAAAATAACAGTTACATTCTCCACTAAAATGTATCTTTAGAAAGTACTAATAAAATTGATCTAATGATAAAGGCAAAAGAGTTATGAGAGAAAAAATAAATTCGATATTTTCATATTTTTTGCTATAACATCTGAAGTACGAGAAATTTTGTACTTTTAAAAATTGATTGTGGCGACTCCCATACTAAGGAATAATTCATCTAATTTAACCAAACCCGTATCTCTTATAATAAGCGAGATCCCCATGCTGTGAATTCTTATCTTGGACACAGTGCATAGCATTTTGGTATTTTTGATGCAGCATTTTGGTATCTGTTTTAAATAGCATTTTGTTATTTTGTATAAAAAGTTTGGGTTATTTTCATAAAGTATTCAATTTCTATCCATACAAACTTAAATGTAAATCTTGTTGATTATTCGTCAAGATAGAATCGTATACGTGAGATATAAGATGTTTACAAATATACAAATAAAACCTCAGTTTTGAGGTACAATTACGAACAGGCGTTCTTGCAATAAAGGCAAGCAAGCCCAATAACTCTTAACCGAAGCCATCTGGTTAAGGAAATAGACGCATAAACTACCATGAAACCATAATGTGACAAGCTAAACTCAACTACCGCCGTTGTCTAAACAAATCCTTGCCTTTTATAGTGACGAAATATGAATATACAATCATTAACTAATTAGGTGTTAAAAAAATAACTATTTAAATAGACTGTGGGGCCTTCTCTCTTAAAAACTATGTGAACGCACAGCAACGCGAATAGAGTACCTTAAAACTTTTAACCGATAATTTACAAGTACCTGTTACGCAAGATCGTATTTAAACTTCGCCGATGCTCGGATGTGTGTATATTCAAAATTTTTAAGAACGTGAACTAAATATGAACATCAAGGAAACAGCTCACCTCCCTCGATGACAGCTAATGTAAACAGAAATGAAATGTCGGGTAGTTCCCATGGAATCAGGATGTTCTAGTTACAAATATTTGGATTTAGGCAACGATTTGCACTAGTACCTGACTTCCATTTTAAACATAAAATAGACTGTAAAGTAAAGAGGTGCTTAAAATTAATGTATTATTATCAAATGAGAGTTTATATTATTCGATATAAGACGTCAATTTTCAAAATTTGCACAACAAGAAATTTAACGCAACCAAAAACGTAAGCATTTATTACATGAACTGTACATAATATAATTAAAAACATTGTTAAATTTGACCTATAGAATATTCTCACAAAGCTGCTTAGTTCTCAGTTGCCAGAGTTTTGCTACTAACAATTTTTGTACTGGTTTCAATGGCGTGTTTCTACGTCGTAACGTTATACGAACGTGAAAGTTTTGACATCCAAATTCTTTTCGAAATGTACAAAGTGGTTTTAACAAACAATATTTTAAGTGTTGAGTACAACATAATTTAAGCTGACATTTTTATTTACAGGTAAAAGTATATTGCTTGAAACACAGAGTGGTCCACATAGAAGCGTCACTATTGGGATCTCGTAAATTGTAAAAGCTACAAAGAAGTTTAAATTAGAAAATTGTTCTCCTTTTTGAGACCCATTCAGTGATGCTTTAATGTTTTAAATAAGTTCCATGGCACTCGAGATAAGGAACAAAAACAAAAATGTGCATTTTTTTAAATCGTTTATAACTCGGTCATATTTGATGGTTTATTGTTGTTCTTTGTCTTTAATTAATTAATTTATTATTACTTCAATAGTATTAGTTAATGTCGAATCGATTTCTGAACTTTTTTTCCCGTAACATTCGTTGTTAAAAATTTACTTTCAGTCAAATAATTTAAAATTTAGTGCCGTTTGACTCGGAGTCTGCTATTCATTTTTAATTTGTAACAAGATTATTCTGCTTATCTTTAATCTTTATATCCGAAATCTTGTCCATTCACAATTCAATTCAGTTTTCTACGGAAGTAGGATGAAAACTTATCAAAACATTACTTTTTAACTTTGTTTGGCGACTAGAAGTCTAGTTTTTTAACAATCCATCTATATTATTACCACAAATAAAAATATTCGCCTGATTTCCTTGCATTGACGAATTTAAATCATTCTTCACCGAAAATATGTCACCTAGATAGGCAAGGCTTAATGTTGACTTGGTGATTTAAAACATATTTCAATTTCTACTCGAAGTTCGAATAATCGTTTCAAAACTTATTCTCCTGAAAGTAATCTTATATAAAAATGTAACAATATCTGCTTATGGACTTAACCGACTGTTGAAGATAGGTATATTCTTTTGAATATAGTTTGCTATTTGTACATTTATTTTAATTAAGTCATGAATCCTTCTACAGTTCGAGTAGGTTTTTTAAGTTGTCTTGTGCTAGATTTTTTATGTCTTTTCATTAGATTTTTCTGTCCGTTGCTGCTTTTCATCTTTTTTTAACTTCGTCTTGCCAGGTTTTTCTCAGTCTACCTCTTTTGTTTTTTCCTGTGATCTTGCTTCATATACTTTTCTGGTTAACATTTCTTCTTTCATCCTATAAATGTGACCGAACCATCCCAACTGTCTTTCTTGTATTTTTGTTTCACCTGTTTTATCTTTAATTGTTCTCTATATGTTTCATTTCTAATTCTACCATTTTTTGTTTTTCCTTGAATTTTTCTTAGAAATGTTCATATCTTTGGTAGCTTATTGTATCCGATAAAGAAGACAATAGTGAATTGTTTTTAAATCTGGATATACGTCATCGAATTTTCATTGATGAAATCTATGACAGACAGACATTCTCGAAGACGTCTAAAATCATTACACCGGTTCCTTTCCTTGGCGCAAGATATCAGCTATTAGCATTAAAAAATTAACGCTGATAGCCACACGTATTATTTTCATATACAGAATGAAGTTGAGATGAGAATGATGCATCGTGTGATTCACTCTTTGACAGCAATTGCCATGAAGAAAATTACCATCTTTTACTCTAGCCATTGCCATTATATTTTTCATTGAAAGTGCTTACTTTGCGGACTGACTGGCCCTTGTTGAACCAAATGCTAAAACCCAGTCAATGGACCTTATAATCTATTCATTTTAATACATATAATAAAATTTTATTTATTTAGCTTTTACAGTGTCATACGTACAATTATATACTTGGAAGTAAAAGTAAACATTTGACATACCAGCAACAATAAGGCAATCGGTTAGTAAGGCGGTCCGATTCTCGCAGTTTAGGTAAACTTCGTTACGGAATCCGTACAAACGGACCTAAGATAACACATGTGACTACATAAGCGCTCAAGTACTTTTTTAAGTGCAACCTGGAATGCAAGAAAGCGACCACCTGTGTTGGTCCAAGGTGTGAATGTTTCCTTATTTGCCTATTGTGTACCTTGCATTGACGATCGTTCAAAGAAAATCGTATAATCGAGTCTGCAGCACCAGCTAAAGATCGATAACCAAGACAATAAGGCAACTGAGCAGCTAATTTGCAATTTTGTGTATTCTTTGTTTACATATGCAGATGATGAATGACAATTAGTTGGAGATGGATTTACTACCTTTGACTTGTACAATGTACATATAAAAATGGATGTTAATCCGGAGACAAAAACTTAATTTAAGCGATAATTTGCATTTACAGTAAAAGAAAAGAACGTAAGTTGCGAGTTGTCAAGGTTTTGTATTATAATAGTGTTTGTAAAGCATTAATTAAGCATTAGCTAGGGCCTGTAGTTAACAAATTACTTTCACTGTTCACGTGTATGTACAAAAACCTTATTTTATATTAGACAGTTTCAAAATTAGGCTGTGAACCGCTGTAAAATATATTTTTCAGTAGGTAAATATAAAACTTTTACAGGGTTGAGCAAACAGGCAAAATTGTACAGTATTTTGTGATCATGAGAAATTAGTTTTCGGATAATCAAAGCTGTTTCAAAAGTCAAAAGAAAAATCCGAAATATTATTTTCCTAAATAATTTATGGGAAAATTTCCTTCACCTGTCAAATTTGCGTTTTCAACCAATCACTAATCTCAAATCTTCTAGAGGCTACCAACAGGAGCATTATTACAAGGTAATAATTTTACGTTACCCTGTCAGATGTTGATCCTCCTGTCAAATTTGCGTTTTCGACCAATAACAAATTAAGATTAATAATAATAATAAAAATAATAATAATAATAATTTATTAGTCTTTGAGATCAGTTTTTACACATGATATAGGACAAGTCAAAATACAGTTAATACACTTTACAGTCAATAAGACATGTATACAACCAGACGAACAATAAAAAAAACAAATTTTCTTGTTGAGCTTGCTAGAATTTACAATTATATTAAAATAAAATAGTATATTTGGTTTACAATAGGCAATAATATTTAATTAGTCTAAGAGAGATCAGTTAACCGCCAAGGTATTTTCTAGAAACAACCAATAAACATATTCATACACTGATAATACCTTTTTCGCAATTAACAGATTTTCAGGCGTTTATTGGTCGTTTCTAAGAAATCTGAGTTTGTGATTGGTCGAAAATATTAATTAATTAATTTGGAGAGGGAATTAAATATTTTGGTTGATAATTTTTTGACGAATTTCGGCGACCAGTAGCGTTACTTTAACATAGATTAAACCGCACCACTCTGACAGTACTTGTAAAATTTGACATAACGTACATTTAATTTGACAGGTAGGTTAGGTGAAGGAAATTTTCTGACAAAATATAACTCGTGCATTGCAAATAATCTATAATTTTTGACAAATATTTACTCATGCAAGTTGAAGCAGAAAAAATCACTTTTTTACCAAAAATTATCGATAATTTTCAATGCACTTGTTATATTACTACTGATAATTTTACGATAAGGAACTTTTCACGTTATGATATAATATGATACATTTGCTTATTCATATTAATTCAATTGTTTTTGGGCCCATAATCAACTGTCTTATTTCTTATTTTTATCGTATTGAAATTTCACTCTAACAAACGAAAACCATAATTTTAAATACCTCCATATATCACATCATACTTTGCCAAAGGTTATAAGAAATATGAAAGTTGAATACCACCAAAAATCAATCGAAGAGATGTTCAAAAACAAATGCTTTCGTTCGATTTTTCGCATTCCGTAAGAAAAAATCACTAAGTTTCGAAAAATTATAGATACCAAAAGCAATTGATTTTTTCAAGAATATTAAATATCGAATTTTAACATACATTTTTGGAATATGAGTAATGTTAAAGCACATCTAAAAACAGTTTAAAATGTTATGATTATTATTTAAAATGTATAGCCTAATAGCATAATATGCTGTCGATCCATGGCTATAGTTGCATTATATTAGCATTTTTTATAAAAAAAAGTTCCAGAAAACATTATTTCTATTAGCAAAAATTGTAAAAAAAAATTTCAATTTTCTGATTTTCTCAGGAATCGCATCTCTGTTGCTTCCAAACTTTTTTATGTTTTTCTGTTGTAGTCAGTCTCCGAGGCATATGTCAGCATAGGGGCGACTACTTTATTTATGTATCTCTATTTTTATTTCTTTCGGGATCTCCTTTTTCCCTAGGAATGTGCTCTTAATGCTATTGAATAGTCTTCCTCCTTTTATTCATTTTTCTCTGACTTCTTCATCGATTTTTCCGTCTTCTGTTATCATAGATCCTTTTTTATTTGGATCTATAATAAAGAAAAGGTCTACGCCAATAATCTAGTCAATTTACGCTGTCAAAGCCAACATCGAAACCGCTATTGCTGAGATCTTTGCGAAAAAATGACCAAAAACTTGCAAGAAGAGGATGACGGTCCGTAAAAGAGCCGAGGCGGCCATTTGAATGCTGTTCTATACATCTTCTATCTTCTATCTATATATATAAAAGAGCTTGTTTGTGTGTTTGTTCGCTATACAATCCTAGGTCCGTTGACCGATCGGGACCAAATTTTGCACAGTTACTATTTAGGACCTTGCAGATCTAACGCCAAACTTTAAGTACAAGCACATATTACCAATAAAAAAAAAAAAAAAATTACTTGGACGGGATTCGATCTTACGTCGGCAAATACCTGGTCATAGCACGATACGGCGCGGTGTATTTCACAAGTAAAGATTGTTTTGTATACAATTAGTAATAAATGTACATGAAGTATTATTTTTATTAGAACATTTTTAATTGAAACAAGACGAAAGAAAATAAATTTGAGTTATTATTCAATTTTTAAGCAATAAATAGTTATTTTTTAAGGAATTATAAGAAAATGAAAAGATGATTGATCAGAGTATGTCATTTGTGTATGATTTGGAATTATTGGGCTTATTCAAGTTAAAACAGTAATTAAAATTGTAATCGCCCGTGCAACGCCGGGTAAACCATCTTGTAATCTATAAGTCTCCACACTAAAACGAAATTTTAAAAAATTAATTATATTAATTCTTTGAAATTTTATTAAAAAAACAAGTCCTACATTTCTTGTTGAAACACCCCTTATTAAAACAGTTCTATTTTATTTTTAACCTTAAGGGCATCTAATTTATAAGAACAATTAAACAAGCTTAGAACCATGTGTACGTTAACGTATGCATTCAGATATCGTTTCCATATGTGAAAACCATTTAGAATTCTTAATTCCTCGTTGTATCGAAACCCAACTCAAAACAATGTGGATGATTATGGCCGTGATCTCTTGACAGACTGTGTATTTATACAGAGAGTAGCAGAAACAAACGGTGTTCTATTTGGCAGACAGCCGATACGGCCCAAGCGGTGCGGTTGTAGGCTTGAACAAATATAAAAATACTCTACGTAAATATATCATAACTAACTCTATTTATTTATTAAACAATGCCGGAACACCACTTCCATTGTACGACTGCCAATGTATACAGATTGTTTTAGCTTTTTAAACTCATTTACTTACTTATTTGAGTAAAACAGAAACGGTGTTGATGGAAATTTAAGTCAAGGCGTAATGTAAACTAGTTATACAAGAATTTGTTTTGAAAACAGGAATTTACAAACAATTACATTTCTTCTTTCATGTAGTGTCGACTATTACACATGATTTTGTTTAACAAATTGATATTAATGTGTCGAATATTAAAACAGTCTAAATAACCCTTTGTTAAAGTAGTTAAAGCCTTTCCTGGCAACTTTTTCTTATTACGAGGGTGAGTCAAAAATTATCCGCACTTCGGTTATATTAAAACTTCTGTTGGCTGAACTGTAACAGTGGATTTTGTGGCAAGGCATTTGCAAATCAGCCATGGCTCTGCCTATTAAATAATCCACGACATACTTGGGTTTCGAATAGTTTGTGTGAGATGGGTATCAAAACAACTCACGGAAGGGCATACGCAGAAGCGTTTGGACATCTGCAAACAAAATTTGGACCAAAACTCGAAGGAAGGTGAAAGTATCTTTAAAAAATCATTACTGGTGACGTGGTGACGAGATAGTTATTCATCACCACGAGCCTTAGAATAAACGGCCAATGGAATGGATTGAAATGAAAACATACTCAATCGCCGACCAAGAAAAAGTTCAAAAGTCAACCATCAGCTGGTAAACTGATGCTTACAGTTTTCTGGGATTCTCAAGGGCAACTACTAGGAAAAAGGTTTAATAATCAACAGTGCTCGTTACAGTGAGATGCTCACTGAAAAGCTGAAACCTGAACTTCGGGTTAAACGCAGAGGACTGCTATCCAAGGGCGTTGTGATCTTGCATGACAATGCATGTCCTCACACTCTGTCCACACTGCCAAAACTCTGCAAAAGCTTCGTGTTGAAGTGTTAAAGCATCCTCCGTATAGTCCCCTGAAAGCACTCCTACGAGGACGAAGTTTTACCTCTATTTAAGAAATTAAGACAACGGTACATTTGTAGCTCGCAGCTCAGCTTAAAACATTTTTTAATGAGGAAATACGAAAAATTGTTGACAGATGGACAAAGTGTATTGAAAAGCAAATATTGTGTCAAAAAATTCTGTTTTTTTTTTTTTTTTAAAGCCGATTAAAATAAATTCCACAGCCAGAGTGCGGATAATTTTTAACTCATCCTAATAATTTATTATTCAAAATAAAAATTTTCAAAATAAAACATCAACTTTATTCATCTCGAGGTAATAAACGGAACTTGCTCTGACGGAATAATATCTTGTTTCTATTTCATTGAGGTGCTGGATCCGATAAGTAATTCCAAAAAACAAAAACCGACACTGTTAAAAATAAATGTAGCAGTTAGTATTCAAAAACAATTTGAATCTTTTTAAATTTCCCAGTGTTGTTTCTACCGTATCAGTTATTATTCCGAGTCGGTACACACTCAGGCGCGCGATTATGTTGCGTTTTTTCGTTCTGTATTAAGGGTTTTGATGATTATTTAAAAACTTTACAACTTATGGTTCGTAAGTTAGTTGTCTTACCACTGTTCAAAACTTTTGCACATCTCAATTTACAAACAATCTAACGAACGTTATCACTAAGCAGCAATTGATCAAAATAGAAAGGTGTTTGAAATAACTTTGTTCCACAAAATCACAAAATCTAATCAATGAAAAAATAATTGAGAGTCGAAATAATGGAAGCTTGCATTTACACCAAATGTTATTATATTATGAACTGTGTAGAATTTTATAATAATTACAAAAAACACAAAAAGTACTTGTAAAAAAATATATTCTTTTCAAAGATATCATTAAAAATAACATAAAATTGTAAATTATTTTTAACTGTTTATTAAATAAAGTATTTATAATATTAGTGTAGTTTAGAAAAGAGTGATATTTTATTTTTGTTACTGACGTGCAAAATACTTTGAAATTAAACTTTTACTTTCGTCCATAAGACCACTGAGAAATGGTTAATTTTGTAGTTTTTTTTTACTGAGGCATCCGGTTTAGTATTCTTTTGCATATTAAAAGACAGTTGGGTTTAAAATTATTATTGTTACATTATGTATTTAAAATATTCTCAACACAACTCCAAAATAGTTGCTTTATGAAAATAGTTTTCAGACTACTCTGTTCTGTTAAACAAAATAAATATTCATTCACAATTATTAATCAAGTTTTGCACAAAATTTTGCACAAAATTTTGCAGATATTTATGTTCAATATGAAATTACATTCTAATATTGCACTGACGTTTAAAACATGCGGTTAAGTGTTTTTATAATATTTGACCGTATGCAAATGCAGCATTGGAGTAACGCATCCTTCAACAATATACAAAAATATTTTATCGATTTGAATACATGTCACACACGTGAATCGCAGGAAGTTGAAGAAGTTGTCGGAACTTTTATTTCTAATACCTTAAACCCGGGTGATCATTATATTTCGTCATATGCGGTGTCCTGGTCGAAAACTTGCAACTTATCGTTGCGCGCCTTTGTCGGTTCGAGCCATTAGGAAGTTGATGGATTAAGTGAAGATTATATATTTAGCCCTGTTATTGCAGTTGCGGAAACGCTATAAATTAGGGAAGAACCATCCCCCAACGCCATTATAAAATCTTTGATACAGCGATATATTTTCTATAAATTAAGTAAACTTCGCTAAATACATATTTCGAAAAATTATACTTCCAATTAGCATAACCAACTAAAAATAATGCAAATTTTATTTTAATCTTAAAGATGTATACATTGTTAAATCTAAAATAAAATGCAGTGCTTAAGTTGCAAAAATTTGTACATAGCTAACATTGTTAAGGCATGCAATGCAATTAAATGTACAGCGTGACCTATTTTCGAGCCCATACAGGGAGGGTATCTCGGTTATTATCAGAGATAAAAATGAACTATTTAAGTACGTGGCCTCGATTTATTTTTTCGAGAGAAATTCATTGCCGTAAACAGATTTTTGATATCTTTTTTAATTTTCGAAATATAGCCAAAAACCGATTTTTGGCAATTTTCAAAAATGTTAAATATCTCGAAAAGATAGAGGAAAACTTTTAAAACATTTTTGGTATGGTTTTTTGTCCTTAATAAGATAGCGATGATTTCTTTACTCATATAAATATTGATATATTACACCCAATTTTCTTCTTTTAAATAGCAACCATAAACAAATTATATATTTTTGAAAAGCATAAAAATTAAGTTTTCCATTCATGTCAAAGCCAACTATAGTTGCCATTTTAAATAAGAAAGTTAGGTGCAATATATCAAAATTCGTATGAGTAAAAAATATATTATTTGTCATTGCTAAAGCAGTTGCTTGGTTTTATTTCTTTTTATTATGATGATAAACTTAAATTACCTTTTAAACTAAAATAGGCTGGATAAACAAATTTGAAAGCTGAGTATGGTTAGTTGCAGAAAGTGAAACCATTTGCCAATTCAAAAATAACTTATCGCATTACTTGGGTTTATATTCCCCCAAATGCAAGCCAAGTCTGTGTGTCAACGGGAGGTCTTGAAGATGTCCAGTTTGACACTGACATCAAACATCTGCAGATATCCGAGTACGCTTAACAGCGGGATTTCCGGGGTCTTTTAATTTTTAATTTGAATTAATTTATCAAGTTTCAGATGGATGTTTTTAGTTGTTTTTAAACATCAGTTTGTTAACAATTTTTTGAAACATGATTTTACAAATCTCTCGAATTAATAGATGAACGAAATATAAAAAAAATTATTTAACACCAGCCATTCATCCAACATTCAATGCACTAGTATGAGTATAATATTCGCATATTTTCTTTAGATTGATATTAAAGTATATGTTATGTGCCCTTTCAACTATATCAAAAATTTAGTGTTGCCACTTACAACGAAGGATGCAAATTTTAGTGTAGAATAAAAATTGTTTTAAAATTCATTTGTTTAAGCATGTAATAATTTTATATTACCCCAATGATTTTGTAATTACGAATTTTAGAAGTTGAGGGTTTTTTCTAATTCGTGTAATAAATATTCTAGTATAATTGTCTTACTTAACAATTACATTTTATGATATAAAATAATGTTTTCCCAAGTCTGATCTGCGAAAGTGTTTTTAGAGATATGTTTTTTTGTTCACTATACTGTTGATTAATTAGAAAATGCCCTCTTATAGTAGTACAAAAAAACATAAATGTTTAATAAAATGATTCCACAAATCCTTTAAATGATTTTGTTTTCTGATAGTAAACTTTTTCCAATCGTGAAATAGTTTTTGTACATTAATGGGTAAAAACTTTTTTGTTCAAACAATTGAAATATTCTGAGAAACAATTTTCTGAAAGTGTTTATCAGAAGTTGAAGCTTGACAATGGACAAAAAATAAGCGTGCTTCAGGGAAGGAATCATTAAAAAAAAGGTTTCGAAAATTGTAGGACATTTCCCCTGCTCTAAAAAGTACCTATGTTTTGAGAAGCGCAATCAGTTTTAAAGTCGGTAATAGTAAACCACCTTTACTGTACTCTTATAGTGCTGTGATACTAAACATATTTCTTAAGAAACTTCTTTAAAATTTTAACTCGTGTAAAACAGATGTAAAAGGATGAATAAATTTTATGTTATAACTGCAATATTAACTGCACTGAAAGGCATTTTATACCAAGCCTAATACAACTGTTCCATATGTGGCCGGCATAACAAACACCAAATAATTTATTGCCGCATATTTTTTTTAAATAAAGGACAAACTTAAATTTTTCAAGAATAAATAAATCTAAAATAAAGGACTGTGTCCTTTTTAATAAAGCACGTATGGTCACCGTACCTATAAATCAAAAAAGTTTTCAAAAAAAAATTTAAAATTGCAAATCTTCCCTTAATTTTTTTAATAAATAAATGGTTTCAACGGTTACAAAAGTTACTTAATTGCGAATGAAACTAATTTTTATTCATTATTTTTGTTAATGAAAGAAAGATAAGTTTAGTAAACAAGGTATTGATTGACGGATTTATTTTTTTAAATATTCCCTGAAAAATTGGTTTGATTTGTCGATCAACAAATCCACCGATATACAGGGTGTGTAAAAATTGGCGGAAACGCTACACGTGGCGATGTTCTTCGTAAAATTCCAAGTCGAAAATGTTAATACAAAAATGTTGTACCATGCTTGCTGTGTCTGCAAGAGGTCCTCAAAGTTTTGACATTTAGTCCTTTAATAAGCGTTATTATTTAATACTTACAAATGAAAAAGCTACAATTTGGAATAAAAATAAATTTAGAATAGTATTTTTTCCTAGATATTGTGTTCTTCCTTTCAAAAATTGTTGTTGAAAATATGTAAATCACTGATTTGAATGAAAATAATACATATGGCAACATTGTCATTAGCTGTCATCTCTGTTTTTCTCGTAATTATTTTTAGTTCGTGTTTTACGATACCTAAAAGTTTCCAGCTATGTTTACGAACTGAAGGCTTTCATTCGAACAAAAATTGTAAATACCTAAGTAAAAATAATTGCTGATAAAAAAATGTTTAAACGCAAATAAATGCAATGTTGCCAATTTTTTTTTTCTTTAAATGGTTCCTGAGGCCATAGGAAGCATCGTACAACATTTTTGTATCAAGATTTTCGACTTAGAATTTTACGAAGAACATCGTCACGTGTAGCGCTTCCGCCAATTTATACACACCCTGTATAATGTTCAGCTGACTTTACACCTATTTTTTGAAATGCAGCTCAGTAGAAGTAACGAAAAGAATGATAATTTGCTGCGTCCAATCAATCTTATAAATTCAGGTTTGGTGAAAATTGCTCGAAAAATTGTTCCTCGAATGGAAAGTTACTCGAAAGCCTAGTTGCTCGAATAACAATTTCTCGAAAAAAAAATTGCTCGAAATTATGACATAAGTAACTTAAAAAAATTTATTAAGTTTATATAAAAAAAAATAATTAAATGTACTAGAAAAGTTGTTTACATTTGTTTACACTTTTAAAAATGTATTTAAATTTATTCTAATCTATCATTTTTGGTTTTTGAGTTATTGAAAAAAAGTGTTTTTATACTTATAATGTGTCATATCTCCGTTATTGTTGTAAATATCAAGCATTTATGAAGATTATTTTTAGATATTTTTATGTAAAACTAGATTATTCTAAAAAAAAATTACGCTCGCCGTTAAAAAGTTATGACACAAACTTACCTTTTTTTAAATGGAATCTATAAGTACCTGTTTAAATTCCTTATGTTTTTAATTCCAAATATATAAGGGTTGATGTAGTTATTTTTAATAATGCGCAAGTTACAATTGTTTTTTAGTTTGTTTTTTTAAAGATAAACATAGCAGGCTACGAAAACAAAAAAAAAACAAAGTGTAAAACCTTTTAAAACTCGTGGTGCAAGTTACGAAGTTTTTAATTTGTTGTTGAGATAAACACCATAAATATTTGAAAATATTACATACTACATAATTGCTAATTCTGACTATATTGTTCCTATGTTCAGTTTAAGTAACTTATTTCATTATTTCGAGCAATTTTCTTTTCGAGAAATTGTTATTCGCGCAACTAGGCTTTCGAGGAACTTATCATTCGAGGAACAATTTTTCGAGCAATTGTATTCGAGCAATTTTCCGCAACCCATAAATTCACTCATTGGCAAAACTTTGTTAAAAGGCTGAAGAAACTTCCATTTATTGTATTTTGGTTATGCTTTTTTTGTTCTATGTTTTTTTTTTGGATTATTTAGTTTATCGCTCGAGATTTTTATACACATATTTTTTAACTACTGCGTCGTTTGTGATTGGGTATGACGTTTATATGTATTTTGGCTCAGCCTGTAATGAACAATCCGTGGTGCGTTTATCTCACAATGGCACATAACGTAATTTAAATACCTATTCAACGGGTCAAAAAAAGCTTTTCTCAAATTTTACACTTACATTATTCAACTTCTTGCATTTAAACTTGACAGTAAAATCCCGTAAATACTTTTCAGCTTAAGAGTGTTTAATTTTAAAACAGGAAATCCGTGGGAACTATGGAAAATATTTGTCATTATCACTGTATAATCTTCTTAGGACGACGAAACACATGGCAAAATCGACAAGTCCGAGAAGTTACATAGCTATGACACTGCAGGACACTTGACGGTGGTTTTAGGTTGTTGCTTCCGCATCGCGAACTGAACTACTAGCTTTACCGTGGTTTATATGAATACCGACATTGTTTTCTCTGGCGCGCGTCCGTCCTCGCACGTAGCTATAGCTGCCAAGGTATACAACACCAACATACATAATGTTTGTGTTCGTTTCATCTACCGCAAAAATAAACTAAAGGACGTTGCTCCTTCATGATAATCTCTTCGGAAGGGTCGGAATTTGATTTGGGTTGCTGATATTCCATTTGGAACGCCGCGAAGATTCGCAGCTTTCGGGGGAAGCTTTTTCGACTTTCCGCGCTCCTCCATCCGGCTGTGCGAGAATAAAAAATGCAAAACGGTGACGGTAGGCGTGGGTATTGACGCGAGGGGTGACAAAAGCGGGAGCCGTGAACAAAGATATACCGCGATGGTCGTCCGGTAGCAGAGAATTGATCCAGGAAAGGCGGACCGACGAGCAGTGGATTGGTCGAGAGCACGCGGGCGTGTCGTGCGCAGCGCAAAGACCCCCGCACTGGGCCCCTCACTAATTCGGCAACTAGGGGCCCGTCTGTTTTCACTAGTAACATTGTGTCCCGGCAAGAAGCAACATACTCTGTTTTTACTTAATCTCTGTGTAAACTGCCCTATGTTGTGTATCATAATATTAAGTGAACGCAAACTTGTTTTTAGAGATTGATTGGATTGAAAACACAAAACACACTGCTAAACTAACAGAACTGTTTTCGTTTAGAAAATTTGTAACGCTTTTCAATTTCGAGACTCGGATGTTTGTTGACTTTACACCGGGTTTTTGTTTATCCAACAAGTGGTACTGACTAAAATACGGTTTTTTTTTTTAAACGGGAAGCTGTGGACTTTACCGTCTTTACGTGATCCGGCTGGTGTATTCGCCGATATGCACACAATTTTTGGTGAACATCAAAATGCGTACTACAGCCGCGTGGCAGCTACCAGCGGATACACCGCGGCGGTTACCGCTGGAGCAAGCCCGTACACCTACGAACAATACTCAGCTCGCTATGGATATCCGGCTTGGCCTCATCAGCAACATCAACTTACCTCGACCAAAGACATGGTAAAACCACCGTATTCATACATCGCACTTATTGCAATGGCCATACAACACGCGCCCGAAAAACGAATAACCCTCAACGGCATTTACCAATTTATCATGGAACGATTTCCTTATTACCGAGAAAATAAACAGGGCTGGCAAAATTCCATCAGGCACAATTTGAGCTTAAACGAATGCTTCGTGAAAGTTGCGCGTGACGATAAAAAACCAGGTAAAGGCAGTTACTGGACGCTGGATCCGGATTCGTACAACATGTTCGATAACGGTTCTTACCTAAGAAGACGACGGCGCTTCAAAAAGAAAGACGCGGTGAAAGAAAAGGAAGATGCGTTGAAACGCCAAACCGTACAGACCGAGCCATCGTCGGTGATAACAAAGCGCGAAGAAAAACCGTTGGAAATAATCAAGCCCAAATTCGAGTGCAAGCTCAAGAAAGAACCGAGCACCGAAGTTAACCATTGTATGAATAAATATCACGACGCCAAATCGGTTATCGTGCATCAGGATCACGTAATGAGCGACGTTACTGCTTCCTTACAAGCAATGGAGACTTCTGCCGCGTTTAGTGTCGACAGCTTAATGACAACACGCGAACAAGCTCACAGTTATTCAAGTCCCCGATTGCATTCTTCAGGTGGTATGTACTCGTACTGCCATGGTGCTACGCCCCAACAATACAGCATCGCCGACGAAGCCGCGCCACGTTATAGCCCCTGGTACAGCCCGGAAACATCCCCGGAGTCAGCAACAACGACCGCCGGCTACCGAGATATTATCTTCGAAAGTGCGCCCCCAAGTTGTCAGCTGGCAAACTTCCGACACACGGGTGTACCACCGAGTCCCCCAAATTACAGGCCCTCAGCCGCCACATACTACCAACAAGACTGCGTAGGTCAAAAGTACTGAGGTTTGTTATATTAATGTAAATAATTATAAAGACTGAAAGGTGTTTCTAATAAAAATCTAGTGACCCGTTCGATTGCGTATTTAATGTTGGGCAGCTGACAGTTTTTCATTACAATGTGATAATGTAGAATTAAATGATTTGCATTTGTCTGTTGTGTTTACTTAAAACCTATCTGAACTTAAATGGGGCAGTGAAATTGACGCTTGATAGTTAATTTTTACGAATTAGCGATTATTAAAAGGTTTTATGTTCCTATATAATTTTCATTCCCTGGTTTTATTGTAAAATTTCGATAGTATCTCATAGGTAATTATAAAAATGCATTTATAGGGTGTTTAATTGTGAGATCTCGTTGAGGCAATCTGATTACGTATAGCGATAAAAGTGTGCTGTGTACATAATTGATTGTAAAATATTGTAGATGTGTAGTTGAATGTGTGAGCACGTATATGTATATTATTTATTGAAAATTATTAAAAATACATAAAGTCTGTGACATTTAATCGCAATTTTGTTTTAATTTTCCTGCAAAATTTAACCTCATAATAAGCATATCATTCTACAAAGGGCTTATATTTTACTAAACTAAGAAGATTATTCGATATATTCAAAAGATTCTTAAGCAATAATTAATAAGAAAATATTCCCCTCATGGAATTGTTAATATAATGATATCAATTGCAAAAAAAAGTAGAAAATAAAATAAATGTTATAATCGTTTAAACAAAAGTTAAAACTTTTAATATTAGGCACTGATTGTTAAAGAATAAAAGTAAAATTCTCTATTAACTGTATCACACAATATAAATATGATTTTAATAAAAGTAAAGAATTTTAATCACGAGGGGGTAGTAAGTTTAAATAATGAGTTAAAGTTTAGGTAATAAAGTATAAGTAATAAGTTTAAAATCACCCATTTCCTGATGTGAGTGTCTTTTTGTTAGAGAATGCACAATTGTCACTGTTATATTAATTGCCAACGATCACAAATATAAAGCCATAAGAAACTTTACACACAATATGTTAATGTTTACTGACGAACCTGTATAAATAAGGTAGGATGGATTATTAATAAAATTATGTCAATAACTACTTTGCAAAGTTAAAGTAATTTAAAGAAAAAATTCTGAACATAAACAAAAAACGATTTAATCTCCTGTGGATAATTTCTTTGATTTGTTAATATCTTTACAATTTTTTAATTGAAATCGTCTTTATTTCAGTCAAAATTTATGTTTTGTCAAAACTGAAAAAAAAACTTACGAAGCAATTAAAAGGAAGTTATTAATAAAGTTATACTTACCAGGGAAGGTCACGATATGTTGTCGCTAGAATCCGATCAAGGCTGTGTTTATTGCATCAAGAGCATCAAAACTTTGCAGAGTTATACGTGCCACTGGCCCTTTCCTTCGGAAAAATAGGGGAAAAACTCAAAGTTGAATAACAAAGGTCGTTTTTGCTATCGCGTTGGCCATGAAATCTAAATTTTTCTATTTACCAATGCGCGCGTCCTTTGCAAGTAAAATGGTGCAAATATTTTGAAAAAATCTTAAACGGTTCTGGAGAAAAACGCGAAAAACGAGGCCCTTGTGAAAACTGTTTTTCCTATGTTAAACGCCTATGCAAGTCGCATTTAGTTATACAACTTCTCAAATCATAGCGTTTTTGCAGGGGTTTCGTTTTTGACGTTTTTCCGGAACCAATTAAGATTTTTTCAAAAACTTTGCACCACTCTACTTGCAAAGGATGCGCGCATTGGTAAATAGAAGAATTTCGATTTTATCGATAACGGTTTCATGGTCAGGGCGATCGCAAACATTACCTTTATTATTCAATTTTTCAGTTTATTCCCTATTTTTCCGAAGGAAATGGCCAGTGGCACGTATAACTCTGCAATAAATTTATTTTTGATGTTCTTGATGCAATAAACACAGCCTTGATCAGATCCTAGCGAGTAGCGACAACATATTGTGACCAATGTGACCTTCCCTGGTTAGTATTAAAAATATGCCCGTTGATTCAGTAGCTATCAAATAAATGCATTTAAAAATGATGGTACATATACTTACAAATGTATAGTATTTAAATGTTTAGCAAAGATTACAATTTTAAGATTAAATAATGCCATTGTTTATGTTATGCTACTACATAAATTCACGCTGTTAAAAAAGTTTAAGTTAGTTCCGCAGATAGGTATATCAGGTCATTAAAAACTCTTATTATTTCCAAAAAAACCCGATGTTTTAATTAATACATTAATATTAGCAATAAAATATTACACTAGACTCTAGACCATTTTACAAACAGCAAACGATTTTCCGCAACAAAAATCGAAAGTTCATCCATTAAATATTGCAAAAATATACCTAAATAGCTCATAGATAATTATTTTCAAAAAGTATTTTAAAAATTGTTTATTTTAATAGAGAGCAACTAGATGAATCAATTTGGCTTATAATTAATGCATTTTATCAAAACAAAACGTGCGAATTCATCTATACTAATATTGTTAATTAATTAGTTAATAATTTGTAAGTAAAAAAATTAAATAATTTAAAATACTTCGCAAAAACAGTAATATTTGTTTTTAAACTTATTTCAATTAATATTTCTTGATCAAAAGTGCGATATAAATAGTACCTAACGAAAAAACTAGAATAATCCATATATGTACATATCATATTACTCTAAAATAAACCATCTTAACACTTACTTAAGTACACATTTGAGTACTGTCTACAAATGTAATTTGTGCTATATAACATTAATACTTCTCCAATTTTTTCTACGTAGGCAAACATTCAAAAAACTGAACGTAAATATCAGTCTTGAAGTGTTTCTTATAAAAAGAATATATTGTCCTTAATATTTTTATTTTTATAATAATTTATTTACGTATCCTAATCATATTTTCACACGGTTAATAGTTCTCTCATAGCTGAGTAGTTTCTAATTTTGATTAAATTAAATAGGTATACAAACAATAAATACTGTATTGCTTCTGATTTTATTTAAGTTCACTTTTTATAACCAAACTTTTATGATTTGTCTGTTAATGGAATCCATTAACAAAGAGACGAGAGTCTCGAAGATAGTCTGGATACTCTTTAAAAAGAGGTTCTTTTCACAAATATCATGGGAGATTTTTTATTCAAATTTTTATAATATTTACTTAAACCCTTCTGAAAACATTTATTAAAACACATCATGGTTTTACAAAAGGTATGGAATATGCTATATATCTCAGTAAATATCTAGTGCTTTAGGGAAAAATGCTTTGAATAAAAGTTGTTTGGTACTTAGTTTTCCACCATAAGACAAAATTTTAATTCTATTTTTTCGAATAACAAAAGCGCAATGAAAAAAAATTGATTTTTTTTAATGACAAGATACCCTTATATTAAACTCATTTGATTTTTTTCAATTTTCAATGATGCAAAACTTTAGTACCTTTACTGGAGCAACTTTTTGAGAAAAACGCAAACTCTCAAATTACTTTAATTGTTTAGTATTTATTTCTAACAAAAACATCATAAGAACTAAAATTTTTTGACGAAATCTACAATAAGTGTTCAAACTGTTAACCATTTACAGCTTGGCAATGATAAACTCGGGTTTTAAACCCGTTTATAACATAACAAACCATTTCAGGTGTAATAGGCCTCATCTCTTCTCTAATACGATCTTTTTAATTTTCGATATTCTCCGGCCTCTTAGCATAAACTTTATTTTTAAGGTGACCCCATCATTGAAAATAGAAAAAAATCTCTATCAATTGAGTATAATATAGGGTTATCTTGTAAAATGTCTTTAAATTAAAAAAATTAATTGTTTTTCATTGTGCTTTTGTTATTCGAAAAAAAAGTTGTCTTATTGTGGTAAACTAAGTACTGTAGAATAGGGCAACTAGGGACAGTAGGGTAACTTGGGACAAAATGATATTCTCACCTAAAATTTTTGTTTACAACTGTCAACTTTTGAGATAATCAAAGTTGCTTAGTAGAGTTTTAAAAGTATCATATAAGCTTAAAAAAACGAATTCGTTTTTGAAATTACTACAAGACGGTAAGTTGTTACATCCATTTTTTTAATTAATATAAAATGGCCGAATTAAGAACTGTTTAAAACTTCTCTTGTATTTTTGTTCTGAAAATATACGTTTAATATTAAGTCTTGAATAACTTATCTCATTTTTTTATTTAATACTACCTATGTTCAAAAATGAATGATTGTCCGTTTTGGTGAACATTTTTGTTCAAAAATGATTGTCTCATTAGTTTTTAATTCAATTAATATATTGAATCCTGCTTTAAACAACTTTTTTTACAAATGAGACAATCATTTTTGAACAGAGGTAGTACAATTTTTTTAATTTTTCCAATCAAAATATCGTTTAGTTTAAAATTTTTGTAACTTGCGAATTAAAGTTTTATTTTCTTTATTTTTGATATGTTTTTTCATGCTGGATAATTGTGAAAGATCAATTTAATATAAAAAATATAATATAACTGCCACAAGTAGGACTTTATAGGCTAAACTTGAGTCAAACTACTGAAATTCATATGCGTCCCAAGTTGCCCGGTCTTAAGTATTACTTGGGACAGGAAGTTTTTTTTGTTGGTATCTTGTATATATACATATATATTTATTTTATATATAGAATATTGCTCATTGGCACCTCACCCAATTACATAAAAAAATTCAAAGTTTTTAATTAAAAAATGAACGTGGTACACGCTTTTAAATGTTAAAACTGTCCCCATTCTACCGGTACCAATCAACTTTTATTCAAAACATTTTTCCCTAAACTGGATATTACTGAGACATATGTATAGCATATTCCATACCTTTTCGACACTGTATAATGTTAATAGCCGCGTACTCACTTTGCGAGGCTGCCTCGCGAGGCGGCCTCGCGAGGCAGCCTCGCGAGCCGTGGCTGGAATGTGGGTGCGAGTTTGGCGCGCGAGCCGAGTCAGACCAAGATACAAAATACATCGAGCCAAAATTAGTACGGTCGAGGCAATGACAGAAAACGTTCGTACGGCAGCAGCAAGTTTTATTGTTATTTATCATTTATTGGAGGAAAAACCACGAAAACGGAAACGTTGGTGGGTTAAAGAATTATATCGCAAACGGTTTGAAAGTGGAAATTCTTTAATTAGAGACATATCTTTTAATAATGAACCCTTTATTGTCACACCAAAATAGGAATATTTGCAGAAACCAGTAAAAAAGTAATAAAGCCTTATAGACATCATAAATAAGAGGACAGAAGGTCTTATTAAGTGAATGTCATTTGAAATCAAATAAAACATGTACAATATAATTTAAGTTATCGTATTATAAAAAGTTGACAATTTCATTCGTAAAAAATGCAACGTTAACACGAGTGCTCGACGTAACCGTTTTTAGCACGTCCTGACTAGTCGAGGCATGTATGTCGAGACGCCTTTGAGCATAACAGAAAAACCGACAATCCATGGCTCGGGTCGAGCCTGCCTCGCGCGAGGCGGTGAGCGCGCTCCGCTTACCGCGAGGCACGTCCACACGCTGCGAGGCTTGGCTCGCGAGGCTGCCTCGCAAGGCAGCCTCGCAAAGTGAGTACGCGGCTAATGATTAAAAATTACTCGAAGGCATTTACTTAAAAGGCTTTGATAAAATAATAAGGTTCACAAAAAAAAAATACGGTTTTTACTTTGTTTGTACTCATTTGACTAATATTAGAATTAGTGGCAAAATTTTATAAACTAATTAAAATGTATTTATTTGCCCATATTTTTGTTGTTCGCATCGTCCCGAACTCGGTTAAATTTAAGTAAAGACGCTTAAACTTGTTAATTAACGAATTTAAATCTTAATTAAAAATATCTCTACTGTAATTTTAACTCAAATGAACTTGTGGTTAATAAATCCAAACAAATTAAACAAATCGCTGAATTTAAGAAGCTCTTTTGTTTATTTATTTGAATCGGGTTACCGTAATTTGTTTAAAATTTGCTTAATTATTTTACATTTAAGATAATACGTATTTGAATATTTCACTCGGTTTGAACATTTTCCAATAACAAAGTCGGCAAAGAAAATGCTTAAATCTGCTATGTAAATCTGGTATCAATGCTGCAATAAAAACGAAAACAGAGAAAAGAGAAAATATCGCCAACACAGTTTAAGGTTTTAGGAAACAATAATATTATGTTTCGTATAATATGCATTGCATTATCTCAACATTACAGCGTCGGCAACGAGTTCAGCTATTTTATCGGCGATTTGTTCTTATTCATTTTCCGTGCCCGGATTCTCCGGAAGCAAGATGAGATTCCGACTACCTAATTATAATTTTAAATTTACTTGAAGGGAAGAACTTTACTTAATAAAGATTTTATGCCATTTTATATTGCTCTTTCTACTTTAATGTTGAAGGGACTTCAAGAGGTTAAATAAAAACGTTTTAATTTCTCAAACTCCTTGGATAGCCGTCATAACAAAACACAAACAATTTGTTTTTCTCATTTTTTTTGTCATAAATTTCGAATTTGAATAAATAATAAATTTTTGCGCTTTATTTAACAAATTTTGTTGTAGCAGTTATAAATTAAATACTTAAAATTCAGGGTGCGGTCAACTGGTCATCTTCATTAAATCGCACTAATAAATATCTACAACCTATTCCCTTTCCTCCCATAGGGTGTAAGGGTGGAGTTTTTCCATACATCCAAAATTATTTCTTTAAAAAACTTTTCCAGTCGTTTCTTTGCTTCTAACCACATTTTCCCTTTTTCCTTTTGATTTTTCCCAGAGCGTTGTCCCAAGTTTCCTTTGGTCTTCCTCTTTTTTTTTACCTGGCATTTTACATTCCCATGTTCTCTAACCTGGCATTGAGCTGTCCTCATCACCCAAGTTGTCATGTTCTATGAATTATTTTATGGAATCCATCTTTAATTCTTCTCTTATTTGGACATTTTTAATTCTATCTTTTTTTGTTACTCCTTTCACCCTTTTTAAGTATTTCATCTCGGCTGCTCTAATTTTACTCTTATCTGTTTTTGATAACACTTATGTTTAGCAGCCATATGTGAGAATTGTTCTGTAGATTGATTTATATACTTTCATTTTCGTTTCTTTTTTGTTTATGAGTCCTTAACTCAGTGCATAATATACTCTATCAGCCTTTTGTATTCTATTATTCAGTTCAATATCTTGCGTTCCTGTTTCATCTAACGTAACGCCCAAGTATTGAAAGAAGCTAACTTGTTCTGTTAGTTCTTTATCCACTCTAATTTGTATTTCGTGTTTTTCGTTTGATGCCACCATGATTTTATTAATAAATTAATGTGAATAATTAATGAGTTTGCAGGTAATAAAAAGTTGCCGCTTAAAGACTAAGTTAAGATAAAATCCAACTAAATCTTATAATTATTTATTTCCACTGCTGGCTTGATGTGCTGGCCAATATTCGAAAAGTTATAACAACATTTCTGCTTAGTTTGGCGTAATAATATCTAGCACATTAAATCACAATTAATATAATAGATTTCACGCAATAAACTAATTAATAAAAAATACCTTCTAAGAAAATTATTTATAAACGTAGGTTTCATCTATTTGTTAAGAATCGTATTCATGGGCAAACTTTAGAGCTGTTGACAAAACTAATAGTTTATTTTGTTTATCTAAGATAGGTTGTGGTGTGTGGCGCAATCTAATTATAATAACTGTGTGATATAATGCAGTATCAACATATTGCACTTATGATTGCGTTTGTTAAATTTCTGACTAAAACATTTTTACTAAGAGTATTTAATTAGATCTATAATTTTTATACCGGACAATAATTACTCCACATTGTTTATAAATTCTATTTTTTATTGCGATTTTCGTTTAGCTTCTTAATTTTAATACTGTTAGCTGTGAAATTTCTTTTCATGAATTATAACGTAAAGGATAAATCTATGAGTAATTTCATTCAAAATCAGAAGGGAGATGTAAGAATTAGCGATTACACTGATATCGAGAAGGCCGGTCATTGGCCTGCCTGATTTATAGTGGTTATTGTTAAAAACGTATTTTTTCAAATTTGACAATGAAAGAAGAAGGAAAATACCATGTGTGATACATCAATGGTTTCAGAAAAATAAATGCTATATGAGTATGTAAAAAGCAAAAATTGCGCCCATAAGAAAAAATAAAGTTGATTATCATAAAAGAAAAACGAATCGATCTGGGAAAAATTTGCGACCACCATCCGATTCGGCTTAAAAAGTTGCTTCGGCAATGTTTTTACACATTTAAAATATTTCAAAATCCAAAGGAGTTATAGACGATTTTCAAAAATCGTATTTTCCGGTTTTTCCCAATTTTC
Organism: Elmis aenea; assembly: GCA_947652605.1. Classification (NCBI taxonomy): domain Eukaryota; kingdom Metazoa; phylum Arthropoda; class Insecta; order Coleoptera; family Elmidae; genus Elmis; species Elmis aenea. The sequence continues at coordinate 6,005,174 of OX393577.1, read as the reverse complement.
TCGGATACCTTTTGAGATATTTCCAATTTCTCTTTGGATTATCAATAAGCATCGACTTTATTAACTTTGCCAAATTTAAACCTAAACTCTAGCTATTATAATAGGGGAGATCCCCATGCTTAAACACGAATTTCAATCGCCCTGTATACATATCAGATTTTAAAAAAATATTAAATCGTGAAAGATGCACAGGATGTTCCGATTTGGATCGCATTAAGGTCCATTTATACAGAAACGTAACGTGGACGGGACGAGCTGGAGTTGAGTCCGAGCAAATGAACCTCTAATGGACCTTTGTGAGGAGAAATAAATTCAAAATACTTTAGAACTGGGCACATTATTCATATTTTCAGTTCAGGTATTTATAGAGGACTTAAAAACTTGTTCGCTACATTAATCAACCTTTTATACCAAAAGATTTTCAAGATCCCATATCATTTCTGGCTGGGGCATTTACTACGCATGCCAGAAAGTAGATACGCGAAAATAGGATGGAAAATGCAGATAGAGGGAAAAAGAGCTAGAGGAAGGCCAAGAATAAAATGGGAAAAAGAAGTGAGGAAGAGACTAGAAGGAAAAGGAGTCAGCTGGAAAGATGTGCCACAATTAGCCAACGATAGGAAGGAGTGGAGAAAGATAATACAGTAACAGAAAAGCAACCTCGACACCGAAAGGTACAAGAGCAAACGATTAAGAAGAAGAAGAAGATATCATTTCTTATAAATCATACACCCTGTATAAAAATTGAGTTAAGAATTGTGTTATTATCATTATGCAAAAGACAAAAATTATTTATTACATTTACGAGTATATGCTTCAATGGCGATATGCATAAAATATTAAATTATAAATCAGGGTGGATAAAAATCATGATTTTAAAAAAAAAAATCAAAAAAATCGATTTATTTGATTTAAATCAGATTTTTTTGACTTAAATCAAATGTACCATATTATCGAATTTAGTGACATATTCACATGCTATTTCTGTTTTGTGCTAATATATTTAATAACCAATATGTTTAATTCATTGGTGAATTTTTGTCAAAATGAAAAATTAAATATAATGATTAAGAATTTTAAAAAAATCAGTGCTGAATGGTGATGTTTAATTAATTATATACAGGGCGAGTCATTAGTGCGGGATCGGTCGATTGTGGCTAAACGGCTTGAGATATGAAGTTGAATCAAATGCTATTTTATACAGTTTTTTCTAAACTACACAATAAAAATATTTTCAAATATACAAGGTGAGTCACCTTTCTGGAACTAATAGCAACTTTTATATTTCAAATACAACACCCAATTTTTTATTTAATATTTTTGACCGCCTTAATTTTAGCTTTGCATCAATATAAAATACTACAGGGTTTTATACGGCGTTGTAAAAAAAAATTCATTTTCTAAATTATTCAAGCTTTTAAGTCTTTATTTAAAAAATTCTCCTGAAGTTATTTTGAAGTACAGAGTTTTAATTTGGTATGGACATGCAGAAAAAAATTCTCTGTTCGCTCGTTATGAAAAAATTTGAATCACACATACAGGAGTGTTTATAAATAGGTGGCAACTTTCATGATTTTCAAAAGCTCGTAACTCGATTTTTTCAAATGCGAACCCCTGGAATTTTTTATGTCATCGAATTCGTCTTTAAAAGAGCTTCATATTTTGTTAAGTATGTCCTATACCCAAAACTCATCCTTTTCGAGATATTCGACATTTTTCTTCAAATCGTTATTGAAGCAATAGAGTGCCGTGGAAATTGAAAAAACTGACCACTTCGCTAACGTCAAAAACTTGTCATTTATTTTTTGAATTATTGCATTTCCACAATGAATATTACTTTACAAGAGCGAATTGTTATGTTTTATTCACCATTTCGTGTATTTAATTACTAATAGTAATACAATTTTGTTTTATTATAAATATTATATTGTATCTACTCATATAATCTGTGATTTAAATTGATAATTTTTTTTAAAAAATCACTTGATTTAAATCAATGATTTAAAAAAAATCACTTGATTTAAATCATGATTTAAATCGTGATTTAAATCAATTGATTTAAATCTGCTCAACCCTGTTATAAATAGTGAAGTAGGTTTTACATAAGAGCATGAATAAGAAGATAATTTTAACAACATAATCGATATAAATCTCCTAATTACTCGAAACTGTAAATATTATTATAGAGCAGCGTAATTACTGTTTCACTTTTAGGCCAATTTATACTGAAAATACACTAAATATAGACCAAAGCAGCCGTTTTTCTGTGAATCATTTTCGTAAACTGGGTGTTAAGAGATGTGACCGCGATAACTGTAAACAAAGGGTTCTGGTTAATATTTTCACCGTCTGAAGCATTCTGCACACTGCAGTCGTCGCGGACGTAGTCTCAAAATATGCAGCTTGCAAGAAAATCGCACTAATCAAGAGGAAAACATAATAAACAATATAATTATACTTGATATAAAGGATGTACATGTTTTTCGTACCCTGACGTTGATGTATAGTACATCTGAAACATAAGGAACTCCAGTGTACTTTACAACTTCAGACGTTAAGGTAACACTAAAAGTATAAACACGTCCGTTTAGATGCCTTGCATATGTCTCGATTCAGGATTGTTGCATTTATGCACTTTTTAAATTGCATCACAACTTCACAACCGCAGCTAATTTCGTTGCCTCTGTTTTTGATCACTTTTGCAAAACATACCATCTCTCAATCGTATGCATTTAAATTATACTACATTACAAATAAACCATGGTAACCAATATATTATAGAGGGTGTCCCAAAATAACGCAAGATTTGAATTAAATAGAAAACACAGTTTTTAGTCTTTAAATTGTTATTTTTTTATTGAATCATAAAGTACATAGGATAGGGTTATTTATGGTATAACACATCGGGCAAATGGCCTCCACGGCTTTGCTGGCATATACGCAATCTTTTGTCGAAATTTTCCATGACCATTCTGCATAAATATGGCTGAATTTCGTTGATGCAGCGTTTAATTTCCTCCTGTAATGCACGGGTGGTTGTGGGCTTGTTGACAGACCTTTTACTTCAAATAACCCCATAAAAAGAAATCTAATGGTGTTAAATCACACGATCTAGGGGACCAATTCTGATCACCGAAACGAGAGAGTACACGACCAGGAAATGTCTCATGCAGTAATTGAATTGTTTCACGAGCTGTATGGCATGTGGCACCGTCTTGTTGAAACCACATATTGGCCACATCAATATCATCCAATTCCGGCAGAAAGAACTGTGTTATCATGTCGCGATATCGAGCACCAGTAACAGTCACTGCTTGACCAGCCTCATTTCCAAAAAAGTATGGTTCAATGATGCCTCCAGCCCAAAATCAGCACCAAACAGTGACACGTTGTGGATGCATTTGTTTTTCGACAATCACATGTGGGTTCTCCAAACCCCAAACACGGCAATTTTAGCGATTGACAAAGCCATCAAAGTGAAAATTCCGACCATATTTGGTATGAAATTTTCGAACTGTGACCCCCAAACTTTCATTATTTTTGAGATATTGTTCAATAATGAAAACACGTTGTTGTATCGTGCAACGCTCCATTTTTACTAACCCTAAACTCTCCGCTATCAAATTGTTTTTCTTTCAGGGTTGCCAACAATTTACAACACAAATGGCGGCAAATTCAAATCTTGCGTTAATTTTGGGACACCCTTTACTATGCAATATAAAACAATATTGTTATTGTTTGAATCTAGATATTTTAGAAAACAGAAAACAGTTGGTTGCGGAATATAGGGGGGGACTGGGTATAAAAATAACTTTTTTTGTTTTTATTTAATTTCTCCTAGAGTACAACAAGTTTTTTAAATCCAAATTAAGTCAAGCATGACATTAGCCAATTGAGTTTAGTAAAAAAAAATATTTGAGGTGTATAAACAGAGTTTGTCGATGCATCTTTAGCGCAAATTTTCTCGAAAACGGCTACGTTTACAGCAAAAAACAAAGAGGGACGAATTTTTTCCTCTTAAGTCGTACTTTCTTATGGACGAATGACATTTTTAATTTTATTCCAGAGAAAAAAATTCTGTAGATGGTAAGCGGATGACCTGCCTGTAAATCATACTTCCAATTACGTGTTTTCTTTCTAATTGTCCCACAAAGTCAATGGGAAACACTTACACATTTCGGCCAAGTTTGATAGCTCTAGCTTAAACGGCTAGGACGTAATCGATTTTTTGATATTTTTTTCTTGCAACTTTGGAAGTCTCTAACTTTGAAAGGAAGCATTTTCGGATAACAAAATATTTGACAAATGATCATCATTTTCACTCAAGAATATGCACGTACTTTTTGGCGGTGTATAATGGGGACACCCTGTATAAAAAAACTAATTCCATTACTCACTATTAAGTTCTTTAATCTTAATATAACAAACTTAAGTTGAAACATAAAATAATAAACATTTGTACATAAAATAGCAAATAAGTCATATTCAAAATATATTGGACTCGCGTTATACAAACATTTCATTGTAACAAGAAATTTTATAATCAAAGTAAACAATTTAGTAACTGAGTTGGCTACGAATGCGAAATTAGGGAATTATGTATTTAAAAAAATCAAAATGTTCAACATTTTGATTTGATTTTTCTAAGTTAGCTATGAAACATGTTAAACAGGCAAGTTGGCTGTGCAATAGAGAAAGGAATAATTCATCTAATTTAAACAAACCTGTATCTCTTATAATAAGCGAGATTCCCATGCTGGAAATGTTATCTAAGACTTATGAATGAAAAAAAAACAGACAGTTCCTGAATTAAATATTATTGGTTGTTAGATCTAACTTTCTTTCCCGTTAAACTCCCAGAGCATTATAAAAAGTATTCTAGAGATTATTAACACCAGCCCCCTTATTCCGTAACTTTTAAACACCAGCGTAAACACCACGCGTTAGTGGTGACTTCCCAGTTCGGGTAGTTGATATTCCGTTTCTTCTGAGGACCAAGGATGAACCCTAACCGTAAATGCTAGACGTAATTCGCGTGAAACCGGCTCGACAGCCGCGTTTAAGGCTAAAACCCTGTCATTTCGACTTGTTTACTCAATACTCAATAACATTTAATGATTGGGGGTGAAATGTTATATTTAAGTAAATTTTTGGAGTGTTGTATTTGTGTTGAATTAAAAAAAAAACTATTTTTAACAATAATTAAGTGTGTTGGATATAAGTAAATTTAGGAACGAAGCGACGAAATAGCGCTTTGGTAAGTACAGTAAATCTTTTATTTTACAAATTGATATTAATTTTGTTACATTTTTAAATCCGTAATATTATATTGTGTTCATTCAACAAGTAAATAAATACCTCATGTAAACTAGTAATGTATATTATTCGCATGACAGTATATTGGTATTTTTGCATTCTTTCAGAATGATGGCCCATCTAACACATATTTTATGGTGGAACAAAGAAAAGAATAAACGCAACATTAAGAAATATGCAAACGTAACTTGCGAGATTCACAAAATTATATCAAAATTAAGTTTTGTCATATCTTTGTGTATTATTCGCCAATTTTAATTTCACAGTCCAGCTTAATATATAAATAACATGGTATATTTGTTTGTAACGTACATAGTGCAATAAATAAATAAAATCAACTAAACAAAATAGAATTACTTTACCACATCACTGGCCGAATTTAAAAAATACCCACCCAAAGTGCTGACGACCATTGAAACAAAATTAATTCAGTAAACAAACTATAAAATAAGAAAACTTAACAAAATCGTTGTGTAATATAAAAATAGGAACAAAACGCATCAAAACTTAAAAAAAAAACTACCATAAATTCTTTAATGTAAGACAGAGTGTACAAAGTTACATGGCGGTAATTTTTAAACAAATACGCGTTAAGCATATTTCAGTTGTGAACGTGCGCAGTAGGATTTTCTGTACTAACTTTCCTAAAATAGTAGATACAGGTTTTAACTTGGGTAAACCCGCCGTGAGTTACCACCGGCGGGTTAGAGCATCGCTTTTCGTAGAAGTGGGTCATATTAACAAGGTAGTAATGAACTTGCATTTCCGTTAAATCCAAAGTTACAGAATCCAGCTGCTGGAACTGATTTCCAAAACCCTGTATGTTATATTTGCTAACCAGCAGAAACGGGAAGTTTTTTGAATGTAAAAACTATAAACATTATTGCAGTGATATTGCCCGTTGTGATTATCTCATTGTAAAAACTTCTATGATGCAATTTTTATTTTATATTCTGCTCGTCTGATTTTAATTTAGTTATGAACTGATCCATAGGATATGATAAAAAACCAAATCTTAGAGGTGGTGTGTGTTATGTTTATACAATTTTATGATTTGTTTTAAGGAGTAAGTGTGTAGAACTCACACGAAGCAGAAACAGCCATCATGCGCGTTCTAGAAGTAAATACGTGAGCCAATATTTACATGATGGTCACAATAAAAGTTTAGCAGCTTGCCCAACTTTATTGGCTATCAAACCGCCAACTAATTATCTTTCATATATAAATTATGCTTCCTCTTTCTTATATTTGCGTTCGATGAAACTTTAGTGTCGCCAATTTTCTAGGATGTGAAACACATGAACCACTTGCTTCCAAGAAATTCAAATTGTTAGTAATAATAGACGACGTTACTACGAACATTGAGCTATATTTCCGAGAAATTTAACCATTTTTGACGAGTTCATCTTGTTTTAGTTTATTATATAAAGGTGGAACAACATTTAAAAAACTTAAAATGTGGGTGCAAAAAATATTTGCTGTGTGCGTCATATTTTATAACGACTTGATAAAAATAAATAAATTTCTAGTTTAATTATGCTCGGGTTACTTCAAACAACAAATGTTTATAGTTACACGTAAAAAATGGAAATTCCACTGTTTTTATGTAAATAATGAAAGTTCATAAAAATTATAATCTAAAGCTCAAAACGTTTCATTAAAATGGATTTAATCCATAGTAAGTCTTTCATTTGCTCATACAATATGTAGTTGAAACTAAAAGCGTCAATTTTTAAACGCGACAGATTATAAAGGGTGTTCTAAAAAGCACGCAGCCCTCCAATGCAAAATTTGCGTTTAATAGTATATTACATAACAAGAGTTGTAAGAAGCTCATTACGCACGAGTGGAAAAGTTACGGACGGAGCCGCGTAGCGGCGAATGCGTATTTCCACGAGTGTGTAATTGCTTTACAACTCGTGTTATGTAGCTTACTTTTTCTACGATCACATAATGCCAACGATTTTAACATCTTTTCAACTAATATACACATGTAATTACGTTGTCTAGTCAATTTTGACGTAAGCCTACTTTGACATTTCTAGACAAGTGTGCGTTTTGCTTGCCGTGCGTTATAACTCACTTACTATTGCATACAGACGGTGTTTGACGTAAGGCTACTTCGATCTTTCTAGACAAGTGTGTGTTTTGCTTACCGTGGGTTAGGACTCACTATATTCGAGTTTGGTCTGAAGTTCATGACAACACGTCATGGTTTCTGCTCCATGGCAATTTGGCATTGCACCAGCGTACACATCTGCTGATGTGTTGAACTTTTTGACAAATAAGAAGGTTAGCATGGTACAATATTCTTCTTACTCTTCCATTTTTCTTAACTTCTTAAGAGTTAGTTACTCTTCCATGCGGTCTTTTTTTTAATTTCCAAAAGCTTAAACTGAAGTGGAAAGGGCGAATGTTCGATTATCTTTCAACTGTTCAAGAGATATACGTATTCAACAAGGTGGGAATTATGTTGAAGAGTCACGACAATAAGAATTTTGCCAAACGTTCGGCAGGTATTTTTGAGTAGTTCCGGATTTTATTTGTTACACTGAGTATAGATAAACCTTAATCCTAAGGCCGTTCTACCTTTACGGTGTACGGCTTGTTGGAGTTGAGTTATTGCGTGGGTTTTCTTTTTCATATCTGTCTCCATTCTCATCTTTCTTGCGTTTTTTGTTTTATTTCCTGCCACTTGACTCCTCGCTTCTCTGCCGTTGTTTTTACCTCTTCCGTCCAGGTTCTTCTCAGTCTACCCATCCTCCTTTTTAACAACCCTTGCTTCGTATATTCTTTTTACCGTTCTTTCTTCTTTCATCCTCATTGTGCCCATACCATCTTCGCTGCCCTTCTTCGATTCTGTGCTGCACAGGTCCCAACTTCAGGTTCTCTCTGAGGACCACATTCCTTATTTTGGTTCCTTGTTTTTTCCTCGATCTTCCTTAAAACCCTGTTTCAGTGCTTTGTATTTTTTATTAGATAAACCCATTTTATAAAAAGTTGAGAAATTATCAAACGGTTTTAACTGAGGGCGGAAATTACTTTATTTCGTAATGATAATCGTTACGTGTCCTCGTAATTATAATACCGTTAAGGCGGGGCCATCTCATTTCAGTATTTCGCCACCGCATACACTATGTTTACAGCGTCTGTAAATAGACTGAAAAATCGTTTTATGTGTTGCAATCAAAGTGTAATAAAGACGCCGTATAAAAGTGCAGGCTGACGGCTGACATAGTCCAAAGCCGCCTTGATGTTTGCGATTCTCGGAACCTTCAGCTTACTACTCGACGCTATCTCGAATGCGATTGGTTCGAATGTGTAATTAGCTATTGGTATTAAAATTTATTACATAAATTTAATTACTTAATATAAGCAATTTTATTGGGAAAACGGCTTACGTATTTTTTAATCATGGTTATCATGGCTAATGTTATATTGGTTTGAATGTTATTCTAAATATTTTCTATTTTACTCATACCGCATATTGTAACCGGTTTTTCCAAGAGTACTAAAAGTGAGTGTTTAAATTTATGGACTTTAAGTACTTTTATCTTTCGCCTCACAAAGTTTTTTAATTGATCTAAAGTTTGCAAAGATTCAAGTTCTGACAATGAGATACTCTGAATAATCTTTTTTGTATGTGCATATTTGTTTATTTATTGATTTTGATACACTCTTACATTTTTTTATTGCATTTTGTTTTATTTTCCAACCCTGACAAAACAAAATTTGACAAGGGTGTTTCTGAACGAGTAGCATAATTTTTACTGGTGAATCTACAATATCTACATTGAAAAATAAAACGATTTAGCCCAGGGGTTTAGCCTTAAGGCCGCATGCGGCCTTTTGAGGTTTTTCGTGCGGCCTTTTTACTGATTTCATATTTTTTATAATTCGTTTTTTCGATTTATTTTACAGTTTGCTATATGACATAATCAAATGTAGCTTTTTTTCGGCCATTTAATTGTAGATTCAAATTAAAACCCTATAGACCACATAACTTTGTGTTTTAAAACATACCAAACATAGTATGTAAATAATTATATACGAGTAATATGTACGGTAAATAAAATAAATTTATATTTAAGAGACAATTTGGGAAATTAACATTCTGTGCACAATTTTCAATATTTGTATTTATGTAAAATCGCAGGGGGGGGGGATAATAATGTGCGGCCTGGTTACAAATTCCGAATTGAGAAGTGGCCTTCCATAGTAAAAAGGTTCCCCATCCCTGATTTAGCCCATCATGTCTTACAGAAAGTTGCATCGTTGCTAAGTTATCGCCCCATGAAGAGGAGATGAAAAATTGTTGTTTTATTGATAAATCAGGATCAAGAACCTACAACATTTATATTTTGAATTAAATTACAAAATTAATTTTAACGCATCAATGCTCTATGCTACTTATTAAACATAATGATTTTAAAATTATACAATAATAGTATGTATATTACATAACGAGAGTTGTAAGCAGCATATTACGCACGGAGCCACGTAGCGGCGAGTGCGTATGTCCACGAGTACGTAATTGCTTTACAACTCGTGTTATGTAGCTTACTTTTTCTACGAACACATAATACATAAGATTATAACGGTTTTTTGGCTAATATACACATGTAATTACGTTGTCTTGTCAATTTTGACGTAAGCCTACTATAACATTTCTGGACAAGTGTGCGTTTTGGTTATCGTGCGTTATAACTCACTTACTAGGCATGCAGGAAGTGTTTGACGGGTCGTCTACTTTGATCATTTCTTTATAAAACTGTGCTTTTTGCTTACCGTGCGTAAGGACCCACTTTACTATGCTTGCAGGCTGTACGGTAAGACTCATTTACATTAGTGGTAGTAGAAAAAACGCTATTAATTCTATTTACAACAGTTTTATTGCTAAAAGTTAAGTGTGCGAAAATTTACGTTGAATGATATTGAACCTCATTTAAATTTAATTGAACTTGAATAGTAGTGACTACAGAACAGCAACGTTTTTAAAATCACAAAGATCAGATCGTATCGAACTGGTTAATGTAGAAGTTCATTTTGTTTTGCAGTTGGTAACAAAATTATTCAGCAGCTAATTAGTCGCATAAGTAATTACCGTATAATATTTCCACACAAAATCGTATTTTTGTTACTGCAAATACATAATTATGTGCACGCATTTATGAATATGCACATACAATTTAAGTTAATGTTAAATAAATATAGATAAGCTTGCGCTTAAACCAAAATACCGGGTAATCAAATTTGGATTATTCGCAATAATACTTACTTGGCTTTAACATTTTAACGTTACTTTTTAAACAAAAACTGCATCAAAGAAAACATGGGCTATTGTTAGACAATTGAAGCATTCTGCACGTTACCGTGGAAACCACAGTGTGTTTGCAAAATCGAGAGAACCATGGGAAGTAGCGAGTGTCTTGAAAGCTGGGGTAGAACGCGAGATGAAAACGTATCTAAACAGGTTAGATCTAAAAATGAAAGTGTTTAGATTTTGCACAGTTTTTATTGCAAGGGGTTTACAAACCTATACAGTTTTGTTACAACATTATGTGACCGTTTTTATTCAGAACTGTGCTTTATTTGGTAAAATCATGCGCTAGAGGCGACACTTTATTATGACAAGCTTTGTTTAAAACATATCTTATTCATTTATATTATTCATGGGTTTAAATTCAATACATTGCTTAAAACAAACCAATATTTGAAAATATAACAGCCAATAAAGCTCCAGTTCTGGCCCTGACAAATATTGTCCCCACTCTAATGTAATGGAACGGTATTGATAAGTATGAAAAATAAAATTGTCACGACTTTCATCTTTTTAGGAAAAAATACAAAGATATTTGTTCATATAAATATACAGGGTGGTCCACATAGAAGGGCCCTATTGGGATCTCGTAAACGGTAAGAGCTACAAAATAAGACAAATTGTTTCCCTTTCTAAGACCTATTCAGTGATGCTTCAATGTTTTAAAAAAGTTTCATAGCAAGCTAGATAATAAACAAAAATCAAAATGGGCAGTTGTTTTTTGAATCGTTAATAACTCGGTTGAACTTGGTGGTACAAAAAAAAGGCAACCTAATAAATCTATTTTTGGAAGATTAAAACAAAATCTCATTAATTGGGACATTTCTTCTTCATTATGGGTAACGATTAAAATATGTTTCACTTGCAGCTTCAGAATTATTATTATTTTGAATAAAACGTTCTAACATATCATACTTTTCGTAATATTCGTAAGCCATTTCGTGTTTTTTAGGTACAAAAATATAAACAATTAACAATTAAACGTGATTATTTTCGTCAAACTATCATTAAAACAACAGAATGACAATTTGTTTTTCCAGTGATATTCTTAATAACATAAGCCTACCACTAAAAACAAAATAAATATGAAAAATAACCCAATTTTTGCTATAATGTAAGGAAAATTAATAAATCGACCCCACATGATATATATTAGTGTACTACGTTATATCTTTTTTTAAAAGATGATTGGAAATTTTTGGCGTACTATGTGATCGTAGAAAAAGTAAGCTACATAACACGAGTTATAAAGCAATTGCGCACTCATGGAAATACGCACTCGCCGCTACGCGGCTACGTGTTTAACTTTTCTACTCGTGCGTAATATGCTTCTTACAACTCTTGTTATGTAATATAATATTTAACATTTCGGTCATTATGACAGGACCTTATTTGCAAAAATGACGTTAACTAGAATTCCTGAAGCGTCACCTTAAACTTTTTATGCACACAAATACACAATGACGCACAAACAGCATGGCCACACCAGTTTATTTATTTTCCATTTTTAGATAATAATTTTAGAGTTAAAAATGTGGCCAAGTACGTTACGGGTCTCAAGTTTACGGCAGAAGATGAAAATTGCATGAGCCGCAGATTGCTGGAGGCTGTGACTCTGACGTCTACCGCACACGTGCTTATTCTTACTCGGAAAATGCATCAGAGGCTTAACGAATGCTTGTGTTTGGCTTCAGTGTTAAGAAATTGCTTTCTAAGAACAAGTGTACTTTTAGCTACAAGGAAGTCCCCACAATGTTGATACCATCAATAAGCCGTACAATTACTTCAAAATTTTCTATTTCCCACAGCAAAATTAAAAATATTTAAAAATCGATGTAATGAATAGAACAAGAAATAATCCTTTATTTTCGCAAACTTTACAGGTTCATTTATAAATACCATGTTTTATTCATATTATTCATAATGTTAGTAGAATTTTATTGACAAAACCATATATAAATATGTTAAACTCAATCGATGTTGTAAGTTTATTAAAAATTTAGATTTAACACTGTGAAAATTAAAATTTGAATAGTTTTTTATTACTAAGGATAAAAACTGTTGATAACGAGCAGAATAGTGTTGGTCAGATTTCGTTCTATTGGCAAAAAAAGAATAAAACGATTTTTGTGAAAATGTATTTTAAAAATTCATGTTTTATACCAACATCTTAAAGTGCGAGCAAATTCACGAATATACCAAGCAAAGATACGACCAATAATGGCTGAAAGCAAACTCCAGGACAAAAAGGATAATGGAAACATCAAAAATTAAAGTACTAAGAAAAATTGTCAGCAAAATCCTATTGATTAGAGTTTAGAGAGATAAGTAATGCTATTAAAAAAACATGCCGGGTAGAAAATATAAAATAATGGATACATTACAGAACGAAAAAACAATGAGAACAACATATCAACAGCATGAAAGAAGATCGACTGGTAGGAATAGCTAGAAATACATCCCTTGAGAAAAAGTTGCATTGTGGGCCCAACAAAAAATTGAAACGAAAACAAGTTAACGAGGCAAATCGAAGGTAGAGCAGTCTATAGCCTATCTAGGAAAAAACAAGAAGAGAAATGAGAAAAAGAATTTTTGGAGGTTTTAGTATATTTTCAGTGTAACAGGTGGTGTAGTATATTTTTTAAATAAATAATTATAGTAATTTCTGCACTTTCTAGAACGAAATAAGTATATCCAACAAGGAAGGGTCTCGATATGTTGTTAGAATCTGATCAAGGTTGTGTTTATTGCATCAAGAACATCAAAACTAAATGTTTTGCAGAGTTATACGTGCCACTGGCCATTTCCTACGGAAAAATAGGGGAAAGGCTGAAACGTTGAATTATAAAGGTAATTTTTGCGATCGCGTTGGCTATGAAACCGCCAGAGATAAAATCGAAATTTTTCTAGATACCAATTCGCGCATCCTTTGCAAGTCAAATGGTGCAAAGTTTTTGAAGAAAATTCCAAAGGGTTCCGGAGAAAAACGTCAAACACGAACTCTGCAAAAGCGCTATGATTTGACAAGTTGTGGTATATCTGTTATAACTAAATCTATGCGACTTGCAAGGGCGTTTAACATAGGGAAAACCGAAAATAAGCAGTTTAAGAACAATTTTTTTTTTAAATTTTAGTAGTTCGAAAAGAACAAAAGTGAATGCGGTAAAAAAGGTAGTAACACCAACACTTTTATACAGAAGTGAAACGTGGACACTCACAAATAGTAGCCGTGTTAATGCTGAAGTGTATTTTTGCTCAAAGCTTAAAGAAATTAATTTAAACATGTTTAAAATAAAATCTTTGAAAATAATAACCGTGGTTTTTAGTATAAAAAAACTTCAATTGACCCTTATGTTAAACGAACATTAGACTTTTATTTGGGGACACATATTACTAAATAAAAAACTTGATGAGGCATGAACCGAGAAATCGCTGTGTATCATTTACCAACACAATCCGTTCTACGGCCGCCCATCATTTAAAAATGTATAACGACGACACTTAACATGAAGAAATACTAAAAAAACATCATAAATTCATTTGTGAAAACAAATTTATGGTTAATAAATAATAGTTAAACGCTAAAGTCGATATTTTTAGAACATCGGGGTTAATGTATTTTATTTGTCATTTTTTGCCTTTTCTGGAAATAACCTACGAGTTTTTGTGTGAAGTGAAGTTGTATATGGAGCATATCACGAGACTTAGGCCGGCGACATACTTGCGGGTGAACCGGTGCGGGAAAAGTAGCAATCTGCGACGTAAGTTTTGTAACTCACACGTTGTTATGGCCGAAGACAAACAAAGACACAAACAATGAGTCGCATTGCGTACGGGCGCATTACTAGTACATTGCGGGTAGATTTACGAACGCAGCAAGTGCGATAGCATTGCGGGCAGCTGCAGATCCAAATGCAAGCATATAACAACGTGTAATGTGCCGGTACGCAATGTGACTCATTGTTTTTGTCTTTGTTTGTCTTCGGCCATAACAACGTGTGAGTTACAAAACTTACGTCGCAGATTGCTACTTTTCCCGCACCGGTTCACCCGCAAGTATGTCGCCGGCCTTATTCTTCCGTCACAGCTCACTAAGTTACAGACCTTTTTTCTACGCCTTACAACTGTTGGAGCTTACGTAAACAATCTTCGAAGATTAGAAGGTGAAATGAAAAATATGCCCCAGAATTAACTGTATTTGTATTGCGGGTTCTATAATAATCTGAACTGAATAAGCACCCAAAGATGATGACAAATTACACTCATAGTTCAAAAAACGGCATTTCGTTAGTAAATTTATAAGCCTTGTAAATTTTATATGAAAATTTCCTTCACCTGTCAAATTTGCGTTTTCAACCAATCCCTAATCTTAAATCTTCTAGAGACTACCAATAGGAGCATTATTACACGGTAATAATTTTACATTACCCTATCAGATGTTGATCCTCCTGTCAAATTTGCGTTTTCGACCAATAACAAACTCAGATTTCCTAGAAACGACCAATCAACATAATCATACACTAATGAATCCTTTTCGCAATTAACAGATTTTCATGCTTTTATTGGTCGTTTCTAAGAAATCTGAGTTTGTGATTGATCGAAAATATAAATTTGGAGAGGGAATTAAATATTTTGGTCTTGATAATTTTTTGACGAATTTCGGCGACCAGTAGCGTTACTTTAATATAGATTAAACCACACCCCTAACGCACCACTCTGACAGTACTCGTAAAATTTGACATAACATACATTTAATTTGACAGGTAGGTCAGGTGAAGGAAATGTTCTGACAAAATATAACTCGTGCATAGCAAATAATCTATGATTTCTGACAAATCCTCACTTATACAAGTTGAATTTAAAAAAAATCACTCGTGCACTCGTGTTTTTTTCAGCTCAACTTGCATTTGGGCACATTTACCAAAAATTATCGATAATTTTCAATGCATTTGTAATATTACTACCTACTGATAGTGATTTTCACATCTGAGGCATTTTCATTTACGCGTACCACACTTTGAGAAGCACTGCTTTGTGGTATCGTTATCGGCTCTATCAACAAAAATAATTTAAATTATCCCCAAAAAAATATTGTCCAATAAGTTCATGCGATTACACTATACGAATTTTAATTCTAATTAATACATGAATGCACCCTTTGTATTGAAATATGAAGGTGTAAAATAATTTTTAAAAGTACAAGCTTTGGTCAGCTTCAACAAATTCTACCGTAATCTGGGCTATGATAATTAAATTCGCGCTTCGTACTTTTTTTAATGCATTTATCCAATGTTGTTTTTGGGGTGTGAAAATGCGAATTGTCACTGTAAAATAAACCAATATCATTTGGAGGTGCGGCTTTGGGGAAAGTTAATACAAAACGTATATTTGCGGAGCACTTTCGTTAGAACTAGTGTCAACATAATAAAATCTATACCACGCCCCTAGGCCAGGGGTTACAGAGAAACTCAATTTTATACTTCAGGGAGGAATTTGAATTATTAATGGGACATAAGTGATAATTGGGCCAACATAATGTATTGCTAATATGTATACCTACGTAGTACAAGATTTCTTAATCGTGCTTTTTAAAAATGAGAAACAAAAAATAGATGACAATAACTTACAGGTTTTTATTACTTTCTACATATAGCAAAAAAAGTAAAGTTATTAATTTCAAAAAGGAAGTAAAAGAATTGACTAATTATTATAATTTCCCAACTTTTCCCCAATTGTAGCCTTTGAGTTACCATTAACACGATGTTTTTATTTTCCACTGTACAATAGTTAACATAAAATATAAAACGAAGTGTTCTGCAATTATATTTTACTTTGGCTGTTGTAATATAGAGGGCAGCAAAAATTCTTAATTTCTGGATTCCAGATTTGAGCTTTCCAGCGATGAATGATTCTCGTGTTGCATGGTTCCATCGTTGCATGATTCCTGCGTTGAGTGATTCAAGATTTGAATGATTCTATCGGTGCATTTTCCAGATTTAAACATTTCATATTTAAATGATCCAGATATGAATTGCTCACCCCTTTATTATACCTCGATACCTAATTATTTTGGAAACCGATGTTTTCATTTGTATTTATTTATAACATTATACTTTACAGATATGAAACACAACCTGCATTCGATTTATTTTAGGGAGTTTTATTTTTGAGCATCATTCAATTAACTGAGTAGGCTGATGTGAAAATTAGTCCGGAACATCTGCGCTCATCCTTTATAATCCGAAACCCCACCCTATGGATTGGTGGATCCCCACAAATTGCCTGTCGATTAACCGTGAAACGGCTTGTTTGTTATACAATCTGAGCGGAGCTGTTGCATCTTAATGTTCACTTTGAAACTGGAAAGAGCTGCATTAGAAAATAAAATACACTTAACCAGAATTTGTACAAACAGTTAAAGATACCATGTAAAAAAAAATTGTAAACGCTCAGCTCTTTATAAAATATTGAAAAATAGATCCTAGTAAAGTGTTACATGTTAAAGTTACAGGTCTGAATATATTAAAGTTTTCAGGTATCGAGTTTTACATGGTTGAAAATAGATTCAGTTAACTTAATTTACATAATGTTTGTGTTTCTTCTCTGAAATAGTCATGTAATAACTAAAGTATTCTGCATTTTAATGAAATGCAAACTATTAAGTTTAGTTAAAGAAATATTTATAGTTGTAAGTTTCTTAAGGTGGTAAATACAAGATGATTTAATTCTCAGCTTCGTCGCTAAGTTGGAAACTTTGTTAAGTTGGAGGAAAATTGAATAATCTAACGTAGTGGTCTCCAACTTTTTGTGGTGTAGGATCACTTTTTGTATAACATTCGTACCGGAGATCTACTTCTGAAAAATTATAAAATTACTGCCGCAAAATTGTAATGTTTATTAAAGTATTGCATAGCATAACGAAGGTAAATATGAGAAAAAATTAATTATTAAAAATATAACATTCTCGAGATCGACCAGTGAGGATGTCTTAATACAAAAAAAAAAAAAAAACTCATATACGCTTTACGAAACATATGAAATAAATATCTTGGAAGGAAGATAAATGTCCAATCTATCAATAAATCAATTTGGATGTAAAAAACTTGTACTCTATGAGAAATTAAATAAAAACAAAAAAATGTTACTTCCAAACCCGGTCTCCCCTATTGTCTCAATTAAGCTTTTTTTTACAAAATGAGTTTAAAAAAGGGATGTTTCTTTTATGGAACATATCAATAATTCAATCAGATTTTGGGAACAAGAAAATTGTTCGATTTCTGATATTTTCAACTGGCACAAAATCGCGAACAAACACAAAAACGACAAGAATAATTTTGTTTTTGTACCAAAAATAATACCACATATTTCAAACACAAATTTGATGCTACCTTAAGTTTACAAAATTTTCTCTAACTGAAATAAAAGTACCTGCGTTACGAGAAAAAAAAACAATTAGACCCAACTCTTAATTCCTAAATGGGTTAAATTTAGAACTGAGTTATAATAACAAGGCACACTCGATGACGTTATGTACTCCACACATGTATTGTATGATGGTTCGTATGACAGTATAATGCCGGGGGCGTGAAGGGGTGGCGTGATGCGCTTGTGCGCTCGGACGCTTTGCTTCGGGCTGCCAATACATCCACTATTTTCAATCCAAACAAAGAAACCCATTAATTAAGAGCTCCATCTAGAGGTTTACTCGTTGTCATAACAAACTCTGTCCGATTCCATCCTTCATTTTAACAATCTTCCTATCGGTTGCCTTAAAATAATTCGCATTTACCGTTAACAATGTTAATTAATAAATAAACCGTTTTATAACTTACCTAATTATTTTTATATAAACTACCAAGATTACAAGATTATAATGTAGATATAATACTACAACTTAGTAAATCTATTATTAATGAATAGTTGGAATTTGGTGATTTCTCATTGCTTCGCAGTAGGTATTAACATTTCCATTGATATTGTGGTATGCAAAAATTACAGGAAGCTTTAAAAATCATAACCTCGTGTTTTGTACTATACTTTTTCTACGATCACCTAATATATACGATTTTATCGGTTTTTTGGCTAATAGTAAACACACTTGTACATACGCTGTTAACTGTCAAGTTTGACGTAAGTCTACTTTGACATTTCTAGACAAGTAAGCTTTTTGCATACCGTGCGTTATAACTCAGTTACTTTGCATGCAGGAAGTGTTTGGCGTGAGTCTACTTTGATCATTCCTTTTTTAAAAAACTGTGCTTTTTGCTTACCGTGCGTAAGGACCCACTTACTATGCATGCAGGCTGTACGGTAATAATCATTTACCATAGTGGTCGAAGAAAAAGAACTAAATGATTATGAAGGTGCGGATTTTGCTCGTCACGGCCTACTAGTTTTTTTAATATTCAATTAATTTAGCTTGACTGTCATCTTATACAAATCGTTTATTGCTGATTATGGATTCGATCGGCGATTTTCGCAATTTGTTCTGTTTCATATTTATAAACTCAATAAAAAAAATAAAATTTATCGAGACATGGGCGCAATATAGTCTGCTCTTTGTGTACTTTGGCGAAAAGCCTGAACTAGAATACCTTTATAATACTGCAACTCTTCAGTCTACACCTCACTGATCCCGCATCGCATTTATTTAAAGATCTCTTAAAGTCTCATTTAATTTATTTATAAACTTGCTTACTAATTTGCTGTTAAATTTCGTATTTCTTGATGACCAAGTATATTTTTAGCGCAACTTAAGCGTGCACCATATGTACGTGTTGATTAAATGTGCTTATTCCATAGGATATGATTGAATTATAAATAAATAATGAATATCGGCATTATGCTAAAGGCGTACTTAGCGTTCAAGAATTGTATATATACAGTAATTACTCGCTAAAAACAACTTTTCTGAATCGATTTTGGTTGTAATAGGTGCTTTTTTCGAATTTTATTGCTCCTCTGTCCCTACATAATAAACTTTTGCTATACAAACAAATTTTAAAGCCTGTATGGACATATGGGATACAGCTATGGGGATGCACCAAACAGTTTAACATTCAGATCATCCAGAGATTCCTAAAAAAACACTAAGGAACATCGCTGATGCACCTTGGTATTGCAGAAATAGTGACATACATCGGGACCTGAACATGGACACTGTAACCAACACCATTAAGAAGTTTGCCAAGAGCCACAAAAAAAGGCTTCATCAACACGTAAATGTCGAGGCGATCCAGCTCCTGGACACTACAAGATTAGTAAGAAGACAAAAGGATTAAACCTTTTGAGTAAGTTTAAGCAAAAGTTTAAAAGCAGAGACTGTGCGGTAATGTGCACGTTAATAATTAGTGTACTTATATATTGGCAAACTAAAGACTACTATTGGGTAAACGTTAGACTAAGTTTGAACGTTATTAATTTAGGCTAGAATTAAACTGCTCACTGGTCTCAAAGACCAGATCTTCGGGTTCTTGACAATAATTCTTCTGCTTAGACCGTCATCTCTGGGCTTGATCTTCCTTTTTCTTCCACTATGTCGATTACAGAAAGTGCGCGCGGGCCTAGTCTCTCTATGCAACTTCACTATCCTTGAAACACTCGAAATAAATAAATAAATCTCAAAGGGTAACGAATTAAAGAGATTAAATAATTATTGATGTAACTTTTTCGGACAAAGTTGATTTGTCTATTTTAAAACTTATAAATAAAACAGCACAAAACATTTAAAAATGTATAATTGGGGTTGTAATAAGAAACTGTATATGATATGTTTCATTGTTAATTGTTTTTTATTAATTTGTTTGGCTTTGTTGGTTTTTAAAAAAAAAAATTTCTTAGATCGACTCAAAATAAGTTTAATACGAATTTTAAAAGAACTTTCTGATGGGTTTATTGAACGGCCTTGACTATATAAATTTCATCTACACAAATATTTCAGTATCACTCGTTGAAAATGTCGTAGCCAAAATTTAAGAAACATTAAACCTTTTCCACATTTCTGAAATTAAACTATAAACACTCTAATACAAGATGTAAAATTTATTTTTATGTTACTGCCTGAAGTGTGAAATCTCCTGAGCGTCATTAGCACATGTCGACACCATGAAACTGGTGCATCTTGTAGTAATTACAACTCTTTACAAAGTATCTTTGGATATTAAAACTGCTCGTAAAAAACAAAAACTTTAGTGCTGTATTGAAAATCTTTCCAAAAAGATTGGCCATTCGTTTATGTATTTTATCACGCTCGTGTATGATTTGAATACATTATAATAAAAATTTATTTTTACTTCTTTTACCTTTAAAATTTGCTAAAGGTTTATTATGTCTAAAATTAATACTTCTCGAGTTATTGCGGTTTTCATGATAATAAATGGGCACAAACAAAATATTTAATTAGTCGGCTTTGGAAATATCTCGATAATTTCTTTTAAATGTCAAATAACGTTCTATTTTCATCTTTAAGCTTATGTTTACCTGATTATAAATTAGTTTAATAAAAAGCAATAAAATCAAAATTGTTTAAGCGACATAAAAGAGTTTATTTTTTTAGGCCAATGTAGCAAAAATACATACCTTCTAAGAATACATATTGTATGATTAGTTTTTGCAATATACCTAAAATTGCACTATAGAAAAAAACATGGGCAACACTGGAACTTCATAAACGTCAAAAGATCTTTGAGAGTCTTTGCAATTTATGAAGCTATTTTCCTTTAAAACAACGAATTTTCGCAGTACAGACGTTTTTCGAAACTCGTAGCATTGCAGAAACGCAAAGAATGTTTCGGCGTGAATTCCAAGTTCCAAGACACGGAAGATTATACCCACAGACAAAACTCTTTCAAGATGGATACGTGGCTTTCGTGCTCGTGGAAGTGTTGTTTCAAAATTTTCGGGTACTACTCGTTTAGTTCGTTCTCCTGAGAACATTGAACGTGCAAGAATTGCTGTCGAACAGAGTCCGACCTGTTCAGCTAAGAGACATTCTCAAGCTTTGAACATCTCGAACACATCGTTCCGGCGAATCTTGAAACACGATCTTCACTTTTACCCTTATAAGATTAAAATGGTTCAGAAACTAAAAGCCCAGGATAAGAGAGCACGTGTACATTTTCTAGAAATTTTCAAAGCCAATGAAAATCTACTGAATGAACTTATGATGACCGACGAGGCCCATTTTCATTTAGATGGATACGTAAGTAAGCAAAACTTCAGATATTGGGCTCCGCAAAATCCTTTGAGTTTGCATGAAAAACCCCTACACACTCCCAAAGTTACCGTTTGGTGTGAAGTCACACATCAGGAATCATTGGTCCTTATTTTTTTGAACTGGATAATCAGACTGTAACGGTTACCTCTGATCGGTACCTACGTGGATATGCAGCAAAACTTTATCATGCCTGAAGTAAGAAGAATCGGTTTAAACAATGTAATGTTCCCACAGGACGGTGCTACAGCTCTTCAGTCAATGAACATTGTGCGAGATTTTTTTTCCGGGAAGAGTTTCTTAGTGTTTTTTTACTAGCGATTCTGCACTGCAACGATTGCGATTATTTTGTTTTTTAATAAAAATCAAAAACGTATAGTTCTTTAGATAGGTAAGCTAAATCACCAAATTGGGCTTTAAAATCGAAGCACCTGTGTATACACCTAAAATAATCGAATATTCAATTAAAGTAGAAACTTTGGTGTAGGTGCAACGCGTTTGAAGTAAAACAGATGTAACATTCCACCTGGTTTATTTAGCACCAAAACTTCAATAAAATAAAAACACACGTAGCATCATCGTCGCTAACAGTTCCAGTGTATTAAAAAGTGTAAAACATGTTTTTAACCCTAAATACCAATATAGTATAAGAGAGATTATTTTTTTAAGAATAGTCTCAACACCCACTAATCAAACACTCCAGGGTTCCTACTTATATATTTATTTTTTCCGGTACAATACCCCAATTTTCACAATATTAGTATTAAAACAAATAAACGCGGTTAACCTCCAGTTTGATTATTTTCTTATAAAACAACGCGTTTAGATACTTCGACGTTAAACCATAAGGTAGACATCTTTATGTGACTGGAGTATAACATCTTGTCATGTGGAACAAAACAATAAGCGGAAACATTCGAATTGTTTATGTGAGTAGAAACGTCGGGAACTTTAGTAGTTTTATGTTCGGACTTCAAGGGTGGAATTCGACAGTATTTACAGATTTACAGCCCCAAATAAACTAAACACTCGAGCAGTTTTATTTTAAAACCACTTAGTTTCATAACAGATGAAAATATCATAATGCAACGTTGTAATAGTATTATGTAGTATGCAGTATGTGACAGTTAAAATAATGAGTAAAAACTTATTATCGGCATTATTTAATGTATGGCTTATTAATAAATAACAACTGGGCACAAAACGTAATCATGTACTATATAAATTAAACAGGTGATAAAAAATTTCGTAGGTAGTAGATGTTATTGTAAGGCTGTAAAAATGTGAATCACAATCGTATTAAAGGCTGTAGTTGTTAAACAACAAAATACTGATTTAGTTGACAAAGTTGTTGACAGACACTCGTTATTTAGTTTTTGTATGTAATGTTTTCGTTCACTTTAATGATTATACAGAGTGTACACTTTTTAGATGCAGAATTAAATTGTGTTTCAAAATGTATAAGGTTTTATGTGTCTAAAATGAATCGTTTTTGAGTTATTTAAGTTTTGATGAAAATTTTGACAGAAACAGGACTCTAAGAAAATATTGATATTTCACAACATAGCACTTTCAGAACGGATTCCTTTGAAACTTTGTTCGACAATAGTATCATAGTGATTGCTGACTAGTTAAAATTTTAAAATAATACACAGGGTGTTTTTTATGCTCGGTCCAATTGGTTAAACTTCAAACACGGATAAGTCAATTTTTTTTAAATAGAACACACTATATTGTTAAAGCCACAGATCAAAATAAACTTACAGTACTAGCTCTTATTGACTTCTCTAAAGCATTTGATACAATAAATCATGATTTACTAATTTCAATATTAAAACATATTGGTCTTAACCAACTATCGTGTAATTTTTTCATAAACTATCTGCAAGGGAGAGTACAATATGTAAAAATTGATAATGACATATCAAATCCCCTACAATTAAAAAGTGGTGTCCCCCAAGGATCTATACTTGGACCATTGCTGTATAGCATTTATACGTTCAACCTAAAGCAATCTGTGTTACACTCTGCAACACACTTCTACGCAGACGACACTCAGTTATACCTTTCGTTTACAAAGGAAGAGTTTTTAAACGCCTCATTAAATTTGAATGCAGATTTAGATAATTTAGTTAAATATGCAGCTAAACACAGCTTAAATATTAACACCGACAAAACAGAATTATTACTATTTGGCCCTAAAAAGCTTAGAGAAATATATTTAGAAAATCCCCTTCCAATAAAAATTTGCTCCAACGTAATCAAATTCACTGCTAAAGCAAAAAATTTAGGTGTCATTATAGATCACCAATTAAAATTTAATTTTCATATTAACAAATGTTTACAAATGGCCTACAACTCTTTAACAACAATATATGCTAACAGATACCTCTTAACTAGAGGCCAAAAAAAGATATTGTGTAATTCATTGGTACTGTCTCATTTTAATTTTTGTGATAGTGTGTATGGTTCATTTATTGATAGCACCAATAAACAAAAAATTCAAAAAATTCAAAACTCGTGCATGAGATTAATCTTTGGCATTAAGAAATATAGTCCCATATCGCATAAGTTGAAAGACTTGGGATGGCTTAATATGTTTAATCGTCGTCTGCTACATGCAGCATGTTTTTATCACAAGTTGATTATTTCCCATACGCCTCCTTATCTTTATAGTAAAATTAAATATCGTGAAGATGTGCATACTTTAAATATTAGGTTCAAAGGTACACTAACCCCTCCTCACCATAAAACAGAATTCTTCAAAAAGTGTTTTTCATATACAATTACCAAAATTTATAACAGTATAGACCCTTTATTTAAAGGTTTACCTTTGAACTTATTTAAAATTAAATTTCATAAACACCTACTGCTATCGTCATTCAATTAGTTTCTTGCTGGTAGTGTCGGGTCACGTCGGTTCAGTGCTGCAACACGTCAATATGTTTATGTGATTGTTGTATTCAGCTTCAAGGTTGGGTGGCAGAACAGCTGTCTTGTGGACAACGCTGAACCCCGCCTTGCGATTTTCCACAAAAAAAATTCTTTTTTATTTGTTGTATTTTGTTTTTTTTTTAAATGTGGAAATAAAGCCGTATATTATTATTATTATTATTATTATTATTATTATATATTTTTACATATTCTTATCGATAATTTAATTACCTTTAAAATTTGCTAAAGGTCTATTATGTCTAAAATTAATATTTCTCGAGTTATTGCGGTTTTCATGATAATTAATGGGCACAAACAAAATATTTAATAGAAATTAATTAGTCGGCTTTGGAAATATCTCGATCATTTGTTTTAAATGTCAAATAACGTTCTATTTTTATCTTTAAGCTATATGTTTATCTGATTATAAATTAGTTTAATAAAAAACAGCAAAATCGAAATTGTTTAATCCACATAAAAGAGGTGGATAGGAAGGCGAGGTACAATTAAATGGCCACCACGCTTTCCAGATTTGTCACCTTTGGACTACTTTTTGTGGGAATACTTCAAAAATAACGTATATAAAGCAAAATCAGAAAATTTAGATGATCTTAGAAATCGAATAATCATGACCACCGAACAGATTTCAGATGAGAAGTGGCGGAATGTCATATCAACTTTTTAT
Source organism: Elmis aenea (assembly GCA_947652605.1). Taxonomy (NCBI): domain Eukaryota; kingdom Metazoa; phylum Arthropoda; class Insecta; order Coleoptera; family Elmidae; genus Elmis; species Elmis aenea. The sequence goes on along the minus strand of OX393577.1, from coordinate 5,979,707 downwards.
AATAGGCTTGGGTACTGTCAAATAGAAGAAGAAAGACAATTCGAACACCTTCTTAAATAATAAAATCACATTTTTAACATTGTTAATTAAATTAAATAAATAAGGGTTTTCGCGCTGCACCTTTTAATTGGGTAAACTTAGCAACATGCAGTTTTCACAATTCAATTTGTAATTTAATATAGTATCATAAAAATTATTTATTTACGAAAATAGTTCTAAATGAGCAACTACAAAATCGTATATTTTAATGAAGAGATAACTAATCGAAGTCATGTTACTAAAAATGTCCTGTTTATAAAGAGCAGTTCATAGTTAATATTAATAATATTATTAGTCTTGCACGTTCAATGTTCTCAGGAGAACGAACTAAACGAGTAGTACCCGAAAATTTAGAAACAACACTTCCACGAGCACGAAAGTCACGTATCCATCTTGAAAGAGTTTTGTCTGTGGGTATAATCTTCCGTGTCTTGGAACTTGGAATTCACGCCGAAACATTCTTTGCGTTTCTGCAATGCTACGAGTTTCGGAAAACGTCTGTACTGCGAAAATTCGTTGTTTTAAAGGAAAATAGCTTCATAAATTGCAAAGACTCTCAAAGATCTTTTGACGTTTATGAAGTTCCAGTGTTGCCCATGTTTTTTTCATAACCTAATTAAATCCCGTCATACCTATTGTCTGACCCTGTATATCATGCACTTATTCTTACTCACATAAATAGTTACGTTTTTTTACATATTTCAATATTTTATCAAAATTTATTTGCTTCACTCCAAATTAAAGATATGTTTTATACCAGAACTATGTTATTATGAAAATTCCAGATGTATCTTATTTTAAATACATGGACCTATCCCAACAATTCGTCTCTCATCAAAGGTTTGTGTATTGGTAATTGTTTAGCCCACCATTTAGTATGTTTAAACTGGCTCGTGAGGTGTTTACACTGCAAACAGAGAACGTTAGATGATACAGAATTAGCAGCCTTCAGCCTTGTTTGCTATTAAAATATCATCACTTCTTACAGGTGCCACTGTGACAAATTCATGACGACATTCGTTGCATAACAGCAAATTGACCCACTTCGTTATTTGTTCAACTAACAAGAGTGCTGTTTTATTTGACGTGATACTCTCGGTTTTATTATATTTTTTACATTTACACCAATACACACAATGTATAATAATACAAATTCCTTTCCGCTATTCACTATATTTTTATACCACATTTGTTGTATCTTTGTTGTAAATTTCACACAAAATTTACTCGTTTTAAGGAGTATTAAGCTATTCATATAACAAACGTTTTTAAAAAACTATTGAATGGGCTTAATCCGGGAAAGTATTTGCACTTCGTAGTATAAGAGCGGGACCACCCATGAGATCTTGAAAAATCCTAAATGGACAAAATCTAAGACATGCCCCAGTAAACAAGGAAGTAAACAGTTTATGCTGGAGGGTTGACGTTTATTGTTTAGCTTAGCCGACTTTATTTTCCATTAGCATTTCGAAAGTATTTAATGCATATTTGTTTAAATAAATTTAAAGTTATTGTTTCTTTTTTTTGCAACCTTGTGACAATAAAAATGATGTGTGTTTTGCACGTTTAGAATTAATAATTACTACCTATCTTTAACTAATTTAGTTAGAGTAGTTAATTTATACACCAGATAACATTTCCAGCATGGGTTTCTCGTTTATTATAAAAGATACAGCGTTGCTTAAATTAGATAGATTATTTTTAAGCATAAGAGGAGCTACAATTTACATCTTTTACCTCAGAAGTTATAACAAAAAATAGATTTTTTTTTCCTTTCATAACTTTTTTATCTTAATCATTACATAAATTTTATTTATACTATTTTAGGTCGACTGTAACTATGTATTATTTTACATTTTTTCCATAAGTTTCCATTTTTGGGATATTACTCCTAATTTATTTTTTCTTATGGACCCTCAAGTTGCTTTTAGCATGGATCGTTTTATTTTAGAATATTTAATGGTTCATGTTAACTCATTTAATTTTTTACTCAAAATCTGCAGGTTTTGCAAGAAAATTTAAAGAACAAAAAATATCTAAATAAATCAAGCTTTCAAATACAAAGTTTTAGTTACAAAATTTCAACACACCAAAAAGTTCTGATTAAAAAACCAACAGGGGTCGCGCTTTTCATCACCTTGTGAAGGTGGGAGATAATTAAAAATATTACTATGGGATATCATTCTCCTACACATCTCCAAATTCGACAAATAAAATAAAAATCTAATTTTACCGCTCCTCTGTAGGGGGTGTAACTTCGATAGAAGACGTCTAAGAAAAACAAAATGTAACCCCCCCCTTTTAATTTTCGATAAGGAATTACATACCGAAGTTTTTCACAATATTTAAGAAACACCCTGTATATAGAAATAGATATAGCAAGTGATATCTCATTAGAAAGAGGTAAAAAAGTACATTTAAGCCGACTTGACGGCCCATTAGAAAAAATAAATCAGGAGTACCTAACATATCAAAAATGGAAAGTAATAAAAAAATCTAAGATAATAGTTACATTCTACATAAAAAAAAGTACCTTAAGATATTACAAATAAAAATGATCTAATGATTAAGATGAAAAAGTTAAGAAAAAAAATTTAACATTATTATGTTTTGCTATAACTTTTAAATTATGAAGAATTTCGTACTTTCAAAAATAGATTTTAGCTCATCTCACACAAATAATTCATCTAATTTAAGCAAATCTCTATCTCTTATAATAAACGAGATCCTCATGATGGAAGTGTTATCTGGGACATCCTGTATATTCTTAATAAAATACTTCTCAGAAAAAATAAAGTGGTACACATTTTCAACTACTTTGCAGAAGTTAAATTAGTTTACAAATATCTTTCTATATTATTATATTATACATGATTGTATTTTAACCAATATGATATTTTATGAGACTAGTTAGTTGAACGGAACGTGTATATTATGTTTGCAGGTTTTGTAAAAATGCTTTAGTAGTTCATTGACAGAATATAGCTAATATAATTTAATTTTAATTGCTTTGATTTTGTTCGAATTAGTAGTCCTTAGAGTACTTTAGAATAAAAGTAAAAAGCTAAGGAAACATTTTACGCGCAATAGAAAAGCAAACTCAATATCAGGTAGCATTTTTTACACCATCTGCAGAAATTTTTACTTAAACATGGAAATTAAATAAAAAACACGAATGCACTAAACGGCTGTTAGACCAGCACTGAAGAAAAATAAGTTTAAAAAAAAAACTAACATAATTAAATTGGTTACTTAGTTATATCATGATTAAGGAAGTTCATTTAAAAAAACCTTTATAATTTATGTAAAATATATGATGCAATGCAATATTTTAATTAAAATTTGGTATAATTTGACGCAGTAAATTTTTGGGTGGTTTTTCGAAATTCAACCACTACAGCTATAAAGCGTTATATTTAGTACACAGTAGAAAGGCACATAATTGAATACAATAGTTGCATTTGTGCATCCCCAAGGTCCATTTTACAGGCGTCAACCCTACAAAGGCCGTGGTTGAAAGGGATCACTTATTATAAAACCCCCTCTTAATGCTTGAGGTTACCAGAGGGTATTTATTTGTTAACCGCTATAGCTAATCTTTTGCGGAGCATAGACCACCACCGAAGAGGAAAAATTGTTACATCATTTGCAACCCTAGCGATACACTTGATAATTACAGATTACGTCAACAGTACTATTAGATATTTGTATTTTAGAATTAAACCAGTCATTTTTTTTTTTGTATTTAAATTACTAATAGCATGCACATATTTAATACAGAATTTTAATGGATAAAGTAAAATGTGACTATGAATCTTCTATTTTTGTATATTTATACATCATGTTGGTGGTTGGTAGATAACTGTCAAAATAAAAAATTGCATTCATTAAGAAGTTAAAGTTGTTATTCATGCTACATAAATTATTAACCTTATAATTAATTAAACATTGGTGTGCGAAAAATAATACCGGTACTAGGATATTATGTGATATACAAAAATCTAAAACTTCTTCGTAATCGGTTCCTCTTGTACCTTTCGGTGTCGAGGTATGCTTTTCTATTTCTGTGTTAAGTTTCTCCACTCCTGTCTATCGTTAGCTAATTGTGGCACATCTCTGCAGCTGACTCCTTTTTCTCCTAGTCTCTGTCTCATTTCTTTTTCCCAGTTTATTATTGGTCTTCCTTTATTTCTTTTTACTTCATCTTCATTTTCCATCCTATTTTCGCGTATCTACTTTCTGGCATGCGTTGCCATCTTAATTGATTCGTCTCCATCTTTTTCTTAATATCTGTTACTCCTGGGTTATTTCGAATTTTTTCGTTACTGATTTTATCGATCAGTCTACATCCCTCTACTCTTCTCAGAAATCTCATTTCCTATACTTGTATTCTTTGTTTTTGTGTTAGTGTCCAAGTTTCTGAACTGTACGTGAGAATGGGTACGTACACTGCATTATAAACTCGCGTCTTCGTTTCTTTTGATACCTCCTTCTTACTTATCAAACATTTATTAGTGGCGTAGTGAAATTTCGTCGCTGCCGCTATTCTGCTATTCAGATCTTCCTCCAATTTACCATTCACTGCAATTATTGTTCCTAAATATTTAACATATGCCACCTGCTCTATCTTTTTTTGGTCTAGCATAGGTAATTGTAACTGGTTCATGATTTTTCGCTATAACTATAACCTTTGTAATATTCTACTTAATGTCCCATACGTCTCATACGTCTAGATTGAATTGCAAGTCCTTTTCGCTTTTAGCTAATAGCACCACATCATTTGCAATTGCTAGTTCTGTTAAGGATATTGGTTTTAGTTTATTCCAACCCCAGTAGGCTTTCTTTGTGTTTTGCTTACATTCTTTAATTATTTTATCTATAATAATTATAAAGAGCAGTGGACTTAATGTGCCTCCTTGTCTTACTCCCACTGTTGTTATAAATTCCTGGGAACTACTGTTATGGGTTCGCACGTAATTTCTACTACTCTTATATAAACTCTTGATGGCGTTTAATTATCGTTCTTTCACTCTACTTTGTTTCAATATCTTCCAGATCATTTCCTTTGGCATTCTATCATCGAAGGCTTTAGAAAGATCGATAAAGCACAAGTACACCATCTTTGACTGTTCCATTGTTTTTTCACTTAACTGTCTTAACATAAAAATTAGATCCTGCGTGCTTCTACCCGGTCTAAAGCCACATTGCGCCTCTTCCAAAATTTTTCTTAAATCTCTCCTCCAAAATTCTTTCATATAATTTTTCTACTAGGTACAGTAAGTAGATATACAGGGTGCGCCATTAGTGCGATAAAGTCCATTATTGCCCTTAATGTCAACTTAATAAAAAAAAGTTTTTATTGAAACTTATAGTATTTCTAGAGGTGAATGTTTTAAAATTATTTTCAAGTATACAGGGTGTTTCATAAAAGTGGGGCGTCACTAAAGGTATTTTTTTTAAATTGAACACCCAGTATATTTTTGCATAATCGAATTCAGCAAGAAAATCTCCATATGACAGTATTTTGTTTTTTTCATTTTTTTGCGACGTTGCCAATTTATCTTAAAAAATCTTTGAATTTCCAGAAAAACAGGGTACAATACTTGCCAAGAGCACAACGTTATGAATAATAATTGGCAAATGATATTTTGCACATACAAAGTCAAAAGGTGTAGTCATAGTCTAAATACATCAAAATTAATTTATATTATACAGGGTGTTTCTTACAGATGTGCCAACTTCCCAATTTTCAAACATCAATAACTTTATTTTTTCAAATGGAACACCCTGTATATTATTAGGTCATTTTGTTGCATTTTTGTTTTTCTTCAACTTTTCTTAATACTTACCTATACCTAAAATGAATATTTTCTGTGATATTTACATTTTACTTATTCTTATAAGCGTTGTGTAGGAATTTCCTAGTTTTCTCGGAGTAGGCCCCGACTTTGACAATAGAAACAATAATTTCTGTAGTAACAAATGTCAGAGTAAATTGCTGTCAATTGTTAAAACATAAATAAATGAGTATAACATATGCAATATGAATTTTCCAAAAAAAGAATTGATTGATACGGTCTATGTTGAGGGTGGCGTATTTTCGATGCCCACACAGGGGGGGTATCTCGGTTATCAGAGATTTAAAAAAACTAAGTACGTAATCTCGATTTCTTTTTTCGAGAGGAATTTATTGTCGTAAACAGATTTTTGATATCTTTTTTAATTTTCGAAATATAGTTTTTTTTTAATCTCTGAAAATTACCTTTAGTGACGCCCCACTTTTATGAAACACCCTGTATACTTGAAACTAATTTTAAAACATGCACGTGTAGAAATACTATAAGTTTCATTAAAAACTTTTTTTTATTAAGTTGACATTAAGGGCAATAATGGACTTTATCGCACTAATGGCGCACCCTGTATGCCTCTATAGTTTTCGCATTTTTTACTTTCGCCAATCTTGAATATCGGTAATATAACAGATACCTCCCAGTCCTTTGGAATATCTTTTTTCTGCCATGCTTTATTTACTATTCTTAGCAGCATTTCCTTTCCATCTACTCCCATGTACTTAATCATTTCAGGTAAAACGCCATCATGTCCTGCTGCTTTTCCAATTTTCATTTTATGTGAAACTTACAATATAAAAACAATATAATTCCTTCTCCAAAATCCAAAAATGTTAGCATTATATTTTCTTGAAAAAAATTGTTTAAATTTACTATTGATGACCATTCTCAAGTGTTCCTGTTGTGCACTAAATATTTTGTTTAATATTAATTGTTTTAGTATTGCATAATGAAATATTTATGAATGCTTAAAATGCAGTATTTATTAACTAAAATTTAAATATTGCTGATTAAAAATGACTCTATTTCATAAGGTACTACAATAACTAGAAAATTTAAGAAAACTGGAACCACGTATTTCTTAAACATAAAGTGTAAGTGGATTGAAAAGTACTTAAAATTGATCGCGAATGACTGATCCTGATTAAGTTTAGATTAAGACAGACTTGACGTAGTTTAAGCTCGCGAAGATTTGCTTTTAAATTTGTGCGGTGTAATCTTCGTCTTACCAGAGGAAGTATTAATATCGAACGTGGTCTCCCATAATTCGTCTTAGTAAGTCATCGCATAATATCTGTCAAGACATGTTCAGCCTAAAATCGATGGATGTGTTCCTAAACTTATTTAGAAATAACTTAACCAGTTCGATCTGAGTTATAGGCGCAGTTATTTTTAACGCGGTTGAATGAATTATTATACACGTGGTGTAAAGAGTCTCTCATCCATGTCCCGTAATTTAAGTCAGTATAAACAAGTGAATGGGTACTGGAACTGCGTTGCTTGGCGTTATATCTCTTATTTATGCGTTAATAATTAAAGAAGGCAAGGTTTTTTCGGGCGAGCATTTAACTTAATGAAAGTTTTGATGATTTTAAGTATTTGACGACGTATTGAAGTATTTTAAATATAAACTGTACGTGACTTTGATGATACGAGATTTTAATAAACATTCATTACACATACGGCGATAAATTAAAATTTTGAGCGGTGAAATAAGCCAAGAATTGTGTTTTAGGTAACGCGAATACTTTTATAGACAAATGTAGCAACTGACAGACGAACAAACGATATTTGAAACAGACGGATCGAGCTTATAATTCTTATCGGGGTAATATTCTGTAGTAATATAACAAGTGCATTGAAAATTATCGATAATTTTTGGTAAATATGCCCGAATGCAAGTTTAGCTGAAAAAAACACGAGTGCACGATTTTCTGATTCAACTTGCATGAGTGAAGTTTTGTCAAAAATTTACATTATTTGCAATGCACGAGTTATATTTTGTCAGAAAATTTCCTTCACCTAACCTACCTGTCAAATTAAATGAATGTTATGTCAAATTTTACAAGTACTGTCAGAGTGGTGCGTCAGGGGTGTGGTTTAATCACAGTTCATACACTATCCATGACAGTGGCGCACCCAGGATTTAATCTTGGGGGGGGCCGGGTTAAACGGATTTTTTTTTTGCAAATTCAATTAAATTTATAAAACTCATAAAAATGTATTTAAAGAATAAAATCAATTTTTCTTTTTTTTTACAAAGCTCTTGAATAATTTCAGCTGTGGTTACAGTAATATCTCTATGTATATATAGCAAAGCTAGTCCATTTAATCGTGATTGTGTCATCGTTGCTCTTAAATAGGTTTTTAAAAGGCGCAAGGTTGAAAATGACCTCTCACTGACGCATGTTGTTACCAGCAGCGTTGCAAATATTTTTAATAAGTTATATATGTTTGGATATATCATTTTGTCGCACTTCGAAATTGCATCAATAGCATTTTTGCATGGATTTGTTGCGGTTTTTCAAATTTTTTATACCACAACTTGAATTCGGCGTTCAAAATTGCTGGATTTGTACAAGGTAAATCCCGGTCATAAAATTTACACAACTGGTGAAAATCTTCTATTTGATATTTAAAACTGAATGATTTGACCAATCTGTCATTCTATTTACAAAAATATACAAAACATATAGCATACATTTTTATAAAAATTCTGTATGTCCGGTCATTGAACATTGAACAACTTTATGAATTTCGGTTTTTGTCATAAGGGTTAATGGAATCGAATAAGTTGGTAACATTAAAAATTACATTTAAAAAAATAGTTATCTGTAACTTGCTCAAAAAAAGATATACCTTTAAAAAAAGTATAGTCCCCTTGGTGAGGGTCGAGTATTAATAATTTTAGGGTAGATGTTACATCATGCAGCATATAAATAGTTTTGACCTAATGACGTTTTTAATTAAAAAAACAAACAATTATATAAAGAAATTCATATCATCGCTCAGCGTCGTAGTTGACTATTCATATTTATAGGGAAGATGCAACATTTTATCCTAGATCATACACTTTATAAATGGTTTTCACTTAATAAATGATGAACTGCTTATTTTGTAACAGGTTGTTTAGTGTTTAAGTTAATTGACATGATCAAAAATAATTTAAAATGACTTTAAAATGATACAATAAATATCGACTGCTCTCAAAAATCAGAAGTGTTTAATTTAAACTAAATACATAAAACTATGCCTGTTTAAAAAATAAAGTTTAATTTTAGTGAAACATTCAACCACTAATCAATTTGTACACGTAAATAACAAAATTTTGGCGGTTTTGTTAGGACGAAATAATATTAAAATATAAATATATATGCCCGCAAATACAAAAGATAAATATCTTTTACTGTAGAAGCAATTATTATTTAAAAGAAAAAAAATCGTAACGCTAACAGTAAAATAGCATTTAATTATATACACTTACTTTTTAAATTTCTTTCCTCTTTCGTTAGAAATTTTAACTTTTATTAACTGATTATGATTACACTGATTCACTGATTTACTAAACAGTAAACACAAAGGCGAACGAATTCGTCCACTGTACTAAACAGCAATGACCTTTTTCTCACAATTTAGAAAAAGATGAACCAAAACAGAAACACATTTTTTTATTGCTACACGTGTTGTATGGTAACCCCGCCGAGGGACGAAACTGACCAGACCGTATTAAAATTTTAACACAATGTGTCCCATGGTCGAAGAAGTAAAATACATTTATCTCAATCACTTTTACAGTTATAACTTGTGGAATTTTTTTCTTGATTCCGCATTAATAAGAAATAAGCTTACATAAAAAAAGTTCCCAAGGGGGGGCGATCGTTCCCCGCTGGATCCGCCCCTGGTAAATATAAATACTAAACTAAAATTGTAATGTGATATTTCAAAACTAAAATTAATCAAAACCTATTTAAGAAGCAGCATGTCACAACACCGTCTTAGCGCTTTGTCCACTTTTTTGGCAAAAATTTTCTAGCCTGTTTGGGGGGGGGGCAGGGCCCCTTGGCCCCCCCCTGGGTGCGCCACTGATCCATGAATTGGTTTTAAATCGCTTGTTGGAACAAACCTATAGTAAATGACCACAAACAACTTTTACCTGTTTTTGTAAAGCTATCACAAGACGAGATATTGACGCGTTACTTTACTTTTTGTATACTCTGTATAAAAATATACACACATAAATACATATCAAAATTGTTATCTCTACAGAATTTAACAATAAGATTACTACTCATGATTTTTTAAGGTTACAAGTCAATGTAGCCAAATCTTTTTATGATTACCATTAATTATGCACTACGTTGTTGTTATTAATAAAGTAATCCATTTACCTATATTTTGTAAATGTTGTTGTACAATGATAATATAAAAACGGTAGTAATTGTTTCTTATATTACTGGTATTAATTTAGTATACTTCTTTTATTTATTGTAGCGTATGTGATAATTCTTTTAAAGAGAAGACTGCAGAAATATAAAGCTGCACAGGTTGTATTATTGCCCTTTTGTGGAAACGTTACAAAAGCTGAATGGAGTGAGAAACCCCCAATGCCACGTGAAACAACATTGCGAGTTCACGTTCATGGGCGATTGATCTTTTTATGGACGACTTAAATCTGATGGACACTTTTAGTAACAATCGGTAGCTTAAGGCTTATTATTGCCGAGGTTTTTATTGGTTTCTGTTCTTCTACTGCTGAAAAAACACCGAAATTGCACATTTAAACTGATTTCTAATAGTTTCTTCTTTTCAGTTCACGGAACGTTCAGTATTTTAACATCTTTACAGAATATTAGCAGGTATAGAAATTATTGAGCATGAAATTAAATAAACTTCTACCTATAAATAAGTAATATTATCGTCCAGTTCTATAAATTTCCTAGTAACTTAAATACGTATTAAAAATAAGTATTAAATGAAGCTATAAAAAAGTCCTAAATATCGATTGATTGATTTTAAATTTAATTTTTTTGTTCATCACACATTTTGTTGGATGCATCTTGGCATTTTGGCAATATTTCATAACAATTCATAACAATTGCCATTAGTCAACTATCTGAAAGCACATGCATTTTAATAATAAATAATAATATTTGTTAGCTAAACAATACTTGTAAAAAAAAACATTAACCGAAGTCTTTTGAGCTATGGTTTATTCACAAAGAATTATTTTAGCAACTGTTTGTGAATAATTAGTTCGTATTTATTCGGAATAAAATTAACTGTATACGTACCACAAACATATACCGTTATCGGAGATAACATTTCAATATCCCTAAGCGTTATGATAGCTGTATTTCAGATCAAAGCTGTCATTTACATATCAAAGAGAATCGTGCAGTTTTCGAAATAACAAGTGCCATTGTCATGGAGATGTATTGTATTATCAAATGTAGCCAGCACAGGGCACAGTAGATATTTAGGCTGCTCCAAACAAAACTGGTGCAGGATATACCTTTGTGAAAAATAAGGTTTAAACTTACAAAAATATTGATTAAAACTTATTAAATAATTTTACGCTTGTTATTCTGTTAAGATAATTACTTATATAATTTTTTATTGGCGCTGACGGACGTTTTAATCAATTAATAAGTACGTATTACAGTAGAAACCTCTGTCTCGATTAACTTCCGCAACTCGGCTTTAAAAAGGGCATATAGAAATCGGTGCAAACCCTACGAAGGCATACGAACATAAATTATTGGAAGCGGGTATCCACATATTTAACAAAACCAGCCTTAATCAATTTACCTCCATAACTCGATTTTGTTAAGCCCCCTTCGAGAGTCGAGATAGAGAGGTTTTACATGTACCACTCTTAAGTGTAATAAGTGCAGCATATTTCATAAGTAAACCAATCGTTTTCCAAATTTTATTCATGTAAACTCTATATTAAACGGTTTTCTAATATCTTCTTCTTTTTATTCGTACGCCTGTCTGTCATTTGGTATGAAGTTATTGAGATAATAAATGTACTTAAGTTCACTTTTAGTCTTCTAGTTTTTAAAGTGCACAAAACAGGGTAAAAATATTTTTCAGGACATGTAGGTAACCTAAAAGTTAATAGTGAAATAAGATTTTAAATTACTTAACAGAAAGACAGGTTTCTTCATTTTTATTTAAGTCGACAAGTTGAAGATCTGCAGAAACGCAAGGATAATGTAAAGATCTTATTGCTTTTGCAATTAATTATTTTTGACGTCTGTGCATGTGCTCGTTAGTAAAGGCTAATTAATGGTTACCAACAGCGTTGTACATTCGTGTCAATCCAATTTCGAAAGTAGAAAATTACTTTTCACTAATGGATAGGAATGGACTATGAAATATAATAAATTTAATTCTGTTCGAATGTCAGTTAGACATTTCCTGTAGTTGAAATGGAGTCTGCAAGGTTTGGACATGATGTACTCGCGGACTAAAAGAACCCATTAACACCATATCTTGTTACCGCTCTAATCCTGGATCACAGCTGACATTTTAAATACGTGTTAGTTTACGTGAGCTTTCAGATAACCTTGAAAATAGGTGGCGGTGGCAAAAAATACACACATGTAGATTAAGTAATTTAATTAGCACTTACAATATTATTATTGGTGCATAAATGCTAATCATTATTTTTTTTTAATTTCACCGGGTGCATGTTTAAAAACCTTTTTAAATTACTATAAAGAAATTAAGTCTGTCGATTAAAAAATACATTGGTGCTTATTAATCTTCCAAGAAAAGATTTGTTGTAACATACTATAAACTTTATTTTTCTAATTAATTGATTGTCATGTTTACTGAACAATATGATTTATACGAAGGTTTTTTAGTTTTTTTTTTTTTTTTATAGGCTGAGAAAACAAAAACAAATTAATGTGTAAAACCTTTTAAAACTCATTTGGTACAAGTTACGAAGGTTTTGTAATTTGTTGTTTTGATAAACATTATTTTGACAACGAAATTCATAATAAGAAAATATTATACTGCTGAAGAGACGAAAGTCCCGAAACAGGTAGAGTAAAGTGCCCTAATATGGAATACTTTTTTGTATTCGGCAATAATATTCACATTTATTCAACAAAATTTTGCAAAAAAATTATAAGGAATTTGTAATGAATACGCAACACATTACTCGAATTCTGGTACGATATTACGGTAGATATTTCTTATATAGCTATTTTTTTTTAAATGTTACTACTGTTCCATATTAAGCTCCCGGGGAACCTAATATGGAATACTAGGGGTTCTTAATATGGAATATAGAATTATATGGGAAATATACATTAAAATAAACAACTGCTCATAGATTAATCTTTTATTTCTTTCTGATTTGCATTATTACTTAAACCAAACCAAAAATCTGTTATTTATGTAAATTAAATTATAATTCAAGTGTCATTCGAACTAAATGTTGATAATTTATTTATTTTTTACAGGTAGGACAATAGAATTGTTTTTTTTTGGGTATTTTGCACATTTTTCGTGTGCCCATTTCTGACACTTTTGACACTGAACCCATATTGCTGTACTTAGTGACCATAATCATATTCATTAAAAGGCACCTCTATGTATTACATATTAGGCATCAATGTGATATTTCAAAAATCGGTATATGTAAAACATGAAATGGCCCCAATTAAAATTTTGGCCTATTTAATTGAAATGTAAAGGCTCATGCTAAATAAACATGCAATAAAATATTTTATATCATTTACCCTAGCATATAATATTTTACACTGAAAGATTTAGCCTAAAAACTCAGTAGCACGTCAAAAATATATTTGAAACTGTTATGTAATCTAGTGAATATTTTTTAACTATTTTTCATTTGGGAATGTGTGATCAATGTACAAATAGGTACATATACTTTTCAACAGATATCGCTTATTCATTGTCATAAAACTGATGTATTCCATAATAGGTAACTGTTCCATATTAGGGCACTTTACTCTATAGATTTTTTTCAATAAGCAATTCTTCTTAAAAATACAATGTGGCTTTCAATTTAACTTGTATATTACAAATTGCATAACTTAATTAACTTAAACATTTAGCAGATAACACCATAATTATTAATTAAATAATTGTGCTCCTGTTGAATAAATTACAAACTATTTTGTAACCGTTTTAAATATGGTATATGATTATTTGTTATTTTCGCACAAGAAATAATTGTCTGCAGTAAGATTATATCATAATTTTACTATTTGCACGACAGATGATACTTGGTAAGTAGGGCGTCCTATTTTTTTTCGCAAGCAGGTGACCAACTTCCAAGAGCAGCCCTAGTAATATATTATTTTAAATGAAGTAAAACCATACGTTGACATAAAAATTATTTTTAAATTGTATCTAATGTATTTTAAACCTTCATTTTTCATTTTGTTCTCAAATTATTTCTGGAATTTCCTATTCAAAATAATTTTATGAAGTTCGGTAGAAATTTCTGTGTAAAACTTTATATCAAGCATAGAATACCTACAACAGTTAAGAATTTTAAATAGTTACTATACTAGATAATGTAGAATCAAATATTTAAAAAAATCAAATAATGGATTTCATATTGCATCATAAGCTTTACTTTTGCAGTTGGTCTGATTCGTTAAAATAAAAGACAAGAATAATCGTATACAAAGCTTAATTTTTACAATATCTCATATAACAAAATTTTAAAAATTTATTTTTAAACAGGTTTATAGTAAAACCCAATTAACAGTCTTATTAGGAGTAGGGCGAATAAGTTTAATCCAAATATTCTATAAATACGAATCTTTCATATTTGGATAATGGTCCATCCTATAAATACAAAAGAAAAATAATAATGACATTTTTAAATAAGATTTCAACAACATTTAATAATTTAGATTAAATTGTCTTTAGCAATTGTCTTGTTAACAAATTTCTCTACAAGAACACTAATATAATTTTCTATACGAGTACATTTTTGTTTTTATTGTAGATAGCAATACAAATTCACACAAAAATATAGAATAAAAATAATGTGATTTATGTAAAAACTTGTTTCACAAGACCAGTATGAAAAATCTAGCACATCTTAAGGAAGACGCAATCTATCCCGATGACAAATATCTGTTTACAATTGTATGATGGGCCTAGAGTTGGGCCACACAACTTGAAATCGTTCTTCATCCAAACAACGTGTAAACCACTCGTCGCTACACCAAACATGTGATAAACTAAACTTTTTATTTTATATACAATTGTGGCAGGCACCTACAACGATTTGGGTTTTTATGGGATATTTTACAAAGCGTAGCAGAGTTCCGACAACGAATATTGCAAGTTTAAAACATTATTGTGATTTCGATGTTCAAACAACATTTACAACAGCAAAAAATTTCTTTTGAAATAAATAAAATCTAAAGCTTGCTTACCAATCAGAAATTAACGTGCTGTTAGTAGCGCCGATAATACCACAGTTTTAAACGTTTATTTCGATTTTCTTTTATCTAAAGTCGATAGAAAACGGAATAGCTTATAATTATTTATAAATACAGGGTGTGTAAAAATAGGCGGAAGCGCTACACGTGGCGATGTTCTTCGTAAAATTCTAAGTCGAAAATCTTAATACGAAAATATTGTACCATGCTTGCTGTGTCTGCAAGAGGTCCTCAAAGTTTTGACATTTAGTCCTTTAATAAGCGTTATTATTTAATACTTGCAAGTGAAAAAGCTGCAATTTGGAATATAAATAAATTTCGAATAGTATTTTTTCCTAGATATTGTGTTCTTCCTTTCAAAAATTGGTGTTGAAAATATGTAAATCACTGATTTGAATGAAAATAATACACATGGCAACATTGTCATTACCTGTCATCTCTGTTTTTCTCGTAATTATTTCTAGTTTGTGTTTTACGATACCCAAAAGTTTGCAGCTATGTTTACGAACTGAAGGCTTTCAGTTCGAACAAAAATTGTAAATACCCAAGTAAAACTTGCTGATAAAAAAAAAGTCCAAACGTAAATCAATGTATGCAATGTTGCCAATTTTTTTTTTCTTTTTATGGTTCCTGATGCCATAGGAAGCATGGTACAACATTATTGTATCAAGATTTTCGACTTGGAATTTTACGACGAACATCGTCACGTGTAGCGCTTCCGCCAATTTATACACACCCTGTATAAAATTATAGTAGCAATTTAAGGCCAATCATTTCTTTTAAAATTAAGGCCTAATGCATAAGTTTTTTTTGTGTATTATTCTACAAAAATTATTTTATTTTACTACTTTTTCCATTAAAATTTTAATATAGTGCATGTTTTTATCGTTTAGCTAATTACATACATTTTTTTACATAATCCATTTTTGTAGAAAATGCTTCTTTTATTATGAAAAAAAATAATTTATTGGGGACCTATAACTTGAAGAACCTTTTTCGAAAAAGCATCTTAGAGCTATGTAATACTTACTTGAAGGCTAATTTATAAAAACAGGGTTTAGAACTACCGAAATTTAAAAAATATGTATATGTATACAGGATCATCTCATAAGAACTCTTCATAACGTGGTTAAGAAATACATTAACATTTAATATGTTTTGCATGTTTTTAGACCACTTAATATTAAATACAGTTTTTTGGGTATTTTTCTACAAACAAACAAGAACTTTGAGATTTGAACTATAATTGAAACTCGCTGGATATAAATTTTGTTTGTACAAGCTCTAGTAAGGTTAAAAAGTTCGAATTTATTCTAAAAATAACTGTTATAAACATTACCTTTTAAAAAATGTGATATGTAACAAAAAAATCCTACCGTAGAGATCTATATTTAATTTTCAAATTACATATTTGTAGGAGCCACCTAACTGAAACGTCTAAGAATGATGGATGCCGCTAATGAGGTGAGATACCCCGAGCCCCGCGACTGACACTCAGCTGTAGTTATTATATGACAGACTTACACATGTCAAGCCAATCTTAATGCTATTTTTAACTATTGCAGTTTTTTGTTTATTTTTACACATATGCTTTCGCTTTCCGACCGACTTACTGTGATGCCGCATTCTCTTTAGTCCATTGGGTATTCAAACAAAATCCCCCTATACTAGTTTTGGACAGGTACTAATGATTTTACCTGGGTATTATAAACCAAAAATTACGAATTAAAGAAAATGAGATAAAACGTATACAAAACTTCTGCCTTTGTGCAGTTATTGGTCACTATGTAGGTATTTTGAAAGTTATAGTTTTTCGTAAATGTTGTATTTAGAAGAAAAAAAACAGATATTTTTAAACAAAATTTGTGGAAAGGCGATTTTCTAGCTAAATTTGGTTACCTACCTAATAAGGTCTTAAAATAATTTAAAAACAAATTGTATTCAATGCCTGGGGAAAAAAACGCGTTGCTGAGCATTTTCTTATCATTATACTGTATTTTGACGAAATATTGTGTACAGGGTGGTCCAAATTCGATGGGATTGCATGGGTATCTCGCTTAATAGGCAAGATAGAGAAACGGTTAAATTACCAAAAATGGGCAGTTTTTTGGGGCATACTCAGAACCGTTTTCAAAAATATTCTATCATTTCCGGTTTTTGAGATATTGGAGAAAAACTGTTTTTTTGCCATATGAATAATGTGTCATATCTCCGTTATTGTTGTAAATGTCGAAAAAGTTTATTAACAATAGTTTTAGATATTTTTATGTTTAGTTTGATTACACTAAAAAAAAAAAATTGCGCTCGCCGTTAAAAAGTTATGACACAAACTTGTCTCTTTTTAAATAGAAGGTATAGTTGGCTATGGCCTATTTAAATTCCTTATTTTTTTCTCATTTCAAATATATAAGGGTTCATGTATTTATTTTCAATAATACGCAAGTTACAAAGGTTTTTCAATTTTTTTAAAGATGAAAAGCAAAAAGTAGGCTTTGAAAACAAAAAAAAATCAAGAAAAACAGAAAATGATAAAATATATTTGACAATTGTTTTGAGTTTTTTCCAAAAAACTGCACATTTTTGGTAATTTAACCGTTTCTTTATATTGCTTATTAAGCGAGATACCCATGCAATCCCATCGAATTTGGACCACCCTGTATATATTTGGTCTAGCCTGATCCAGGACTGCGGAGACGTAAAAAATATTCGACTCCTACTTCGACAAAATTTTATACGGACATTTTATGGTATGTGTAATATAAAAAAGAAAAATAAATATAAAGAAGTTATTTAAATTTTGCGGCAAAGGATCACCTCGCAATTTTTGTTGTACTCGGGAGTTGGAGTCGGTACATTTTTCCGAATCCGACTCCGACTCCACAGCCCTGGTCTGATATCGTTAATTTGTAGATAAATTTTAATACAACACAAGTTAAAACTGTTTTATTGTACTAGGATACTGGAGACTTTTGAGATTTTTTTAAAGTGGTGTTTAATTTTGAACTAAAATATCTCAATAGATATAAACATAGATATAGCACATAATCATAATACTGGGAAGTCAATTTGAAAAAAAAAACGATTTTTTTAATTTAATACTCGATTAACAGATTTACATGTGTTTTAATATTCTATTCAGTAGGACTGTGCAGTTATTTAGGATTGTGACTTGGAAGTTTCGTACCATTTTATAAGAAACATAAATACACATAGCGAAATATTAGCAAGCCCAGGCGGGTGTTGAAACAACATCTTTATAATTAACGGATGAACGGAAGCTGAATTGCAATAACTCATATAAATTATTTGGGATCCGGGTCCAGATGGTTGGACGCGGATTGCGCTACATTTCCTCCACTTTGAGAGCGGTTAACACCAACACCTAGCATGAGCGCAACTGTGGCCGCCACATCAAAGGACGCGCTGTTAAAAATATAAACAACGCCCGATAGTTTGACGGATCATCGCGGCAAGCTTTGATTCTCGTCCGGACGTGGTTAATGTCTCATTTGATACACATTTGAATTTCGGAAAATATCCTCGGGGAAGAACTAAGGCAGCGATGCATGCGTTCGTGTTAAGATAAGCTTTCATTGAAATCGATAACTTTGCGCTAACTACGATAAGTTCTCCGTAATTAATTTCGAAGATATCAACTCATTTATTAGACAAAACAAATGTGTACCGAGACTAATTACAGCTTGAATATATTAATGGAGATCTTTGTATTCTTGCGATAATATTAATCTACTATTAGCTAATTCAAAACAACGGCTGCTTGAAATAGGATGACCAACCCATTTAAGAAGGTAAGCAATTGACAATCCTAGAATGAAGAGACAATATTTTATCCTATCAAACAAATGATAAGTTTAATTACAAGTCACATACCCTTATTCTAATAACAAACTCTTTTTGGAGACAACCTTATTTGTTTCGGGATCTTCTATTTTCAGTGGATAATTTCAAACAAGAAAATAATCTACTGACGAAGAAGAAGCACGTTTTGAAACTGGTAAAGGTTTTCTTTAAGAAAAGTTTTTTTTTAGTAGGTTATAAGATAAGGGATTTTAAATTAAACTTATGTGGTACATCAAAAGCACTTTCGTTTAAAACAATTTGGCAATCAGACAAAAGGTATTTTAGATTCTAAAAATTAATGATTTTATGTCTTCTTAAAACCAAGCATACCATGCAATAATAAAAAAATAAAACTTTAACTAAATTACTGAATGAAAAAATAATACAGGTTTAGTTTTATTGACTTATTGACTAGAAATTGTTACAGCCTTTTCAAAGTTAAGTATTATGAAAAAATAAGTAATAAACCGTTCCAAATATTTAATTATGAAGTTTTCCTAATTTATTATTGACTCCTAGGTATTTCAGTACAAAATCGTTATTATTATGTTTATTGTTTATGTTTCGATTCGTCCATCTTTTGCTGACTATAAAAAGCAAAGTTGTATTTTTATTTTTAACTAACGACCAACCACAATACAGAATATGCAAAAATGTAAGCTATTTCCAGAAATGTACAATTAATGAGGCGATATGTTGTTAAAACGTAGGGCCTTGATGATGACAAACGACAACTGTGCGGGACCTTTCACATACAACTTCCGAATTCTACAGATGAGGCTGCTTTTAGGAAAAAGTCGTTAAATGCAGAACAAACAATATTTCTTTCAACACTGACTTAAAAAATCAATTTAAAAAAGCTTTATTATATTAGAATAGTTTTATACCAAGCAAATCAATTCTTTGTTCTTCAAATTTAATTTTTTATACACAGAAATGCAAATTAAAAACCCATTAATCGTATTCTCGCTCCATTTCAACTTAAAAATAAAGTTTTTAAAATAAAGATTACTAAACAATTCTATGATTAACGTTGAAAACCAACAAGGGCAAAGTGTCAAACTTAGTGTCCAATACTTACTTACAGCTAAATTGTAAAGTGTAGCTCATTAATGTTTTAAATATTTGCAATTGCAGCCAAAAATGAACACTTAAATTTTAAATTACTCAATGTACTTATATGAACTATAATCTCTAATTTAATTCAAATTCACAAGAGTTTAATTTATGGGCAATGCATATTTTTACCTTCCTGTCGTTAGATCTGTCTAAATAATCATGTTGTTTTTTTCTGATTTAATTAAAAATTCTTGGAGACTAATACAAATTATAAAAACTGTTCATATTTATTTTAAATCTTATTGTATCAACAAAAGATCAATTTGTTCAATCGATTTGATAAATACCCCAATATTTTTAAAGAATTACTAACACAGCTTATACATTTTATAGAAAATGAGACCTTAAATTCACTTCCCTTATGTACGGAGTTATTCAATTGAGACTAGCATCAAATTTTTCTAATCTGGGCATAGTTTTAAAAATATTATGGACAAATCCTGTTTTAAAATAATCTACAGAACGATAGTGTTCAAAAGAGTGCGGAATAATTATATTAGAAATTAACTGTGCTAAAAAATATCAAACAATTTAGCAACAACATAGGACAAAAATGAAACTACAAACAGTTATCATTATAGTGAACTCTTAAGATTTGTCAGGACCTAAAGTATGAAAAGTCTAATGTGATCATGTAAAATTATCTATTAGAATAAATGCACCATTATTTTAGGAGTTACAATTTTTTCTTCTATAGGAAAGTCGCCTAATATGAGGATAGCTCCTACCCCATGGTACCTCTATTTCTGCGGTTGCTTTAACTCTTTATCTGTGGTCAATATTATTAAACAATGTAGATACGGTAGGAAGTTTTCTGACGTAGTTTGAGAACTAATAGAACAAGTTAGCAGCTTTCAATACTTGGACATCATGTTAGAAGAAACAACTAAACAAGATATTTGTATGAATTATATGATAGCACTTGCAGAATATAAATAGATTCGATAATTGTAAAAGTGGACTGTATTTAAATTATTTGAAGTTGTTATTATTATTTTTTACATTTCTCTTATACCATGGCAACATACATAGTTACATGGCTATCTTTAAATAGTTAAGCAGCATACATAGTTACATCGCTATCTAAATTATTAAATAGTTAATATGCGTTAACATGCCCCCCGCCTTGACGAACAGTCTAAAATTATCCTAATAAATTACATGTCACAAAATGTCTTAAGTATTACATACATGTTAAAATATTAGTATAAATCGAAATTAAATGTAAATGGTATAATACATGTTAAAATGCTTTCAATTGTAACTAGCAATGTTAAAAAATTTGCAAATGTTATAGGTGTGTGTTTCCTATAATTTTCTTTAAATGAAATTATGTTGATTTTATACCAGCTGCTCTTAAACTCCCAACATTTGGAGAATACGGAGGTATAAAATGCCATTGTATACCTAGTGATTGTTTATCATGAGTGATAAATTTACCTAATGCAATTAATTCTTTGCTTGCCATAAAATAAGTTGTTCCGTTATCTGAATGTATTTGAGATGGTCTTGCAATGGATCTTTTTAAGGTAGCAATGAATAATTCAGTGATTAGGTCTGTGACAGGTTCTAAATAAATCGCCTTTGCCGTTTTGCAAATGAAAATTACGACCAAGTTTTTTGGCGTAACGTAAATGGCCCGGCAAAATCGGTGCCAGTAATAGTGATTGTCAAAAACTGGATTGACTTCATATGATAAAAATTGCTCAATAATAGCGGTATACTTTTTTAATTGACCCTAAAGCACTTGAGACATTGACGAACAGTATTTTTTACTAAATTGAGACTTAATTTGTATTTGCTTGATAATAGAATAGGATGTATGCTTCCTATTGAAATCTACCACCCATTCTTAATAGATCATCTTCATCTAAGAATGGACAACCTTGTAATCTACCTTTGTCAAAAATAATTTTTTGAAATGTTTTATCTTCTGGTTTTGCAACAACGTATCGACCAATTTTGTCTCTTGAAATTGTTTTCATAAAAAGTTCTTCACACCTGCTGTTATCAGGAGATAAAATTGGTTTTGAATATTCTTCTAATTCCCAGAATCGTTGAAGTTTATTCTGTATGTCACTAGTTTTGCTCAAGTGACATTGTGAAATTGAATGTTTTGTAGGAAGTTGCAAATTGCCCGCAACAATCCATCCAAATATTGTGTTTTGTAGTATAGGTTTATTTTTGCCTAAGGAAATTCTTCCTTCTCTTAGGATATCCCAGAACAATGCGCCTCCAAGTAGTATGTCAACTTGGTTGGTTTGTCCAAATTGAGGATCTACCAATGAAATGTTGGAAGGAATCCCTAATTCATCTAAATTTACTTCTTGTTTACATGAATTTTCGCTTATAGTATCAATCACAAAACATGGCACCTTTGTCTGAAAATTGTTAATTCTTGCTTTAATTGTCACTTTGCATTCAAAATTAATTGTGGATGTGTACTGGTTAATGCCAATAATTGATACTTTTGTCTTCATTTTTTGTAAACCTAACTGTTCACATAATTGTTTTGTTATGAAATGAGATTGTGAACCACAATCTAACATTGCTTTGCACTGGTGTGCCTTGCCAAATTTATCTAAAATTGTAATACTAGCTGTTGCTAATAAAGTTTGTCCTCGTAATTGACAACTTGCATTGAAAGTTTCTTTGCGTTCATTAGGAAAATTGTCAGGTTTCAACCTGGTTATAGCAAAATCGTCAGGTTTTGACCTGTTCACGTCTTCATGTAATAATGAATTATGTTTTAAATTGCATTTCATACAAGTTCCTAAAATGCAATTCTTACTACTGTGCCCAGTACGTAAGCAGTTGAAACATAAATTGAGCCTTTTAACATGTTCTTTTCTTTGTTTAACATCCATCTTCAAAAATAAATCGCAGTAGTAAATTAAGTGATTGTTTTTGCAATAATTACAAGATACTATACTTGCAGTATATGCCTTATGATGTGGGTATTTCTCCAAATTGTCTGATTTCTTTGTTCCATGTGCTTCTAATGTTTCTAACAAATCGGCCTTATGTTTCAAAAAATCTTTAAAATCATCTAATGTATATCCATCTTCATTTTTCTTTTCTTCCCACTGTTTCACACATTTAATGTCTAACTTGTTTAATAAAATGTAAATTATTAATGCGTCAAAGGTATCTGTTTTTTGTTGCAAAATATTTAATGAGCGAAGATGTTTTGATATATCGTCAACCATTTTACGAAAAGCTGAAGAAGATTCTTTTACTACATGCGGGATATCAAATATTGCTTTAATATGATTGTGAACAAGAAGACGACTGTTATCGTATCTGCTACAAAGTAAATCCCATGCCATGTCATAATTGGTTGCAGAAAATTCAATTGATTTAATTACCTGAGCGGCATTGTCTTCAAGTGATGCTCTTAAATAGTGAAATTTTTGTATTGCTGAGATATTACTATTCTCATGTATTAATGAAATAAAAATATCTTTGAATTCTAACCAATTAATGTATTGACCTCTAAATTTTGGCAAATGAATCGTTGGTAACTTAATGCTTTCTCTTCTTATTTGTACATTTGACAGAACTGAACGTGACTCGCTACAGTTTTGCTCATCAATATTACTTGATTTTTTAATTAAATTGCCAACTATTGCAACTGTCTTATAATATTCGCAATGAAAATTATCTCGTTGTTCATATTCATTGTGTAAATCGTTCTCATCACAAATACACTCTATATTGGATTGTACCTCATTGAACATATCTAATATCTCATGCTGACGAGATGCTCTTTGACGCAGCTCTGCCAGCATGTCAATATCGACAGTATCAATTGACATAACATTGTCTACAAATTTTTTTAAATTCGTTAAATTGACTTTTATACCACCGCGCTTTCTCCGTAGGGATGTTACGGTCGACATAGTAAAAGTTTTAATAAAAATGAAATGAAATAAAAATTGCTAGTACAAATTGAAAAACACTTATCTTTTTCTTAGTGGTGTCCTTTCCAAAGTGTACCAATAATTGTAATAGATAGGCTTCCAAACCAAAAATTGTAATTGATAGGAAGAAATTGTAATAGATCTTCAGCTTCCAATCCAAA
Organism: Elmis aenea; assembly: GCA_947652605.1. Lineage (NCBI taxonomy): Eukaryota > Metazoa > Arthropoda > Insecta > Coleoptera > Elmidae > Elmis > Elmis aenea. Next base: position 5,955,312 of record OX393577.1, on the reverse strand, counting down.
ATTGTAAGTGATTGGAATAAATTGTAATTGATATTTTGATATTCGGCTTCTAATCCAAAATTTTACTTTATTTTAATAAAATGTAATTGATCTTCGGCTTCTAATCCAAAATTGTACTTGATTAGAATAAAATGTAATTGATCTTCGGTTTCTAATCCAAAATTGTACTTGATTAGAATAAAATGTAATTGATATTCGGCTTCTAATCCAAAATTGTACTTGATTAGAATAAAATGTAACTGATCTTCAGCTTCCAACTTACAATCCAAATTGTAAGTGATTGGAATAAATTGTAATTGATATTTTGATATTCGGCTTGCTATCCGGCTCGTGATGGACCAAAATAATGTATGAATTATATGATAGCACTTGCAGAATATAAATAGATTCGATAATTGTAAAAGTGGACTGTATTTAAATTATTTGAAGTTGTTATTATTATTTTTTACATTTCTCTTATACCATGGCAACATACATAGTTACATGGCTATCTTTAAATAGTTAAGCAGCATACATAGTTACATCGCTATCTAAATTATTAAATAGTTAATATGCGTTAACAATATTGAACTGAATAACCGAATACAAAAGGCTAATAGAGTATATTATGTACTGAGTAAAGGACTCGTAAACAAAAGGGAAATCTCAAGAAACAAAAATGAAATTATATAACTCAATCTACAGACCAGTTCTCACATATGGCTGCGAAAAAAAGACAAGAGTAAAATTACAGCAACCGAGATGAAATACTTAAAAAGGCGAAAGGAGTAACAAAAACGATAGAATAAGAAATGTCCAAATAAGAGAAAAATTATAGATAGAATCCATCGAAGAATTCATGAAACAAAGACAGCTTGGGTGGTGGGGACACTTACAAAGATTGGACAGCTCAATACCAGTTAAAAGAATATGGGAAAGTAAAATGCCAGGTAAAGAAAAAGAGCAAGACCAAAGGAAACTTGGGATAACGCACTGGGAAAAATCTTAAAGAAAAAAGGGAAAACGTGGGTAGAAGCAAAGAATCTAGCACAGAATAGAAAGGACTGGATAAATTTATAAAGAAATAATTTTGGATGAATGGATAAGCTATATCCTTACACCCTATGCGTAGAACCGGGAAGATTATATATAAATATATAAGTATTTGTTATAATGGTAATTATAACTGTGCAAAATATATAACATATTTTAATACGCTACTGCAGTTAATAAATCATAACTTTTGTTATGCTTGTAGTAAACAATCAGTGTCATTTAAAATTTTTACATTCATTCAACTCCTACACAGTACATTTAAAATATAAAGCATATTCTCCTTCAAGTAGTTCTCATCCCAACTCAGCAGTTCACGTGCAGAAGGCACACAGTTGCTGTCATTTAACACAATAGCAGCTATCAGTGGCCACGGTATAACGGACCGATTGTCCAGCAAAATGCTAGTCACTATGGGCAATATGTAGCACAGCTCTAACAGCATCCAATCAAGAACTGACAATGGGAGGTCGTAATGCTTCTGCTTCATTCACCCTCACGTTCAACCTGTCAACCATCACTGAGTACAGGTCTGAGTCCTTCGTAAGTAATTATCGAGTTAGTGAACCATGCATGAGCATGGGTATTCATAAGTAAATAAATTGTGGTTTAATGTCTTTATATTTCGTTTATTCAATAATAACTGATGACTTAATCAAATTTGTATTAAGTCAGGACTTGTTTGCTTTGATGATGTTGCTTGATTAATTCGAGTCCCCAAATATTGGATGATATATTAAAAAGTGAAAGATAATATCTTAAATGAAAGCTCAAAAATTTGTTGTTTAAAGTATTTATTAATTTATTTAGAAAAGGTCAGTTGACTACAGCTGGGAGTTTTAAAAAAAATCTAGTAGGCCACATTCTTGGAGGGAGCTCCTTCAACTTGCAAGCAGTGACGCATGGGGGCTAAGGCAAAATAAAAATTGGGGTACATTTCTAATTGCATTTTATTGTGACAACAAAATAAACGAATTAAATAGTAGAGGAAAGTCGACTAATAAGGGGCACTTTTTGCAATGTGGTGAAAAAAAATTACCAATTTGATTTGTAGTTAAACTATTTAGAATAACAAATTTAATGATAAGTTAATTTCAAAAGCAGATTATACGTAGGATGACAGAATGTTTATTTAAAAAAATAAAAATGGATAGGTACTGAATCCCATATTAGGCAATGCAGACGCTTAATATAAAATAGACAAGTTCTATTGTGGTAGCAAAAGAAAAAAGTTGAAAAACCAATAAAATAGATACTTTATTTCATTTGAACAATATTAACATTATAAACATCTAAAAAAATAAGTACCTGCTTGGGTATATGCCAAAAGTACCAAAAATGAAGATATTCATCGCTCACATTTTATTTACGCTATGATGGGGTCCCCAAATAAAGAATTTTGTCTATAGTACCCCATATTAGGACAATATGATAGGGTTTTAACGAATTATTTGAGTCTTTGTAAATATAATACTCCTATTATTTTACTTTTTAATTTATTTACAACTTTAATTTAATTAATAAAATTTAACAGTGTAACTGGAAAGTGACTTTTAATTTATAGTAAAGTAATACATACAATCATTTTCATTTCTCTACTGATTACAGATTACAGATAAAAGTTATAAATTGTACGCTTTTTAGTTGTATTTTTAAAGTGTTTCAATATAGTATATTACGTAACAAGAGTTGTAAGAAGCATATTACGCACGAGTGCGTAATTGCTTTACAACTCGTGTTATGTAGCTTACTTTTTCTACGATCACATAATATACCTACGATTTTAAGGGCATTTTGGCTAATATTCACTTGTAAATACTTTGTCTTGTCAATTTTGACGTGAGCCTACTTTGACATTTCTAGAAAAGTGTGCGTTTTGCTTACCTTGCTTGTAACTCACTTACTAAACGTGCTGGAAGTGTTGAGTATACTTTGATCATTTCTTTAAAAAAGCGTAGGTAAGGATTCACTTACTATGCATGCAGGCTGTACAGTAAGAGTCATTTACATTAGTGGTTGTAGAAAAATATAATTAAGTTACTCTTTTATTTATTTTATTCGAACTTTGAGATCACACCAATTATTTATTAAAATCTCTTCAAATTTCAAAATATTATTGGAATTTTTGGAACATCATGCAACAAAATGAATGGCATTTACTAATAATTTTAATTTTTGTTTACATTTGTTTGATATTAGGAACAAACACCGTTAATTAATAAATTGTGGGTAATTTCCTATGACAAAACAAAAACGAAAAATAAGAATGCTTACGCTAAAAACATTTGACGAACAAGTAAAAGGTGTCTAGACAAACACCTGACTAAATTTAAATTGTTGCTTCTGCTGATAAACATAGATTTTGCAATACATAATGTAATTAAAATAGACAAATAGAATGTTTTTACGATTAAACTTAAAAAGTTCAGGTGTTAGATAACATATAGAATACTCCATTTGTATAATTAAGCCATTGTTGCTAAAATACAGATAAAACGACATAAAATAATATGTTTTATTTTAGCAAACTTGTCACATCTAGAATAGTTATACCACGTATAAATATCAACTAAATGGTATATTTTGAAATTAGTTTTTATTTTTTAAAATAACTTTAAGAACACATCATCTCATGACTTTGTAAAATAAAACGATAATTGCATTTTTGTTGGCTGTTTCAAGAGACGACCAAAGTATGTTATGTCCACTAGCCACTAGTACAAGACTGCACATTCCAATAGTTGAATACCACCATTGATGATGGTGTGACTTCATAATTCAGGTTTTGACACCCATTATATTCGCTTCACTGGGAATTTCACCAAATTAACCAACAAATGTTTTTAATCAATGGTCTATACACAATCCGGGTAATCTTTTAAATGCTGCTGTCTGTTGGTGGATTAGGCGTGACTTGTGTCTGCAGGGGACCTTTGTGATGAGATAAAGGAAGCGTTTAACAGGTATTTTAGGTGTTAGAATTATCGCATTATGCCCATGTCTCTAGTAAAATAGATGTCAATCTGGTATTTCCGAATTTTATCTGTGTTTACTACAAACTGACGACAGGTTGGACAGATTTTTATCAATCCCATTGTTAAATAATTCGCAGAAATAAAAACATACCAAGACAACGAACTACGCATACACAAAGACCTTTTTTTAGTGTATTATAAGCCCAATTCGATCTCTAAATTTAACAATAGTAATGCACATTTTTTAGCACATAACGAAGTTCTATACAATTAAATACAAAGCAATAAGCTTTCAAAACAACATTGCAAGATGACATTATCCAATTATTACGATTATTAAAAATATTATTTATACAAATACATTAAGGAAACGTAGCAGTTATATAAACTGATCGATAAATATCAAATTAATGTTATAAGAAATTAAATGACAAAGACACTTTTGCAAACAAATAGTGGTAGTATCAAATGGAAATTTACGTAATCCATCAATTGATTTTCAACGACTAAGGTTTGCTTTCTCTTCACACATTTTTAAAGCTTGGTGCTGGACTATGTAATGACGCCAGAAATAATAGAACCTGATTTTTACAAAAATTGTAGCTAAATTTGTAATATAACTTTCTACTTTTATAAAAAATTTAAACTAATAATTTTAGAAATGAATTATTAAAACGATTTAAGATGTTCATTTAGGGAAAGTTAATTAGTTATTAAAAACACAGGGTTGTCCACATAGAAGGGCCACTATTGGGATCTTGTAAACGGTTAGGGCTACAAAGAAGTTTAAATAACACAAACTGTTCCCCTTTCTGAGACCTATTCAGAGATGCTTCAATGTTTAAAAAAAAGTCCCATGGCACGCTATATAATAAACAATAATCAAAATGTTTTTTTTTTTTAAATCGTTACTCGGTTACACTTGACGGTACAAAAATATTTTTGGGGAAAAAGTTGTACACTTTTTTACGCAATGTAAAATAAAAACATTCATTTATTTCAATATTGTTTTTATTTTCATGAATAGCTTGATGAATTATTGGTAAAATACGATTTTTTTTTATTTTGTGACTTATTTATAAATATAGATATATCCAGTAATATCTCATTTAAAAAAAATCACATTTAACTGTTCCATTGCCAACTTAGCGGCCCATAAAAAAAAAGTTAGGGGTAATATCTCAAAAATGGTAGGAGTACGTGTTAAAAGCTGGGATTTGGAGCAGTCCAATTTTTTACTTGCTCCGCTCCAGCTCCGCTCCGGCATCAAGATGCCTGCTCCAGCTCCGCTCCCGCTCCGCTCCGCACTCCAAATATTAAATAAAATAAGTTTTTTTATTTAAAAATTTGTTTTTTAAAACAAAGCTAAAATTTTATGAGATATGTGGAAATGGACCAAAAATTACAATATTTGACCCTAAGAAACAAGTGAAGTTAATTAAATGAACAAATTATTGATCTTCAAAAGTTTAAAAAAAAAAAAGTTCTTTAAAATTTTTTAAAATTCAAATACAAAGTAATGAAAATTAATATTCAGAAAAGTTACATTATAATAATTTAACTTCAAAATAATAAAATTTAGTTTATTTATAATTTTATTAAATACTATACCCATGAGAATAATTCATAAAAAAAACTTATAATTATTGTAGTTTATAATAGTAAAGTGGAGCAGTGGAGCAATCAAAATTATTTGTTCCGGGCTCCGCTCCCGCTCCGGGCAAAAACCCATTGCTCCACTGCTCCGCACTCCAGCTCCGCGCTCCGCTCCAAACCCCTGGTTAAAAGAAATCCAAAATAACAGTTACATTGTCCATTAAAAAGTACCAAAAATTACTAATAAAATTGAACTAAAGATTAAGACGAAAAAGTTACCATAGAGAAAAAAGAAATTCCACATTTGCATATTTCTTGCTATAACATTTTAAGTAAGAGGAATTTTTTACTTTTAAAGTCGATTGTAGCTCCCCCCATACTTGGGAAAAATTCATCTAATTTAAGCAAACCTGTATCTCTTTTAATAAGCGAGAACCCCATGCTGGAAATATTATCTGTATGTATTATTAAATGATAAATAAACTTGTATTAAAGAGTGTAACAATTTATTTGAAAACGGCGTCTAGCAATTTTTTCTATTTGGTACTAGATATTTTTGATATAGGTATTTGTTTTAAAAAAATCAAAACCTTTAAGGTAACAGTAGATCGTAAAGCAAACTTTTGTGCATAAACTCGAGTTAGTAGCGATATTTTTAGAGCTAAACAAAGTACTTTATAATAATCAACTTTTAAATCCAAAATTAGTCGTTACTAACTCACTTATTTTAAAAAATAGACTCTAAAAAATAGTAACAAGTATTATAATGTAAACATGAACGACAAGATAACATTGTTTATTATCTTATATTAACTAAAATCAAAATTAGTGCCATTTAAACAATTACCACAACTTTTAAAATACAACAACATTTCAAATATACTATAATGGCATTGCATGTAGCTTTTTAAACTGTGCGTATGTTTGTTGGGGTTACTTCCAAAAAAACAAGGGCCATTATGGAGATGGTAATTATATCTGGGGACAGCCTGATATTTTACAAACAGGAATCGAAAAATATTACTATTATGCGACAATTATTTCACAATAAAATTAGATCTATGCATTTTTTTTGAATAAGTTATCTTATCTCGTTTATTTTTTGCTTTACCAATTTGGTATAGTGGCTTTATTTTTTGTACTATACAATTAAATACTTTTCGATAACTTTTAACGATTAAAATGATTTTTATTATAACTGATTGGACTCTTGCTGTTGTTACCTAAGCAAAACTAACTAAGAGATAAGATCAAACTTGAACACCGCATGCAAAAAGCTCACAAAATTCTTCGAATTATGGGTATGTATTCATCATCTTACTGCGTATCTTTTATTAAATACTTTATTGGTGCAAATGCAAAAAATTACTAAAAGCTAACAACCAACAACCACTGCTGTTTATGCTAATCATCATTAAGAAATATTTTATGGGCAGATGATGTACGAGGGTTGGGCGTATCGCTTCCTGTCTTCGTGTGGTGCCAAGCAGTCTGCTGGGCTGGGGCTACCCTGATCGCACTTGATGTCGACCCGTGTCATTGCTCCGCGCCCTTAAACTCTCCAAAGGGCGTCACTGGTGGTCCTCGACCGTTTTATTTAAACTGGATGTAAAACAGAAGGAAATCAGTGGCGCACGGAAAAATATTTTTCAATCTTTCAATACCTACACTACAATGGTATCTGAATTAAAAAGTATCAAAAGAGAAAGGAAGTTATTGAATATATACAAGAATTAATAACGCATACAGCAAAATTAATTTCGTAGGTAACTTGATTCCATTTTATACTGTGAATGCTTAAATAAGTGCTTCTTTTGTTTTTACTTCCGTAAAATGACGCTTATAGATAATTATGCAAACTTTTACAAAATCTGGTTGATGAAAAACCAAAATACAGATTGGATGTAGCACAACTACAAGTATAATAATTTAAAATCGATTTTGGTTGTTATAGGAACTAATTATTATAAAATGTGTACACAGTAAGAATTCGATTAGAAAATAAATAAAGAAATAAAAGTAAATTTTGCGATCGCATTGGCTATGAAACCATCAGAGATAAAATCGAAATTCTTCTATTTACCAATTCGTGCATCCTTTGCAAGTAAAATTGTGCAAACGTTTTGAAAAAATCTTAAACGGTTCCCGAGAAAAACGTCAAAAACGAAACCCCTATAATAGCGCTATGATTTGAAAAGTTGTGGTATATCTGTTATAACTAAATCTATGCGATTTGCATGCATAGGCGTTTAACATAAGGAAAACCGTTTTTACAAGGACCTCGTTTTTCGCGTTTTTCTCCGGAACCTTTTAAGATTTTTTTAAAATCCTTGCACCATTTTACTTGCAAAGGGTGCGCGAATTGGTAAATAGAAAAATTTCAATTTTATCTCTGACGATTTCATGGCCAACGTGATCGCAAAAATTACCTTTATTATTCGAAATTTTCAGTTATGCCCCTATTTTTCCGAAGGAAATGGCCAGTGGCACATATAACTCTGCAAAACATGTATTTATTATGTTCTTGATGCAATAAACACAGCCTTGATCAGATTCTGGCGACAACAAATCGTGACCCTCCCTTGTTAGTTTGTTTGAAGTCTTTTAAGTAACGAAATAGAGCAATTCTTTAGTACTTTACATTTGTTGCGAATTTTTATCATACATTTTTGCAAAATAGTTTAAATTTTAACATAAAAATTGACCTAATAACCTTTAAAATGTATATATTTTGGCCGACTGTTAAGGCAAAAAGTGTTCCGTTTAGAAGTAAAATGCTAGAAAGGAATAGAATAGTATGTTTAAGTTACCAAAGTCTGCAAGATTAAATTTAGAAAGAAAGTGTTTTTAAAAAAATAGCTATAAACGTTAAGGTTAGGAAAATATTGCAGTAATAGATTAAAATAGAATTGCATCTGAAAAAAAATTATATTATAACGCAAAATTGTCAAAACACCATACGATTTGTATACGAATCACATGATTGTTGTTCCACAAAACAGTTCCAACTGTATTTAATGTAATTTAATTATTTCTGAACTTTAACTGCGTCTCTTAAAAATATAAATTTCTTTACTGAAATTTATAAAAATTCATAGTGATGAATTGCTTTATCTGTAACGTAGGTATCATTTGCAGGTAAAACAATTATAACTAATCAAAATTAAGTTTAAAAAAATGATTTAACACTGGGCAGAATTAAAATACAATGCAGGTGATTGCATAATTTACTTTTAGCCTCAAATATCCGTTCTTCGCTAGATATTAGAACAGTAGCTTAAGGTACCTATAAAAAGTGATAATTTATTGAGCTCCAGTGCGCCTATGGTGGTATTTGGAGCCAGTGAGTCTGGTAAAACGAAACATGTGGTCCGTTGGGGATCGTCTAAATTCCTCTCTATAACTTATGTTGACAAATTAACGCATTGTGAAATGAAAACCAAGACGTTACGGCTAATTTAGGAATATTCCGGTTTGAAATACTTGTAATCTTACACTAACAGGAAATAATTTTACCACACCATGCAAATCATTAATTACAGAAGAAGCTAGCTATTCACACTTTTCAAAAATAATAATTTTTCACGTTTGATATTTAACAAAACATAATCTTGGTCGCAACATAATCTAGAAACGCTAAACCAAGAATTGGATAAAATTAATATGAAAATAAATACAAAAAAAAAAACAACTAAAACTGTGGTCGTTAATAAGAGAACCAAATGCACAACATCACTTTAAATGGGCTTAGGTTGAAACAGGTAGAAAGCTTTAAATATTTAGGAGTGATCATAGAGAAAAATGGAAGAATGGACGAGAAAATAAGCGAAAGGACAGGAAATGTGGGAAGAATATTTAACAGTTTAAGAACAACATTTTTTTGGAAATAGAGAAGTCCCAAAACAAACAGAAGTGAAAGTGGTCAAAAAAGTAGTAACTCCGGCACTTTTATACGGAAGCGAAATGTGGATACTCACAAATAAAAATATTAGCCGAGTGAATGCAGCTGAAATGCGATTTCTAAGAAAAATCCAAGGAAAAACCAAAGAAGATAGAAATTAGAAATGAAACAAATAGAGAACAATTAACGATCAAGTCAGTGGAAACAAAAATACAAGAAAGACAGCTGGGATGGTTGGGTCATATTTATAGGATGAAAGAAGAAAGGTTAACCAGGAAAGCCTATGAAGCAAGAACACAGGGAAAACACAAAAGAGGTAGACCGAGAAAAACCTGGCAAGACGAAGTTAACAAAGCAGCAGAGCGGATAGAAACATCAAATGAAAATAGAAAAGCTAGCACAAGACAAAAAAATATGAAAAAAAGTCAGCACAACACAACTCAACAGTCCTACACCTAACAGTAGAAGGACTCATGACTAAATAAAATAAAATTTTGTATATGGCTCCATAATAATTGCAACAGGTTGATGTTATACCTTATATTATAACTATAAGTTGAGTACAAAATAGCTTTTCCTAAATATTAGAAGAATTCTTTTACGATGAATAACTATACTAGTTTTAAAACTCTCTTTTTGTCATCTCTAAATTTTTATTTATTTATTTATCCTCATGTAACTGAGGCATGAACAACGTTTATCTAAAACTGTACTGATTTAGTTGCATACAATTTTACCAATAATTATATCGTCATTATTAAATACTCGATATATTTTGGAAATAATACTTCATATTATAATATTTTAAAATTACGTCGAATAATTAATTTAATTTATAATAATTACTTGTGTTTGTTATAATAATATTTTCCTTTGTTTGTTTTATTCGGTTATGTAACGGACGGCATTTAAACATTAAAAACCTTAATATGTTGGTTATGTTATCCAATCTTAAGGCCACTGATTTATTTAAGGAAACAAATACGCTATTACATTTTTTATTTAAATAGACGGCATTTTTTCTTAATTCTACGTCTCACACATGGCAATTTAAGTTGTAAACTTTAAGAAATACAAGCAATGTTAAATTATCTTTGAACAGTGTTCTTGTGAACCTGGCCATTTAGTGTTTAACAATTAGCACGCAGTTAGAACTTTAACTTCAAATTCTCAACCTTTGTGGTACAGTAATGTTGAGAAGTTTGGCGGTTGTTATTGTTTATCCAAGTAGAACTCCTTCGTTAAACTTCGCACAACTTAGTAAAGTTATATATTTTGGGATTAACCTCCACGATACTAATCAATAGAAACGCCACGAAGCAACTTTAAAATTGTAATTAAACTCCAGAAATAATTGTACAGTTTAACGAAACAGAAGCATTTTGTTATGTTGAGCAAAATATTGAAATATATTACTTTGCCCAAATTAAAAACATTATATTTGAGGAAAAAAGCTAACGCATTATAGAATTTAAATTGAGAAATAATAGTACCTTCTAAAATATTAAGTTAAATAAAATTCATTACTTAAGTGAAGTGGCAGTAATGACAAATAAGTTGAAATACCAAAATATATGAAAACTTGTACAGGGTGGTCCAAATTCGATGGAATTACATGGGTATCTCGCCTTATAGTCAAGATAGAGAAACGATTAAATTACCAAAAATGTGCAGTTTTTTGAGACAAACTCAGAACCGTTTTCAAAAATATTTTATAATTTCCGGTTTTTGAGTTATTAGAGAAAATGTATTTTTTTGTTATATTTATAATGTGCCATGTCTCCCTTATTGTTGTAAACGTCGAAAAAGTTTATAAAGCTTATTTTTTAGATATTTTTATAAAGACTTTGATAGTAATAAAAAAAATATTTTTACGCTCTCCGTTAAAAAGTTATGACACAACTTCTTTTTTTAAATAGAAGCTATAGTTGGCTATGACCTATTTAAATTCCGTATTTTTTTCCCATACCAAATATATAAAGGTTGATATATTTATTTTCAATAATAACTCAAGTTACAAAGGTTTTTTAATATTTTTTTAAGATGAAAAACAAAAAGTAGGCTGTGAAAACAAACAGAAAACAAGAAATATCGGAAATGATAGAATATATTTGAATACTGTTCTGAGTTTGTCTCAAAAAACTGCACATTTTTCGTAATTTAACCGTTTCTATATCTTGACTATTAAGCGAGATACCCATGTAATCCCATCGAATTTGGACCACCCTGTATATGAACATTATACTGCAATGCACCCTAAACATTTTTAGGTATGCTATTTATTCAAGTTGTGAATTTTAGCGTACCTAAACAATATTTTTAAGCAAACAACTAAGTTAGCTTCACACATCGAGGAGAATAAAAAAAATTCCTTACGTTCAGAGTTCAGACTATACTAGTTGCAAAACAAAATACATGCGTACATTCAGAAATGTTTAATTTGCCTGGGAGCAATCCCGCTTACAAAATCTGTTGGGGTGGCCTGAGGAAGGAATCGCGATTCATTTTTGTAAATTACAATTTAAAAAAATACTTTTAAACAAAATGTAATTTTTATATTTTGAAATCTCTAATCCGTTTCTACACCCACAAAAATTAATATGAAAATAATGCGTATCCTATTTTTCTATCAAGTACGTGTTGCTTTAAATTTGTTTAAAAACTACATCACGTTTGGCGAATATAAAAATCTGTGTTTATGCAAGCATAGAAAACACACACAAAATAAATACTCTGCAAATAATTTTAGTGTCAAATTTACTTATAGGCTTCAGCCTAGTGTCTCACGGTTGAGAAGGCCTCATCATTTGGGTTTTTCTAGTAACTACGTTACTCACAAAGGTTTGTACAAAATTCACGTGGAGGAAAATATTCAACCGACATTTTCAAACGTATTTTAAGTATATTTTTATCTCTGATGGTCACTAACTATACAGAAAAAGTCTTTTTCAAGATTAAAAATTCTAAAAACCGATTACAGAACTACAATTTCACAAAAATGTGTTTGTCATTAAGTTTTATACTTGAAAAGTATTTTCAAGAGAAAGTCAATTGTTTTAATAAAGACATTTTAGGAAATGTTTGCACTATTGTTTATGTTTTTTTTGTTTATTTGTTTTTATCAATAAAAGATTTGTTTTGTTTTTACATTACCCTGCAGATACAATAAAGCAATTTTTATTAAACAAGGGTCTAATCGTCTAATAATTATTTTCAGCCTAAAACCACTGCCTAAATTCGTAGACACCTTTTTTATATCCTTTTTATTGAAACAATCTTGCATTTGTATTTAATAATATTTAATAGCACCGTGTATTAATTCATTTAAAAAAACTTATTTTAAATGCTGTAGTATGTAATTTTCTGCTTAAATATGCTTATTGCATAAATGATTGTTTAATCTATTATAAATCTAACGAAACCAGTAAATATGTTATATTTTTCCGAAACGTAGCGTACTAGAGTCCTCTAGTAGTGAGTGGACGTACGCGCTCAAAGCTGGCACAGAGAGCTTTGATGGTTTGAGTAGGAGAAGAATTTCCCTACATCAAGGAACAAGGAACTCCAAAGTTAACTTAAGCGACGTCTCAACAGCGAACTATTGCTTATATGGCAACAATAACATTATCTTAACACTAACGTTGTCTACATTTTAACAGATGGCAGTAACGCAGCTTTCTTTTAAAAACTAAATAACTACGACGGTGATATTTCTGTATTAATATACTTAATAGTTTTTAATATAAATATATTTTTTAAAAATTTGCAGTATCTACTAAACAACTATTATTCGTAAATCTTGACATTGAAAGTGGTAATATGTATCTCGAATTTTGGAATTTTAAATATGTTAGACACTAGACGAATTTTGTAGTGTTATAAACTGTGTTCCAAAAGAAAAAAAAGTTTAATTTGGCCTTGTGGTATATGCAGATTCTGTTCCATTTTTAGCACCGTATCTCAAAATCTCAACACAAAGGCTAGAAAAACCAAAAAAAAACATAATATCTACGAGGCGACGTTCTGTTGTGGACTACAAAGTATTTTAATTAAATAACGTAACAGTTTTTAAACAAATGATTGAAAATCATGTTGCTTAAACACCTTTTGATTTAAATATCCAAATTATTTTAGTTTGCTCATAAGTTACATAATTATTAGATAATTAATGGTAACTTTGGGCGTAATTTAATAAACATTAATGAAGTGATCTAGCGATCAACCTCTTGGAAAATTATCACAAGTGTTTAAACTCAACGATAAATTCGTCGAAAAATTGTCGATTCAGCACACCATTCGCTTCAAATCATAGAACTGTTGTAAACTTGCTGTGGCAGGCGTAAAGACAACGTGTGGTCTATAACAGCATCAAGTTCCCAAAGAATCGTTTCCTTATTTATTTGTTCAAGGCGCAGTACAGCGCCAAGTGTATCCATAAATTCGGGAAAATACTTCACCAAAGAACCGCTTTGGTTTGTGCTAATCGTTGACTGGCTAGATGAAACCAGAAATTAAGCAAATATTAAACAATTCTAAATTATTATGTACTTATTTTAAAATAACTACTAGGTTTACACTGAATAATAACTAAATCAGATATACGAGGGTACAGCTCAATTTATTTATAATGAAATAACTAGTAGGTCCGGAAAGTCAAAGTTCACACATTCATATTACAGTAAACTCTTGATTAAAAGCAACAATTCGAGTAAAGCGATCGTTGAAAAAGCAATTTTTTTTCAATTCAGTTACCGCGACAAATGAAACTTTAAATTTGTTTTTACCTTTCCAAAAATGTTATGATTCCATTTGGAATCAATGGTCAGTTGTATAAATCAGTAGTTTGTACATGTATACTTGACCTAACTGTGACAATTACAGTAAAATAGATTAGAATTAGAATAACTTCTAAGAAATTCAGAATGGGTTCAAAATTTTGGAAAACAAGGTCATACCCCAAATGTAAGCATCAGGGGGTGCGAGATCAGGTGAATGAGCAGGATCTAAATGTAAGCATCAGGGGGTGCGAGATCAGGTGAATGAGCAGGATATGGAAAGTCCGTGCGACGGGAGATTACGCGGTCATCAAAATTCTCATGAAGCTGATTAAGGGATTCTCTCGTTGTGTGGCAAGTAGCCCCATCCTGTTGGAACCATTGGGTACTGTCGAAAGTTTCTGGCGCAGCAGAATCTTCTGAGAACTCTTAAGAATGGTGTTAGAATCATTTCTCTATATCGCACCTGATTCATAGTAACAGCATTTCGATTTTCGTCTTCCACAAAATAAGAACCCAGTATGCTGTTAGCAGACCCTGCACGCCAAATTAATACACGCTCACTGTGAAGGGGTTGCTCTAACAAGGGAGGATCACGAAATGTTGTCGCTAGAATCTAATCAAGGCTGTGTTTATTGCATCAAGAACATTAAAACTAAATGTTTTGGAAAGTTATACGTGCCACTGGCCATTGTCTTTGGAAAAATAGGGGAAAAACTTGTATAAAAAGGTTATTTTTGCGATCGCGTTGGTCATGAAACCGTCAGAGATAAAATCGAAGTTCTTCTATTAACCAATTCGCGCATCCTTTGCAAGTAAAATGGTGCAAAGTTTTTGAAAAAGTCTTAAACGGTTCCGGAGGAAAACGCCAAAAACAAAATCCCTGCAAAAGCGTCATGATTTAAGAAGTTGTGGTATATCTGTTGTATCTATGCGACTTGCATAGGCGTTTAACATAGGGGAAACCGTTTTTACAAGGGCCTCGTTTTCCTCGTTTTTCTCCGAAACCGTTTGAGATTTTTCAAAAACTTTGCACCATTTTACTTGCAAAGGATGCGCGCGTTCGTAAATAGAAGAATTTCGATTTTATCTCTGACGGTTTCATACACAACGGGATGGCAAAAATTACTTTTATTGTTGAACTTTCCAGTGTTTCCCCTATTTTTCCGAAGGAATTGGCCAGTGGCACGTATAACTCTGCAAAACATTTATTTTTGATGTTCTTGATGCAAAATAAACACAGCCTTGATCAGATTCTAGCGGCAGCATATTTATCGTGACCCTCCCTTGTTAGTTTGATTCTTCTCACATATTTTTAATACAAAGCCAACGTCACGCTACACCAAAAACTGCAATTTTTGTTTAATTTAAAACTTTCCATTGAGACTTTTCGAATTACAGGTAATAAACTTGAATGCAAAATAATTAAACTATCAATCTTATCATGTAGGTACCTAAGTATTTTTTTTTTTTAATTGAACACAAACGTTATTAAAGAATTCAACGTAATTATTTTATTGCAAATATTTTCAAACCCCGAAAGAAAAAAACCTGGAAGAAAATCTTCTGGTGTATATTATACTTATATGTGTATTACAATAATGCCCTTTTTGTAACGTATTATCTATCTACAAAAAGCGGTGTGTGAACATATTCAAGGAATCTAAGCTGAAAGTCGCGAGACGCGTTACAGCATGGTACTGATAGACGTAAACAATGTCTTCACTGACTTTTTGCTATCCTAAATCTTGTGATTTACGACATCCTGCCATTATATATGTATATTACTGCTGCCCCCATGACTTGCGCTCTTTTAACGTTTCTTTGAGCACCATTTCCATACTTTACCTAAAAAATAATTGATCCTAATGTGCCATAATGTGTGCAACCAAATTTAACAGTATACTGGGTGATTGATTGAAACCGGTACTTAAATATATATGAAGAATGAAAAAGGGATCTGAAATTTTGGTTATGACCAAAATGGCATCTGATCTGCTTATTGAAAATATTTTCAATATGGCGACACTTCCGGAAATACCGGAAGTTGACGTCTACTTTCTTATTTCAAATACAATGGTCTATTTTTTATTGCGTATTTGGATTTAAAACGTTATTTTAGAGGGCTTTTAGTCCCGGTCTCAATCAATCACTCTGTATACAGGGTGTCCCAGATTACGTTTCCAGCATGGGGATATAGGAGATACAAGTTTGTTCAAATTAGATGAACTATTCCTTAATATGAGAGGAGCCACAATCAATTTTTAAAAGTACAAAATTGCTCGTGCTTCAGATGTTACAGCAAAAAATATTAAATTCGACATTTAAAGTACGAGGAATTTTCTACTTCTGAAAATTGATTGTGGCTTCTCTCATACTAAGGAATAATTCATATAATTTAAACAAACCTGTATCTCTTATATCAAGCGAGATCTCTGTGCTGGAAATGTAATCTGAGACGCCCTGTTATCAAAAACAACAATTAATTATCCTTTTAAATCAAAAATTAGTAATTTTTTCATACGTTATACTAATTATTAATTTTCATTAATGCCCAAACGCTATAATAAACCTCGTTTAATATTCAAAAAACTTTTTTTTACACTTTATTGCTTAATTTACCTGAAACTGCGATTTCAAAAGAGCATTATGTCAGTAACTTACATAACTAAAAATTTTTAATTTTCATAAAATTGCTTAAAATTTATTATTTAGAAATATTTTCCATGATTTCCGATAATAATGAAATACATAGAGTAAACATATCAAATGCATTTAAACCTATAGATTTTACTGGGCTTTAAAATTTGTAGAACAGAACCACAATTTTCATGATGATAAACTTGAAAGTAGTATCTCCAGTACGATAATATTATATCAGTAACATGCATTTTGTGTGCGTAATATTTAAAACAACACCAGATTTTATCTCTTGTTCTGTGAATAACAATAAACATCTTAGAACATTGATTAAATTTGAATGCGCCGATTAATAAACCTCCAGCAGGACAAAGCAAACACCCAATCACACAGCAGAGTTAATTATTAAATAATAATTTAATGATCATAAATTTAATGTCTTATTTTCTAAATTTTGCTTCAACTCCAAAACTGCTATAAACAAACAAAAAACTACTACACTTTCTACCAAAACATTGTTTAGTTACCCATGTATATTATTCGAGCTTAAGAAAACAATCAACTAAAAATATTGCAGTATACTTGGGCAAATATTAAATATGTCAATACAATACAAAAACCACTTATTAATCAAAGAAAAATCATCCTCCTTAATCACATGTTCCTGGTCAAATTTTGGCTCTGGTATTTGATAAGTACTCCAAGTTATATATCTTTCTGAGTAACTTTGAGTGTATGCAGTACACAACCTAAAAATAAAATTCCGAGGAAAAATTAATAAAGTCTTATGAAAGACAGAAGCAGTTTAGTTCCGCGTGTGTTAAAGTTTATTTTAACTACATTTTTGTTGCGAAATTTCTCAGAACGTGTTTTGCGCATTTTTGCAACAATAAAAACGTTTGAAAAAAAAAAACATTGACGATCTTATTGCGAGTATCTCACAAAATTGTCTGCAATTGTGGTACACATCTATCAAAACCATAAAAGCAAAATGATGGACCTAGCATTCTTAATACGATTAAACAGCTAAATTAATAGTTTTGATACAACCGTGATTTATTTCTAGTAACCAAAGTGCTACGTAATTAATTTTTAATCAGATAAGGAGAATTATAGGCAATTAATAGATATAATTTATATGTCCTGCACGAATGTAATTTATTTTTTCCACGTCCGTACAGAATGTCAGTTGTTTCCAATTATTTTTTAGGCTGGAAAATACATCTTTACCGGCCTAGATCAGAAAGTATCTGGTTGCCATGGTAATGAGTTGTCTTTACCAGCCTAGACCGGAAAGTAGCTGGTTGCCATGGTGATGAGTTGTTTTTCGCTGTCAAACAAGAGAGTTTACACCTGTAATTTGTTAAGTTATTGTTTGATTTTGGATGGTGACCATCAGTGGCGTGCAGTCCATGAATGCGTTGGATGCGGCGCATCCCTTAAAATTTTGAAATATTTCATACATTAATGTAATGTATAATTTGTTTTTCTAAAATTAATTTGTAAAGAGTAATTGTTCAACTATTATGTCCATTAAAAGTTACATTTTAAAGTTAAGGGGAAAAAGATCTTATAATATATCCCATTTGTCTGACTGCCTCATTTAAGGCCGTGAATGCGGTGTTACGCTCAGCATCTAGGGCTGGACTCATAGCATAGAGATATAGAAGTTAACGCATGCGTATTAAGTATCAGTTGATGGAGCTATATACTAGCTGTAGATGCTGGTTTGAAAACAGCATCTACAGCTAAAAACGCATTCACCGATCACCGGTAATGCGGTAGTACTGTGTTCGCGCTTAGCGTTTATTGTTGGATACGATTTAATTAAACATGAATGCAACATGCAACTGCATAGTGGAGAGTTTGTTAAAACAGTCATAGCTCTTAAATTTTCAGTCTGTAAAAGAAAAGTCTTTTTATATTAATAAGTTGCAGAGCTCGAGTATATTAATTTTATTTTTTTATTTCTCAAATTATCAGTTACAATTTTCTTTAGCTTCGTTAAAAATACGAGAGTTTCTCTCGCGGGTATGTACATCACGAATTATAACAGACTAGTAAGAAGTTGATTTTTTTTTAAATTAAAACTTTTTTGGATTATTACAAGTTATTAGTAGTGCTAGTTAATAATAATACGTTGTCATGCTATTTTACGGGATTTAAGCATGTATATATATGTACAGTGAGCTCGCGTTATAAGCAACTAACGGCGGCCAATTCCGATCTAAAAGTTGCTTATAACGTGAAAGTTGCTTATATGATAGAAATAGAAACGATTCGATTTTTAACATAAATAAATCTGGTTTTTAATAGTAAAACTAAAAATAAAAGTTTACACCATAACAACGCGGTCGTTGTCGCGTTGCTATGGTGATCTGTACGTACCTATGTCAAACGAAATACGCGCGTGCCACGTACCTTTAGTCGTGATCTATGTACTTATACATCTCTCAAATAAAAAAATATGATGTGATTTCATGGCAAGTATACAGAGCGGATGAAACGGCCTTATTTTACAAGTGTTTACCGGACAAAACTCTTGTTCATACACGTAAAAAAAATATTCCCGGAAGTAAAATATCTAAGCAACGAGTTAGGTACTATTATACCGTGTGCTAATTCCACCGACAATCATAAACTGAACTTATGGTCTTTGGTAAATTATATAAAGCCAAAAAATTTTAGTAATTTAACCTACGAGTTTATTATATTATTCTACAGCGTCATTCAAAAAGTCTGCAACAAATTGAAAAAAAAATATTGATTTCTCAGAAAATTTTAAGATGAAAAAAGTTCAATAAAAAATCATAGGACGCTAGATTTTAGCGACTTTTTGAAATATTCGCAAGAATAAAGTGCTCTTATTTTAAGAGAAACAAAAAAACTATTTAAAAAAAATATTTAGAATCTAAAAATAAGCCTAAATTTAAATTTAGATCGTCACATTCTAATTTTTATTTTTTAAGAAACAAACATTAAAAAAGTGCAACAAATAAAACCATTTTTTATTATCAATTGGTCAGAAAATTTTATTTTTGTTAAAGTTGGTACATACATGGTCTACAACTAATTTTAAGATGAAAAAAAGTTGAATAAAAAGTCAGGATATTTTCCATTTGTTGCAGACTTTAAATGTTGAAACTTCTTAAAAAATAAAAATTAGAATTTAACCGTCAGAATTTAAACCTAGTTCGGTTTTAAGATTCTTAATAACTTTTTTCGATAAAAATAAAATTTTCCATTTGTTGCAGACTTTTTGAATGTTAAAATTTCTTAAAAAATGAAAATTAAAATTTGACCGTCAAAATTTAAATCTAGCCTTATTTTGGGATTTTTAAAAACTCTGTCCATAATTTTTTTTTGTATCTCTTAAAATATTTCAAAAATCACTAATATCTAGTGTCATATGATTTTTTATTGAACTTTTTTCATCTTATAATTAGTTTTAGACCATGCACCAACTTTTATCAAGAATACAATTTTCTGAGAAAAAAATAATAAAAAACTTTTCCACTCGTTGCAGACTTTTTGAATGACGCTGTATATTAATAATCTCCTAAAAATAAAATGATCGTTAAAAAATCTATTGTTAATCTAGATTTCACACGATATTTTACTGCCCTTTTAAATAACCTGAATATTAAAAAAAAACTGAAAGTGCTATATCACTCAAAATTTTCGTAAAAATGTAAATATTTTGAGAACTGTTGACTTTAGACCCATATAACCTTTTACATTTATTAAAGTAAATTTTAAGACAAATTCAAAAATGTAAAAATATACAGATGTTCTATCTAAAATTTCAAAGTTTGAGTCCGTTTCCGGTTGAACCGGAAGTCGCATTGCAACCTTAATATTTCCATCGAATCCGAAAAATACCATAACGCTCAGATACAAAATTTCATTGTTATATCTGCAATAGTATTTTAGATATTTGTATTTTTAACTGTCACACTGACAGTTGCTTATATCGTGTACTTTGATACGATAGTTGCTTATATCGAGTGTTGCTTATAACGCGAGTTGCTTATATCGTGGGTTGCTTATAACGCGAGCTCACTGTATATATATGTGGGTGATGAAGATTTAAATAGATTTTTAATGATTTTAAAAAAAATATATATTCGACAGCATCCCTTACAATAAAACCCACCGCACGCCACTGGTGACCATAGTGATTTTGGTGTCATTGGAGGACGCAGAAAAAATATTGTACGTAACACACCCGTAAAGTGTCTTCACTGGACTCGTATGCTTTCAGGACTCGCTTACGGCTCGTCCCAAAACTGTCGACTCTTCCAGTAAAGTACCACTTCCGGTCTTGTTACGTACAACATTTTTTCTACGCTCGCCAAGTTTGTGCAAATGGCAAAAAAGTACAGTGCCAAATTAAATCGAAATTTAAGGTAAAATTTATTCCAAAATTTTGTCGAAGAACACCAAGACGATTAGCATCGGTCGATTTTAACTGTATAACATCATAAAAAAACACATTTAATTTAGAATTCGTATTTTTATGACTATAAATTGAATTTTAAACCTACTATTTTCAGAAAAAATACAGTTTCTATTAATATAATTAAAATATAAACAGTACCATTAACTTGTAAAATAGATTAACAAAAATTGGTTTAATACAAAATCATAATTATTGTCAAGCAAATTGTATACAAACATTACTATGTAATAAGTAACTAAGTTGAATTTGCTTAGATAATTTATTATCTTTGGTAATTATTGAATTGTTTTTATAAAGATTCGAATCAGGTTTAGTTAATATTAATAACCAGCTTTCGAAAGATCTCATTAATATATTTATTTAATTAACTGAAATGATTGCAAGTGTTATTTTGCATAAAGTTAGTGTATTTTGTTTAATCAAATTATTGTAATCAAGATCTTTGCAATTATTATTTTCCCTAGATCTGCGAAAGCTAATTAAAATTATATTCCTCCTAAACAATTCCCCAAGTCATATTTAAGTTAAAAATATTTAAGTTTTCCAGTTATTATAATTATTTAATGTAGTAATATCAAAAACAATGTTTTTTTTCTGGTTTAAAACAGGTTTTTATTGATTCGATTACACTATTGTGCTATAAATACATATAAGATTAATCTAAAAACCACAATTTAACAACTTTTCCAAATTGAAAGTTCTAATAATAGGCCAGATCCTCATGTTGGAAATAATTTCAATCAGTTTGTATACGTATCACTTGAAGAATCAGCAGTGGAAGAGGCATTAGCAATAACTTCTCGTTAAATTGCTAATCGTTAAAATAATAATTATCACAAATGTTCATTAATTTTCCGGTTTTTTTTTAGTTTGCGTCGCCAGTTAATTAAGGAATCACCCTAATTTGGAATGTGTGTATCCTAGACCTTTACCAAATGTTGTTATTAGCTGTAATTATATAATTGCTTTTCAAAGAAGCTCAATTACCGGCGTTTAATGTTAGCAAAGGCCGTTTACTAACAAACCGCGTCGGCACCGCGGCGCTCAGAGCCTGCTTTAATCTCTAACTTTAAACAAAATGTCTCATTCTGTGGCAGACCTCCCAAGATGTCGCGGCCTCTGTCATATGACCCGAGTTTGAAAAAATAAACATTTATAAAGGTACAGAGATCGTTAAACTTTTTATGCGGGTACGCATTTTGCAAAATGAATGCACACATTGTGAGTTAAATGTGTTCATATTAAATAAAATAAATAGAGGTTTCGTATATTTTGTTGCTGCCATGAAAGTAATAAAAACGGTACGTAAATTAAACTCGGATTTTAATTTTATCCATGCGCAGACGAGTGCCATATTTTTAAATATAAAGTTTGGGAGCGTTTCAAAAGCCATTATTAAGCAGCCAACAAATTTGTTTGCATTTCTAGATACCACACACTAAAACTAAAGATTTATGACTTTACTAATTACAATAACAAGTTTTGCATATACATACTAACGCATTTTTTTAGCAAGCTTATGTAATTAAGTACCTTAGCGGTTTAAGATATTGATACAATTTGATACAGTAATGAGTAATGACTAAATAATTACACAAATATGTGTTGAATTATTGCTAGAAGTAAATGTTAAGTAAGGATTTTTATACCACTGTTAATTAATAAGTTGTAAGTGTGAAAAAAAAAATTATTATTGATTACCAGAAGCGTATTTTATCAAGCATATTTTATAAGACATTCTGGTAAAAAAGATGTAAAAGTTTAACCCAAAATATTTATAAAAAAAAACAAAAACAAAACGAATCTAACCAGGGAAGATATGTTGTCCCTAGAAACTGATCAAGGCTGTGTTTATTGCATCAAGAACATCAAATCTAAATGTTTTGCAGAGTTATACGCTTATACGTGTCACTGGCCAATTCCTTCGGAAAATAGAGGAAAAACTGAAAAGTTGAATAATAAAAGTAATTTTTGCGATCACGTTGGCCATAAAACCGTCAGAGATAAAATCGAAATTCTTCTATTTACCAATTCGCGCATCCTTGACAAGTAAAATGGTGCAAAGTTTTTGATAATATCTTAAACGCTTCCAGAGAAAAACGTCAAAATCGAAACCCCTGCAAAAGTGCTATGATTTGAGAAGTTGTAAGTATAACTAAATCTATGCGACTTGCATAGGCGTTTAAACATAGGGGAAACCGTTTTTAAAAGGGCCTCGCTCTTCGCGTTTTTCTCCGGAACCGTTTCAGATTTTTTCAAAAATTTTGCACCATTTAACAACAAAGGATGCGCGCATTGGTAAATAGAAGAATTTCAATTTTATCTCTGACGGTTTCATGGCCAACGCGATCGCAAAAATTACTTTAACTATTCAACTCTTCAGTGTTTCCCCAATTTTTCCGAAGGAAATGGCCAGTGACACGTATAACTCTGCAAAACATTTAGTTTTGATGTTCTTGATGCGATAACCACAACCTTGATCAGATTCTAGCGACAACATATCGTGACACTCCCTTATAAGTTAAATGATGGAGTAGAAAATGTAAACATATGGAAACTCAATACATGTATGATGTAATGTGTATGTTGCAATTCCGAAAATTGGCAAATATTGGGTTTTATCGGTAAATCCTAGCACTTACCATAGTGAGGTGGTAGTCCGAAATTGGCTTCATTTTCATTATTTATTTTAAAAAAAGCCTTAACCAACCTTTAACCTGACCCTCTATTACTGACTAAATAAACGAATGCCAGCTTAAAGGTAAGTTAAAGCTTTTAATTTAATGAAAACAATAGCGAAAACCCGAAATTGGAGCGTTTAAAGGCTTAGCTTCTTTTTCATTATTTATTTTTAAATAATTTTTTCCCAACCTTCAACTTGGCCCTCTATTGCTGACCAAATAAACGAGGGTCAGGTTAAAGCTTGGTTAAACTGTTTTTTAAATCTAAACAAACGTAAAATTCCGAAATGGAAGCTTTTTTCGGACTCCTACCACATGGCTATGGTAAATGCTACTACGATTTACCGGTTAAACCTAAAATTTACTAATTTTCGAGCTTTCACAGTAACTTATAGTTATAGAACTAACTGGATTTTGCTTTCGACCAAAAAGTATAAGTAAAGAGGTATAAAAATACATTATGTACAGAGTGGTCCAAAATCGATGGGATTACATGGTTTTTTTTTGTTGAGTTGTTTAATATTAGTTTCAAATGTTATATATTTTACAATAAAAAATGTCAGATTTGTTTTGAGAAATTATGACTATCACTAAATCAATCACCTCCTAAAATTCTGAACCACATTTTTTTTAATTTTTTAATAATAAATTGATTGTATTCAATAAAAATCAAAGTTATT
Source organism: Elmis aenea (assembly GCA_947652605.1). Lineage (NCBI taxonomy): Eukaryota > Metazoa > Arthropoda > Insecta > Coleoptera > Elmidae > Elmis > Elmis aenea. The sequence goes on along the minus strand of OX393577.1, from coordinate 5,930,570 downwards.
AACAAATATTAAATCGACTTTTTCAAAGATCACTTTAAAACAATTGTAAAGAGACAATAATTTTATAAATTGTGTCACGTTACAAAAAAACTATTTTCGTACTAAACGATTCGTGGATCTTGAAATACAAGTTAGATATAAAATTTGATAATCAAAGGTACGACGACCTACATACTTCCTACGTCTATCCTTGCCATGAAAGCGATGCAGATGAAAATGTCTGTTATATTTCAGTATTTAGATCGGCAGCAGATTGCTTCAACACCTTCCTACGCAAGCAGCGTACCATCCCCTGCAGTTTCATGTAAACATTCTTAAGAAAAAAGCTCTCCAACAACAAATGTATACCAGATTTAAGACTAGAAAATACTTGTGACTACTTATATATTCTAAGATAAATGATAGCCTGCTTGGTAACTATAATAAATAAAACAAGTATGTATTAGATAATATTATCTATCTTCTTCGTTTTTTTTTAACTCTTACGGAACACTTATCGTTAGACCAAGAAAAGTTATTTGAAACTAAGTTTTGTATTTTAAGAGTTATTGAAATTTATAAAAATGTCTATACAGGGTGTCTCAGATTTGCTTATTTCGTGTATTCTCTAAAATAGTGCGAACAACCTTAAATATTAATAAATGGAACGTACCTATTTGCAAATAAGTGCAGTAATATACATGTACTCGAATTAATACATTCAAAATCAAAAATAATCAAGGAAAAGACACCTAAGTTTATGTATTTCTTTTTAATTTTTACGTGTGTATGTGTTGATATTATGGATGACCAGTTGACCACATAATTCAAAATTCATAAATTTTTTATTTAGCGTTATTACAGCATTAAATTTAAAGTGTATTTGTCTTTTTTTAATACAAATATAGCCTTACAACCAAATTGGAAACAAAAACTGGGGAAGAGGTAGCTAAATTATTTTTATTAAAATTTTATCTATATAAATATGTTTACATACAGGTAGTAATAGTAACAGGTAGCCTAAATAAAAACGACCATAAAAATAATTGGACGACAACACTTGCCGATTACTAATACTCATTAATAAAAGTTTATTATTATAAATTAAATTGTATTTGTTTTGATAATAATGAATTATCTATTTTAAGATTCTAACAATTTGTTTACGATAGAAATGAGCATTTATAATAATAAATTAATAATGCTATTTATGGTACACCTATAGTCTAAAAAATGACATTAAACGCATTAACAGGGCCGTTGAGCGGGAGGGGCAGGGGGGGCTCCGAGCCCCGGGCCCGGAAGTAAATTAGGGGCCCAGAAATCCACACTTTTTTAATTATGGTGTATTAAATATTCATCATTCACAATTCGTTCTTTTTTTTTTAAATTTTCAAATAATTTATTTACTTGGGGCCCATGTAATTTTTTTCCCCGGGCCCGGCGACGTCTCTCGACGCCTCTGCGCATTATTAGTATACTCTATTACATAACAAAAGTTGTAAGAAGCATATTTACGCACGAGTGGAAAAGTTACGCACGGAACTGTCTGACATTTTTCCATTTTTGGTAAAATGTAATCAAAATTACGGAAAAAAAAAATGCAAAGTCATTTACAAAAATAATTGGAACGAAGCGTTGTGTGAACCATTTGAAGCGGTTTGAACCGGTTCACACCAGTCGGTTTGGTTCGATTTTGCGGTTTTGTAATTTTTTATTTAAAAGGTTCTGTCCTGGTTCACAGTCCATGAAAAAAGTACCGGTTCTTTCCGGTTTTTGTTCCGGTTACGGTTCGGTTCGGGTCCCTGGTATAAATTAACCACTACCTGCAGAATACTATAACAGCATCAAATTTGCATCAATTCGCAAAAAAACTGTAGTGTTAAACAAATTAAATAATCACAATATGATTTTTACTTTATCGTTAAGGAAAACACATTAGCTCAAAAAACAGGATGGCAATACTTTAGGAACAAATTTGAAAACACTGCAGGTAGAACATGTTTAATATCAGTGCAACCCCCACGTAATTCCAAAGATTTATCTCGATCCATTATAAAGATCAACTGACTATCTCTAGCAACATAAAATATGTAATAAATTAGCACCATCTGTTTGTTTACAGTAATTTAGTAACAGTTTACAGATTACACCCTTCATCAAACGCATTTAGATGTTCCGTTTAGCCCACGTCTGTCACCTACTTGACATATCAATGTTTATGAACGGTAGCCACCACTTCAGTTGTCTGCCAATAACTCACGAATACCTGAGATCTGGTTTGTTTCTTGCCTTACATGATATTTTTCGTTTGTCACTGTTGCGTCCTATGTGCCACTTTAAATGATTTAGTTGTAGATAAAAGACAGCAAACGCTCGAGGTACTTAAATATTGAAAAGTTTATTTCGTACACATGACCCTGTAAAAAAGATAAAGATGACGTTAAAAAAATTAGATCTTTATTTTTTAACTAAGAAGTAAATTAGGAGATACTGTAGTTTTTAAACTATCTGATAATGATAGATTCATTTATGTAATAAAAATATAACTGTTTAAAAACGATTAGTTTGAGACCGAAAGTAGTAGTTGTCCTATTAATTATATGCGGTATATATTGCAAAAGAGGTATCGACGCTTGGGCGTCTTTTGCTAAAATTGAAAAAAACGGCTTCGACTATGTTAGCTAAACATGCCCAGGTAATTTTAGAACCATGACTTTAATAATTTTCTAGTTATTGTATCTTATACGGGGTGTTGTCTTACGGTATTAATGTTATCATCCATATATGCGGTATATATTGCAAAAGAGGTATCGACGCTTGGGCGTCTTTTACTAAAATGGTCAAAAACGGCTTCGAGTATGTTAGGTAAACATGCCCAAGTAATTTTAAAACCATGACTATAATACTTTTCTAGATATTGTATCTTATAAGGGGTATTGTCTTACGGTATTAATGTTATCATCCATATATGCGGTATATATTGCAAAAGAGGTATCGACGCTTGGGCGTCTTTTACTAAAATGGTCAAAAACGGCTTCGAGTATGTTAGGTAAACATGCCCAAGTAATTTTAAAACCATGACTATAATACTTTTCTAGATATTGTATCTTATAAGGGGTATTGTCTTACGGTATTAATGTTATCATCCATGTATGCAGTATATATTGCAAAAGAGGTATCAACGCTTGGGCGTCTTTTGCTAAAATGGTCAAAAACGGCTTCGACTATGTTAGCTAAACATGCCCAAGTAATTTTATAACCATGACTAATAATTTTCTAGTTATTGTATCTTATACGGGGTATTGTCTTACGGTATTAATGTTATCATCTATGTATGCAGTATATATTGCAAAAAAGGTATCGACGCTTGGGCGTCTTTTACAAAAATGCTCAAAAACGGCTTGGACTATGTTAGCTAAATATGCCCAGGTAATTTTAGAACCATGACTTTAATAATTTTCTAGTTATTGTATCTTATAGGTAAGGGGTATTGTCTTACGGTATTAATGTTATCATCCATTTATGCAGTATATATTGAAAAGAGGTATCGACGCTTAGGCGTCTTTTGCTAAGATGGTCAAAAACGGCTTCGACTATGTTAGCTAAACATACCCAGGAAATTTTAGAACCATGACTTTAATGATTTTCTAGTTATTGCATCTTATAAGGGGTATTGTCCTACAGTATTAATGTTATCATTCATATATGCAGTATATATTGCAAAAGAGGTATCGACGGACGCTTGGGCGTCTTTTGCTAAAATGGTCAAAAATGGCTTCGACTATGTTAGCTAAACATGCCCAAGTAATTTTAGAACCACGACTTTAATAATTATCTAGTTATTGTATCTTATATGGGGTGTTGTCTTACGGTATTAATGTTATCATTTATTTATGCGGTATATTTTGCAAAGAAAGGTATCGACGCTTGGGCGTCTTTTACTAAAATTGACAAAAACGGCTTCGACTATGTTAGCTAAACATACGTAGTTAATTTTAAAACCATGTTGCATAGTACATTAAAACTTTTCGTGATTTTTGAACCAGTTATGTCTTAAGAAATTAATAAAAAGGAATAAATCGTTTCGTATAATTTAGTTTTCTTTATTAAGTATAGGCAAAAGTAATAAAGTTATAGGAATTCTAAGGAATTTAGTAAATATTATTTACGTGGAATGTGACATAAACAAAGCAAACACATCTTTAACCAACGGTGAGTAAATTGAGAGATAACACTTAACCGATCGATTCCATTAGTCAAAACTAAATAAAAAATTCGCGGGTAACGCGCTAATAACAGCTTTTTTTAAAAGTGGCCCGAGGTAAATCAAAAAATAACATAAATAAAGGCATCTGCTGTCTACGATCAATATAAACACCTGCTAATTGCTTTCATACAGCATTCAGATTCACACATAAGTTCTACAAATATCTCGAAAGCTTTTAATTTGTGACCTGACCGGCGCCACCCATAAGTTAAGTCAAATTAGTCGAATGTTTCTTGTTTCGGGTCAGCACCATGTTTCAACCCCTAACGGCATGGGTGGTTTACAAGCGCCACTAAAATTTGTCACCCGACACCTCGGTGTTTATGTCCGATTGCACATGTTTCACATGTTCTATATTTTCGTATTTGACCCTTTCGGATTCAAAATTAGTTTATTACTCCGTCACTTTTAGTGTTGCTCTGGATGTCTGGTCCGTAATAAAAGTTTTATTGAACAAGTTACGGCCCAAGTGATAGGATTTTATCTGCGTTTAAAAAGATATTGCTTCTGTTAAATACATGATGCGATCCAAGTTGCTCTGGTACATTGCGCCGAATTTAAACTAAGCGTCTGTATGTTTTTCGCTGTTTTGTGATTAAATTTAAAACACATAATAATAATAATAATAATAATATATTTAATCTGAAACATACAATGTAAAACATTGGTTCAAACGCGTCAACAAAACAAAAGAATACAAAAGAATATCAAAAGTGTTTCTCGACATATTCTTGCATAGTATAAGGTTCAAGATCAACCAAAAACTTAAAAAGTTGTTGTTTAAATTTAGAAATTTCACTGATATTTTTTATATACACTGGTAGTTTATTGAACAATTTTATGCTAACATAGAAGGCACTTTTTTCTAACTTGGTAAGGTGATGTTGTGGATACCTGTATATGTTTTTATCCCGGTGATTATAGTTATCTTGCACAATTTTATTATTTTTAAAATAGTGATTGTTCTTTAGTAAAAACACTAAACTTTTGTAAATGTAAAGTCCAAAAAAGGTTAGGAGGTTGTTTTTTTTAAATACATCACGACATGATTGTTTATAGGGTAAATTATAAATAATTCTTATGACTTTCTTTTGCATAAAGAAGATTGGACTTACATTTGTGGAGCTACCCCAAAATATAATTCCATATGCCATTAATGAGTAAAAATTTGCATAGTATACTGAAACTAATGTTTTTATATTAACTTGTTTTGATAGCACCCTGATTCCATAACAGATAGAGCTTAATCTTGACAGTAGATTGTTTGTATGGACTTTCCATGTTAAATTCTCGTCCAGATATAAACCAAGAAATTTTACATAGGCTGAGTATTCCATATCATTACCTAATAGTTCAATGACTTTTGGCATTCCATATATATTCTTTAATTTGAAAAGGATGCAGCTAGTTTTTGTTGAATTTAGAACCAGTTTGTTATTTAATAGCCAGTTTTGTATAACTGTCATATTTTCGTTAAGATTTTGCAGTAATTCTGGATAAAATTTACTTGTTACCAGTATGTTAGTGTCATCTGCATAATTCACTATTGTACTATTTATGCATTTTATTACCCTTGGCATGTCATTTATATAAACGATAAATAACAGTGGTCCAAGTATGCTTCCTTGCGGAACTCCATTTAAAATATACTGAAAAGAAGATTCTACGTATTTTCCATCCTTTAATGCCACAACTTTTTGTTTTCTGTTTGTGAGATACGAACTTATCCACTTAAGAAGTAAATCAGGGAAGCCATAAGCTCTCAGTTTAGTTACGAGAATATCGTGGTTTAAGCAATCGAAGGCTTTAGTTAAATCTATGAACAGTCCACAGCACAAATTTTTAGAGTCTAAATGCTCATAGATGGCTGTTGTAAATTCAAAGATGGCGGTTTCAACACTTTTATTTTTAAGGAAACCATGTTGTGATTTATTCCAAAGATTATAAGTTGTCATGTAGCTGTAAATTTTGGTATAAGCAACATATTCAAATATTTTGGAAAACGATGTTAGTAAACTTATTGGACGGTAGTTAGAAACCTCCTTAACATCTCCTTTTTTAAAGAGAGGTTTAATCACAGCTATTTTTAGTTGATCTGGATAGATTCCATTTGAAAAGGATTCACTTATTATGTGAGTAAGAGGATCGATTATACTATTAATCACCTTTTTTATTAAGAAGGTTGGTATTTCATCTACTCCTGCGCTTTTTTTGTTCTTTAGATTTTTTATAATTTCCAATATTTCCTCTTTAGTTGAAGGAAAGAAGTCCATAGTGTGGTTAGTCATTGGAATAGTACACTTATATTCGTTACTACTCTCTGGAACCAAGTTGGTAACACTTGAGATGAAATGTTGATTTAAGGAATCGGCACTTGGTGTAGGATAGTGACCATAAGTTGAAGCCCCACATTTTTTTATGGTGGAATTTACTATTGACCACATTGCTTTCATTTTGTTGTCTGATTGTTGGATCCTATTCTCATACTGTTGTATTTTAGTATTTTTCAAAACTTGCGAATATTGCTTCTTTTTAGTATTAAACATAATTATGGCCCAGGGGTAATATTTCTTTAAGATGTAGAGTACATCTAATTCATGTTTAATTTTAATAATTTGAGATGAAGTTAGAGTTGGCATTTTTTTTTTTCTAGGTATACCTTTGCCTAAAGGTATGTGCTTGTTATAACTTTGTAAGACTATGTTTATAAACATGTTCCATTTTTGATTTGTGTCAGATTCATGATATATATCTTGCCAGTTTTTATTTGAGAGACATTTTTGAAATTCCGTTATGTTTTTTGACGAGTAAGATCTGCACATTACACTATTCGTAGCAACCTGAGTGCTTAAGTTAAAAGATAAAATTTGAGCAGTATGATCGGACAGATAACCCTCACAGACTGTTGCTTCGTGTTCTCCAATATTAGTTATAAAATTGTCTAAACAAGTTTTACTTGTTGTTGTTAGCCTGGTATGTTCTGTTATACTCAAGGAAAGACCGTATGACTTCAATAGGGCAATAAACGATGTTTTACTATTTGATGTTATAGAGTCATGGGTGTCAATATTGAAGTCCCCAGCAATGATAAACTTTCTATTTGAATTATATAGTGTTAGAAGCACAGTATCAAAAACATCTAGGAATTTATCGATATTTCCATTACATGGTCTATAGATTGTAACAATAGTCAGTTGCTCTTTTATGCTGATATCTGCTGCTGCAATTTCTATTTCGTAGGGTATAGACAGCTGCGTAATAATTTTGTTATTAAATCCTTTTAGACTTTCATGCAGGTACACTGATGATCCTCCATGGTGGTGCTCTTGCCTAGTGAAGTAGGACACTAAATTGAAATTGGGCATTTTAACGATCTGAATCTGTGTTTCATTTAACCAGTGTTCTGTGATGCATAAGAAATAACATTTTTTGAAATCCTGAATAAAACTACTCAATTCATTTATACTTGTACTTAGGCACTGAATGTTTTGGTGTATACATATGTTTGATTTAGCTGGTACCTGTTTGATATTAGGTGTATCCATCATTTGGTGCGGCCTTTGGAAAATTGTAACGGCTAACATTTACACCGTGGGGCCAATTTTCTGAGTTTGTGAGGTTTTTGTGTTCTGAGAAATCAGCACTGAGTATAAAATTTTTATTGCCATATTTTGACATTACTTCTTCACAGGTAAATTTTTTTTGTTTTAGTATGCTTTCAACATATTCTTTCATAATTTTTAAATCCGTAGATTTTGCTGTCTTTGTGATAAACAACCACGTTTTTTTGGGTTCTGCTTTTAACACACTTCCTTCGGAGTTTTTTGTGCCAACAACTGGTTTACTATTATTACGTTTATAAGAGACCACTTTAAAAGTGTTTGTATTCGCAACATTATTTGTCGCAGTTGGAAGCTTTGTTCGAGTAGCATATGTAGTGTGTTTATCAACTGGTTTTTCTGCACTATTGATAGCGTTTGGTTGTAAACAAGTGTCGTTTACTAAATCAATGATATCATGCATTTTACGTTGCTGATCTTTTTCAAGGTGACTAGCCTTGGATTCAGATAATGAGATATTTGCTTGAATGACTGGTTTTTTTCTATTGTAACTATTTTCCGCTTTATGGACTTTTTGTTGCAGTTCAGTAATAATTAAATTTAGTCTACTTATTTCGTTATTTTTCTCCGTTAGAAGTTGTTCTTGAGTGCTTAGCAATTTGGCCATCAAAACCACCATAAGGTTTGGATTATCATCTTGAGAATTACTTACAGCAGTCAGTTCCCTGGTAATATTCTCCATTTTGAGGCAGTTTTGACAAAAAAACAGTTCCTTGTCCAAAATCCGCCCTTTACGTTCTCCACAGGAAGGATGAAACTTAAGTTTACACTTTTGACACTGTAGGTATTTGTTGATTACTTTTCTATTGCAAAAATTGCAAATGTTAGTTGCAGCAGGATCAGGCACATCACCTTCACCTGCCATAGCACAACACAGTCTCCTTGTTAGCTTCAGCACTTGGACTGTAATAATTTTCTCGTGATTTGCTTTTTCATTAGATAAGGGAAAATAAAAAATCATATTTGAAACAACTTTTCGTAATATCACTGATTTAATTAATTTAATACTTCAATTTTAAAAAATGTTGGTTCTGCCATTGTGGCTACTTTACGTAGTGTCAGTTATGTGCATGCGAAACCATATGCTCATCATTATTATTAAACTCCATAAATCTTTTAATTATTTAAGTAAATTTAACATCATCACCAGCACTTGGTTATTTTTCCTCTTTGGCACATTTAATTTTTTTTTTTTTTCGGTGAATACGAACTGCAAACATTCCAATAACATCACTATCAACCTTTATGACTATCCTCCACTCGAAGTGCATACAAATATTTTCAAATCCTGGATGATATAGAATAGCTCCTAATTTAATTTTTCAAGAATTAATTATACAATCTGCCTAATGAAGAGGTAACACTTTGTAATTTTATAGGTTTAAATACAATAGGATAACTATTCAACTGACTTTTTAAGATTGGCTGTTTTAAGAACATTTCATCAAACAAAAAGTATTATGCTTAGGAACTAATTATTATCCACAAAGCGCAAATCTCAAACTCATATTACCCATGGAGAGTGGGCTACACTTTGAACGCATGTTATAACTAATTTAGATTCAATAGTACTAATAGTGAAGGAATCCATTTATTGAGGTGGATCGGTCCTCTCTCTCTGATTTTTTAAAGCTTGTTTTAAAGCTCCAAGGCGTCTCTCCATCTTTTCCTTGGCCTTCCCTTGTTCCTGAGCCAAATAGGGATTCATCGTGTTACCCTCCTGATCATTTCGGTTGGCTTCCTTCTCGTGTTGTGCCCTGCCCATCGTAATCGTTGGGCTTTAATGTGTCGATTGATATTTTCTCCTCCGAGTTCCTCCTCTATTTCTTTGTTCCTTCTCAGTTTTACTTCTTCATCTCTTGTTACGTTAGGTCCTAGTATTGCTCTCATTACTTTTCTCTCCACTATTTTTAAGTCTTCTTTTTCCTTCTTATTTATTGTTATTGTTTCCAAAGCATATGTTATGACGGGTCTTATCAGGGTTTTGTATATTTTTATTTTTGTTGTTTTACTTTGTGTTTTACTCTTTAGTAGGGTTTTGTTTTTTCCGTATGCCTGATTTCCTTTCAGAGTTCTCTCCTTCTTTCCAGCTTGTCCCACTGTCACGCCCAAGTAAATGAAAGTATTGACTTCTTCGAAGGTGTATTCTTTTGTTTCTAGATCGTTCTGTGTGTGCATATTTTCTCTTCCTATCTTCATAGGTATATTTTGTTTTTTCTTCATTTATTTCCAAACCCAGTTTTTTTGCCTCTTTGTCTAGTTGATCTTACGCTCTTATTATGCCTTCTCTTCTATTCCCTATGATTGCTATCATCACAGATCATTTAGCCAACTCTGTATCTCTTGCCGTTTACGAGATCCCCATGCTGTTCACGGTTACTGGGAAACCCTGTCTTTACAAACATAATTAAACATACACGCATGTGTAAGCAAATAAACTAAGAGTTTTTTAGTTGTGAGGGTACATTAATCGCAAATTTCATGTGTTTATTGCGATATGTCGACACTATGCTTATTAAAGTCGCATAACGCTTTACAAGGTCTGGTATGTACGGTGTTTGACATTTTACGTCTTTTTTCACATTCAATTTAAGTCTGCGCATTCTTTGATCGACATTCGAACGAGCCGTAAACAAAAGCTGTCGGTTTCTCGTATTAATCAGATACCGTTGAATTAAATGATGCAGGAAGTCCTATTTCAATCACTTTCAAGGCGCCAGTTGGTTTAGTTTACACCATGGAATTTTAGTTTAACGATTAAAGAGCTGTCTAGATTGAAAATATGTCAGTGTAATTGTTCTCAGGATTAATGGAATTAAAAAAAATTAAACAGTATTTCAAAAATGGGGAAGCTGCCAAATGTTGCACAATTAAAAATACTATTAATAAAGGATCAAGATCATACATTGCGTACAGGCAATTTTCGATTCACCAACATTGACTATAGCTATAACGAACATCACAATTAATAAAAAAGTTCTTAAAAAGCATTTCAAAAATTTGCTTACGATAATTACAAAATAACTTATGATTATATGCTTAGGTGTTTAAAACATAACGAACAAAACGCATACGCACAATAGAAACGGAATTTGTTCTCAAGTCGAGAACTATCCGTATAAAAAAAACAAAGTTAAGATAAGTTTAGGTTGATTGTTAATTGGCAATTTGCAGACATCTTGAAAACTCATGGTTCCATTCTTCCATTTAATGTTGGTAAATATTACCTATTTAACTCTTACAGGCATGGTGGTACACGTTATGTACCACCATTTTTGTTACCAATGCTGCATGGTGGTACTGAAATTGTACCACCTAATTTAATATTTCTGCTGTTCTGCACGATCGCTTAAAAACTGTACCACCTATGCCAATATGTACTGACATAACGTAACTTTACGCTGCAGGTCAGAACCCGATAGAAATTGCTTGCATTGATTGTCTGTCAACTCATTTTAGTTGTATTTTGGACCCCAGTAAAGTGTACAAAAATAATTTGTTGTAATTAGTGTAATTTTAACATAAAATAATTGTGTTTATGTTAAATCTGTCTGCTTGTGGTATGGTTTACACTTGACATTGTTTTCATATTTAAAATAAGTTTTTCTTGTGTTTATTTGACAATAATTTGGTGGTACGTTATTTGTACCACTGTGAACATTCAAACAAATAATCACTATTAAAATCATTATACAATTTAGAAGATTTGCCATTTAAATTGAAAGGATTAATTTCTTGCGAAAATTGAAGATATTCCGACTGACCAACAATCTATAATTGGTGAACTAGATGATACAGAGCAGGTAAATAAGGAAAGGGAAGTTAATTTAGAAATGGATAATTTAGAAACTTATCAAAATTATTCTGATTAGTCAGATTCTGATAACAATATGCCACTAAGTCATTTTACAAAAATACAAGTAATAACATTCAGGAGGCACCCAGATGGACGAATCTTTGACTAGCTGCTGTTCTGGCCAGTTTGAATATTATGCTGGAATTACAGATATTGTTTATCAAGTTACTGATCCTACACCTTATAAAATATTTAGTTTACTGTTAACCGTAAAAAATTATTGAAAATATAGTTTTTCAAACAAATCTGTACCCACAAAGAAGTAAAAAAAAAGAAAATATTACAATTTGTGATAAATCAAGCTACTCAAAATTTCGCATTACAGGCATAGTGGTACATAGGGTGTACCACCTCACCAGGAGTTGCTGAACCCGACGAGGATGCTAAAACATATATTTTTCTTTTTTATTCTGCATCCTCTTTCAAATGCATTTAGTTTCGTTGTTAATAAATAATTTTTAATTTTGTGTGCAGCACGGGCAAAAATATGTCTGCTTTTTATGTGCCTGTAAGAGTTAAAAGATTTCAGGTACCTGAGAACATTTTCAAGAAATTCAAAACATTTTAAAAACCATATTTCTACACTCTTACTTATAAATTCATTTGAATATTAAAATTTAAATTGCAGAGTTTTCTCAGTGTATTTTTAATATCACGTTTAATAGTTGAAATTTGTGCAAAAGAATAAGTTTTGTTTTTTTGACATTTAATTTGTGATTGGTACCTTCTTTAATTTTCACATAATTCGCTAGCTTTTTCTTAAGTACCTATCGCTTGATTGTAATATTTGTGAATACCTACAATACGCTGATGATTTAAAAATATTTAGAACAATAACAAATATCACAGATTGTCTACTGCTACAACTACAAGAGGATCTCCACAGATTAGAAATATACTGTCAAATAAACAAACTTGCCTTGAATGTCAGTCAATGCTATAAAATTAATTTTACACGAAACAAAAATATAATCCTATATTAATAATAAAAACGAGAACATAATTTGGACTCTGCCTGTTTTGTTCTGTTCTGTGTAAATAAATAAATTAAATAAATAAATAAATAAGTTTATAGGGGATTGGGCTGGTTTATTGCTTGTTTAGGACCTACTAAGGAGTTATTAACATGACTTTGATCTGATCCTAATTTAACCAACAAGTATTACTTTTATAAGGAAACTGAAATTTAAATAAATTTACATCACACGTTAAACAAACTTTATATCGCAAGAACAGCAACATACAAGTCGAAGTGATGGTAAAAACGGAAGTACCAGTTAGCAGTTACACTATATCGAGATGAGAAATAACGTCTTTTTTAGTATCAACTATAGCATGTAGATCCCAGTGGTGCAGTGGTATACGTTAATATGTAATTCCAATAAACGTCGAGATGATCCATAAGACGTCACAAGATGTAGCAGACGCCATACATGTAGGCGGAGATAATTCTAGGAGGGGAGAATAAATGTAGCATGACTCAGTAAAATGGTAGGTGATTCCCACGATTGGATGTCCAGGTATTATCATATTTACCTGGGTTACCTGAACGGCTTCATAGCTACATTGACTTGCATGGCTACCTCTATAACCATTCTAAGATAAGTCCCGTAGAAAAAGCATTAAATATTCAACAAAACACCCAATAAATGAATTTTTCATTTATAAAAAGTGTTTAAAAGAGATCGGAGACTTTTTAACGTTTTATTGAGGTACCTACACTTAATTTTTACATTATGATTCACGATATTATAAAATAATACAATTTGGATCAGTTGAAATTTAATTTCATCTATAGTAATAAGTAGCAACAAGACGATTAAAAAACTCCTTCATTTTATAAAATGTTCGGGTTTAAGTGAATTTACGATAAAACCTGTACGTCATAAGACAGACCGCAAATCACGTATGTGCAAGGTATTCCTGCGTTATTTATCTCGACTACAAAAACGACCTTTCTTAACAACACACAGCAGTGATGAGTGAGCTATGAGTAACCCAAAAACAAAAAGTTTATAACCGTCCTCTCCCTAACACAATCTTTCTAATGAAGACAAAAGAGTTCCCAGAAGAATAATTTTTGAAGCAAATCACATTTGTTATCTACCAATCGTTATATTTCAATTGAATCTTTCGCAGCAAATATAGCATCCTGAATGTTTACTTTTAACTTCAGTAAAATAAACGTTGTTAATATGTGATGGCTAAAATTTTTTTCAGGTTTTGTGCTTTTTTTGATGAATTATCGTCATGATCTGCAATAAAGTACTGTAACAGCAACAAGTTTACACTTTGGGACGCCACAAAATTTTTATTTAAGAGCGTAGGTATCTCACAAATAAGTACAACAATTTAAAAAATGCAGCATATCGTTTACTGTCATTTTTTTGGATCGACATATAATGTTGAATCATTGTACCTACTCAACGATAAAATTGATAAAATCGAAGTTCCATTTACAGCTGATCAACCAACATCTAAAAGAATTAATAAGAAGTTCAATTTCTAATTATCAACCTGATTTTTGATAATTAATTTCAACATTACAAATTCATAAACCTTCAACTAGCAAAGAGTAAATTAAAATTGTATGTAAAAATTGTCCAAATAAATACATTATGAATCAGAAAAGCATTTTCTCCTTTTTATATACCAAGAACCTCAGGTGCCACTCCCAATATTTTCAGGTAGGTAACTAGGACTCTTGCTGCAAAAAGTCTGGCCACCCCTGCTATAGGTACAGTGTCCCAAATTAGAGGAAATGCATGAGGATCTCGCTTTTCTTAAGAGCTACGAGGTCGGTTAAATTAGGGCAAAGTTGCAAAATTAGATGCTCATCAAATATTTGCAAAGAAAATTTTTATAGCCGTCTTAGTTCAAAAGTTATTCAAGAAAAACTGAAAAAATTGATTTTCGTTTTTTTGCCCTATATCCTACATTTTTTAAGATATCGACAATCTGGAAGCACTTCTCCATATCAACTTCTTTTCTTACGCTTTACGTTTTGAGATAACATAAAATTTCCACCAACGTTTCGTCTCTTCAGAAACATCAACTTCATTTTTTTAAATACGGAGAAAACATTTGATCTCATCGTTGAATAGCATTTTGTCTTCTGATTACAATGATATATGACACTTAATATCTAAAATGATATTTTACCACAAAAATTTGAGAAAAATTAATTTTGTCCAATTTTTTGGTCAACTGATCTTATACAAAAAATAAATAAAATAAAACTGTCACTTTGAGCTGGTTCCAAATTATACAATTAATCACGATCATATTAATGTCAAAGTGACAGTTTTAACAGAACAACAACAAAATTGTTTTATTTTTGTATAAGATCATTTGATTAAAAAATTGGACAAAATGAATTTTTCTGGTAAAATATCATTTTAGATATTAAATGTCATATACATATCATTGTAAACAGAAGACAAAATGCTATTCAACTATGAGATCAATTTTTTTTCGCCGTATTTAAAAAAATGAAGTTGATGATGTTTCTGAAGAGACGAAACGTTGTTGGAAATTTTATGTTATCTCAAAATGTAAAAAGTAAGAAGTTGCCATGGAGAAGTGCTTCCAGATTGTCGATATCTTAAAAAATGTAGGAAATAAGACCAAATAACCGAAGATCAATTTTTTCAGTTTTTCTTGAATAACTTTTGAACTAAGACAGCTATGAAAATTTACTCGAATTTGGGACACCCTGTATACGATACTCTCAGTCGACACCCTGTATACAAAATTATGCATCCTTTACAAGAGCCATCTACTTCCAAACATACTGTATCACTGAATTTCAATCTTGTAAATTACAAAACTATTTGTATCTTTCAAGTGTGGACACACCCATACACGCGGCGGCGCTCCGCCTTCTACACGCACAGATGCTTCAGCTGTAATTTGCTGTTAATGATAGATTACATTTTTACATCACAGTGTTATTACGACTAATTAGATTAAACCATGAGGACGCGAATAAACGCTTCAATATTTTGCAACACGTGTGGAATCTATCGGACCAGCTCCTTTTTTTTCACATCTCGATGAAATGTGCACATTCATGCTATAAAATAAATCGACAGTAATTAAATGGGTGTCAATTTAAAAAATGTTGCCACATTATTTCAAAATCGGCGTTCAAAAAATATGTTTTCGTTTTACGATGGCATTTAAAAAATTTTAATAGCTGTAACATCTCCGTAAACACATGAGCACATACAAACAGACTCGCACACACACGCACATTGCACATCCTATTTGGGTATCTTGATGTTATCCTTCGCGACGACAGCAGAGCGCGGGGCACGGGACGCCATCCCACGCACACACGTATGCCACAGCGCGTCTGACTCAGTCTACGAACAACGCTTCGGCATCGGGAGCTTTTAGAGCTTCCTAGTCTTCTCAGTCAGCAACAGACCACAACTGGTAGCACAACGAACCATACAGTACACATTTAATATCACTCAAATTTACGGCTCCGACATTTGTATATAAAACTTGTAAATTGTGTACGAAATCGTCGCGTGTTTGTATATAAACTGTGTATACAATATTTGTGTATACAACTCGTTACGCGTATCAATGTTTGTAATATAAAGACGCCAGGCACTAAGTCATTGAGAATTAAATTGTTTGGACAAGGATTTAGTTTAAAGCAAGAAGTAAATGTTTACCGGATAAAGTCCGCGAGCTATGATGAAGGAACAGCAGTTGTCTGAAGTCAGTGGTTCGACGCAGCTGCAGCCAGTAGTGCACCAGAGCATCAATATCCAACAACACCTCCATCACCTTCATCTCCACCAGCACCAACATAGTGTCATACTATCAACCGACCAACAACAACAGAGCCTAGAACCTCAACATGTCTCCCCCGAAAGTACAGCTCCTGACTCGGTTTCAAAACCCTCCAGTTCAGAGAAGAAGTCAGGAATTCGACGTCCAGACAAACCACCTTACTCGTACATCGCCCTCATAGTGATGGCCATCCAAAACTCTCCAACCAAACAGTTAACATTAAGTGAAATCTATTCGTACCTCCAACAGCGATTCCCTAATTTTAGAGGAGAATACCAAGGCTGGAAAAACTCGGTCCGGCATAATTTATCATTAAACGAATGTTTCGTCAAAGTGCCTAAAGGGGTTGGACGTCCTGGAAAAGGACATTACTGGACCATCGATCCGAGCAGCGAATACATGTTCGAGGAAGGCTCTTACAGAAGACGACCACGGGGCTTTCGGCGGAAGTGCCAGGCTATGAAACATCAGTATTCCACAGGATTATACGGCAACATCTCGGGAATCATGAATCAAACTGGTGGATACGATCACCAAAGTTTAATTCCGCCACAGGATTTTACAACATGCTCGTACAGTACACCAACGACTCAAGTACCAACAGTATCTGGATCGCATTTTCCTGGTTACGATTACGCGGGAGTGTATCAGCAACAGTGTGACAGAGACTGGGGGACTTCTGGACTTCTGCCGCCGTATCCCGATCCACCAGTGTCGAATCCATACATAAAAGCTCATCTTAGCCCGCCTCAAGATAATCAGGATGCTTTGTCACCACCTCCCCCTGACTCATACAGCTACCATTATGGATTATCGACCCCGACGTCGTCATCTGATAACAGTAAGTAACCCAGAACATTTCTCTATTCAGTGATCAACAAAAAAAACTTGGAACTGGCGCTAGCTGCACAAAAAAAGCGGCGTCAACAAATATATTATTGTAGTAATCAGAGCCTAACGCTAACCGTTTTACAAGGCAGATGACATGGCATTTGACATTTCTTGGCAGGCACATTATGTTCGACTTGATGGGTGGCCCAGCTTAGCGCCTGCCAAAACATACAACCCAGTATCACTCCAGTTTGCTATAAATTAATGCGTTACTACTAATGAAACCATTTCCTAACCATTTTGTAATTTAAAGTAATATTGCACAAGAGATAAATAACTGTAATACAATATATCAACAATCTGGATTTAACAGCGTAGGTACTTCTTGTAGCCCTAATTACTTATTTACATATTTACATAAAGCACTTTAACTGCATAATACATTCGATATTAACATAAAACGTACAATTACTTCAACAGAGAACCCCCACAGGTCTTGTTCATTAATAACGCACATAATAAATTCTTATCAAATTACCGATAAGAACCACTTTTTATAATTTGTTACTACCAAGTACTTACATATTTGACACTTTGAAGAGTTAACCTGCCATTCAAAGATGTAATTCTAGACAAGCACTTTCAAAATTAATATGCGTGTTTCTGCTTTCACTGGTTTATAAGAATATTATATGTATATTAAATTTTTTAAACAGAATCACGAAATTTAAAACTTACTTGATTTGTGAAACTGTTGCTTCTGAAAACGTATCATTGATGCACAGCATGGGGATCTCGCTTATTATAAGAGATACAGGTTTGTTTAAATTAGATGAATTATTCCTTAGTGTGGGAGAAGCCACAATTAAAAAGTACAAAATTCCTCGTGCTTCAGATGTTTTAGCAAAAAATATGAAAATGTCGATTTTCTTTTTTCTCTCATAACTTTTTTGTCTTAATCATTAGAACAATTTTATTTGTACCTCCTTATGGTACTATTTTATGTACAATGTAACCATTATTTTAGTTTCTTTTTAACACCTATCATTTTCGAGATACCCCTAATTTTGTTTTTTCTTATGGGCCGCAAAGTTGGCCATGGAATAGTTAAATGAGCTTTTTTTTCTCTTTTAAATGAGATATTACTTGCGATATCTGTTTTTATAAAAAAAAGTTGCAAAATGAAGAAAATTCGTATTTTACCCATCACTTATCAAGCAAATCAAGCTATCCATGAAAATGAAAACAAAAAACAACCAATTAAATGTCAAATGACAGTTATCATTAATTTGTCTTCGGTATCATTTATTAGAATTTCATATTATTGTTGTGTAATTCGATAGTCATTTGACATTTAATTAGATGTTTTTTGTTTTTATTTTCATAGATTAGTAAGTGATGGGTAATATACGATTTTTCTTCATTTTGTGCCTTATTTATAAAAATAGATATAGCAAGTAATATGTCATTTAAAAAAAAGGACATTTAACTATTTCATAGCCAACTTCGCGGCCCATAAGAAAAAATGAAATTAGAGGTGATATCTCATAAATGAAAAGTGATTTAAAAAATCTAAAATAATGGTTACATTCTCCATTAAAAACTACCTTTAGGAAGTACTAATAAAATTGTTCTAATGAATAAAATAAAAAAGTTATAAAAGAAAAAAAATCGACATTTTCATATTTTTTGCTATAACATCTGAAGTACGAGAAATTTTGTACTTTTTTAAAATTGATTGTAGCTTCTCTCACACTTGAAAATAATTCATCTAATTTGAAAAAAAAACTGCATCTCTTATAAGAAGCGAGATCTCTATGCTGTTTATTCTTACCTTGGACACAGTGTATAACAATTTTTAATATGTAAAAAAATGTCTTTGTAACGTTAATATCATTACTAAACGTAATATAAGTATACTTGGCAATTTTTTTTTAAATATTCTTGCTAAAAAAGTTATTATTGGAAAAACAATGCGAGAATCAATACAATATCAAAACTTTTATATGTGTAATCATTTATTTCGATAGATATTATAATAACAGCTCTATGTCAATTAATTTTCGTTAATTTTTGAACATACTTTATTTTAAAAAAAAAGTTATACACATATTTCTATCTGTCATGGATATTATTCTGTCGGATCTTAATTTTTTTTAATGGTGAATCTAAAACCACAGTCTAAAAATTAAACTTAATGATTTAATACCCAAGTTAATGCCATTTATGTACTATTATTAATTAATATGCCATGAATTACTAGTTATTAGTTTGAGAAAAGATAATAACAAATTCAAAAACTGCTTTAAGTACTAAAACTTTACAAGAAAACGTCTGTGAAGTATCCTATAACCACTTCTGGGTTCGAAAAACATTGTTTGAATTAAAATTTCCGTTTTAAATTTATATTTCTTACAAAGATATTATTCGTAGTAAAAGTACCTACTTACCTACTCATTATTTTAAAGTAGTACATATGCCAATCTTACCAGCCAAAACTTAACATATACATATTTAGCAATAGATTGTTTTATTTGATCTTATTCATATTAAACAAAAATTCACTACAAATTAATTTTTATTTAAGTAATTTAATTTAACCTTTCTTCATTATAGCAAATAATTTCTTATACAATTCTCAGAATAGTACTTTGCAAAAACAAAAATTTAAATAAAATCCAAAGAGAAATTCACTTCTTTTACTCCACTTGCTTTCAAATTCTTTGTTAAAATATATAACCCAAAATTCTGAAATTCATAATTATCCGACTAGAAGCTGTAAAGACTTTAAATCTTTAAATTGCCATTCGGGGCACGAAATCACACACAAAATTCTCTATTTTATAAAGGACTGAAATTTTATAACGATCTAACAAGCGAACTTAAAAATGAAACTACTATTGTAAGGTTTACACGTAAGAGCAGTAGTTATATCAAGGAAAAGTTTTAATTTTTGTATACTTATATACGTATACAGGACTGAGCTGATTTAAATCATCTAATTTAAATCACGATTTAAATCAGTGATTTAAATCAAATGATTTTTTTATTTAAATCAGTGATTTAAATCAAGTGATTTTATAAATGTATAAAACAACAAATCAAAGTAATTACAACATGAAGGAAAAAAATAATTTATTTTTCACAAATTCCAAATTATAAATTCGTTATTAATATAAACATAAACAATAATTCCCTAAAAATAAAAAATATATTATCACTATTATCAATTAAAATTAGAAATCATGAAACATGTACACTAGCACTAGTTTAGTGATAAACTGAGCTAAAATTTCAATGTACAGCCTTTTCTAACAAATGGCATTTTGCAAGTCTTGACTTGATTTGATTTTCCTGATTGCCCGCAGAAGAAAAGTACCTACGATGAACCTAACTTGCATAAACCATGCAACATGACCGTACTCGCACATCCCATAAGCAACGACCAACACAAAAAACTGACGATTGTCACTATAATTGTAATTTACATATTACCAAAAAAGTGAAAAGTCAACAACAACAATGAACAATGAACTATGCAATCGTCCAAATGACTATCAATTTACACAACAAACATTATCATAACGGTTTTACTGACTGTGAGTATTATACTTATAAGTTTATAATTTGCGTTTCCGAGTAATAATTATAAAAACAATATCGAGTGCAACCTCTGGCATGTAACTGTTTCCTATTAAATTAATTATAAATAAAGCTTTCAAACACTTTGTGTGAATTTTAATCTGTTCTAACGTTTGCTAGTAATGTGATATCTACATTTTCAACATTTAAACCGTGAATATTACAAGTTGTTCAACTTGCGTATCAGTTGTTTATTAAATAACGTTAAACAAAAATAAACAATGAAGCATCAACATAAATATACCTGACATTTAAACTGCGGTAACAAAAAACTATTTAAGCGGTATTAAGCTTTTACTACACAATGAAATTCGTTGTTTTTATTTGTTAATTTTGACCATTTTTACAGTCATTTTAAATTCAATATGAGCTTGGTTAATGCCTTGGTATGTTACTTAAAAATTAAACCTTTTTAATAAATATTCTAAAGGTTATACATATTAAAATCCCATCCTAAAAATTACCAGAAAATTGCAAAAATTTACCAAACTTATTTTTAACACCAAAGGAACAAGCCAGTTAAACCTGGGTACATCATGAGCTTCTGAATTACTAATTACTTATAATTTGAGCAACTTGATATGTAAATATTGTTTTATTAACATTTTATTACTCCAAACTTTAATAAATACCCAGAACTGGATACATAAACGTCATGAAACATGAACGTAAATATTTGGTACCTGTGTTTCACTTTTCCGAAGCGAATAACACTAACTTATCTCTACTCTCTATCGAATGTTGCCAGTTGTAAATTTTTTATCCATGTATCCATGACATTAACAATATGGATTTAGGACGCCAGAAATGAGTTCTCACCCCGGCGATTAATACCACTGGGTAGTGTTAAATCTTTATTAATGCACGACTTCTATAGATTACATGACTTATCCACTCGTTAAACCTTCTTAAGTGATCTTAACAGTTTTTCTTTAACATTTTACTTCTTTTCCAGTTATGCGTACGTCCGGCGGAACCATGCAACCTCTTCAATGCGATCGCAAGCCCTACTTAAGTCCTGGACCTACTTCTCTACCGTCGCCTGCCACCGCAAACTCTCCACACTTTTACGAACAGCATGTAAAATACAGTATGTGATATTTAAATAACTGAACGATACACTTAACACATTTACAAAACAAAAACATTTAACGTAGGTAAGTTTAGTATTAATTCGATGAGACAAATAATCCTCTAAGTGCCATTATATTACATCGAAGACAGAAGTATATGAAGTGCCTTATAAATACAATGATAAAGTAAGAGTTAAGACAAATCATATATTAACAACTGATAGCACATTTTAAAACAATTTTTGTAAATCTCTTTAAATATATGAGATTGTACGTTATATTACATTTTATTCAAATCATTTTGCGAAACTGTTTTATATTTTATTTATATACATAGACTAGGCCAGAGTAACCTTTTAAGCCAAAGGGCCAATTGCAAATTTTATGAAATCGTAACTGGCCGCACCACTTTCTAGTGGATATGGAGATCCTCCTAAGGGTTTGGAAAAATTTTGAAACTAATTTTTTTCGTGCATAAATTTTCAATATGAGCAACGCAGTGACGTACAAAGAATTCCCTAAAAAATTCGGTTTAAATTTATTAGTTACAAGCTTGGTTAATTCGAAGCGATTTCCCCATTTTTTATTTTTAAATCAGTTTTAATACAAAATAGAGATTCTCAGCTGTTGTAATTCCTTTTGTCCTTACCAAATCTAATAATTCTTTAGTAACATTTAACTTTATATCTTCTCCACGAAAAACAATTACAAGTTGAGCAGTAGTAGATATATCCATTAATTCATCAAGACGAAGAGAATAAGATAAAAAGTTATTAACGTATATTTGAGAGTTAATATCACATTTTCTGCCATTTCATCAATTTATCTTGGCAGAGTAGGTAAATCTAAATAAAGTAATAAGTATTAGAAAAAAAGCTTTTTTTCAGGTCAAATACAGTTCACAGCCATTTTATACATTCTTTTATTAAAGTACAATCAGAGAATGGTTCAGATGTTTAGGTGAAATGTAAAAATTTCATAACTAACTATTGTTGTGGGGTCTTATTGTTTATACGCATTTTTGAATAAGTTTTGTTGTCCCGCTAAGTTCTCTTTCATTTCCATTTTATCTCTTCTTAAATCACCTGTTAATTTCTTATATTTTTTAGCACTTTTTGACATGTAATGACACTTAATGTTATACTCTTTAAAAACAGCAATGCTTGTATTATACAACTACTGGGTCGCGGGCCGCATAAACATGTCAGAGGGGCCGCAGGTTGCACAGGTCTGGACTTGACATATTTATAAACACTTTATATTATTTTTTAATTTCGTTGAATTTTTAAAATAGTTACAAAAACAAGCGACAACAAATTTTAGAAAATTTTTAAAACAATAAAGACAAAAATCGAGCAATCAGTTTTATTAATAGATAGAAAGAACATTTCTTAAAACGACGGCAAACGCGCGTGTTTTGTTTTAACAGTTAGCAATTTTAAACAATTTTAAGCAATAATTACAGTTTTACAGCTACATTTATACTTTTAAATATTTTAGTATTTTATTTTAAATAAATACACTATTTTTTTTATTTAAAAACATACTTTTAGAATCTAACCGAATTCTAAAGACAGTTTTTTTTGCGAAGACAATGACGAACCGAACAAAAAAGTAAATGTACTTTGAACAAAAGTTTTAAATAAAATTTTAATAACATTCAGTATTAGAGGTACACAGAGGTAATCAATTATTTTTATATGTAAGAGAAATTTAAGTCTTAGAACAAATTTTTTATTTCTTAATCCAGAACACAATAATTGCTATCAATATTAATAACACTTTTTCATCTTATTTTGATCTCTTTCTTGTAAAAATATGGTCACTGTGTAGAATAATAGGAGTAGAACTCAAGGGAAAACTTCAGTTACCGATTTGAAATTTTCATTTTCATCAACGAATTGTTTTGCAGAGTTATACGTGCCACTGGCCATTTCCTTCGAAAAAATAGGGGAAAAACTGAAAATTTCTTCTAATAAAGGTAATTTTTGCGATCGCGTTGGCCATGAAACCGTCAGAGATAAAATCAAAATTCTTATATTTACCAATTCGCGCATCCTTTGCAAGTAAAATGATGCAAAGTTTTTGAAAAAATCGCGGTCCTCACTCCCAACAGCGATTTAAACGGGTCATCATCAAATTCGACTAGTCGTCCTTTTGGAAAACAATCAGAATAGTCAAAATAGTCGAAATTACCTGCAGTAAACTATCTAAGAATCTAAGCCAATGTTGACACTTGTTTACTTTAGACACATCGCAAATTCTGAAAATAATTGATCACTTATGGGTACTCCTCCATCCTCCTACAATGAATGTGAAATATATTTAAATGTTAAAAATTTTAAGTGTCATTTATTAACTAACTATGCTCTATTCGTTCCTGTTTTACCAAAAATTTTCTTATAAATTAGTAAACTTTAAATTACGATATTTAACATTCAGATTTGTACGAAAGAATTATTATTTGTACCTCTTAATATTTTAGTACACTATTTTGACTTATTTTCAATATTTCCAAGTAAGCTGTCATTAGTAGAGATCTTTCAAGCTAAACTGAACCGCGAAATGCGCAAAGAGAGGGGATGGCGGTTGAAATGTAGACCTTTCTAAAAACGTTATATTGTTATAGGTTATAACCCCGTTGATAAAATAAACGTATGTTTTTAGGTGGCGCAGTAATTAACGCTTTTGGTATTGGTTTCTGCCTCACAGTTCAGTTTATCTTGAAAGACCTCTAGCAAAATAATGTTATTATTGGTTAAATAGGTTATATTCAGCCTCTATCAAAAAATTAGGCAGCTTTGAAACTTTAAACTGTAATAACTAAACTAATTTAAAGTTTTTGAAAATAGGTATATTTAAATGAAGGATTTATAATGTTTGCCTAACAGATGCAAGTAATAATTTCGTCTGTAAAAGTTGAAGTGCCTAAAATGGTTCGACAATCACGTAATATAACACAAAACTATTATTTTACTCTAGTTTTACGTTTTTATAAACCTGTACAATAATTCGCCAGTTGCTATACCTATAGCCTAATATTAACAGTGCCTTTATAGAATCGATTTATGTTGTAAATATTATTTATTTGTTTGTTTTAAGTTCTGATTTAGGTGTGAATTTGAAAATGTTTGCTCGTGAGTATAAATAATTTGTTATTTAAGCATAAGTAGAAAGTATTTTTTAGTAATATTTGTACTTAAAAATTAGCTTTAATATTAATTATACAATACGGGTTTCCTGAATTGTATACATACAGCTACAACCAAATACGTATAACTGATTTTTAATCAGTGGTTTGTTAATTTAATGTAAATAAGATTATAAATAACTGCACGCAATAAAAATAGAAGTTTTAAAAGATAGTTTTATTTAAATACTGGAAAGTAACTGTCCACAATCAACGCTGTCTAGCATGGTTTTTTTATATTTAATCTAAGGTAAGTGTAATATTTATTTATTTTGAAGAAGAGTTTATTTTTGAATATTACAGAGTAAAAATTAAAGGACTGCATATTTCTCCGCACATTTTATTAATCAAGAGTAAGGAACTTATAATTATAATTGTTACTATTCATAAGGTGACCAACCGTCCTCCTTTAGGGAGGACAGTCCTCCTTTTTTCACTTCTGTCCTCCCTTGAAAAGTGTCCTCCTTTTTGCCCTCCTTTTTGTCCTTTTCGATATTTGAAGACTTAAATCTGTAAATCTCCAAAAGAAAATACTAGGAATAGGCTGTAATGTTCATATTTTGTCAAATGCAATCAACACGGCGTCATGTGCCATGCCAATTGATGTAGAATTAATAATAACTACAATTTATTTGTATTTTAGTCGTTTTACCGTTCGCGTGGCTACTTTAAAACAATTTTGTGAAGAAGCGAATGTTGAATACAAAAAACACCTGCTATATAGCGTGTTCTACAATTATTCGAGCCTCTTCGCTTACATTTTTTGAGTTTAGACAAATGTCCTAAAATCCTGGAGTCGTTTTTCAATAATGAAATATCTGAGATATTAATGTATTTTGTACATAATCAAGCATCTATTTTTCACAAGACGATTCAAAAGATTGAAGGTGAACACATTTCAGCTACAGACGTTAGCCTTATTTTGAATGACTTTATCCTTCAATATAAATCTCGATTTGAAGAAAAATTTCTTCCTTAATTATAAAAAGAAAATTATCAGACTTAAAGGAATCAAATCCGGGCATAACGAAAAAGTTTATCAAAGAAGTGCAGAATTTTTACCAAACATGTTTTCAATATATCGAAGAATGGTCTAAAACAAACCTCAAATAACAGTTTTCAATGGTGTTTTTTGGCTTCATCGCCAGTATGTTGGACAGATATTAAATCTTGTGTTGAGTTTTTATCTAAAGAATTGCCAGATATTAAAATAGACGACAATTGTCTCTTTGAAGCAATTAGAAGACTGAATGTATATTTAAATTCTGAAAAATTAATACAATGGGAAAATCAACACGTTGAAATTGATAAAAGATGGGTGGAAATATTCAGCCATTTCAAAAATGGACATATTCCATGTGAAAATGTATTTATTCTTGTTCAATTTGTGTTGTGCTGCCCTGGAACTAATGCAGCAGTTGAAAGAGTTTTTTCAATTGCTAATGATTTTTGGACAAGTGAGAAATCGAGATTGAATGTTGATACTCCAGCTGCAGCACTTCCCGTAAAATTCAATATGAAAGACATTTCTTGTTCAGATATTTCCAATATATTGTTAGAAGATAATACACTGCTAAAAAATATTCATTCAATGGAGAAGTTCTCCTTTAAATAGTTATAGGCATATAAGCATAAAATTTCATGTTAGTGTTAGTTACAAATGTTTTTATTAAGCATTTATCATATTATAATGTTTGCAATGCATAAAATGTGTCTTTTATTTATTTACTTTTTTTTTGCTCTTTAATTTGTGTCCTCCTTTTCATTGTAGGAAAGTTGGTCACCTTACTATTCAGCGCTTTTGTGCTGACATAAGAATAATCGATTGTAATAATCAGATTCCGTTGTTCGTCACCGGTATAGGTGCAATAAACCTTGTTATCACCATTCATCGAATTCTTTCATTTTATCAACATCAAAACTCTCTAAAAGAACTAAAAAGTCATGTATTTTGAAGATACATTAATCTGTTTTTTCATTTTGCTGAGATAGCGAAAATATATGCGTGCTATTGAATTCAGAACATGTTTTATTTAAGAACAGCAATTTTAATATTAACAAATAGTTTTTTGTTTAAATAGTTTTCAAATTAAATTTTTTTGTTTGAAAGCTCATTATCTGTTTTTCTATTTTCCTGAAAAACGATGTAGGTAATGGGGAAAATCTGTGTGTGCCATTGAATTCAGAGAATGTTATTTATATAGGAACAGAAATTCTAATATAAATTATACAAAGAGTTTTCTGTTTAATTAAATAGTTTTGAAGCCAAAAAAAATTTCAGACTTATTAATCTTTTTTACATTTTGCTGATAACCTTTATGAAATAGCGAAAAACTGCTTGTGCCATTGAATTCAGAGCATGTTATGTATATAAGAATAGCAATTCTAATATAAATTATGAAATAGTCTTTTATTTAAATAGTTTTGGAATTTAATACTTTTTTTTGAGGATCATTAATCTGTTTTTCCATTTTGTTGAAAAACTTTATGTGACACCGATGTGTGCCAATGAATTCAGAGCATGTGGTTTATATAACAACTTAAGAACAGCAATTATAATTTAAATTGTGCAAATGTCTTTTTGTTTAGATCGTTTTTTTTCTTAGAGACTCATCAATCTTTTTTTTTCTTCACTTTGCTAAAAAAACTTGATGAGATAGCAAAAATCTGTGTGTGCCATTGAATTCAGAGCATGTTACTTATATAAGGACAGCTATTCTAATATAAATTATCCAAACAGATTTTTGTTTAGATATTTTTGAAATTTAATTATGTGCTGTTTTTCTTTAAAAACTCAATAATCTGTTTTTCCATTTTGCTGAAAAACTTGATGTGATAGCGAAAAACTGCGTGTTCCATTGAATTCAGAGCATGTAATTTATATAAGAACAGTTATTAAAATTAGAACAACGTTCAGAAATGTTCTGAAATGTCGGCCTGTGTTATCATCTGAAATACTAATAAATTACCCATATAAACAATACAAAACGTTGTGATTCGGTCTTTTTGCCACAATTTTTACCTCTTTTAAAACGTTCTACGTCACACCATACAACAAAATTACGTCAACATTACCCGAAAGGGAATGGCACTTCTTAAAATTGATATAGTAGTAAATATTATGATTATTTTGAGCAATTCGGAAGCGGTCAGAGAAGCACCACAGAGGAAATTATAATTTTATCCCTTATAATCAGTTTCTATTTTTACATCGTGACTTGTTCTTTTGTGGTCTTAATCAACGCAGACACCTAGTCTACAATTAGCGTTGCACTACGTGGTTGAATCATTTTATGCTAAAGACGTAGGATGTTCTGGGAAATTCAATTTAATTCAAAGAAATAACGTATTTAAGTATTTATTTACAAAATTAAATAGCGTTACTTTTCCTACTAACATTTTAATGATGATTTTAAACGTTATAAGGTTATCATCGGCTTAGGTGCCTGAATGAGAGTTAATAGTGAAAATATTATACCCTTTTTTGCTTTAGTTTTGATTTTAAATAAATGATATGTGCAAAAAACCGGGCTTTTTGAGCACATGCACACGTTTGTTTCATTTCCGTTTTCGCCGGAAATGACCCCAACTTTGTTATTTTAAATAGCACACCCTGTATATTTTTACATTTTTGGAAAGAGGAAGCGATTTTGGATACAACTGCACTATTTTAATTAATTTTTATAACCTCAAAAAATTTTTGAAACAGAATTTAATTTCTTATTAAGGGTGCACTGACCTGCATGAATTAAATTTAATTGTGTCAACAATTGTCCAACAAACGTTTTTGTAAATTTTAAATTACATTAAGGTTACTTTAATCGGCTTTGAAGGTCGCGCAATCGGTTTTTTGACAAAAAGTCAATTTTTTTAAATGGTACTATTGTGGTACTAGCGGTTATTTAAATGGAGCATCTTCTAACGAATCTATCGATACCAATAACTTGTATTTTTATTAAAAGTCTGCTCCAAAAACTTTAAATTATTGTGAAGATTTATTAAGAGATCCTGGTAATCTAAAATCAAAACTACCACACTTCATTTACACCCGGTATATACTTTCGGTCTAACGTAGAAAATAGTCTTTTTTCCAGATATTCTGTAACTAAACAGTAAAATTTCTATTCAATCAACTAAAAATTCGCAGTATATCGCGTTTTTCTTCAGTTTTTACTGCACCGATTAAAGTAGGCTAAATCGGATATAATGTAAATATGTGTGGGTAGAGGAAGTATATTTCCGGGAAAATCCGTGGTTTACTAGAATTACGCAAAATACTGGAAACAATCAGATTTCGGCGATTTTATATCATGAATACTTTCAGAGAAAACCATAAGGAAGACTAGCTTTGACTGTTAAGGTGTTAAGTTCTTCTCGGTGCAAACATGATTGATTGAGAAATAATTAATTGTTTTCCATAGACGTTTGATCTGTATTATATAAATTTTCATTTAAGACAAAACGTTTTAAATTTATTTTAATTAAAAAAATAATAATTATGGGTCCGTATACTTTATTTAATAAGATAATTCACAAAATTAACTTACAAATATCTATAAGGAAAATAAATATAATCTACATTTAGTACAAACATTTCAAGGTATGAACGCAAATTTGTGATCTACATTTGCTACACAATTTTTTACCTACAAATTCTCGGATTACATTTTTTTTTGTGAAGCAGGCAGGCACGAAAAGGAAAGTGCTTTGGACCCAAGATACAAGTAATAATGCTGCATTAAGTTCTGTAATAATATTTTTATTTTAATATCTAAACAACAATTGAGTGTGAAAAATTTATTTGTGCCTGCTGTGGCACAGATAATCATTACAAGAGATATTATTGAGATAAAAAGCTACATTTTGTGCAATCAAAACCAAAAAGAGATAAAATATGAGTGTCCTGATAAATATTAACATCCTTTCAGCTCTCTCTGTTTCATATTAAAATAAAATATTTAAATTTATAAAGTTAATAATCCCGCTAACAAAATCATCCAAATAAAACAATTTGGCTTGGCCTGCTGTAAATATTTCTTTTAGATATTTAGATATCTTACGATCATGCTTCATTTTTAAATGACTTTAGCAAAAAAAAATTCTTCTAGTGTCCATAAATATTTTCCTAATTTTTTTAAACAATATTTTTAAGTGTTATATGTAGAACATATTTAGAATACAATAAGTTTTAGAATTATCCTTTTTAAATCATGTTCACATTTAGATAAAAAGATTTTTGGAAATATTTTTAGATACAAATGCTGTTACAAATTAAATGCAAGTTTCAAATGCGTTTATAAGAAATTTTTGACGATTAAAAAAGTTACCAATAATTGAGGATTTTGCAAAACGAGTGACAAAAGGCGACAAAATCCGAAAGTTTGCAACAATAAAATTCAAAAAGGAAATTAGTCAACAATTATTTCTTGTTGGCCGATCACTGGTTTAAGGAATATTAAAAATTCATAACAATTAACTGTCTTTTAAAAAATACATCATATTACCAAAACAATGTTAAAAACTTATATTATTAACCTGTTCTGCGATTACAGGTGTATGATGACACATCCAATTTATTTTATAAATATTTTAGCTTCGCTTTCGTTTCGATTAGAAGATTAACTGATAATAATAGTGTATACATACATACATATTACATAACTATGATAAGTTTTCAGGTAAATATTAATAACGAATTAAAAACAGCACTATTAGCGTAAATGTAAATAACAATATTTAACGAATGTTTCTTTGTTTCCTATGACGTTTTGATTTCTGTTGTGATAAAATGAATAAATATAACACACAGGATATTTCACAACCAATAACCGTCACGTAACTGTTTTATTTCTTCAAATATTTAAAGCGATTATAAAAAATGACACATTCGCATAGAATTCCCCAATTACAGGTTTAATAATACAATGTTTATAAACAGTTTTATCGAATTATATCACTATAATAATTATTGTTTAATTATAGATGGTGACGATAGTGATTTTGGTGTCAGTGGCGGACGCAGAAACAATATTGTACGTAACATACCCGTAAAGTGTCTTTATTGGACTCGTATGCTTTCAGGACTCGCCTACGGCTCGTCCAAAAACTGCCTACTCGTCCAGTAAAGTACCACTTTCCAGTCTTTACATAAAAAGCTATTTTCTGCGTCCGTCCAGAAAATCTGTTGTTTCCAATTGAAACGTTTACGGAAACGCAAAAAGTGAAGCAGAATCTTTGGTTGCTCAAATAAAATATTACAAATTCTTGGTGTCTTTAGTTTTCTGGCATGATTTGCTTTTCCAAGTGAAAGTAAGCAAAGAATTACAATTTGAAAATTGTGCAAATGCGGAGGCAAAATCTAGAAAGATTAATTTTAATTGAGTTTCTATCTCGTTTATAAAAATATGAGTTGTTTTGCTTACCTTCGTTCATGGTCAATTTATCAAATTTAATGTTTTGTTACGTTTCTTATATTATTTTAGCTTATGTTTGTTCAAAATTTTATTATTTATGTATGATAATGTATAAATAATTTTTTTGTGGGGAGGGGGCCCCACAGCTTGTCCTTGCGTCGGGCCCCGCGCTTACTAGGGCCGGCCCTGACAGCATGTACAACATCTTTATAACTTTTGGTTACCTAACTAGTGATTAAGGAAGAGCCTCATCAAAATTGTTTTATATTTTAATAACATCATAATTATTATTACTTGTATTATAAATTTGTAACTATACTTGTCACTAAATTTGCGTCTTAAATTGAAAACAATTAATTCTTACCAACTTACCATGTAATATTTATAATAAAATAATGAATCAACGAAATTTTCCAACGATTTTAAAATTTAACTCATTTTAATTGTATTAACAAATTAACAAAAAGCGTAAACAAAACACAGCATTAACTTAGTGAGAGTCGTATTTTAAGATTGAAAATTGCGTTCCGTTTAATTTCAAAGCCACACAAATCATTCCACAAGGTACTAATTCTAAAAAATATGAGCGAGTGGAATGTATTGGTGCTCGTCAAGTGGTATTCTAAAGTAAAAAGGTCGTGCTGCCCGAATTACTTGAGTTTTTGAGTTTATGAGACGCAGATAAGTACGCTCGTAACTTACTGAACCACTTGTTGCTTAATATGCTACACGCTTATAAGGGTAACGTTTTTACTTGAAGTTACATGATGGGGTTTTTAATGCTTTGTGTAAAAGATAATGATAAAAATCATGATGAAAAACCACTACAAATAAAACTAGACAGCTAAATAATACGCACACACAAGTATACAGGGTGATTCATTTAGACTGTCGCACCCTTATGACTTCCTTATTTTAAGAAGAAACCACTATACTGGGTGATTCAGTTTGACTGTCGCACCCCTATCTAGTTATTGTATCTTTTACGGGGTGTTGTCTTGCGGTATTAATGTTATCATCCATATATGCGGTATATATTGCAAAAGAGGTACTGGCGCTTGGGCGTTCTTTGCTAAAATTGACAAAAACGGCTTCGACTATGTTGGCTAAACATATTCAGGTAATTTTAGAACCATGACTTTAATAATTTTCTAGTTATTGTATCTTGTCTTGCGGTATTAATGTTATCATCCATATATTTATTTATTTATTTATTAAATTACACCCAACAGGGGTAAACCCCAATCATAGGGCGATATACAATAATATAGTATACGTAATAATAAATGTAACATTATAGGTACTATAAATGTGTGCATTAAGAAAAATCAATTAACAGCCAAAACATTAAAAAATATTACAAATATATGCGGTATATATTGCAAAAGATGTACCGACGCTTGGGCGTCTTTTGCTAAAATTGACAAAAACTGCTTAGACTATATTGGCTAAACATGCCCAGGTAATTTTAGAACCATGAGTTTAATAATTTTCTAGTTATAGTATCTTATACGGGGTGTTGTCTTACGGTATTAATGTTATCATCTATATATGTATATATTGCAAAAGAGGTGCCGACGCTTGGGCGTCTTTTACTAAAATTGACAAAAACGGCTTCGACCATGTTAGCTAAACATGCCCAGGTAATTTTAGAACCATGACTTTAATAATTTTCTAGTTATTGTATCTTATACGGGGAGTTGTCTAGCGGTATTAATGTTATCATCCATATATGCAGTAGGTATATATTGCAAAAGGGGTACCGACGATTGGGCGTCTTTTGCTAAAATTGACAAAAACGGCTTCGACTGTGTTAGCTAAACATGCCCAGGTAATTTTAGAACCATGACTTAAATAATTTTTTAGTTATTGTATCTTATACGGGGCGTTGTCTAGCGGTATTAATGTTATCATCCAAATATGCAGTATATATTGCAAAAGAAGTATCGACGCTTGGGCGTCTTTTGCTAAAATGGTCAAAAACGGCTTCGACTATGTTAGCTAAACATGCCCAGGTAATTTTAGAACCATGACTTTAATAATTTTCTAGTTATTGTATCTTATACGGAGTGTTGTCTTACGGTACCTATGTATTAATGTTATCATCCAATATGCGGCATATTTTGCAAAAGAGGTACCGACGCGACGCTTGGGCGTTTTTTCCTAAATGGCTTCGATATGTTAGGTTTTCTTTTTATTAAACTTATTTTGTGTTTACCAAAAAAATTATTGTAAACTGTTTCACCCAAGCGAAAATCTTCAAGATTTTTTAAGTAAACGTTAAAAATTCTGCTACATTTTATATGTAATACTATATTCGTTTTAAATGTAAATAAACGTTTGATTTTCCATATTACTTCTAATAATCATTATTGTGGTTAAGTGAAGTGGACCACTGACGCATTTCATCTTTCATAGCTGATATTAATCTGTATTTTCCTTGGTAAAATTCCGATTATTAAACGTTTCTAGACGTCACAGGCACACGCAAGAGGTGCGTATTTCAAGAACAGTAAGATAATAACAAAAAAATCGTCTTGGAAAATTATTTGTACCAAACCAAAAATTATAAAATATCTAAAAATAGATTTTCCCACCGTGGTGTACGTGAAGAATATATACTGTGTACCGGAAATAATACATCTTTATGTTGTCATAGGTAACCGCAAACCCAAAACATTGCTTAAATATTCCTTAATGTAAATGTGATAACAAAAAAAGGAAGGATTACACAAAAACACATGCTCAAGACGTATCTTTACGAGGAAATACAAAATCAATATAAAATGAAGTACCTACTTTGCAGTGAATTAATGTTTACAATAATTAATGAAGGTGGTTGTTAACTTTAGTTTACAATTTTCTGTAAAATGGTGTACACTTAAGCAAATCTATTTATACAAGCGAGAAAATATGTTTGGAATTTTTGAAAAATGACCTCGATAATGTGGTTACTTATTGGAGATGAATGTGCATCTAAAATTATATGAAAATGGCTGCTATAAATAGGGCAATTGACTAAAAGCAGGACGGGGGGAACGCCGATTGCCGCGTTATACGATGTGTCGACGATACCACTCAGACATATGATGAAAGCTCATGATACGAAGGAGACTGCTTTCAAATTGTAAGTGATAATTTGATATTTGCTGCGACAATGCGTCAGCGTCGAGTTTTTTTTTCACCATGAGCGATGATGACAAACTTTAATATTACAGCTTTGCGTTCAGGTCCTCAATATTTTCTAGAAAAGTATTTTTAACGTTAAATTCCAACAATTATCTAGTAACTAGAAACTAATCAACTACGATGTATTATGATTTTTGAGTAAGGATTTCAAAATAAAATTGATCGAAAATTATTATCAAATAATTTTTATCACATTTTTTCAATTTATCAAATGAGATGCGAACAAAATTTTAGTCAATTACCAATCTTCTATACAGCTAAAATCAAAAGTAATATAAAAATATGACCTCTGTCACACGTCTACTGCGTTGTTATTTTGTTTATTATGATGTAAGATTTGTAGTATGATATATCAACAAACTTGGAGATAACTACAATTAAAACCATTCAAAACTTTAACCAATAAGTCCTAATGTATCTACTTTTTATAAAAACTACTAAAAAATAATAAATAAAAACTTTTTTTTTAATTTCAGGCGTCTACATTTTATCTTCAGCGTCTTATTGACTTTGATCTAATGTCTTGTACAGAGTGTTCCAATGAGACACTGCATAATTATAACAACTTAATGTTTAAATATTTCTTTGTTTGTAATTTTTAAGTGAAAATGTTTCTTTTACTTTGATGCAGGGCCGTGGAAAGGCAGGGGCAGTGTAGGGACATGCCCAGGGCGCCAAAATTCCAATTTATCCACAACACTGAGTCAGTTATGTGTTAGTATTGTGAGAGAGTCTAAATTCTTTATTTATTAAACTTGAAAATATTATTAGTAATCTGCAAAATAAGACAGAGAAAACCGAAGTAAATATCAAAAAGTGCGTAATTTGTTAAAGAACATCGATTTTAAGTTTGTATGTTATTTGATAATGTAGAATCGGATTTTAAGTCATATACAAGGTCTGTCGCAAAAGTTTTTGGGGATAAATGTTTTATTTTATACAAAATACATTCCCTCTGCGGCCATACAACGATTTGCACGGCCAACTAATGCATCAAACGACTGCGCCATATCCCATATCCGTTTGTGGAATGCTTTTGATGTATGAAATGTTATGATAACGTTTTTTTTATGAATATTTTGAGCCGTGGAAACAAAAAGTAACCACACGGTGCTAAATCCGGCGAATACGGTAAATGTTGCAACACAGTCACTTGTTTTTGTGCCAAAAAAGCAATTACTTTGACCGCACAGTGAGCCAGTGCATTATCGTACAGCAGGGCCCAACCGCCAGGTTTGCGATATTAATGCCGAACACGACCAATTTGTTTTAACAAACGCTTCTTAACGCCAGAGTAGAAGTTACCATTGACTGTATGACCCTTGAAAACAAATTTTGAACGCTTCACGCACTTTTTCGTTGTTATTAGTAATTCCTGGTTTCGGATGACCTAGACCATCGTCATCGTTAATGTCTTCCCGACGAATTAGAAAAACACGCAAATGATTTTGGCTTGAACATTTCAAAGGATGTAAATAAAAACAAACTTGTTAGTGAAATTGTAAAAAAAAAACCTGCGTAGGTAACTTGCGTATTATTGAAAATAAATACACCAACCCTTAAATATCTAGAATGATAAAAAAATAACGAATTTTAATAGGTCATAGCCAACTAAAGCTTTCTTTTAAAAAAGGTGAATTTGAGTCATAACTTGCTAACGGCGAGCGTACAAAAATTTTGTTGGGTATAATCGAATTTCGCATAAAAATATCTAAAATCAACCTTCATAAATGTTTTAGATATTTACAACAATAACGGAAATATGACATATTATAAATATGACCAAAAAAATATTTTCCAGTAACTCAAAAACCGGAAATGATAGAATATTTTTAAAAACGGATCCGAGTTTGCCTTAAAAAACTGCACATTTTTGGTACTTGAACCGTTTCTCTATTTTGCATATTAAGCGAGATACTCATGTAATTCCATCGAATTTGAACCACCCTGTATGCACAGTAAAAGTTAAAAATTAGCCTCAAAAAATTATAATCAATAGTAATTCAAATAACTCCAGCAACAAACTATAAAATGAGACATGATTTCCCTTGGACGTGGTTAATAAAATTCTGATTACTAGCTGAAATATACTGAAGAGTATTTATCGATATAAAGATTACAAATCGCTGAGTGCGCAAAATAGTTTATTGCAGACAGAGACCACTAAGGTCAGACTATAAAACTTTGCTGGTCTTTTTAACTTTACACTCTTATATCGTCGGCACCTTTATGATCTCTAGATAAGTCAAAACAATGAATAATGTTATTGTTGTCCCTAAAAAGGGTTTAACGTTAATACCTAACAATTTTTATTTCATTTGCAAAGAAATTGAAATGTATTATCTTGCTAATTATCAAATCAACTTCATGAAATGTTCATATATAATAATAATAATAATCATTTATCATTTGCGATATTATAGATTGTTTTGCTAATTTCCTAGAAAAAAAATTATCAAGGGCTAAATTTTCGTTGAAAAGCTGTATCATTACAATATGATAATTATACTTTAAGAATTGATAACCAGTTTGAATTTAGATTTGATTAAAGAAAAGGTTAACAAAATTTTAGTTCAATGTTATAGCAAGTTTAGAAAAAGTATTTAATATTGGAACTAAATCAACTTTGACTTTAAATAATTTATATTCTTCCAAATCTATTCCCTAAATAAACAATTCCTTTCGGTTTTTTTACAAAAGAGTTTTAAAAAAGTATTTGGCTAATGTTATTAATGATCTTCAAGTTTTAAAATAATTAATTTCTCAAATTATGTGAACTATACAATCGGTATTTAGGGAGGGAGCTCTGCCTGTTCAAGAATACGTTGTTAAAAACATATTTAGGTAGTCTCACTGTTTTTAAATACCCGCCACACAATCAAAGATACAGCTATTAAAACGCAGAGAGCGCCACAAACCGGGTGACAAATGATCTGTCATGAGATTCAACAGGAACGCGTTTAAATAGTTTTTACGGATGAAGTATTTTGACTAAGTATAAAATAACATTTGTTTGTTGAAATTCTAGTTCCTCGTCCAAAATGGAACAAATAGTTGCCAAACTCCTCGTGCCTAACAGCAAAACAATTCAACAAGTATGTTTTATATTTCTTTGAATCGAAATTCCGTTTTCTAACCTCAACTTTCACATGTTGCATGCTCCTTACTATTCTATTTGTTATAACGACTTCAACGAACAATATGAATATTTTTAGGGGACCAAAGAATTAAAAGAAGCTTTTAAAAAACCCGAAGCTGTTCCTGCACTTTGTGATGTTGTCGTATCTTCTCCTAATCCAGAAATTCGACAGACAGCCGCAGTTTTATTACGAAGACGTTTAGGAAAAAGACAAAACTGGACTAAAGTAAATGAAGATATACGCAACAGGTAACGGGAGAAAGAGTTAATAACGAAAAGAGATATGTAAATAATTTTGTTGTTTCAGAATAAAACAAGGCATGTTGCAAGCAGTTATAAATGAAAAAGAAAAAACTGTTAAGGCTGCTGTTGTGCAATTTATCGGTATATTAGGGAAACATGAGTTTGCAAACAAATCTTGGCCTGAACTAATGCAGTTCATACATACGCTATGTAGCAGTGATCACAACGTGGACAAAGAGGTAACAGTTACATTAAACAAATCGTGTCCATCTAAATATTTTGTGATTAATTCCAAAGTTGCGTCTCTCAAAATAATATAAAAAAGTGCAAGGCCAGGAAGCCCTAATTGGGACGCCTAATATATTTTTTAAGTACTTAGCAATACAAGTGGTCTAAAATTTTCACCTAACGAAACCAATTTACCCATAAAGTATTAACATTTTGTGTCTTGCAGATGGGAATGTACACTTTATCAATAATGACGGAGATATCAAAAGACACGTACATCGTTCATGCTGAATCTTTTGGGGCATTATTCACAAACACATTAAATAGCTTGACCGAACTAGATTCTGATCTTGCGTATTATACAGTATTGACTATGAAACATTTGGTACTGATTATCGGTGGTCATCAACAGGTGATTATTCGTAACACTTCTAGACACAAATGTAATTGTTTTATGTTTGTTGTTGTAGATGATAAATGTTTATCACAATCTTCTGCCGACAATTTTAACAATAATTAACAGTTTTTGTCAAAAAGATGAAAAACGAGCTTGCGAAATATATGAAATTATCGAAGAAATGATTGAAAATGCAGTGTCTGCAATAGTTCCACACATACCAGGTATCGTAGAACTGTGCTTGCGAATCGGAACAAACAAGCAATTGTCTGCTACAGTTCAAATTAAAGCGATTGGTGTTCTTGGATGGTTAATAAGAGCTAAAAGTAAGGTATGTATTCATATTTAATTGTATATTGTATAAAATAATATTGAAGCTTGTTTTCTTTGGACAAAAAATTAAATACATTTTTGCTAGTTGTATAGTAGTAGTAGTAGTAGTCTTTATTTGTTCTGAAAATCCTAAAAGGCGTAGAACATGTCACAATAATGATAATACACATATATACGCATATACAGGGTGCTTGATTCAGACCGGGAATTAAAAATGTATGAAGAATGAAAAAGGGTATGGATCTGAAATTTTGTTTATGACCATAATGGCATCTGATCTGTTTATTGAAAATATTTTCAATATGACGACACTTCCGGAAATACCGGAAGTTGACGTCTATTTTCTTATTTCAAATACAATGGTCTATTTTTTATTGCATTTTTGGATTCAAAATGTTATTTTAGAGGGACTTTTATTAGCATTCCCTGTACTTTAGTGCAGTCATTTTTTAGATTTTTGGACTTTTCCTAATCTTCTCATACTGTTTGAGATATTACCAATTTTTCTTCGGATTATTAATCAGCACTGAATTTAACAACTTTGCCAAACTTAAGCCTATATTCTAGCTCAGTGTTTCTTAAAGTGTGGTCCGCGGACCCCTGTGTGTGTGGTCCCTATATCCTTCTGAAGGGGTCCCCAGAGCCATTATAATGTTCGAAAATCACCCAAATTTATTTGCCGCACTAAATTAGAAACAAAAATATTGTCTACAAAACAATTCATTGTATTCTTCTGTGAGTTTTTAATTTAGAAAGGGGTCCCTGGAGTAAAGAGTTTGAGAAACACTGCTGTAGCTATTATAACAAGTGAAATCCACATGTTTAAACTCGAATTTCGAACACCCTATATATGTATGTTGTGTATATTAATTTAATAATTTGTTGTTTTCAGACGGTTCAGAAGCATAAATTGGTTGAACCAATCATAGATGCTTTAATGCAAATAATGGCAGAAAAACCTGAAACTGAAGAAGAAGAAAAAGATCTGGAATATTTCCAAAGTATTCCCGACGAGTATACAACAATAACAATTGCGACCCAAACATTAGATTTAATTGCACTGCATGTGCCACCTGACAAAGTTATTCCGTTTCTCATGACACGCGTCGAGCCAGCTTTACAAGGAAATGACATATACGCACAGAAGGCCGGTTATTTAGCTTTAGCGGTGTTGGCAGAAGGTTGTTCCGAGTTTATTCGAAAGAAGTGCTTACAATCATTCCTTAAGTGCGTGTGCGGTGCTATCGCTTGTCCGTGTGCAATAGTTCGGAATGCGGCCCTTTTTGCATTAGGACAGTTTGCAGAACATCTGCAGGTAATTATTTTTATTTGTTTTATTTAGTTAGAGCCCTTCCACTGTTAGGTGACTATTGAGTTGTGTTGTGCTGACGTTTTTCCATGTTTTTCTGTCTTGTGCTAGATTTTTTATGTCTTTCCATTTGATGTTTCTGTCAGTTTTTTCCCTGTGATCTTTGATCATAGGCTTTTCTGGTTAACCTTTCTCCTTTCATCCTATAAATGTCACCCATCCATCCCAGCTGTCTTTCTTGTGTTTTAGTTTCAATTGATTTTATCTTCAATTGTTAGTTAGTTAAGTTAGCTTTATTTAGCAATTGCTATTGTAACATAATTTACATAGGTAATAGTAAATATAATAAAAATAAAATGAAATAAAATAAAAATCTAAAAATCTTCTAAATTCTAAATATCTAAAATAATAGTTTAATAGCGTTCTAATACGTACTCCTTAATTAATTTAATACCCTTCTTATAATTATTACATATTTTGACTTGATGCGGCAAATTATTAAATATTTTAAAACCTTGATAAAATAACGAACGAGCAGTTTGCCTTTTAGTACATTTCTCTATAACGAAATCAAGCCTATTTCTAGTTTTATAAGTGTGGATCTCATGGACTAATTTTAAATTTTCATACAGATATTTTGGTGTTTTTTGTAATTTAATTTTTAAAACCAGCTCTAATGTTCTAAATATTATTCTCTGATTAATACTCATAAATTAAAGTGTATTTAAAATAACCTTGATAGGGGAATGAATTGAACACTTTAAAATAGTGCGCGTGGCGCGATTTTGTAATTGCTGTAATTGTTGAAGCTCATTTTTATTTAAATTAATAAGTAATGAAGCACTAAACTCAAAATGAGGAGCTATTATTGTTTTATACAGTAAAACTCTAGTGCACATACTAATGTGTTTGCTACATCTTTTGAAGAGAAAAATCTTTTTGGAAATTTTGTTCATCATGTATTTTGTGTGTAACTTAAAACGTTAAATTTTCATCTAATATAACACCAAGGTATTTAATTTCGGTTACTCTTTCTAAATTAGTGTTGCTAATTTTTATATCCAGATTAGCATTATAAATATTTGTTTTATAGATAATGTGTTTGGTTCCCAAAATCATAAATTTGGATTTATCAACATTAATACATAAATTATTATCGCATAGCCATTTATATATTACTTAAATC
This sequence comes from Elmis aenea, assembly GCA_947652605.1. Lineage (NCBI taxonomy): Eukaryota > Metazoa > Arthropoda > Insecta > Coleoptera > Elmidae > Elmis > Elmis aenea. The sequence goes on along the minus strand of OX393577.1, from coordinate 5,888,863 downwards.
TAAAGTCATCTTATCTACTAATTCAATTGTTTTAAATCCACTTACAAACAACATTGTATAGTCCGCAAACATTTTTATTTCACAATGTTTGGCGTATTTAACCATATCGTTTATATAAACAACAAAAAGCAGAGGATCCAGAACGGTTCCTTGTGGTACACCATGTGTGGTTTTTAAACAAGATGATATAGTTCTATTATATTTAACTTTTTGATGTCTATTTTGTAAGTATGATTTAAACCAAGACAATGCTATTGCTTGTTCTCTATAAGTTTCATTTCTGATTCTATCTTTATTCGTTTTTTCTTGGAATTTTCTTAGAAATCTCAATTCTGCCGCATTCACTCAGCTACTATTTTATTTGTGAGTGTCCACGTTTCACTTCCGTATAAAAGTGCCGGAGTTACTACCTTTTTGACCACTTCCACTTTTGTTCGTTTATAAAATGTTGTTCTTAAACTGTTAAATTTTTTTTATGATTAGCTCAGTTATGTTTATTTTTTCCCTTTCCCAGTTGCCTAGGTGAAAAGTTTCATTTTTTGTTTTACTTCTTTAAGTACCCCATCTATGGCTACTGAAAATGATAATGGACTGAGCATGCACCCTTGTTTTAAGGCCTCTTTTGTTTCAAACTCTGCCGATTTTTTATTTTGGGTGCTTACAATATTTACCATTTTTTCATACATCGCTTTTATTATGTCGATTGTTTCTATTTCCATTCCCTTCCTTCTTAGGCCCCTCCATACGTCTTTTCTTTTGATTTTATCGAATGCTTTTTCCAAGTCTACAAAACATAAATGTAATTCCTTGTTTTTTGTTAAGCTCTTTTCGATTGTTTGTCTTAATATAAAGACCGGGTCTTGTGTACTCCTTACTCTTCTGAAACCGTATTGCGATTCGTCCAGTGGCCTAGATAAGGGATTGTAAATTTACCGACTTTTTGAATTACCGGCAATTCGGTAAAACTGTCAATCAAAACCGGTTTACCGGTAAACCATATTATTATATATATATTTATATTATATTGTTTCTTTTTAGATTTTTACGGTTACTAACATTTTTAATATAGTTTTCGGAGTTTATACGCGTCTCCCCTATAGTGAGAGCTTGCAGAAACGTCGGGCCAATTTAAATATTACCCGGATAAACTCCGAAAACCATATTAAAAATAAATATATTTATATACATTTATTTATTATGGAACTGATTGAGATAGTTGAAGCCTAAACTATCCCAATCAGTTTCATACAATATATCAGTTAACAGCCATCAACGTAATATTTTTTTATGTAATATTAATATAATATGCAATATAAAATAACAATATATAATTTATAATATATAAAATAAAAATATTACAAAAAATATAATCCAGCATTACAAAAAACACGTGAAAATAAAACTATTCTGAACATAAACTATAAAATGATATAACATAAAGTATGTTGTCAAACTGTTAACAATATTTTTTATTTTAAACTTTTCTTAAAAAATAAGCACGTAGAAAACATAATTTATTTAAACTATCGTCTCCTAATTGCGACCTAATTTTTGTACAAAATAATCCAGCCGCGGAAAAAGCTCTTTCGGATTCTACTACACTTATTGGTCGAGTAGTGAGTAAACAATAATATGCCATTTGTATGTTTTCCCCTTATTTTTTCTCTTTGAAAATACGTCAATTTTTTTTCGATTATTTGATTTAGATTTGTATCATGATTAGAAAGATATTGTAAAATTATCGGAATTACCGGTAAAAAACTGACAAATTACCGGTAAAATTTTAAGAGCATTTTTTGCGATTTACCAGTATTACAATCCCTAGCCAAGATTAACTTACCTATGAAGTTACCTATGACTGAATCATTAACAATGTTTAATTTTATTCTTTGTAATACTTTTACAGCCGGAAATAAGCCAGTACGCATCAGAACTCCTTCCAGTACTATTCGAGTACATAAATCAAATTTGTCACCAAATGGAGACATCAAAAACAGAACCCACAAGTTTAGATAGAGTGTTTTATGCTCTAGAAACGTTCTGTGAGAATTTAGACAAAGAATTACTCCCGTATTTACCTACACTAATGGACATATTACTAATCGCACTCGATCCCAATCACTGGTCTTTAAAATTGAAAAAAATAGCATTCGATGCACTCGGAGCAGCAGCGAGCGCCGTGCAAGAATTGATGTTACCTTATTTTCCAAGAATTTTAGAAATCATCAATGCGTACGTCAACGCCGATCCAATGAGTGATAATTATCACCTTCAATGCGAAGCCATAGGTGGGGTTTTAATGAATTTATTACCCAAAACAGTCTAATCTCTTCTTTTGTTTTGTGCAGAGTGCTTAGCCACAGTTGCACAAACAATAGGAAACGTAAATTTCAAACCGTTAGCCGGAGAAACCGTCCAGTTGGGTTTAAGGATCATGGAAGGTACAGATGATCCTGACACACGTAGAGCTGTTTATTCGCTGTTCGGTGCGTTGGCGAGCGTTATGAAAGAAGAAATCGCTCCGGCACTCCCAAAAGTTGTTGAACAAATGATTGACACCATACAAAGTAGCGAAGGAATCGAGGTCAGTTACATTTATAAAATTTTAACTAAACCAACCTGACGTCTTGAATGCCATTGTGATGCATCTATCTGTAACTTGAAGCACCCATAAACTCATTGATTTATATCTTAATGTTACACAAGGCAGTGGCGTAAATATGCCGATGCAGCCAATGTGGTGCTTCAGAGTCCACATTGAACAAGTGCCCAAGAGGTCCTCTGGTTGCAAACTATATTACAACATTTATTCATCCCCGTTTTTTCATCTTGTATAGGGGACCATTTTTTTAGTTTGTTCTACTGATCCAGAGTTTTTTTTTAAACAGTGAAATTGATTATATTCGTGGTATCATGGTAAATGTACCTGAATATAATTTTCAGCCATTAACTGAGTATTTTTTCATATTTATTTAAAATAAGAAACAATTTAAATCGAATTAACTTTGGTTGTTGCAGAGGAGTTGGTCAGCTTTTACACCTAAACATTTTTTATCTTTGGGATTACATTGAATGCCATCGAAACTAAATTTCGTAAATTAATCTGCTCTTGAAATTACTCACTTTTTAAAAATGCAAAAAATTGTCCTGATAATGTCGAAAAATATTTTGAGTATGATTTAAATAAGCAAGCCATGAGCAAAAATTTAAACCGTCATTTTTTTGTTTTTTATCAATAGTGCAAAAACTATACAAGATTTTTTTTCATAGAATTGTTGCTCAAGTCATAGACTATTTTGACTCATTTAACAATCTCTTATCGTTTAACAGATTCCTACGCTGTTTACGATAACTGGGACACCCTGTATATGAAAGCAATGATTTTAAAATTTACTTCAGTTAAAGTTTCATTAACTATTACATAACGTTTTAAATATATAAATGTGTTTTTAGTCTCAATTTGAGGAAGAAGAAAAAGAAGATTTAGATGTTTATGACGATTTGTCAGATTCACATGACGATTTTGAAGACAGCATTGATATTGCATCCACAAGTAGTGGAGATTCTTCACAATGTAAATATACTGTGGAGAATTCGTACATTGAAGAAAAAGAACAAGCCTGTATTACACTAAGACAAATCTGTGAAAATTCTCGGTAAGTCATTTATGAAAATTCTTCTTTATCGGTTCCTCTTGTACCACAATTAGCTAACATCTCTCCTGACTCCTTTTTCTTCTAGTCTCTGCCTCACTTTCCCATTTTATTCTTGGTCTTCCTCTATTTCTTTTTCCCTTCATCTTCATTTTTCATTCTATTTTTGCGTATCTACTTTCTGGCATGCGTAGTAAATGTCCAAGCCATCTTTATTGATTTGGTCTCCCATCTTTTTCTTAATATCTGTTACTCCTAGGTTTTTTCCCTCTATTCTTCTCTATCGGTTCTTCTCTACTTATTTTGCTTTTTCGTGTTCTGATTCCATTTCCTCCATGCCCTTCTATCTTTTGCTAGTGTTTTCATTTCTTCTACTGTTCTACTGGTTGGACCCTCAAACGTTGTTTTACGTAATACACAGGTCTAGATTAATTATTACACAGTAAGAACCAAATAAAACACAAGAATTTTAACAACAAACTCCTTTATTTTTCGACCAGCTGTACATTTCTCGGTGGTTGGTTCTTAACTACCCCAGTGCGACTGTCCCCATATTTTAGGTTCCCTGTTGCTATCCCTTTTTTATTGTAGTTGCATGTTTGTCATTCTTTCCTACAAACACATATTTATGCGAGTAGTTTGTTCTACTTTTGATGTACAACTTTATCAACAAATCTTTTGTTGATTGACGAAACCCAAATGCTGGCGTTGTAGGACCCAAGTTATGACTGTAATATTTTAACTAAAATGTGTTTTATTAAAGTTGAAATCCTCATAACTTGGCCCTTTTGAAGTGTTACATGTTTTAGTAACTGATGCATCAGCATTTTTTGCAATGTTATTCCTTTAAAAGTAAATGAAATAACATTGAAGTAAAATAAAACAATTGATCACGTGTCGTTTACTGACTTAAGAATTTGTTTATTACCTTTGTTTCGTTAATGTTTGTTGCTAGGATAAAATCCCCTTAATTTTCTTATAGCTTGGCGTTTCTGCCGTATCTGGAAAAAAGTTTTGAAGAAATCTTCAAATTGTTGAACTTTCCTCAGGACGACATTCGCAGAGCTGCAATTATGGCGCTTCAAGAATTTTGTGTGGCGTTTCATAAAATAAATACAGACGATGGAAAACAGGCCCTGTACAAAGCTCTGCAGATTTTTATACCAAAATGTTCGGAAATAATTCGATCTGATGAGGAACGAAACGTGGTGATGTGTGCCTTGGATTGCTACGGACATCTTCTGGAAAACATCAAAAGTGATGTTCTGGTCGGAGAAGGACATCGAGAAGCCATCATGAATTGTGCTATAGATGTGCTTACGTCAAAGGTAAGTCCCCGGAAACAAAAATATTTTTAATTTTACTCGCTCGATTAAATTAGTTGATGTGATCACCAAATGACTTGCAACACATGGGCAGGAATTAAAAAAAAAAAACTCTTAATTTCAATCCGGCTTCAAAATGTTGTGTAAAAAAAATCTTTATAAAACCGCAGTGAATTTGTTAAATTTGTTAAAAATAATTGCCAGTTTTACTAGATACATTCTACTTCAACGATTCTTAACCGGGGGGCCGTGAAAGATTTTAAGAGGGGCCGGAAAAAAATTATAAAACGTTTTTATTTTTAAAATATTGAAATCTTTAAAAAAATATTTTTTGCCCCTTATTTTACTCGAACCATCGGAGAGATATCTTCTTAAAAAATCGTAATATTTTTGTTACTACAAACTAGGGGGCCGCGAAAATATTTTAGGATATTTGGGGGGCCACGGCTACTAAAAGCTTAAGAACCACTGTTCTACTTGACATCGATTTGAGATACATTTTCAAACTGTTGTGTATAGCCTGCGTCACACGGAATTTTGTAGCAATGGTCAGTTTGTACAGGGTGGACCAAATTCGAATGTTTTACGGAGTATCTCGGTTACCATAATAGTTAGCAAAAATCTGATATTGGTCTCTTGGTTAATTTTTTGAGAAAAGAACGCCTATGCTATCAGATTTTTTCTATCTGATACCATTTTGGCACTACAGAGGAAAAATGGAATTTCATCATTTTTGAAAATTTGCTATAACTTCTTTATTTATTAAATTAGAACAAACTCTTATATAGGTTTTTTTATACAGATTTATATGCTTAATTTAAAAACAAAAGTAATTTTTTTTAGCCACCTTGACTTTCGAGATATGAAGTAAACTTACATTTTTTTTTAATGGAAACCCTAGTTGGCCATGACTTTATGTGAAAGAGTATTTTTTTAGCTTTTCAAAAATATACAGTTTTATATATTTGTTGCAAAAAATAAATGAGATATGACCAATTTTGTAAAAATTCGATCATCAAAGTTTGCCATGATTTCTTAAACAAGTGATGTTTGCAATTATTAAACAACTTAATGTCGTTTCCAAGTAAATTCTGCAGCAGCCGCTTGTTTGCGTAATCATGGCAAACTTTGATAAGGTAATTTTACAAAATTGGCCATATCTCGGTTATTTTTTGCAACAAATATATAAAACTATACATTTTTGAAAAGCTAAAAAAATACCCTTTCACATAAAATCATGACCAAGTAGGGTTTCCATTTTAAAAAACTGCAAGCTTATTCCATATCTCAAAAGTCAAGGTGGTTAAAAAAAAATAGTTTTGTTTTTAAATTAAGCATAAAAATCTGTATAAAAAACCTGCATAACATTTTGTTCTAATTTAACAAATAAAGAAGTTATATCAAATTTTCAAAAATTATGAAATTTCATTTTTCGTCTGTAGTGCCAAAATGGAAAGCGATATAAGAAATCTGATTGCATAGACCTAATTTTCTCAAAAAAATAGCCCATGAGACCGAAATAATATTTACAGGGTATCTCGGTTACTATAATAGTTCTGATATTGGTTCTTGGGTTATTTTTCTGTAATAGCACATTCTGTGTTATCAGATTTTTTTATATCGCTTTCCATTTTGGCACTACAGATGAAAAAATAAATGTTATTGTTTTTTAAAATTCACCATAAATTTTTTATGAATAAAAATAATTAATTATTAATTTTTGTTGATTAATAAAGTACAAATTTTTATGCTTTAAATAACAATGTAATATTTTGGCTAAAGTTTAAGCCAAAATCGATAAGTAAATAAATAAGTTGTGTAAGAAAAAATATTTCATCAATAAAACTCGTTAACTTTAATAGACTGCATGTCAAGATGCCGACATAGAGCCGGCACCAGAAAATGAAGACGACGGTGAAGCAGAACAAGATGAAATGTTATTGGAATATGCCGGTGATGTTATACCACATTTTGGCAATGCGATTACTCCGGACGATTTCTTTCATTATTTTCCCAACATTCTCACGTTATTGGGTAGTAGAACTGTAAGTAATTAGTTGTTGATAAAGTGAGTTTGTTATCCTACTTAGAACGTTTACAGAAAAAACAAAACAGTGAAAGTCAGCGATCATTTTCATATGGTACACTCGCAGAGTGTATGAAACCTTTAGATATTTATGTAGAGAAGTTCATACCACAACTAATGCAGTTGTGGCTTGTCGGTGCAAAAGATAAAAGTGATGAAGTAAGAAATAACTCGATATTTGGTCTTGGAGAAATGGTTTTGCATGGGAAAAACTGCGTTTTTCCGTATCCTTTTTTTATTTAAAACGTCCATACTGTAAATCATGATTTTAAAAAATAGGTTATTGTCCTTAATTTTATTAGCCGCTATCCTGAAATTCTTCAGGCGTTATCCACAGCTGTGGCAAAAGAATCTCATGCAGGAACATTGGATAACATCTGTGGTGCCCTCGCAAAACTGATTATTGTTAATCCCAGTCTTGTGCCTTTGGAACAAGTAAGTTCTTATATGTATATAATCTATTCGCTTGTTACCCATAGGGTGTTAGGGTGGAGTTTTTCCATGCATCCAAAAATTATTTCTTTGTAAAGATTTTCCATTCTTTTCTATTCTGTACTAGATTCTTTGCTTCTACCCACGTTTTCCCTTTTTTCTTTAGGATTTTTCCAGTTACTTTGTCCCAAGTTTCCTTTGGTCTTCCTCTTTTTCTTTTACCTGACATTTTACTTTCCCATATTCTTTTAACTGGTATTGAGCTGGCCAATCTTTGTAAGTGTCCCCACCACCCAAGTTGTCTTTGTTCTATGAATTCTTCTATCTTTAATTCTTCTCTTATTTGGGCATTATTAATTCTATTTTTTTTTGTTACTCCTTTCAACCTTCTTAAATATTTCATCTCGGCTGCTCTAAATTTACTCTTGTCTGTTTTTCATAACATCCATGTTTCGCAGCCATATGTGAGAGTTGGTCTGTAGATTGATTTATACAGGGTGATTGAAATTCGAGTTTAAGCATGGGGATCTCGCTTATTATAATAGCTAGAGTATAGGTTTAAATTTTGCAAAGTTGCTGAATTCGGTGCTTATTTATAATCCAAAGAGAAATTGGAAATATCTCGTACGGTATCCGAGAAAATTAGGAAAAACTGGAAAATACGATTTTTGAAAATCGTCCTTAACTCCTTTGGAGTTTGAAATATTTGAATTGTGTAAAAACATTGCCCTAGAAACTTTTTAAGCCGAATCGGATGGTGATCACAAATTTTTCCTAGATCGATTCGTTTTTGTTTTATAACAACCAACTTTATTTTTTCTTATGGGCACAATTTTTGCTATTTACATAATCAAATAGTATTTATTTTTCTGAATTCATTGTCAAATTTAAAAAAAAAAAATGTTTTTAAACAATAATCATAAATCAGGTAGGCCGGTCGTTGTAGTTTATGTTGTTTCCATGACAACCAATCAACAAACTAAAAAGTTTTGAAAGCCTATTACTTGTCACATTAATAAATTCGTAAAAATGAACTTTAATAACGAAGAAAAACGCGATATGCTGCGAATTTTTTATTCATTGGATAGGAATTCTAAATTGTCAAGTCAACGATATGCAGAAACATATCCAGAAGGAAAACAACCCTTACACACATATTGTTGTACGTTGGGCAGAAACTTAGGAAAATATGAGGCTTTTGCCAAACCCAGAAGATAATATGGCAGAATGTTTTCAGATGAAGGTAAAAAAAACATTTTTATACAAACAGATCCTGAAAAACACTATTTTTTTATGTTGAACAGAAACTTAAGTAAATTTGTTTAAACCATGTGATAAAGTATAACAAAACTTAAAAGAACGGTATAAAAAATTCGCAGCATATCGCTTTTTTCTTTGTTATTAAAATTCATTTTTACATATTAATTAATCTGACAAGTAGGCGCTCAAAACTTTTAGTTTGCTAAACAACATAAACTACAATGACCGGCCAACCTGATTTATAGTTGTTATTGTTAAAAACGTATTTTTTCAAATTTGACAATAAATGAAGAAGTAAAATACCATGTGTGATACATCGATGAATTCAGAAAAATAAATGCTATTTGATTATGTAAATAGCAAAAATTGTGCCCATAAGAAAAAATAAAATTAGTTTTCATAAAACAAAAACGAATTGATCTAGAAAAAATTTGTGACCACCATCCGATTCGGCTTAAAAAGTCGCTTGGGCAATGTTTTTACACAATTGAAATATTTCAAACTCCAAAGGAGTTATAGACGATTTTCAAAAATCGTATTTCCCGGTTTTTCCTAATTTTCTCAGATATCATTTGAGATACTTCCAACTTCACTTCAGATTATTATTGAGCACAAAATTTAGCAACTTTGCAAAATTTAAACCTATACTCTAGCTATTATAATAAGCGAGATCCCCATGCTTAAACTCGAATTTCAATCACCCCGTATACTTTCATTTTTGTTTCGTTTGAGATTTTTCTTTTGTTTATAAGTCCTTTACTCAGTGCATAATATACTCCTAGCTTTTTGTATTCTATTATTCAGTTCAATATCTTGTTTTCCTGTTTCATCTAACATAATGCCCAAGTATTGAAATCTGCTAGCTTGTTCTATTAGTTCTCTCTCTCTCTCTCTCTACTCTATCTACTCTAATTTGTATTACATCTTTAAAGTTTGATACTACCATGATTTTAGTTTTATTTTTGTTCATTTTCATTCCATTTTCGGTTAATACTAAGTGGTGAAAATGTATACATCAAATATCTACATTCATTTTTGCTATGCCACCTGAAAGTCAAATTTGCAACTTTTTTTCAAGAGTTTTTAGTTAATTTTGTTTTTCGAAATGACAAATGCTTGTAAAAAGTCTTACTACGTTATTTTGATTACAGCAGTTAAACCAAATGTTCACGATATTGTATGTAAGAATGTAATATATTGAATCGATAATAAATAAATTCCTGTAACTTAACAACAGAAGCAAAAAAACCTATCTTTATTATTTTTTCAATAAAATGTTTTTTGTCTAGGTATTTCCAGTTTTTCTACAGCGTTTACCACTTAAGCAAGATTTCCAAGAAAACAAAGCCATTGTAAAATGTTTCTACAGCCTTTATCAACAGGGTAATCCAATATTACGACAGAATCTAGAAGCTGCTGTAAAAGTTATTGTTCATGTACATCACAACAAAGAAACGTTAGATGAAGGTAAGTTTGAATGCTGAAGTACAAATAAGTACACGCCTATAAAAGAAATGCCACAGTTGATGTTCTCCTATTTTAATGTCACTTGTTGATGTTGAAGGTAAACAAATTTGATGAGCAAACAGTATAATCATTGTTTTGATATCGTTGAAATTACAATAAAGGTTTAAAACAGCTATAAAAATACTTTTGTAAACCTCATTAAAAAAATAAGTGATAAATAACTGGAAGTAAGTTATGCACAGCAAGTGGTACATAAGTTTGAAAATATTTAAACTCTTATAGGCATTCTCTACATCCCATTTTTTTTTTTATTGATATACAGGGTGGACCAAATTCGATTGTTTCATGGGGTTTCACGGTTACCGTAATAGTTAATGAAAATCTGATATCAGTCTCTTGGGTTAGTTTTTTAAGATAAACACACCTTTGGCACTACATATGAAAAGTGAATCTCTAAAAAATAACCCAAGAAACTGGTATCATATTTTTGCTAACCATTATGCTAACTGAGATACATTCGAATTTGGTTCACCCTATACAGGGTGGTCCAAATTCGATGGGTTTGCATGGGTATCTCGCTTAATAGTCAAGATAGAGAAACGGTTGAAATTACCAAAAATGTGCAGTTTTTTGAGACAAACTCAGAACCTTTTTCAAAAATATTCTATCATTTCTGGTTTTGAGTTATTAGCAAAAAACAGTTTTTCGCTAATAAATTTTCAAAAATATTCTTTTTATTTCTTCTTTTTATTCAATAACTCAAAAACCGGAAATGATAAAATATTTTTGAAAACGGTTCTGAGTTTGTCTCAAAAAACTACACATTATTGGTAATTTAACCGTTTCTCTATCTTAAATATTAACCGAGATACCCATGCAATCCCATCGAATTTGGACCACCCTGTATATGAACATTATACTGCCGTGCACCCTAAATTTTTGTGCATTTTTTATTTGTGGCAATAAATCGTATCACCATTTTATAAACGATTCACATTTATTTTATCTACATTATAAATTTTTTTTACGTTTTGTTTTTTTTTTTTTGATTTAATAATAATTCTTTCATTTATTACAGAATCAAAAAATTTAGTCATAGAACTTATAAAAATGATAAATCGCGACTTTGGTCAAGAATTTGCTAGTGCTGTGTCTTCCCTGGGTCCTGCTGTTACAGAGAGCGTGCAAAAATTGTTTGCTTCGTAATTAATAAACGAACGTTACGTATTTATCGGATCATAAGTTGTGACTTTCGTAAATGCTTTATGTAGATGTTAGTCAAAATTATTAATAAAAATAATTATTCACGGGCACTCGTCATAAAATTTTTGTGAATTATTCTACTAAGTGTTTTGTTAAACGTGATAATAATAAACAGTTATAGTTTTAAATAAATCATAATATTGATTTAACAATTAACTTTTCTATGAAACAAAAATAATGAAATATATGAAGTGTATGTTGATTATATTATAAAAACATATTTATAAATATTGTTGACTATGTGTGGTTTCAGTGAATTCCATGTATGAAAAAGCTTTAAATACATTTTCCAAATGGTTTATGACTTTTGACTGACTTAAGGAAAAATTATTAAAAGTTTAAATCGGACGCCATCGGGATCTTAAATTGACAAAATGTTACATATAATGATATAATACCCTTAGGCCGAATTGTCCGAATGAAGGGACATTTTCATAATTTTACATACGAAATGTTCTGGTGGTATTAGTATTTTCATAGCACACTTACAAAGGTGCAGCAGTCAGCTTTTGCTATACTTTTAAACACCATGTTAAGCCTAGTCCTCATTAGTCAAGTTACTTTTTCCAAATTCTACTTGGTTATTGTTGACTTTTCACAAGCGTCACTCAGTTGTCAAATTTGTATGATAAAACAGTTGCATCGTTTAAGTTATCAGTCAAAAGTCTATTCAACTTGAAAGTTGAAAGTCAGCTTCGGGCCAACCAAATATCAGGTTCACATTGGTAAAGTGTTTGCAATTTACTTGAATAAAAGTAACTTGACTTATGAGAATGAGGCTTTGGATATTTACTTGAACAGCTAGCATTTGTTTTTATCTTATTGATGATTTGATGATATACAGGGTGGTCCAAATTCGATGGGATTACATGGGTATCTCGCTTAATAATCAAGATAGAGAAACGGTTAAATTACAAAAATGTGCAGTTTTTTCGGACAAACTCAGAACCGTTTTCAAAAATATTCTATCATTTTCGGTTTTTGAGTTATTAGCGAAAAACTGTTTTTTTGTCATGTTTATAAGGTGTCATATCTCCGTTATTGTTGTAAATATCTAACAAAATTATTAAGATTATCTTTATATTTTTATGTAGAATTTAATAGTCTATCATTTTCGGTTTTTCTTGTTTTTTTTATGTTTTACAGACTACTTTTTGTTTTTCATCTTTAAAAAAATTCAAAAACCTTTGTAACTTGCTTATTATTGAAAATAAATATATCAACCTTATACATTTGGAATAAGAAAAAAATAAGGAATTTAAATAGGTCATAGCCAACTATAGCTTCCATTTAAGAAAAGGCAAGGTTTGTGTCATAACTTTTTAACGGCGAGTGGAAAAAACATTTTTTAGTACTATTAAAATGTGCATAAGAATATCTAAAAATATTCTTTATAAACTTTTTTAATATTTAAAACAATAAGGGAGATATGGCACATTATAAATATAACAAAAATAACTTAACAACCGGAAATGATAAAATATTTTTGAAAACTGTTCTAAGTTTTTCTCAAAAAACTGCACATTTTTGTAATTTAACCGTTTCTCTATCTTGACTATTAAGAGAGATACCCATGTAATCCCATCGAATTTGGACCACCCTGTACATTACCGACTTGTAAACAATTTTAAAAATTACCTATTATAACAAAATCATTTTTTGAGCGTATAACGATTCCCTTAAACTAATAATATTATCTGAAATTTGTCAATTTTGATATGTTTAAAAGAATTTTGATTTATTTATACAAGAACAGAAGCCATCATGGCCAATTCATTAAAGAAGGTATTTTTTTTAGTGTAGATTTTTTTTTCATATTCATTATCATTTAAGTAAGAGAAAATTGCTATTTTTTGTCTAAATAGCTCTTGACATCCACAAAAAAAAAGTTGATTGCTATATCATCGTAAGTAAATGGGCCATATTAAAAGTGATACTACCAGTTTATTAGGCATGGAAAATGTATCACTAAGGCACAAAAATCCCGATTTTTGTTTAAAAAAAAATAAAATGCAAATTTCCATTTTTTTATGCACTTTCTAAAATCCCTGATTATACTACATATTGAGCTCTAGTATTGTAACTTTTGCTAATTAAACCGAATCGTTAGCTGCATACGAAATGTACTTTTAGCTGGGTTGTGTGACGACTGTACAGGGTGGCCTATTTTCGATGCCCATACAGGGAGGGTATCTCGGTTATTATCAGAGATAGAAAAAAACTTTGTAGACTGGATATCATTTTTCGAGGGGAATTCATTTCCGTAAACAGATTGTTGATGTCTTTTTTAATTTTCGAAATATAGCCAAAAACCGATTTTTAGCAATTTTCAAAAATGTTAAATATCTCGCTTAAACGAAAAGATAAAAAAAAACTTTAAAGACATTTTTTGCATGGTTTTTTGTCCTTAATAATATAGCGATATTCAATTATTTTTTACTCATATAAATATTGATATATTACACCTAATTTTCTTAATATATCAATATTTATGAGTAAAAAAAATGAATATCGCTTTCTTATTAAGGACAAAAAACCATGCAAAAAATGTCTATAAAGTTTTTCTCTATCTTTTCGTTTAAGCGAGATATTTAACATTTTTGAAAATTGCCAAAAATCGGTTTTTGGCTACACTTCGAAAATTAAAAAAGATGCCAAAAATCTGTTTACGGCAATGAATTCCTCTCGAAAAAAGATATCGAGACTACTTACTTAGTTTTATTCTATCTCTGATAATAACCGAGATACCTTGTATGTGCATGGAAAATTGGCCACCCTGTACATAACCAAGCATATGGTGTAGCCAAAACTGTGCATTTTAAATCTGGCTTCTATATACAGCGAGATCCCCATAGTGTTCCGAATAAAGTGGTGCACCCTGTACATTTAAGGCTGAAACATTCCTTTTTTAAATTGTGTACCACTAAACAAGTTCTGTAATGGTTGTATAAATATTAATTTATATATTTTAAATTTAACACCTCGTATTATATTCTTACCTTATTAAAATTTGCTCTTAATTTTTGTCCGTGATAAAAAATCTGCTAGATCTACAGTTGGCAATGCAGCAATAAATATTTTCGTTCATAATCTTCATTTACCACTATTTAAAAAAAAACAATTGAGCTCGGCAATAACCGTACCTATCTTAAACAAATAATATGTATTGGTATAATAAATATTACAGTGGTTTTATCGTTTGTTTTTTTTTTTTTTATGTGTTTATAGGTCATTGTATAAACCATTTTATCTTATTTCAAGATGCTGTTGGAATGTTATAACAACTTACGGTTTTAATCCATTATTATATGTATAGTTGGATGTACAAGAGATTGTAGTAATCCTAAAGGATTATAATTTTATAATATAATTTTAACTTTGTAGACTGAAATGCAAAGACAGCTAATTTTAGATAACGGGTCATATTTTTTTAAGACATACACTTTAAACCTTGAGATGACAGAATTTTTTTTTTATCATATTTCGTCGTGAAGAACCTTTCTCTAGAGTTGTAGGAATACTATCATGGGTATCCAAAACTTAATAAAGAGAACATTTTTATACAGGGTTTCACTTCCAAATATTTAACATTCTTTTAAGACGAATACTTCCTCTGTATACGAACTTTTTTATTTAAATAACGTTGATATCTTAACTTTATGTAGATGTTTGTTTACATTGTTTTATGGGATTTCAAGCCATAAATAAAGTACCTACAACGAATGACATAAAATGGAAAAAAACCGTACATTTTTTAAAAACAAACGTTTAATTATTTTTACATACAATTAACAATGTATATTCAGCAGTTATCTCTGTTTACTTACATATGTGCAATATAATTCCTTTAAAAGATAATGTTTATCTTATTAAATCTAAGATACACTATGACTGAATTGAAACCACTCAGTAAGAAAAATAAACTCACACTGAAGTGTGTCGAATGAAATTTTTCTTTTTAATTTCATTACACATTTTCTAGAATTGTCCATACGATGATTTTGTTAAAATGCTTGTGTTTAATATCGTAATGCAAATATGCCGTCCATTAATTTTGTGCTAGTGTAATATTATAAACAATGTTATTGAAAAATTGGCAGATTTTTAGTAAGTTGTTGGGACAGTAACAAATAATAAAATGTCTCTAAAATCGTTGGATAGTTATAAAGTAGTAGTTAATGCAAGAGACAGTATACATGAAATGCGTAGAGTGAGTTTACAAGACAATGATTATGATA
The DNA here is from genome assembly GCA_947652605.1 of Elmis aenea. Lineage (NCBI taxonomy): Eukaryota > Metazoa > Arthropoda > Insecta > Coleoptera > Elmidae > Elmis > Elmis aenea. Next base: position 5,873,139 of record OX393577.1, on the reverse strand, counting down.
GATCGCATAATATTGTATATCTGAGGGTAAGTAACCTTTCATAAGTAAGACTGGTACAATTGAATTTTAATTTACAAAATGTTATTACTCATATAAAGATTTGTTTTGACACAATCTTTGTCGACTAAAGCTTTTATAAACACAGATTTTAAAAAAATATTGTATTGACTAATACTAGTTGTCTATAAAGTTGCAGTTGTGTAACAACTTTGTACACAACTAAAGGTTAATTTGCAAAACTACCTACCCATTTTAGTTTAGACTTTATTATACATAGGTGTTTGTAAATATTTTTTTAATTCGCTTTTATTATTTGTTATCTGTACATATAAAGTAGGGGCCAGTAACCTTTTAAATAAAGCGTACGGGCTAAACAATTATTTAATCAAATTTATCTATGAACATTTTTGATGATCATCAACACTTTTAGCAGGCTCTTTTAGGGCCCTCTCTATGAAATGGTTTTTTCATTGCAGAAAAAAGAGGAAAATAAAAATGTACAGGAAGAATCTGAAAAGAAAACACATATTTCTTATAATTACATTGAAACTTGAGTTAAAAATACAATCTTAAAGTATCTCCTCTATTAATGTAAATAATGTAATCAAGTGATACATTTTTGAAGTAAGAAAAAATTACACTAAAATTTGTGAAAATCAAATACAACATACATAAGAAAAAACAAAATCGAATCGACTTAGCAAAAAGTTGATTAGACCACTCGATACAGAATAAATTTTTATACGATTTTAAAAAAAGGTATGGCCCAAAAATTAAGTAATTTTTCAGATTTTTAGTTTTCGTGTAACAATTTTCAGATGTCTGAAATCTGTTTTGATATTGTCCAGCATGGTAACCTACAGTCTATCACTAATAATAAACGGAGTTCTAATAGTTGCCCTCGAATTTAAATCAGCCTAATAAAACATTACATTTTTTCATAAAACTTAAATCACAAGATTTCTATAAATTTAAAGGTTGTTTTAATTTTATAAAAACAATCTTCATCTGTTCTGAAAACTTCTGAACATGACCTGAAACTAGAATTGTCATTGCACTTTAACGAATCACACTTTTTAATTTGAAATGTGCCCCATATAAAATATGTATATGTACAGTGTGTCCAAAAGGAATGGAATATGCTATAATCTCAATAAATATACACTTAAGGGAAAATGTTTTAAATAAAAGTTGTTTGGTACTTAGTTTTCCATCATGAGACAAAATTTAAATTAAGTTTTTTCATAACAAAAACGCAATGAAAAACAATTGTATTTTTTTAAATGAAAAGATACACCTATATTATACTCATTTGATAGAAAAGTTTTTTCTCTTTTCAATGATGCAAAACTTTAGTACCCTTACTGTAGAAACTTTTTGAGAAAAACGCAAAAATATACTCTCAAATTCTTTTATTTTCTGGGTTTTTTTATATTTTTTCTCGCTCGCCGAATTTAAGTCTGTTAGACGTTTTCCGTTGGGGTCACCTTAAAAATAAAGTTTATGCTAAGAGGCCGGAGAATATCGGAAATTTAAAGATCGTATTAGAGAAGAGATGAGGTCTATTACACCTGAAATGGTTGGGAATGTTATTAACGGGTTTAAAAACCGAGTTTATCATTGCCAAGCTGTAAGTGGTTCACACTTATTGTAGATTTAGACAAAAAAATTTAGTACTTATGATGTTTTTGTTAGAAATAAATACTAAACAATTAAAATAATTTGAGAGTATATTTTTGCGTTTTTCTCAAAAACTTGCTTAAGTGAGGGTACTAAAGTCATTAAAAAGAGAAAAAAAATCTATCAAATGAGTATAATATAGGAATATTTTGTCATTTCAAAAACTCAATTGTTTTTCATTGCGTTTTTGTTGTTAGAAAAAATAGAATTTAAATTTTATCTGATGGTGGAAAACTAAGTACCAAACAACTTTTATTCAAAACATTTTTCCCTAGTGGATATTTACTGAGAAATATAGCATATATCATACCTTTTGGACACACTGTACATAAATATTATTTAAAAAAATGTTAATTTGTAGTATTTCACTACATAAAAAATTAAACCCATAATCCAGATATCAAAATTACTTAACAAGTTAGTGTTCAAGGCATCTTACACATGCACAGTATTAATTTATCTTCCTTAAATTAGAACTGGTTTGGATTTACCTCAGAATGAAAAGTTTTGGTTTAAATTGATATTTGATTCAACTTCTTACCATATAAAATATTGTTTAAACGGTAAAAGTTGTAAATATCCTGATATATTTATACTGATAAGTACGGTCACCTTATTATTGTATTATTAAGTTAAAGTATTAGCAAAATTTTAAGTGCATCAAACTGTTACACATAAAAATCCATCATCTTGATATCAAAATCGTGACATAATCTCACCACTAATTCTTAGTTAAAAAAAAATATTTAAGTGATCTGTTGTACAAGTACCAAAATGTTCCAGATTTTTCTTACTTAATTAGTCATTACAGATATAATTTAGTTTTTTAATACAGTTGTAGGAATCTCAAACCAATTAAAGTAAAAAAAATATTTCTTGTGTTTAAAGCTATATTTTAACATAATTGACATTATCTTATTTAATTTCCTTCAATTGTTTAGAAATTGACAATTAATGTTTAACATATGTCATCATTCATTTCTTTTTAACTAATTAAATAGTTTAATGATTGATTGGTTGGTTGATTATTATTTAATTTTAAGTGTGAAAGAAACTTTTATTACAACTGTAATGAACTCTTAAAATTAATTGATAGGGAGTTATACCTACACTCTACACTAACAATAACTCATTTAGAATAAATTACTTGGTTGGTTGTCATTTAGATTTAGACAACAGACACTTACGCACATACATTTATAATGTTCATTATGATGGATAATTTCGTATTTACATCTTGTCTGAAGTTAATTTTTGTTTTAAATAAGTATTTATTAATAACAGTTTGCCTTTAAAGTATGTACTTTAAAGTAATATTGTTGAACTTGCCACTCAAAAAAGGCATAGTTTATACTAAGTTAACTAGTTTGTTTAAGGCTAAGAGTTTTTTAAATAAACTAATTGTGCTTCAAAGAGATTATTAATATGATACTGTTGATTAGATATTGATATATAATACATTGAATGTAGTACCACTTGAAGCTGACTGCAAATAAGTTCCATAAAAAGTATTGAGACCATTTCCAAGAATATTATTAGTAAATAGATAAATATATGAATTTAATGGAGCATTTCTTAAAACTTGGAACTATTATTTATTAAATTTTTAAAAAATACACTGAGCACAAACAATACATAAATTTTTGTTTTACTAGCAAATTCGAATTGCAAGTTACAAACAAATTGTGATTGCATACTATTTAAAAAATATATCGATTGTCTTATAGCTGTAAATTGTTCAAAAGATGTTTATATTTTATAGAGTGTATTTTAAAAACTATTATTGTCACAATAATCGAGATAAGCATAACTTGAAAAATTGTAAACATATTTTAATGCTTTATAATTATATTATTGTACTGCATACAGGGTGAAAAAAATGTAGGTTGCGTGATAATCAGTGACGTACGCAGAAAAATATTTCAGGAGGGGATATTGTTTTAATTTACAAAAATAATACTGACTAATTTCAAACGGGGCATGGTAATGGTGCAATTAAAAAATGATCTATGGTGTATGGGGGCTAGACACAAAAAGAGAAAGAGTTGTGGGGGTCCAGGGGGCAGTAGCCTCCCGGGTAACAGCGCCATAGGTTTTTTTTTTTTTTTATTTCAAGGTCAAACGTACCCAAAAATAGCATTTGTGAGTTAAATATACAAACATAATATATTTTATATGTATGGAAAAGCATCCCCCCTTGCGTACGCCACTGATGATAATCTCAATAATCTTAAGAGCTACAAGATCGGTCAAGCTGGGGCAAAATTTGTGTCTATAAGAAATAGTAAGATCGAAGTAGAGAGAATAATGACTTGTGTAAAAAAAAAATTTGAGTATTTTTAAATCTTTAAAAATTAACGAAAAAGATTTTTTGTCCCTTCCTGAATAACTTCTAAACTAATTTCATATTTCTGCACCAAATCATGCGACTTTTTCCCAATTTAACCGACCTTGAAACAAATTCTTTATGTTAACTCCTTGAATTTGGGACACCCTGTATAAATAATTATCTCAACAATAAAATGTCAGATATGAGCTATAAATCTGTTCTCATCTAATTTATTACAAGTGATTTTACTGTCAATAAGGTTATAGTTTACTAATAGATCATTCTAAACAACTGAATCTGCCTTAGGTATAAATAAATTTTACTACGGTTACCATTGTTGCTATTGAGATTATGATTGTTATTAATAAAGGTAACCACAGTAAAATGTGTTCATACCTAAAGCCGCGTTTTCCTAGCAGCAGGAATTGTACGCGGCGTAGAACGTAGTAATGCCTCGACCAGTCAACATAGAGAGATTATTAATTATTATTAAGGAAGACTCATCTGTTTAGATTGACCCATATTATTAATACAAAGTGTAAAGGTTAAAATACTAAAAGTCAGGGTTCCATATGGTTTTCAGTTACAGAAGAGTAAATTAAAAATCAGCAACATTCTAAGGAATTAAACTTCCTTCCTAGGATCAGTGATTATCTGAACAGCAAACATTTTTTGAATGACAATAAACAAAAGATGCAATAAGGCACAAACAAAAATACCATAAAATAGAGTATATTATTAAATTTGCTAAACAAGTCACACATTTTTCTGAGATTATTGATCCTTAATATTATCATGGTATCAAAAAAACAGTATTATGGTGCCTTTCCACGTGAGAGTAAACTACTCTCGATAGCAGCGTCGCCAAGGATACAGCCAATCGCGAGTTACTCTCAGGGGTTGTATCCTTGGCGACGCTGCTATCGAGAGTAGTTTACTCTCATGTGGACAGGCACCATTAGTCACAATAGCCAGTATGGGAAAGGAAACTTGGATTAAAATTAATAAAAACTTACTTGTATTTTATAGTCAATAAAAAATGACTAATAGATTTTGTCTTACTATCAAATGAATCAAATTTATTCTTCGAAATAATAAATGAAAAGTTTTAACTAATTAATTAATTAGAAGCGATCACAACATTGGGTTTGGATGTTAACATGTGTGTTATTTTGGTTTTTTTATTTCAAACTAGTCATTGGTTCTAGTACAAAAATGAAAATATCTAAGGAAAGTTAATAAATCAATACTCACACTAACACATTCTTCTAAAAAAGTGTTTTTCTCTAATTTTTTTGTAAGTAACATAACCAGAGAGTAACTTATTATATCCATTACAAACTTATTTGTTTTTAATTAAACCTACTTTAAATTAGTGAAAGAAGACTTGCACTTTACGATCGTGTTAAGCTTGTGTAAATTCAATTTTTAATCAAGTATTTTAATATAGAACAAGTAAAAAATATGGTAAATTAATAAAAATTAAACCTATTACAAACATGAATATTTCAATAAATTTAGCACATAGTAGATATTTAATCAGATATGTATCAGTGTTTATGTTTACTATAAACTTAAATAAATAGGTTATTGAATTGTGCCAAAAAACATAAGATAATATAGTTGATAAAGAGTAAGTCTTCTCAATTGTGTTAATTATTTTCTAAACAATGAAAAAAGTCCCGATTTTAAGTGGATGTACCATATACATGTAATTAATATATTTAATTTAAAAATCCCCTTTTTAATGTACTTTTTTTCAATTATTTTAACTTTATACAACTTTATAGCTTTATTAGGCTCGATCATTATGAAAAGTGCCTTTATTTTTATTTAATTTATTTTAATTTTAAAACTAATTTTTACCAATTAAATCAGAGTTGTGAAATTATATAGAAATTTTTGATTTCACCAACATAAAATTTCATTAAGCATGGACTAGGTATTTAGATCAACTAAATGTGTGCAACCTCTCAGTAATTCTAACTTTTTTCTTTTAATATACAAAACGGAATGGGCACAGCACAAAATTGATGGCACCATTAAAAGTAAAATAAAAAGTGGCAATGTAAAAGTTTTTACGGATTTTAAAAATTAACAAAAATAAAAACTTATAGCAAAAGTCATTTTTTAAGTTTTTTCAATTTTTTCAAAAACAGTTGGAAATATTTCAAATCTGTTTTGATATTGATGAGCATAAAATTTAAACAAAAACTCTGAAAATTGTTTTTTTTTTGTTTTTTACTGTGATTTGTAAAACTTTTACTAAAACCGCCTCGCAGCAACTTCATATTATGCATTTAATGGTCTTATTAACTTTTTCCTGTGTTGATTCAGTGTTGTTTCTCTGACATTAACTTACCTAGTTGGCTAAGACTTTTTTCTGATTTCAAAAGTATGTACAGTCGAACTTCCCTAAGTCGAATCACCATAGTTCACTAAAAAAATTCGAGATATAGAAAATTCGAGTTACAGAAATAACTACAACAAAATGAGTAAAATACGCTTTTTTATGAATTTATTGACAGTAAATACATATATGACTACATGAAATCAACAAACATTATATGGATGTACATATAAACATACGTATATAACACACATAATATAAACAAAAAAATAAAAAGAAAATTATGAATAACAAACATTATTTTTTTTAAAAGTCAGTGACTCTTGATTGTTTTAGATTAAAAGATTCTTTATCCACAAAGTTCTCTAAAGTTGTTAACGCGCGATACACTTCGTCTGTAAGATTCTCTTTTGAACACAAATATTCGCTACACTGTCTGATTGTCGTCTTCTAAGGCAACTAAAGTTTTTCTCAGAATTCTTCTTCTATAGTGCAATTTCATATAATGCGATTAACAGTAAATACAGCCTAGCGCATAAATACGAGTACATACCTGCGATAATCCGGTCATTAGCACATTAAGAGGAATAACATACACAATAGAATACAAAATTACAAAAATTCGAGTTTAGGAAGTTCACTGTCTTCAAAAATCTCAAATTTTACTTCGAGGTACAGAAAAATTTTACTTAGAGAAATTCGAGATATAGAAACAAAATTGTATGTAAAATGCGACCTTGATGTAAAAATTTGCGAACAAATTCGAGATATAGAAAAGTTTGACTTATAGAAGTTCGAGTTATGGAAGTTCGACTGTAATTCCAAACTATTTACATCTGATACAAATTTATTAAGTTTATAAGTTAATGCAAAGAAAGCTTATTTACAAACATATCCCAAAAAAGACATCTGAATACAATTAATTTCTTGCAATCTTTACTTGGATTTTAAAAATATGTAAGATTGCTAATTTTCTAATTTATTAGGGCCTTATCTTCATTTTGATTGCCATCTGTAACAAAACCACAGACACCTTCACTTATACAAATAAATATGTATTATCATTACATTCGATTGTATTTTTTAAATACATTAAGTGATTGATATCTATATTCAAAAACGTGCCGGTACAGTACCGAATTTATCAGTTACAATTTAAGATAACATTAAATTTGTTTATTCATTGATTGTGAAAGGAAATACAGATTTCCTTAACAATGAATTCATAAGCGCTCCAACAATAAAATATTGTTTCTCATGCAATTAGCAGTATTGAGGAAATTATATTATTGTTTGATTTAGTTGTACCATTCTTACCAGTGACGTAGGCAGTGGGATTGGGGGGGGGCTCAGAACCCGTTTATTAACCCCCCCTATGATGAACCATCAAATCCTGCTGCTAAAAAACTATAAAGAGAGTGCTGAGCTAAAAAAATAGGTCTTCAGTTCTTTTTGTGTTTATTAACCCCCCATGGAAGCATCCTGCCTACGTCACTGATTCTTAAACATCATCAGCAACAATTTTAGATTAATATACGTTCATCTTTTTTTTTTTAGGATCAATTTAGGCTAAAATCATTGGATAAACTTTTTAATTTATACACTCAACGAATAAACCATGCATACTTTTCTCTATTTTTAATGGCACTAGTAGTTTTTAGTTGTACACATTTTTCTGTTGTATTATATTATAATGCGGTAAGTACTGCTGGTTCATTTGTTTAAATAATGCTCATAAAAATTAATTATTTCAGGAAGCCGATACTTTATCAAAAGTTATCCCAGATCTTACTTGTTATGGTGTGACAATATTAATATGCATGGTTATCTTATCCATTAACGAAACCAATGTGAAAAAACATCCTAATATATTTGTAATTTCGTCTATTATTGTGCTTTGTCTGATATTAGCTACTGATTTATTTATTCCCCTATTTCATCATTTCACTGAAACTTCGAAGAATTTAAGGCCTGCATATACAACTTATATAATAATAGCTTGTTACTTATTTTTTAATATCAGTAGTAGTCTGTTTGCATGCTTATTAGGAATGCTTGCAACGATTTGTCATTTACTTGTTCTTGGGTTAATAACATACCACGATTATGATTACATCTGGCAACGGGTAAGAATAATTTAATTCTTATTTAAGTACAATTTTAAACACTTACTTTTTGTAGCTGGGTTCTGACGCTGTACATTTACTTTGTATAAACTTTATGGGGCTGTATTTTCGATTTGTGAATGAAATTGTTAAACGAAGAACATTTTTGGATCGGAGAGCCTGTGTAGAATCGACTCTTAAACTTAAATATGAAAAACAACAAGAAGTAAGTAGATTTAATGTTTAAAATAAGAAAGGTGTAATATTTCAATATTTATTTGAGTAAAAAAAAATTGAATACCGCTATCTTATTAAGGACAAAAAACCATGTAAAAAATGTCCTTAAAGTTTTTCTCTATCTTTTTGTTTAAGCGAGATATTTAACATTTTTGAAAATTGCAAAAAATCGGTTTTTGGCTATATTTCGAAAATTAAAAAAGATATCAAAAATCTGTTTACGGCAATCAATTCCTCTCGAAAAAAGAAATGGGACTACGTACTTAGTTTTTTTCTATCTCTGATAATAACCGAGATACCCTTTCTGTATGGACATCAAAAATAGACCACCCTGTACAGGGTGGTCCAAATTCGATGGGATTACATGGGTATCTCGCTTAATAATCAAGATAAAGAAACGATTAAATTACCAAAAATGTGCAGTTTTTTGAGACAAACTCAGAACCGTTTTCAAAAATATTCTATCATTTGTGGTTTTTGAGTTATTAGAAAAAAAACTGTTTTTTTGTCATATTCACAATGTGTCATATCTCCGTTATTGTTGTAAGAGTTATGACACAAATTTATCTTTTTTTAAATGGAAGCTATAATTGGCTATGACCTTTTGAAATTCCTTATTTTTTCTCATTCAAAATATATGAGGGTTGATGTAGTTATTTTCAATAAAACGCAAGTTACGAAGGTTTTTTAGTTTAGTAGGCTGTGAAAACAAAAAAAAAAACATGTAAAATCTTTTAAAACTCGTGGTATTAGTTGCGAAGGTTTTTTAATTTGCACTTAGCACATTTTTGGTTATTTAACTGTTTCTTTATCTTGAATATTAAGCGAGATACCCATGTAATCCCATCGAATTTGGACCACCCTGTAGATAAATGAGTATTTTTCATAAAACTTGTATGTTTAAAATTAAAATAAAAATAGAATTTGCCAATACTGGGAGCACACCAATTTTCTGCATATTTTTTTAAACAAATTAATCAAATAATACTATCTTGCATACTATTTAATTGTATGTACTATAAATATTTAAAAAAGCTGCCATTAAAAAAGAATTCCACTTAGTATTTTGCCTTCTGAAATGCATAAATGTTTGACAAAACTGTTGCTTAAATATTTATTGAAATGTTGCTACATGAATAAAACATATCTCAGGATAAACTTTCATTTAAGAAGTTATGTAAACTACAATATGATGAAATCTGTTATCATTTGATCAATAAAAATTAAAATTGCTTTTATTGTATAATGTTTGCACTTATCTAAAATGCAATCGCAGTAATTGCTTTTATGAATCAACTGTTTTATGTAATTATAGGAGCAACTTATGTTAAGTATTATACCAGAACATATAATAAACAATGTGCGACAAGATATTTTAAAAACAATACAATCGATCGATCAATCTGATAGGCTACCAGGAGAAAAACCATTTGAGTAAGTATACCTATAGACCTTCCCCACTTTGATTATCTCATTTCTTTTAAAATACTAAGCCCAATAATCTTTAATAATTAATTAAATAGTAAAAAAATCTGCAAACAATGAAATAAAAATTAAATCTAAAAAACTTTTTTCCCAGGTTTTATTACAATTTTTTTACCATTTTCTTGAAACATTAATAAAAATATTAAAAAAATTATGAGAATGGAATAATAAGAACAAAAACTATTTGATTTTGACTTTATACAATACCTACTGGTGTTTTTTGAAAGATAAAATTGAATAATGCCTTTTAAGATACATTAAAATTTGCAGTACATTTTTATGCAATTTGATTTAATTTTCTCATATTTTTAAAATCAATTGAGATAATTTAGGTGTCGTGACCTCTGTGACATATTTATAGCAAAACGAAATGTTACAACTATTTCACTAAGTAATTATTTGTTGCAGAAATCCTTACATAAATGAATACGAAAATGTATCAATTTTATATGCAGACATTGTTCACTACACAGAAATGACAAGTAAATTACCTGTTAAGACGTTGGTAGAAACATTGAATGAACTCTTTGGAGGTTTCGATGAAGCTTCTGAGGTAGTAATAATTCATGTTTAAATAATAAAACACTACAATTTTTTTTGTTATAGAGTTTGCAAGTACTTCGTATAAAGTTTCTCGGAGATTGCTATTACTGTGTTGCAGGTTTACCACCTTACCCTGCTCCTAATCATGCAGAAGCTTGCGTAGATCTTGGGCTTCAGATGATAGAAATAATTCGAGAAGTTAAGTAAGTAATCAGAAATATACTGTTTATGTTTAATAGTTTAAAAAAATCATTTCTGTTTCAAAAAATCTTAGGGTATAATAAGCAAATTGAAAAAATGTTTTCAATTAGAATGGAAAGTCACAAATATTTATTCCAATTCAAAATTAACTGAATTAAAATGATTTTCAGATATTTATTACCAACGCAATAACCCTTAGAAGTGAGTTATTACAGTAAACTTTTATTTTATTTAACTAAAAGTAGTCAAGTTTTTAAATTACTGCGTTAAAATTGTTTGCATTCAACTTCTACATTCAAACAAATCCTGCATTACCTTTATCTTATCATTCAATATGTTAATTGACATATACAAAAACATGTGAAGTGCTCTATTGTATTTACTAAAATGTACAATAAAAAGCCATTAAATGTTATGATTGTGATGAAAATTGTTAGCATCCATGTACAGGGTGGCCTATTTTCGATGCCCATACTGGGTAACTCGGTTATTATCAGAGATAGGAAAAAACTAAGTACGTAGTCTCGATTTCTTTTTTCGAGAGGAATTCATTGCCGCAAACAGATTTTTGATATCCTTTTTAATTTTCGAAATATGGCCAAAAACCGATTTTTGGCAATTTTCAAAAATGTGAAATATCTCGCTTAAACAAAAAGATAGAGAAAAACTTTAAAGACATTTTTTGCATGGTTTTTTGTCCTTAATAAGGTAGCGTTATTCAATTATTTTTTTTACTCATGTAAATATCGATATATTACACCTAACTTTCTTATTTTAAATAGCAACCATAGTTGGCTTTGACATAAATCGAAAGCGTATTTTTTTCGCTTTTTAAAAATACATATAAGAAAGTTAGGTGTAAAATATCAATATTGATGTGAGTAAAAAAAATTGAATATCACTATCTTATTAAGGACAAAAAACAATGCAAAAAATGTCTACATTTTTTCTGATCTTGAGATCCGAGAAATAAATTAATGGTTGGTCTCTTATAGACTAGTTTAAATATTTCAGAATGCTACAAGCGTAGATTAAAAATAATAATAATAATTTCCTCTATCTTTTCGTTTAAGCGAGATATTTAACATTTTTGAAAATTGCCAAAAATTGGTTTTTGGCTATATTTTGAAAATTAAAAAAGATATCAAGAGTCTGTTTGTGGCAATAAATTCTTCTCGAAAAAAGAAATCGAGACTACGTACTTAGTTTTTTTCTGTTTCTGATAATAACCGAGATACCCTCTCTGTATGGACATCGAAAATAGGCCCCCTATGACAAAACTATCAAACATCCTGCTGCTAAAAAACTTAAAAAGAGAGTGGTGACCTAAAAAAAATAGCATTTATTAACCCCCCCCCACATGGAAGCATCCTGCTTACGTCACTGATGTAGGTATAGTACAAAATTTTACTTACCAAACAAACTTAATCTGTAGAGAACGAAGACAATTGGGTATAAACATGAGGATTGGTGTACATTCAGGAAGAATTTTAAGTGGTTTGATTGGATTAACTAAGTGGCAGTTTGATATTTGGTCCAAAGATGTCTACATCGCAAACCGAATGGAAACAACAGGTACACCAGAGTGGGTATCTAAGCATTAGGTACCAATTTTGCATCTTAACAGTAACTAATTTTGCAGAAAAGTGCACATAACAAAACAAACGAAAGATCTTTTGCAAAAAAATTATTACATCACTCCATCTAATCAAGGATCAGTAGATGCGGAATTAAAACAATACGATTTAGAAACTTTTTTGATATCTCCTGAGGTAAGTATTAAATACAGAATACATGTCGACATACAGTGTATCCCAAATTCTAAAAATAGGGAGTTTCATTTTTGTTTTTAATGAAAATTTAAATTGAACATCGACTTTTTATTATATTTGTATATAATTATGTATTTGTTTATTATCAGTTTATTTTCATCATTAATGATTTATTGAAGCTTTTTAATTAAAGTTTATCACTTTCTGTGGTTTCATAATTTATTCACAGACTACTTTAATCGATCTAATGTTTACTTCTTTCATAAAAAAGTTTCTCACAAAAGATAAGTGAATTGTAGTATATCAGTAACTTTCAAATGATGTACAGGGTGGTTCAAATTCGATGGGATTACATGGGTATCTTGCTTAATATTCAAGATAGAGAAACGGCCAAATTACCAAAAATGTGCAGTTTTTTGAGACAAACAGAACGGTTTTCAAAAATATTCTATCATTTCCGGTTTTTGAGTTATTGGAAAAAAAGTGTTTTTTTTTGTCATATCAATAATGTGTCATATCTCTGTTATTGTTGTAAATATCGAAAAAATGTATTAAGATTATTTTTAGATATTTTTATGTTTAATTTGATTATCCTAAAAAAAAATATTTTACACTCGCCGTTAAAAAGTTATGACACACTTACCTTTATTAAATGGAAACTATAGTTGGCTATGACCTATATAAATTCGTTAGTTGTTTCTCATTCCAAATATATAAGGGTTGATGTATTTATTTTCAATAATACGCAAGTTACAAAAGTTTTTAAGTTTTTGTTTTTAAAGAAAAACATTAGGCTGTGAAAAAAAACAAAACAAGGTATAAAACCTTTTAAAACTCATGTGTTACAAGTTACGAGGGTTTTTTAATTTGTTGTTGTGATAAACATGTGAAAGTATTAAATAAATTGAAAAATTTAATTTTAAATGCAATTATACCAAACATATTTGAATATAATGTAAAATTAATTTAAGTGTTCTTGTAATTTCAATTATTAAATGTAGTATTATCATAAACAATGGGTTTTTTGCTGATTATAATGTAAAACTTATTAACACATTTAAAAAGGATTTGTGAACTATTTATTTTTTGTGTACACCAAAGCTTCATTTTTTAAAGTAAAGATGTTTCAAGGCTAGGGAGTTCTTGTATACATTTTTAATGTATGTGATAAGGTAACACTGCCTTTTGTTTTAAACAATTTAGTTTAATTTAAATGGTACTTTTTTCGTGTAAAATTTTTTTTTTTTTAGCCTCATCAACCCGTAGAAGATAAACATAATGAAACTCTTCAAACGATTGTTGAAACCGAAGAGGAAAATAATAACACACAATTAAGCATACCTAATGGCAATTTACCAAATGGATTTCCAGAAGTCGATAGTGAAGTAAAAATACCTAAAACAAATTTTATAATGAAATACATTTTGGAAAGCGAACAGCATGACAGTTCCGACAGTATTTCGCCACGTTTTGGGCGATTAAATGGAGCAGACAGAAGACCTACTACAGTTGGGAAAAGGAGACCCAGTGGGACTGCAGTTAATAAAATATCACGGGTAACTGAGAGACGTTTAACACCTGGAGATGTTAAGAGGCGAACAGCGTTCATGGATAATAATATTAATCGATACAACGAACGTTTAGCAGAAACTGACAAAAATTTAGAAGCGGCTATAGCAAAAATGCCATTAGCAAAATATCAGTAAGTTTATACATATACTTTGCATGTGTACCACCTAATTCAGGTCACTATGGGGATGTTACTTAATGTGGGAGATAGAGAGAGTTATACATAACAGAGCTCAACTTTTTCTGATATTCAGATGTTTTAAAAAATGCGTAGTTGCCTGGATACAAGCAAAAAACTAAATTTAAGTTATTTAATAGCTTTTTTAGTTTAAAAAACTGAAATCATAATTTTATCGCAATGAAAAAATTCATATGCTTTAATAAATAAGCAGTTCAATTTTTTTCACAGCAGTTATGAAGATATAACAGACAACTTTTAATTTTCTTATGGATACTATATTGGTAAATTTCTATAATTTTGTTTTTTAACAAGTATTATATCACAAAAAAGAGAACTGCAAACGCTATCTATTCCATTGAATCAGGGGCGGATCTACATAGGGACTAATAGGGCTTGCTTAAGCCCTGGGCCCCCAAGTGTCAAGGGCCCACAAAAATTGAATTATTATTATAATTTTTCCTGTATTTTTGTTTCAACTGATTTTATCTTTAATTGTTCTCCATATGTTTCATTTCTGATTCTATCTTTTTTGGTTTTTCCTTAGATTTTTCTTTGAAGTTGTAAAATAATTGAAGTATATTTTTTATTCTAGGCAGTGGTTTAAAATGAAGGATATAAACCCTCTTTTGCTAATATTTCACAAATTGAAAGTGGAATTGAAATTTTTAAAATTACCTGATCCCTTATTTAAATATTACTTATTAAGTCAACTATTTACTTTACTATGCATTACCTTTAT
Organism: Elmis aenea; assembly: GCA_947652605.1. Taxonomy (NCBI): domain Eukaryota; kingdom Metazoa; phylum Arthropoda; class Insecta; order Coleoptera; family Elmidae; genus Elmis; species Elmis aenea. The sequence continues at coordinate 5,857,948 of OX393577.1, read as the reverse complement.
ACAAAATATCACATTGCAATTGTAAGTATATTATTTAATTATTATAATTAAGTTTCTAATTTTAAAAAAGTAGACCCGCAGTTTTAATCTGTTGATGTCTATTTATTTGGGTCAGTTTTAAACTGATATTGTTATAGCTCCTTAAAAAATCAGATTTGTGCCATTTAGTGGGGTTTTGGAGATTTTGGTATCTCAAAGTGTTACCATTTTGAAAAGCAGTGAAGATATTATTTTCAAACTTATTATATGTATATACAAAAATTAAATAGATATAATGCTTAAATTGGTTTCAATGAAGTTAATTTTTGATGCTATTTATCTCTTAAGAATTAAGAAAAAAGAAAAGAGCGTTTCACATTCAATTTTCTAGACTGTTCTATAATAATAAAAAATAAAGTGGGGCCAAGAAAAATAATAAAATTATTTATGATTTTATAGAAATTCATTTCAGCAGTTAGCTTAAACAGTTTAATGTGTGGTATAAAAAAATCTTATTTTGAGATTATTTGATAGTAATGATATCTGCTGTTTTAACAATGTTGAATTTATTTAATATTTTCCTAATTATAGTTGGGACTTTAAAGATTGGTTGGCTTATGTACTAGCTGGAGTGTTACTATTAATTCTATTACCCTTTTCATGGACGCACTATTTATGGACCTTATACTGTACACACCATAACTTAGATAACAACGAAATGCCAGAAAACAAAGTGATAAAGTTTTTCTATAAAATATCACTTTTTGTTACAAAACAAGTAATTTTAAGAATTACCATTTATTTAATTACATGTGGATTATTTGCAGCTTATGTTTATTATGAGTTGGTGAGTATTTACCTGAACATTTTTATTCAAAATTAAATAAATAATGTAAGCAAGCGCATTGTAAAACAAATTGCCTCTTCAAAATTGTTAATTTGGTTTGCCTGGTCACCAGTAGAAGCTACACTTAATTCAGTATCTGTTTTTAACCAATTTTTTACTTAGGTATATCAACAGCTTATGCTAAAATTACAATGCACAGAAATTCAGATATTTATTATAAAACTAAGAAATATATTAAATAAAATTAAAATTAAAAATGTCTAAAAAGCATCCATGAGGATATTAAAAGTTGATTGCTGTATTTTCGTACCTAAGAGTGCCACGAAAAAAGTAAAACTACATATTTCTAATATTAAATAATCAGATTTTAATTGTCAAAATCAAGAGATATTAAATAAAATTTAAAAAATGCAAAATTTTTATATTGTGCATTTCTCAAAATTTCTGTAAATTATTACGAGTTAAGATTTAATGTGTGTAACTTTTTGCTTATTTTTTATTTATTATCAAAAGTAACTTCCCTGTATTAGTCCAAACTAAGTGATGCACACTGTATAATATACAGGGTGCATTCAGTATGAATCATCGGCTCTACATAAAGTAAATAGGTAAATAGAAACAATTTTTTATTTTTAGAACGAATGTAATGCATGTTCACCATCATCAATAAAACGATATTTATTTATTCGACAGCAACAGAACACCTCAGTTGACTTACACACCAGTTGTATTATTCCTTGGGTAAACAATAAATATGTTCAATTGTTTAATGATTTTAATTGTTAATTTGTTGCAGCATATGAGTGATGCAACCTCTTTGGTAATAATAACAAGTTTTTTGTTTCTTAGAGTACAAATTTGGCTAAAACTAATATTTGCCTCAACCGTAACAGCAATTTATTCATACAACATCTGGAATTTTAACACCAATTTTTTTAATGTGAGTATTCGTAGTGCACAAATCACTCTGTACATTGACAGGAGTATTATAAAGTCCGGGTGGTCCAAATTCGATGGGATTACGTGGGTATCTCGCTTAATATTGAAGATAGAGGTACGGTTAAATTACCAAAAATATGCAGTTTTTTTGAGACAAACTCAGAAACGTTTTCAAAAATATTTTATCTAATGAACTCTATCTTGAATATTAAGCGAGATACCCATGCAATCCCATCGAATTTGGATCACCCTTTACATTGTGTCCAACCGAAAACTTTGCAACTCCAAAAGACTTCTTTATTTAAAGAGATAGAACTTTGGAGTTTGTAATTCTCAAAATATTTTACGATAAACTCCAAAACTCCTTCTCTTAAACAAAAACAACTAATTAGGCACGACCGAAAAAAATAAAAGTGGCTGTTTAAATTTAAATAAATATTTCTTCTAAACTATATAGTTACGTTTGCCAAATAAAGTAAAATATAAATAATCAGCTTTGAGCAAGGTGCTACAGTACTGAGTTTATAATATTGTTCTTAAATTCTTAATTTTATTTCAGAATAGTGAGACGTTTAATTACATGTTAAAACCTGAAATAGCCCACATAATGAGTTTAGTTTTCCTAACAGTTTTTCTTCATTTAATTGACCGACAGTCGGATTACCTTAACAGACTTGATTATCACTGGAACCGACAATTAACAACTGAACGAGAACAAGCCAATCTCATGCACAAAATAAATAGTATGTTACTAAAAAACATTCTACCGATACACGTTGGTAAGGTTTTCCTATACGGAAGTAGTATATCCGTTAAGTTTAACAATATTTTAGCCGAGTTATATCTTGATGTAAAACGAAATACAGGTGAACTGTATCACGAAGAATATAAAAGTGTAGCTGTGATGTTTGCTTCAATTGTAGATTACAAAATAGATAATGTAAGCGAGAAATATTTTTTAGGTGTTATGAATCGAATCATCGGAGATTTCGATAAGGTATTTATAATTTTTTTTAGTGTAAATTAAGATCAGATAATAATTTATTGTGTTAGTTATTATATACACGAACCGGAAAATCGATAGAAAAAATTAAAGTCACTACTAGCTGGACGTACATGGCTGCATGTGGATTAGATCCTGGTAGAAGAGATTCAACAGTAGGCGGCTTGGGCAAAAAATCACGAGAGAATATTGTAGTGACTTTATTAAAATTTGCTGTTGACATGATTGCCGCACTCAATAAAATCAATCGAGAAACTCAACAAGACTTCAAATTAAGAATAGGTAAGGTATAGGCCGGTGGCGTAGGCTTTGGGGGTCAGAACCTCCCCCATAGGTTCGCAATTAGCCCTTATAAAGCCGGAGAATTGTAAATTTTGTGCTAAAAAAAAGGTTGGCGGCTCTTTTTACCCTTTATTAACCCCCCTCTTTAATGAAACCATCAAACATCCTGCTGCTAAAAAACTGTGGTGTCCTAAAAAAATAGGTCCTCAGTTCTTTTTGCGTTTATTAACCCCCCCCATGGAAGCATCCTGCCTACGCCACTGGCATAGGCTATAACATTTTAATTATAAAATACAAATTTTAAGTAAAATTAATATTTATAGACTTATCTTCTGCTGAAGTGTTTTTGTTACACAAATATATGTATGTAAAATTGATTGTTTTAGGTATTTCACATGGGCCAATAACAGCTGGAGTAGTAGGTTCAAAAAAACCATTATATGATATATGGGGTGATGCTGTTAATATGGCTTCACGTATGGACACTACGGGCATTCCTGGTAAAATACAAGTCACAAAAGATACAGCTATGGTTATACAGAAGGAGCACATTTCCTGTCAGTATAGAGATAAAATATACGTAAAAGGCAAAGACTTTATTCCAACATATTTTGTTACACTTAAAGACAATCATCTACTCCCTCGTACATCACTAAGCATAATAATAGATTACATGTCTAAATAAAATTGTTCGTATTGTATAAAGCGATATTTAAAAAGTATCAGACTGATCTGTAGTGTGAGCATGTTATATTTATTTATTTTTGTAATTTGTTTTTCAATTGGTTCTTTTAATTAAATGTTACAATATTCGATGAGTCTATTTTTAAACCTTATTAGTTTTAATTGTGACCAAGTACTTTCTCTATAACTTATACGTATAAAATCAAAGTTAAATAATGATAAATTCAAACGTAATGTCATATTGTAACTGTTGAATTTGATGGTGATATCCTCGGTGAGAATTGTATTAGTATTATTAAATATGTTGCAACTGATGACAGTATCTGTAACAAAATTTATTACTTTTGCAATAAGAATCAGCATTTATTTTATACAAAATTAATATTTGAAAACAGTATGTCTATCTGTAATAAAATTAAGTAATCACAACAAATACAAACATTTTAAAATTTAAAATAAATTATACTCCTAACAAAGTCAATTTTTTTTAAAACCTAGTCGTTACCATTAACCATTACCTCGAAGAAAAGTACAGCTGTATGTATGTATTTTATTCATTGTACCTCTCTCTACCATTTAGTTGTACCGCCACTGGACGATTTTATTATGTTGTATTTAACCTTTTTTGTAACCAACATAATAAAAAAATATCGAGTTAAAGCCTGCACATATATTTAAACAACTTTTACTAAATATGTGTAATCATAGCATAAAATGTATCATAGAGGTATAAAACAAATACTAAAAAGCAATTAAATGTGTATAATGTACATAAGTATTCTTGAACGATTTGATTTTTATAAATTTATGTTGTCAGTACTTTCGATACACAACGCAGAGCATGGTGCTATACGCCTACGCACTAATGAACTTGTTATTGTGTCAGCTGTCACAAGCTTTGCTTAGGGGTGTGTGAATGTTTATAAAATCTGTGATAAATAATTATGCAACTGATCAAGAAGTTTACTGTCTGCTTTTAACACTGGTAATGACTTGTTTTGTATTGGAAATATGATACGTAGAAAACGAAAGTTGTACAGTTAACGATAACCGTACAACTGAAAAATGGGGTTACATACATTTTTCATATTATATCTGCTATTTTATACAGCACCTTTAATTCATTCAAATATTTCTTACGACAATAACATATCAGTAGAAGATAATCTAGAATCCCCTTTGTGTTGCAATTTAACATCTACGGAACGAATAGAAGTTGAATATGCTTCAAAAATAATAGAAAATGAGTACATTGTAACTTTCAAAGGTTACTATAAGCAACAGGCCAGAGCAGGCTACATAAATGCTGCACTAAATGCAACTGGCTTACGAAAATGGAAAATTTTGCCACGAGAGAATCCCGCGAGCGATTATCCTAGCGATTTCGATGTGGTTTTGTTGGAAGAAACAGAAAAATTGGCCGGCCTAGACGCATTAAATAGACATCCATCCATTAAAAGTGTAACTTCACAGCGTATGGTGTTAAGAACTTTAAAGTTTGTAAATGAAGATGATAAAAAATCGCCTGACTGCATTGGTGCAGGCTGCAACACTTGGAGATTGCGTCGCATGCACAATAATCAGTTTTGGCAAGCGACAGGTCGTCACACTAGCAGGCGACTATTACGAGCAATACCTCGTCAAATAACAACTGTTTTACAAGCTGATGCCCTTTGGAATATGGGCATAACTGGAAAAGGCATAAGAGTAGCGGTGTTTGACACAGGTTTGTCAAAAACACACCCACATTTTAGAAAAATTAAAGAACGCACCAACTGGACTAACGAAAAGACTTTGGATGATGGGTTAGGTCACGGTACTTTCGTTGCCGGTGTTATTGCATCAAGCAAAGAGTGTTTGGGCTTTGCCCCAGATTCCGAGTTGCACATATTCCGAGTTTTCACCAATAATCAGGTGTCGTATACGTCGTGGTTCTTGGATGCGTTTAATTATGCAATTCTTAAAAAAATCAACGTACTTAATTTAAGTATCGGAGGTCCCGATTTTAAAGACCATCCATTTGTCGATAAGGTTTGGGAACTTACTGCCAATAGGGTAATAATGGTTTCGGCTATTGGAAATGATGGGCCCCTGTACGGTACATTAAATAATCCAGCTGATCAGATGGACGTAATCGGAGTTGGTGGTATAAATTTTGAAGATCAGATTGCCAAATTTTCGTCAAGGGGTATGACTACGTGGGAATTACCTCAAGGTAAGAAAATGCAATTTTTTAAAATTATTTTCATCTATAATTCTACTGTAATGACAGCTTCACAAACCCTCGTTGATCATTATTTAAATTTATGAGTTGATGTAACGTGAAATCACAGGCGTGTGATTTTGTCCGTCTAAGTTTCGCAAGTGTGAGAACTCTTTAATAAATACATTGTAGTGTCCAAAAATCCCTCAAATACGCTTTCATTTTAAATTATGCTTTAATGTCATGATATTTACTGCTATGAACTGATATGGTAATATTTGTAGCATTATATTTTGTAATTAACATAATTACGAGCAAAAAAAGTAAATAATTTTAACAATGCGTACCATTAAGTGTATTTAATTAGCTTAAAAACTCATAACTTGGAATGCTCAATTGACTTAAGATTCCATTGTTTTATATCCTTTACATTAAATAATGTCTTACACTAATTTAATAAAACAAGAATTTCTGAAACACGTTGAAATTATTTTTTTGGTATAATTGTTTGTATGATTGAGTGATGAGTGAACCATAATTGTATATTACTGTTGACGCTGATAAATAAAGGAAATATTTATGAATTATTTTTTAACAAATGCAGTTTAAACTGAAAAAACATAAAATAATGGATGACAGTATTTATATTGACAAATCGAAATAAAGCATTGGAAATTATAATACTTTTTAAGCACTAAACTGTTGTATAAATTAATTTTTAATAATTTTACGGAATCATTTTGGTATTTTTTCCTTCCATTTATTAGATTTTTTTAAATCTACACTCATGCGGTGGTGTCCCAATTAAGAAATATTACTTGTAGACATAAAACATGCTTTGTGTTTTTTAAGGACAATTAAACTGTCTATGAGGAAATGTAAAAATTATTAGGGTGTTTCTCTGAAAACAATTGACTTGTATGGGCATAAAGTTCGTTAAAATGAATCAAGAAAAACAAACACCGTGTATTTTTTTAAAAGCTTTGCCAATCTTTAAAAGCTATACAGTGTGTCCAAAACGTATGGAATATGCTATTCTGTAAATATCTACTTTAGGGAAAAATGTTTTGAATAAAAGTTGTTTGGTGCTAAGTTTTCCACCATAGACAAAATTAAAATATATTTTTTTGAATAACAAAAGTGCAATGAAAAACAATTGAATTTTTTTGAATGACAAGATATCCCTATATTATACTCATTTGATAAGAGAATTTTTTTCTCTTTTACAATGATGGGGTCGCCTTAAAAATAAAGTTTATGCTAAGAGGCTGGAGAATATCGAAAATTTAAAAGATCGTATTAGAGGGGAGATGAGGTCTATTACACCTGAAATGGTTGGGAATGTTATTAACGGGTTTGAAACCGAGTTTATCATTGCCAAGCTGTAAATGTAAAACACTTATTGTAGATTTCGTCAAAAAATTTTAGTTTTTATGATGTTTTCGTTAAAAATAAATACTAAACAATTAAGATAATTTGAGAGTACTTTTTGCCTTTTTCTCAAAAAGTTGCTTAAGTAAGGGTTTTGCATCATTGAAAAGAGAAAAAAAATCTATGAAATGAGTATAATATTGTTTTTCATTGCGCTTTTGTCATTCGAAAAAATAAAATTTAAATTTTGTCTTATGGTGGAAAACTAAGTACCAAACAACTTTTATTTAAAACATTTTTTCCCAATCAACCTTTTTATTTCAATTTTGTTAGACATCCTGTATACTCATGTCGTATTTAACTGCAACAACTTAATACCATATACTTATTTTTCTAATATTAGAACTAATTACAACAAAATATGATGCTAAAAGTTTATATGGGTCATACTATAGCACTAAATACTAAAGCCATCTTTAAATTGACAACATAAATATTATTATATTGTAAGTATTTCTTATAGAGTTCTCATGTTAGCTCAATCCTTGGTACGTTATTTTAAAGATCGGCATTACATAAACAGATCCAGCCATTGAGTAAAATACTTGATAATTCAATTAATTACAGGTTATGGTAGAGTAAAACCAGACATCGTAACGTACGGTGCCTCCGTTCGAGGCTCTAACATAAAAGGTGGCTGTCGTTCACTTTCGGGCACAAGTGTAGCGTCGCCTGTTGTAGCAGGTGCCGTGACATTACTTGCCAGTGGAATTTCTCATCGTAGCGAGATTATCAATCCTGCTAGCATGAAACAGGCCCTTATGGCTTCCGCTCGAAGACTACCCGGTGTTAATATGTTTGAACAAGGCCATGGCAAGTTAAATTTGGTGAAAGCGTATCAAATACTGAGTAGCTACAAACCTCAGGTATGAGTTAAATTCAGTAAAAAATATGTTTTAAAAAATTACTACATTCTAAGCTGTTGTAAAATCAAAAAAACAAATTAAATTTTTTTAAAGTTTGCCCATAAAATACATCAACAGCAAATACTAAAGTTTGTAGGATTCTTGAACCCAGAACTGGTTGTAACATAGTGAATTTTAATTGCTTAAACAGCTTAGACTGGTAACATAATAAGAAGCTATTATGACATTCATTTGCGTTATATAATGAAGCTTCTTACCGCACTGAGTGGGATAAGAAATCATTATACAACTCATTTTGATAGGACAATTTTTGACGAAAATTTTACAATTATTACAATTATTTATACGCACGTGATTATATTTACATGTTTTATCCCAAAATTTTCACCACGAAAAGAGAAATTACAAAAACTATAATATTTTTGACAGACAAATTGCCTTTTTGCTATGCTGTCAAATGCCAAACTGCCTGGTTGCTATGCGATTGAATACCAAACTACTCGATTGTAAATTAAAAAATTATGACGTTTAACAGAAAATAGGTACTTCATCTTACAAAATAATATAGAAGTATATTTTTTAAATTTTGGGCAGACGTAGATAAAAAGTTGTATTTAATACGTGTGATAAAGGCTTTAAACATACTCGTGCTTTTACCCGACTCGGGCTAACGCCCTCGTCGGGCAAACCACGCACTCGTATGTTTAATGATGCCTTTATCCCACTGATTAAATAAATAACTATTAACATATCTGTTTCAATAGATAATGTAACATAATTACAAAAAGTAACGTCCTACATATTATGTGGTCCCGAAGGTCACGGAAATAATTATTATGTAATTGTTAGAATCACTAATTATACACATTAAAAATATTTAAGTTGCAAAGAAAAAGTTAGCATTTTGTTGATCATAATGTGTCGGGTTATTCATCGACATTTTAAACACAGAACATATACGCAGGGCCTTTCAGAGAAAACACGAGGCTCGGGGCAGTGTGACTTAAAAAAAAAGGTCCTCGCTTTCTTGGAATTGTTTTAAAATCTGTCTCGGTTCACACTGCTTTTTTGAAATTCCATATAAGTAAGAGGCCCCCTAAAATCGTTTTTTAAATCAATTTTCAGTTTTTTGACCAAAAAAAATTGCTTCGGTTGGGGGGGGAATTTGATTCTGGTTTTGTTCAAATTCGTTAAAATATTTTCTATATGTCCAGCTCCAGGGACTCCCAAAAATAATCTTGTGATTACAAGAAAAAAATACTCCTTCGATTAAAATTGAACCCGCAAGAATTTAAAATAGAAAAATCCAGTACAGGGTGGACCAAATTCGAATGTTTTAGGGGGTATCTCGGTTACCGTAATAGATAGCGAAAATCTGAATTCGGTCTCTTGGGCTATTTTTTTGAGAAAATAACGCCTATGCAATCAGATTTTTTCTATCGGATTCCATTTTGGCACTACAAACGAAAAATTTCATCATTTTTGAAAATTTTCTATAACTTCTTTATTTGTTAAATTAGAACAAAATGTTATTAAGGTTTTTTATACAGATTTTTATGCTTAATTTAAAAACAAAAGTAATTTTTTCATAGCTACCTTGACTTTTGAGATATGGAGTAAACTTACATTTTTTTTAAGGGCCATGACTATGTGAAAGAGTATTTATTTAGCTTTTCAAAAATATATAGTTTTATATATTTTTTGCAAAAAATAACCAAGATATGGCCAGTTTTGTAAAAATTCGATCATCAAAGTTTGCCATGATTTCGTAAACAAGTGATGTTTGCAATTATTAAACAACTAAACGTCATTGCCAAGTAAATTCTGCAGCAACCGCTACGTTTTTATCACTTACAAAGTAATATTCTAACATATTAAACTTTTCAAAAAGTTCAAATTTAGCCATGTTCACAATACCACAATAAACAGTTATAAAATACAAAAGAATACACGGATTTGCCTTAAACTTGACAAATGTACTTCGAAATGATGTTTAGTTGTTTAATAATTGCAAACATTACTTGTTTACGAAATCATGGCAAACTTTGATTATCGAATTTTTACAAAATTGGCTATATCTCGGTTATTTTTTGCAACAAATATATAAAACTGTATGTTTTCAAAAAACTAAAAAAATACTCTTTCACATAAAGTCATGGCCGACTAGGGTTTCCATTTAAAAATATATAAGTTTACTTCATATCTCAAAAGTCAAGATTACTAAAAAAAATTACTTTTGTTTTTAAATTAAGCATAAAAAATCTGTATAAAAAATCTACATAACATTTTGTTCTAATTTAATAAATAGAGAAGTTATGGCAAAATTTCATAAATGATGAAATTTCATGTTTCGTGTGTAGTGCCAACATGGAATCCGATAGAAAAAATCTGATTGCATAGGCGTTATTTTCTCAAAAAATTAGCCCAATAGACCGAAATCAGATTTTCGCTATCTATTGCGGTAACCGAGATACCCCGTAAAACATTCGAATTTGGTCCACCCTGTACATCCAGCTCCAGGGACTCCCAAAAATAATCCTATGATTGCAGAGAAAAAAATGCTCCTTCGATTAAAATTGAACCCGCAAGAATTTCAAATAGAAAAATCGAGTACTTATTCTTAAGTTGAACTAGTACGATAATGAACTATAAATTTTACTGCCAAAAAAGCCCTTTGAAATATTGTGACTTTAATAATAAAAAGTTGGTTTGGTTCAGGACTCTAAAAAAAGATGGGTTGCTGTGCAACCGTAGGTTTAGAAAAATAAACAATTCAGAAGCATTTTTCGGCCGAGTTTATAGTTCAATTAATTATATTTCAGGCAAGTTTAAGTCCCAGTTACATCGACTTAAGCGAATGTCCGTACATGTGGCCGTATTGCACACAGCCGTTATATTACGGCTCGTTACCGGTTATAGTTAACGTCACAATTTTGAACGGTTTGGGTGTTTCGGGACACATAGTTGGAAAACCACAGTGGCATCCTTATACCCCACAACATGGACAACTGCTAGATGTTGCATTGTCGTATTCCGAATTTTTGTGGCCTTGGTCGGGTTGGCTGGCTGTGAGCCTTTCTGTCAATGCCGAGGCAGGGAAATACGAAGGCTTAGCTCAGGGACATGTGAGTCTAACCGTCGAATCGCCACCAGCAATCGGTGAGATAGAACCGAGACAAAATACTATTATTTTACCAGTGCGGTAAGTTGGCAGTAACACAGGGTATCTAAAATACGAGGCTCACTATTTGGCCACTTCCAAACTATAAGAGATACAAGGTTAATTAAGTGGAACAAAAGTTATTTATCTCATAGCGCAAATTAAGACGATTTTCATTGTTTTTTCCAATTTTCTTGGATACCGTTTGAGATATTTCTAATTTGTTTTCGGATTATTAATAAGCACCGAACTTGGCAACTTTACCAAATTTAAACTTATACCCTAGCTATTATAATAAACGAGATCCCCATGCTTAAAACTCAAATTTCAATTGATTGAAATTCGAGGGCGACCATGGGGATCTCGCTTATTACTGAAGATAGAGGGTAGGTTTAAATTTGGCAAAGTCGCTGAATTTTATGCTTATTAATAATATCAAAACAGATTTAAAATATCTTCAACGTTTTGTTTGTTGCTATAACTTTTTTATTTTATTTTTTTTTATCTGTAAAAACTTTTACATGGCCATTTTGTATTTTACTTTTAATGGTGCCATCAATGTTTTACTGTGCCGATACCGTTTTGTTTTATAGGTACTAGGGTTTCTTTCCCGGGTTCCCGGGATCCCGGTCCATTTTAAGCTATTTTATATTTCCCGGGAAATGCTTTTTGTCCCGGGAATTCCCAGGATTTTAAAAAAGTGTTATTTTCGTTTATTTTGTGCTAAGATCTTTGTAATACTATCATAACTTATCAGAATTTTATACTTAAAATATCTTTACTAACAGTAAATTATGGAAAAACTTAATTTTTATTTCAAAATAATTTTTCTCTTTTAGTATGGCGCAAAGAAGCCCGGTCTACATGACAAAGTTAATATCTTCAAAATACTTTTACAGTTTTATTTTTGTGTACCCTGATAATTCAAAGCAAAATAGCTTATAAATGAAATTTTATTGATGAGAACGATGTTTCTTTGGTGCTAGATGCTCTTAAGACAATTTCACCTACGTCAATAGAGACTGAGAGAGCATTTTATGCAGCAGGACTTTTTCTTATAAATTAAGAAAAATACTAATTGACTGAAGCACAGATCACCTTTGTTTTCTTAAATCACATTACAAAAATTCATTGTAAAAATTATATTATTGTATTCATAAATATGAAATTTCAATATAAAGGGTATAATTCCCAAATGTATGATTCTCTCACCAATATTATTGAATTATTTATAATAATCAAGGAGCAAAATGTATTACATATATGACTTGGAGTTGTTTTTAAGTAATAAACCGTTCCCTTAATTTTTTGGGTTATTTATTTAAAAATATATTGACATAATTTATTACATCCCGGGATCCCGGGAAATCCCGGGACAAAGGCCGATTTCTTCCCGGAATCCCTGACAAGCAAAATGGTCAAATATGAGAAACCCTAATAGGTACTAACTTTTTAATTTTTATATGGGTAACAAAGTTGTTTTTTATGTAATTAGCTAGAACTTTTTTTTCTGGTTTCAAAAATGTTGATTATGTTATTTACATAAAAACGTATTTATTTATAGAAAAAACATTTATTTAACATATCTAATTACTAGATAAAAGTTAAGTTTGTCGCCCATAAAGAATTAAAAAGTTAGTACCTAAAAAACAAAACGGAATCGGCCAGCAAAAAATTGATGTCACCATTAAAAATAAAATAAAAAGTGGCCATGCAAACTTTTAACAGATTTAAAAAAAAAATTATAAATAAAAAAGTTGTAGCAAAAAACGAAGTCATTTTTCCAGTTTTTTTCAATTTTTTCAAAAACAATTGAAGATATTTCATATCTGTTTTAATATTATGATAAGCATAAAATTTTGCAACTTTGCCAAATTTAAACCTACCCTCTATCTTCAGTAATAAGCGAGATCCCCATGGTCGCCCTCGAATTTGAATCACCCTGTATATAGAAAAGGGTTAATTTTTGTTATAATGTATGGATTACTAAATTTGTTTAGATAATTAAAGTTCAACTGTTCAAAAGAAAATAATATATGATTTTTTAAATACTTAAATATTAATCATTTGTTTTCCTTCTTTTTTTTAACTTGAAATAAAAAACAATACAAAATAAAATTAATACCACCTTAATTTTGAATATTTTAACTAAAATCTTTTCAAATTCAGTATCAAATATCAAAATTAATAATATAATAATTCATACATTATTGAAAAAAAAAAAGCTTTTTTGTATCAGAGCCAGCTATTCCTGGTTATCATTTTTTTTAAAAAAAGTCAATATCATCATTTTATACTGCATAAAATAATTACAACCTTCTCATCCGCATTGTTATTCTGTCAACCCCTGTAACGAAGATTCAGATTTAAAATATCGACTAATTTCGAATTTTTGACGATGTCTATTGTGCCAAATATATATTTTTCAACCTTTAACTTTTATTCTATTTAACTGATCTTGTATTTCTTAGTTTTAAAAGTAGCTGTCGGTCGGCCTTGAGTTTCAAAAATACTGTACTTTTTTGGCAGTAAACAATTTTGTTTTTAGAGCAAAAATAATCCCTACACCTCCACGACACAAAAGAATATTGTGGGATCAGTATCATAATCTACGTTATCCGCCAGGATATTTCCCTAGAGATAATTTAAAAGTGAAAAACGATCCTTTAGACTGGAACGGAGACCACATTCATACGAATTTCAAAGACATGTATCAGAATTTGAGAAACGGTGGATATTACGTCGAAGTTTTAGGTAAAACCGATTTCAAAAAAACCTTATTCTTTTAGTAATACAGTATGTGTTTACAGGAGCTCCGTTTACTTGTTTTGATGCATCGCAATATGGAACTCTGTTGATAGCAGATCCGGAAGAAGAATATTTTCCAGAGGAAGTAGCAAAACTCAAACGTGACGTAGATGCAGGATTATCGATAGTAATATTTGCTGATTGGTACAACACGACGGTCATGAAAAAGGTGAAGTTTTATGATGAAAATACTAGACAGTGGTGGATGCCCGATACCGGTGGTGCCAATATACCGGCGTTAAACGATTTACTGGCGTCGTGGGGTATCGAATTTGGTGATAAAGTATTTGAAGGAGAATTCAAATTGGGAGATCACGACATGTATTTTGCTTCTGGTAGTAGCATCGCTAAATTTCCAAAAGACGGTCTACTGGTGTCCAGACAATTGAAGGATCAAGGATATAATGTAAGTACTAATAAAAACAGCAAATGTAAATGTCATTTAAAAGTTATTTAGGTAACAAGACCGGAAAGTGGTACTTTACTGGACGAGTAGACAGTTTTGGGACGAGCCTCGGCGAGTCCTGAAAGGTTACGAGTCCAGTAAAGACACTTTACGGGTATGTTACGTACAATATTTTTTCTGCGTCCGCCACTGACACCAAGATCACTATCGCCACCATCCATAATTAAACAATAACTAAACAAACTACAGGTGAAAACTCGCTTGGTGGTATAATGACGCTTGTTTGACAGCGCAAATCAACAAAACAACTCATCACCATGGCAACCAGCTACTTTCCGGCCTAGGCCGGTGAAGAGTTGTTATTACCATGGCAACCAGTTACTTTCCGGCCTAGGCCAGTAAAGACGTATTTTCCAGTCTAAAAATTGATCGTTAACAACTGATTTTCTGGCCGGACGCAGAAAAATGCCTTTTATTGCAAGGTTTTAAAAATTTAAGATCATTTTAAAATTCACCACCAAAATCAAGCAAAAAATAGACACTGTACTGTACAAAAAAGTCTATTATTGAGCATGCCTAGGGTTGCCAACACTGTCATTTTGACCCGAAGACTTCTACTACTACTACTACTAGTCTGCTTATTTTATAAGTTGTTTTTTTTTAACTTTATTTTATGAAATATCAAAAATTTATTAACGTTTTTGATAAAATTACCTATTTTCAAAGACAGGTATCTCCTGATAGTCATTTACAAAGACAAAACTTTTAAGATTCTATTTAATGTTATGATTTTTATACAATAGAAATTAGGTATAAGATGCGTTGTAGAAGTTTGTACTTTCGAAAGAAAGTTTTGCTTCTCAAATCCTTTGATTTGCAAGGGTCGAATTCTGCTATTTGAAAATAATTTTTGGTATTATGTCTTTATGATGTTCAAAAATATTTCAGCGTGGCCTTTTTTTATTTTTTATACTCCCCAAAAATAGTTTTTTTCGGGTCACCAGCATCGGCACAATGTTGGCAACCCTAAGCATGCCTACATTTTGGATACAATTTTTCTAAATAAAAAAATTATTCAGATCTTGGGACTGGAAACGGAACCAGAAAAGAAACATGAAGTACCAATTTTGGGATTGGTTCAAAGCACAGCGACCGACAAAAGCGGTAGAATAGTGGTTTACGGTGACTCGAATTGTCTAGACACGAGTCATTTAGAGAAGCCATGCTACTGGATGTTAAACGCTATACTAGAATACACTTCGACGTCGCATTTACCGTCAGTGTTTGCAGACAACGAACTGAAAGATAGATCTATCAAAGTAGAAACTGATGTGCCACAAAGAATGGAAGGTAACCGTTTGTATAGATATTCGAAAGTGTTAGAAGGACATCTCGGAGATTCGCAAGCTAGGGCTCTACCCCAGTGCCCCCATTTAGTTTGGACGCAGCCTGTGCCGTTGAATGTATCTGCACCCACCAATCTGTATCAGCCACAGAAACTGCAAGCCTTAGCTGAGGAATCCATTGTTCACATACCAATAGTTGATAATACAATTAAAGGTAAGAGACTTATATGTAACTGATCAAATATACAGGGGTCTTTCAAAAAGTCTGCAACAAATGGAAAAGTGTTTTATTATCAATTTCTCAGCATAAAACTAATTTCAAGATAATAAAAATTCGTGACACTAGATTTCAGCAATTTTAGAAATATTTGCAAGTTAAAAGTGCCCTTATTTCAAGAGTTACAAAAAAGTTGTTTAAAATTTAAAAATATGACACTACAAAATTTTACATTAAATTTCCAAATTTTGTTTGTTTAGCAAGTTAACATTCAAAAAGTCTACAACAAATGAAAAGTTTTTTATTATTGATTTCTCAGAACATTGTATTCTTGATTATTTTAGTGTAGCAACAAATTTAACACATGACCGCCCAGCCAATTTTGCAAATGTTCACTAGGAGGCCAACATATTTTTGTTTTGTAAATAGTGTTTTTTTTTTAAACATAAAACTCTTTATAAAAGTCATATATTTCAATAGACTAAATTTTGAAGGCACAGGACGAATTTTGTTCTGGCTATCAAACATGATAGCCATGGCACCCCATGAAAATGAGTGCGATTGTTTTCATTATAGGCCATGGCTATCACACAGGGTGTCCCACAAGGTGCTAATTTTTTGCATAAATCGAATGTTTCTATATAAAACATTTTTACCGATTTTTTTTATGTGCCCCTTTATATACAGCGTGTCCAGTAAATAGCATGGAAATCCCGTAAACGGTAAGAGATGCAGAGTTGGTTAAATGGGTCAAAATGATCTATGATTTAAGGGCAATGTTTTATGAAAAAAAGCTTAAAAAAAAATAGTTTGTCGCTATTGATAAAAAAATAAACACGTCAGGTTTTTAATTTTTGCTTATGTATAACTTGCCTATTTGAAATCGCGCTGAAAATATTTTGGGACATTATTGGGGAACTTTTTTGGGTAGATTTGAAATTTGTCATCAAATTTTACCTATCTTTATTTGTTTTTGTTATTTGAACATCAACTTTCTTATTTCAAATACGGCTGACGTTAAAATAACAAAAACAAATGAAGATAGGTAAAATTTATTAACCAATTTCAAATCTATGCAAAAAAGTGCACCTACATTGTCGAAAAATGTTTTAAGTGAGATTTCAAATAAGCAAGTTATAGGCAAAAATTAAAAACCTGATGCGTTTTGTTTTTTATAGGGCAAAAACTCTTATTTTTTCAAGATTTTTTCATGTTTCAGTTGCTGTTAGGTAAATCATTTTGACCCATTTAACCAACTCTGTATCTCTTTACTGTTTACAAGCTTTCCATGCTGTTTACTAGAACTGGGACACCCTGTATATAAAGGAACACAAAAAAAAACGGTAAAAATGTTTTATTTAGGTCCAAAACATTCGATTTATACAACAATTTGCAAATTCAAATCTTGTGGGACACCCTGTATATGATAGCCAGTTGAATTTGGTATTTATTACTAAAAACATTCATTTATGTTTATTATTTTTTTTTACTTTTGCCGTATATTTATGTACAGTGAGCTCGCGTTATAAGCAACCCACGATATAAGCAACTCGCGTTATAAGCAACACTCGATATAAGCAACTATCGTATCAAAGTACACGATATAAGCAACTGTCAGTGTGACAGTTAAAAATACAAATATCTAAAATACTATTGCAGATATAACAATGAAATTTTGTATCTGAGCGTTATGGTATTTTTCGGATTCGATGGAAATATTAAGGTTGCAATGCGACTTCCGGTTCAACCGGAAACGGACTCAAACTTTGAAATTTTAAATAGAACATCTGTATATTTTTACATTTTTGAATTTTTCTTAAAATTTACTTTAATAAATGTAAAAGGTTATATGGGTCTAAAGTCAACAGTTTTCGAAAAATTTACGTTTTTACGAAAATTTTGAGTGATATAGCACTTTCAGTTTTTTTTTTAACATTCAGGTTATTTAAAAGGGCAGTAAAATATCGTGTGAAATCTAGATTAACAATAGATTTTTTAACAATCATTTTATTTTTAGGATATTATTAATATACAGCGTCATTCAAAAAGTCTGCAACGAATGAAAAAGTTTTTTAATATTTTTTTCTCAGAAAATTGTATTCTTGATAAAAGTTGGTGCATGGTCTAAAACTAATTTTAAGATGAAAAAAGTTCAATAAAAAATCATATGACACTAGATATTAGTGATTTTTGAAATATTTTAAGAGATACAAAACAAATTATGGACAGAGTTTTTAAAAATCCCAAAATAAGGCTAGATTTAAATTTTGACGGTCAAATTTCAATTTTTATTTTTTAAGAAATTTTAACATTCAAAAAGTCTGCAACAAATGAAAATTTTTATTTTTATCGAAAAAAGTTATTAAGAATCTAAAAACCGAACTGGGTTTAAATTCTGAGGGTTAAATTCAAATTTTTATTTTTTACGGAATTTTAACATTCAAAAAATCAAAAACCATTAAAATTTAGTGTCATATGACTTTTTATTAATTTTTTTCATCTTAAAATTAGATTTAGACCATATACCAACTTCATTAGGAATAATTTTTTTTGAGAAATTAATAATAAAAAAAATTTCCATTTGTTGCAGACTTTTTGAATGACGCTGTATAATAATATAATAAACTGGTAGGTGAAATTACTAAAATTGTTTGGCCTTATATAATTTACCAAAGACCATCAAGTTCAATTTATTAAATCACATCATATTTTTTTATTTGAGAGATGTACAAGTACATAGATCACGACTAAAGGTACGTGGCACGCGCGTATTTCGTTTGACATAAGTACGTACAGATCACCATAGCAACGCGACCACGATCGCGTTGTTATGGTGTAAACTTTTATTTTTAGTTTTACTACTAAAAACAAGATTTATTTATGTTAAAAATCGAATCGTTTCTATTTCTATCATATAAGCAACTTTCACGTTATAAGCAACTTTTAGATCGGAATTGGCCGCCGTTAGTTGCTTATAACGCGAGCTCACTGTAGTATGAAGAAAGTATTGTGATCGCGAAAATTTTTGTATTCGACGGATATACACGTTTTGGAGCCCTCTTAACCTGTTTTGAATATTTTCAAATGACGTGTGTATGTGTGTGCGGGCGTGCATGCATGCTCGCATGCACGCGTATGTGCCAGCTGTTAAAATGTACAATTTTGACTTTAGTTTTTGATAGTCTTTAAAATCATGTTACAAATCGTGTGCTTTTAGTTGATTTTTCAAATAATTACTAATGTACAGGGTGTTTTAAGTTGTAATCCAAATTTACTGATTAAATTGTGCAAACCACGTATTCGCAACACTTTGTGAGGCACCCAGCATTCAAACTCACAAACGATTTGTATGTAACAGATATCATATTTGATAGCCATGGCCTGACATGAGGAAATACTATGGCTATCATATTTGATAGCCATGGCCTGACATGAGGAAATACTATGGCTATCATATTTGATAGCCATGGCCAGACATGAGGAAATACTATGGCTATCATATTTGATAGCCATGGCCTGACATGAGGAAATACTATGGCTATCATATTTGATAGCCAGGCCCCCAGGGAAACATCACTGGCTATCAGAAATGATAGCCATGGCAGCCAATGGATTATTAAAGTGAAATAAAAAAATACTAATAATCTCAAAATTATGGAAAAAAGCAAAAGAAGCTCAAGGAAATCAGGAAATATAAGTTTTTACTCCATTTTAAATATTTTGAACGGTTCTGGGGTCTCAAAGTTAAAAAAAAATTGTTTCGAATTGCTCATTAAAAGGAACTTTGTTACTAACTCCTGTAAATTGGATATATTAATCGTCAGCAACTAATTTCGAATACTCTTGTATTGTGATAGTATGAGTAGAGCCATTCTACCATGTAACTTTAGTATAACGAATTCCAGATGCGTCAGATCAAGGAAATATGGACGATCTTTTCGGTTGGAGAGGTAAACAACTCGACCCCTTTCCAAACCCCAAACAGAAGATAAACATAACCACCATTTTACTTGTATGTTTATGTCTATTAGTACTTTATTTGTGTGTGCGATGGTACAAAACAAGAAGGAAATCAAAGAAACGACGGTCATGCTTTAAAAGGTTGCTTAGTATATTTCAGGGCAATAGGGTGCCTAACGTTTAGTTTTTTTTTAAATTTATATAGTTCAGCTATGGTAGCGTGTAGTTAGATACAGTTAATTAAATGTGATAGACACTTAAATACCGCATGTGAATGTTTTTAAAATAGGTTTATGTAATAGAAACAAAAGACATCAGGTATGTCTGAATTCTTTTGTTGTATGTTTTTGTAGAACGAGCTATTGACTTACAAATTTTAAATGGTGATTTAAATTTAGGTATGAATCAACACCGATAACAAACAACAAATTGTTTTCCATTTATTATTTAAACGATTATAACTATGGCCTTTTTTCGAATAAAATAATTTTGCTTTACAGAGCAAACCAATCCGTTAGATCATTTTTACTGTCCAAATGGATTACAGAAGCCTTACCATAAAAAGACGGCAAAGCTTGCTATAAAATTCTTCGATTTCAGTGGAGACCAGTGGCGTACGCAGAAAAATATTTCAGGGGGGATAGTGTTTTGATTTGCAAAAGTAATACTGACTAATTTCAAACGGGGCGTGGTAATGGTGCTATTAGAAAATTATCTATGGGGGCTAGACACAAAAAGTGGGTCGTAAGAGAGAGTTGCGGGGGTCCAGGGGGGGGGCAGCAGCCCCCAGGGTCAAGCG
Organism: Elmis aenea; assembly: GCA_947652605.1. Taxonomy (NCBI): domain Eukaryota; kingdom Metazoa; phylum Arthropoda; class Insecta; order Coleoptera; family Elmidae; genus Elmis; species Elmis aenea. The sequence goes on along the minus strand of OX393577.1, from coordinate 5,837,018 downwards.
TACCCAAAAATAGCATTTATGAGTAAAATATACAAACATACTGTTAAGAAGGCAAATATCTGTTTGTAAAGTTTAAATTAATAAATGAAAACTAATTTTAATTGTTATCGTACTTCTGTGATACATTTTTTATAAACACATCAACGAATATGTAGTCCTAAACATAAGTGAGATAGATGTGGTTAAAACTGTACTATTCGAAACATATGAGTATTGCGTAACGATTTCCATTTTTATCATACGTTTATAGAAATTTTATTTCCTTGCCACAATTTATTTATTTTTATAGTTTAATCGCCATCAGGGTACTAGATATTGTCTTAGGTTACTTTTGTAAGTCCACTAAAATATGGTTTTTAATTTAGTAAATTATATTTTCAATTAACTGAACTGGCCCTGAAAAACTAAATGGTCAGAGGACATTTGTTCAAATGTTATAACGGCAGTTAAAACAGTTGAAGAAGGTGCAAGAGAGATAGCATTTGTTATCTTCATAATCAAGAGTCTGTTTGGGTTTAGTTTAAACTGCTATTAAGCGGAAAAAATTGTTCACAAAATGAACAGTATAATTTGGGATAAAAATAAACTTTAGTTTTCAATATAATCTGCTCAATTTGTAGAATTCTCTAGTCAATTGTTTTTCATTCAACATTTAGGTGGTAATTCATTAACGTCGCTTACAGTTCACCCAAGTCAAGTTATTGAATGTGTTCATTGTCATTCTGAGTTTTAAATTTAATCTTTTTTGTACATATTATTTATGCATACTTAAAATAATATTGTTTTGTTGTAAGTTTTATTTTATTATTATGTGAACCATGAGTAAATACCAAAAGTGATAGTGTGCTAGCGTATCATGCTCTATTTTCCTGAGTTTGAATGTTACTAGAGTGACCTCTTAAATTGAACTGTACTGTGTTTATGTTTATAATTGTCAAGTGATTCATGTTTTAATATTTATCTTCTTACACCTAATCTTTGCACTTGTTATATAACTTTTATGTTAATAACTTTCTGGCTCTAGAAGTGACAAGACTGTCTCAAAACATAAAATATGAGTGTGTATAGAGTGATTAGGTATAAAAAGATAAGTGCTTTAAATTTAAATATAATTGTGTAAATACGTTTTTTGTATTGCACACCAAGTTTTTGGTTTTGTAAAAGCCAAGAATTTTTAGTGCTTAATGCTTTATAATAAATTGTATTAATTAATAATGAGATTTTTATAATTTGTTGAATGTAAAGCTTAGAAAACCGAATCTCGGCTGATAGTTTGTTTTAATAGTACTCGATAAAGTTAATTATTTTAAATAACACATTATTTATGTAATTATATAAGTACGTAATATATATTCTTATAAAAAAATTGTCTTTTAATTTATGTACACAGTGTGGCTGGTTTTTCATTGTCCAGCTTATATCTGCTGAAATATTAATGTTACCAAAAAAAGTTAAATGAGAAACTTATTAAACAAAAGCTGGTCTACAAAATGGTGCTAAAAATTTTGTTCCATAGCCTACCTGTTTTTTGGAAAAATATCCAACTTTTGTTTTTTAAATAGAACACCCTGTGTATTTTCACAGAATCACATTCTAAATCAATTTTTCTTCACAATGATATTATCATAAGTACCATTTTGCTTTTAAATTATGCTCAATATTTCAAAAAAAGGAATTATTATAGTCGGCCGTGGAAACAGCACAGCATATCAACTTTTTCATTATTTGTATAGTCCATTTTTCTTAATTATAATTACACTTATTTCTGTCTGATTTGACAAGTGTTTGCTAACGTAAACAAATTTGACAGGTATTTGCAATAAACAAAACAATATCACAGCGACTCTAATAATTCTCTTTTTTTGAAATATTGAGCATAATTTAGAAGCAAAATAGTACTTATGATATATCTTTGTGAAGAGAAATTGATTTAGAATGTGATTCTGTAAAAATATACCGGGTGTTCTATTTAAAAAACAAAAGTTGGATATTTTCCAAAAAACAGGTAGGCTATAGAACAAAATTTTTAGCACCATTTTGTAGACCAGCTTTTGTTTAATAAGTTTCTCATTTAACTTTTTTTGGTAACTTTAATATTTCAGCAGATATAAGCTGGACAATGAAAAATCAGCCACACTGTATAAAAGCCCCCCTTAATTTTCGATGAGGTATCACCTCCTGAAGTTTTTCGCAATATTTAAGTAACATTCTCCTTTTTCTTTAATTCCCTAGGAAAATATTTTTACTACATGAAGTAGTGTAAAAACAAATGAATAATTTTAAATTAAGAAGTGTCACAGAGCAACGATTGTAGACCAGGGGGCCGCGAAAGGTTTTTAGGGGACCGCAAAAAAGTTATAGTTAGAAAATCCTCTACTTAAATAACTAGGAGACATTACTGTTCCAAAAAAAAAGACTTTTTGACAACAACAAAAAATTGCAACATTTAAAACTGGTTATTGTAACCTAAATAACAAATGAAATTTACAAAAACGTTTTTCAGACACTTGCTGACAATAAAATTCAATTCTTACTGGTCACAGCACACTTAATAAAAAAAATATTTCGCCAAAAAATTTTAATGTAAAGAGTTTTCTAATGAATACAGGTTTATTAAAAACTGACTTTAGTTTTCAAAAATAAAATTATCCCTATTTTTGGCTAAACCGTAATAGTGAGCATAGGTTCAGATAATCATATTTTATATATGTATATATTTGCTTGACATGGTTACTCAAAATTGCCAACAAAATATAATAAAAGTTACTAAAAAGTAACCAACATATATTAGAGTTTTTGTATCAAAAAATATTACCATGTAAATCAGCGGTGGGCAAACTTTTTTTGAAGAGGGCCAGTTTGCGCAAATAGTGTGACTAAAAGGGCCGCACTAAGAAAAATAATTATAATAACAACATTAATTATGTGTAAGTTGAGAGCGACAAAAAATTAAGCTATAAAAAAGCTATACATACATGTTATAGATATTTTTACTAATAAAGTAATTCATGGAGGGCCGCATGCGGGCCGCGGTTTGCCCACCGCTGATGTAAATGGTACAAATTTTTCATGCAAAATTATTATTGGATAAAATTACTTACTGCAGGTACTTGATTACGATCCATGATAAAATATCCGGCTGCAGAAACATGTACTGGGTGAGCTGCCATTTGATTCATAAACATTTGTATCTAAAAACAAAAGTGGCATCATTTGTTGCAATGATATTGAATAAACATAATACCTCATTTATACTTTTTTGATTAGCAGCATCAAGTTGAATAGCTTGTAGCAAATCTATAACTTTAATTGCCTAGAAATACAATACATAAATGCAGAGTAACTGCCAATTGAGTGGCAAAATCAACTTTTATTTATTTAATTGAAACTGTAAAATTTCAAAATAAGGTTTTAAACTTTCTGCCTTCAACCTTTTTGAATTTGGTCTCCCTATACAATATCAATATTTATTGCAGCCCCTTTAAATTTTTTTTGCAGTGGCGACTAAAAAAAAAGATCCTCAAATTGTTTTGGAACCCGTCTCTTGTTTCACACTGAGGAGTGAAAAAAACAACCTGTTTCACATCGGTGGCCAAAAAAAGGTACTCCCAATTGTTTTTAAATGGTTGTTTCAATAAATAAATTCCTTTTAATTTCTACACGCCCCCCTTTAGATATTTGGCATTCCCCAAAGCTTGAGAACCACTGCTTTATGCAAAAATATTACCTAAATACAGGGAAGCGCAAAAGTAAGGAAACGGACAAATATCTAAAACATCATTAAAGATACTACAATGTAATTTTAAATGGAACACCCTGTATATTTTTATATTTTTGAATTCCTCTTGAAATTCATTTTAAAAACATATTAATTTTATGGGTCTATAGTCAACCGTTTTCATAAAATTTACATTTTTATGAAAATTTTTAGCAATACAGCACTTTCAATTTTATTTAACAATTAAGTTCTTTAAAAAGTCAGTAGAATTTCGTTTGAAATTTAGATTGAAAATGGATCAATTAACACTGCGCCAGCTATACATTTAAAAAACATTATACAGGGTGCTTTTTACGGTTGGTGAAACTTATGAAACTTTAAACATCGTTAACTCAATTTTCTAAAAATACAACACCCTATGTGTTTTTACATAGTCTTGTAGAAAATTTTATTGTCTTTCAAAGACATTAACCATGTTTTATACCTAAAACTGATATTTTTCGAGATATCACAATTTTATTGTAATATTTTCGAGTAGGCTATGAATGTAGGCAGCGATAATTTTGGAACAATTGAAAAATAGAAACAAGAAAGTTCCTTCAAATTTTTGACTTGTTCACAAATTGGAAATGTCCCACATCACTTAAAAAGTATATTATTTTTATTTAAAGTATCTTTTCTCTCTGTAACAGTGGTCTCCAATCGGTGGGGCGCGCCTCCCCCCAGGTGGGTGCAAGACTATTGCAAGGGCGCGCAGCTCTTACCAAAATATCATTTTTGGATACAAACAAACAAAAAGAACTTTATTTACACAGAATATGGTATATTGTTTTGTAGCCCATTAAATAATTATAATATATATAATATAGGTATATAATTTTTTTTTAATGAACAAAGGAGGCAGAGGTACAAAAAGGTTGAAAACCACTGCTCTAATAATTAAAATTTGGTGATAATTACTATAAATTCAAATTACCTTTTCTTTAACGGAGTGCGAGATTAAAATTACTGCTATGATTATAATTGCATTGATCACAGTGCAAGCCAATAAGTGTATTTCGTGATTTTCCGTAAAGAAATATACATACAAATTTACCACGAAGAGCACATTCACACAAAGCTGATCGACTGCCATATAGATACCATAACTTTTACTTAGTTGATTCACAGCTGTCGATAATATTGTATGCATATGACGAGCTTTTTGTAGTATATCATGTAAATTTTCATAATCAATATCATTCTCGCAATAAAGTTTACCAGCAGCTCTGCGACGAATCAGGTAGCCATTTATATCTTCAAAGTAGATTTTTATTGCAATGGCAAAGTACATATACAGCAATAGTGGTAAAATCTGCCAGTTTCCAAGAATTCCAAAGACTATCGCTGCATTGCGTCCCTTATGACTTCCACGTATATGTGGAGGCATTATTTGAATGACAAGATTCATAAGTTCGTAAAATGATATTGCCAAACACGCCAATCCATGTATTAAAGGTATTACAGTCCACTTAACGAATCGTTTTGCTGATTGATCATTCGTAATTTCTAAAATGCTTGATTTTTTAAATTCAAACGAATCCAATAACTTTATTAACGTGGGCAGTCTTTTCGAATGTTTAACACTGATCAAAAAGCATATTCCGGATCGAATCATTAATATATAGGAAACCACGCACTTCCAGAAAAATACTTCCGTCATATTTGGGTCGGAAAAAAGGAATCCAGAAAAAAAGTTGAACGAAATCACTATAGAAAAAAACATGAACGTGCTGTACAAATGTGAAATGCTGAGATAACGAAAAGAAACTTTACTGCCATCACTGCAGTGTAGATTTTGCAAAGGCAAAACTCCGAATAGTTTCGACATGATCGCAACTGGTCTCATATACCAGTAAAATGATTTTGATTTTCTCATTGTATTCGGAATTTCGGTTACAGAAGTCATTTAAAACAACTGCAGAAACACGAAACTGAAGACACGAATTTTTTACTTCTACACTTCATTAAATGCTGTTATCAACTGTTTTAAGTCATCGAAACAATAACATATCATATTATCTTTTTTAGTATAAAATATTACCATATGTTACCCATCAAATTTTTACATACTCTTTAATTGTCAGTAATGCTAATGGTAATTTATGCAAAATATGTTGAGTACCAAATAAAGATATAGATTTTAGGAATGTTATCAGTGATCGATCCTTCACTTCATTAGACATTTATTCATAATATGCCACTTAAATAGACAAGTGCGATCCTATCCATAATTGTGAGTATAACACTCAAATTATAGAGTATGTACTGTATGTATTTGCATAACATAGTATTTGCTCATATGTTTTTACATTTTGATTTCATCGTGATGAATCATCGTGAGCTCGGTGTTGAATAAGTAAATTGTTAAGATAACCGGTAATATGTAATTGTGTAAATTTTCTTACCAAATTTGTGTTAAGGAAACAATTAAATATTTTTTACTTATGTGGACATAAGTTTTATAACGCAATAATTTTAAAATGCATTAATTTTATTAGTACCTTTTTCATAGTAAATTTTATTAGTAGCATTTTTAAACAAATAATCTGTGAAAAAGTATAGCGGTGTATAAATATTGATTTGAAGTATTAAATATGTATTACTAATGCAATTATTGGTAAAAATCTAAATTCACTATTTTATTATTAGAATGATTTTTACAACAATTATGAACAGATAAGACTGTTTTTGAACGTTTTGGTTTTTTTAAGATTTACAAATATGTAGAAATAAATCTATACGAAACTTCATTATAAATAGTTGAAGAGTTATTTCATTTGTAAAAATTAACATTTTTTGAACCCAAAATCAACAATGGACGCTTGCCTCGCTTTCAATTTGAATTTAAAGCATGGTAGCACTGTTTTTCATTTAAATAATTCTACTGCCAACTTCAAAGTTTACATGAGCGGTTGCTCGACATCAGCCGGTATTTAACCTAAGATTTCTTGAAATTAATAATTTGTTTTACAAGAAAATGAACGAAAGTAAGTTATGTTTAATACGTTGACGTTTTACTTATTGTTTAATAACTTTAGGTGTCAATAAGACTGAAGATTTATGGAATCCGTATAAAGAATTACTGAAAGTGGTTAATAACCATTTATGTGGGCACCATGAAAATCTTTCTACCGCAGAACTGGAAAATGCACTTAGAAAGCACAAGCAAAATTTTTATACATTGTTACAAAATCCGGTAAGTTACTAATACTTTAGGAATTGCCTGTTACGTTTAATAATGTTTTAATATTTACAGCCGAAAAGTGCTAAAAGCCGAGAAGAATTAAAAAAAGGAATGATCGATGGAATTACTGTTCGTGGAATAGGACATCAAATTCTCTCCAAAGATCTCTATCAAGAAGCAATAATTTTATCGGATATGTATGATTTAAACGAATATGTAGCTTTAGATCTGTTATGTACGGCTCAAATACAAATGCCATACTATCCCGGTTTACCAAGAGGGTTGGTAGCAATTCTATTGTATTACGATGGTCGCAAATCCGTTGTGTCGACTTTGCGAATGTTAGTGCAAGCACGCAAAGGAGTATTATGGAGTTTGGACGTCAAACCGGAAGTTGAAAGATTTATTACTTTTTATACTGACCAGCTAATGGAAAATGGCTTATTTGATAAAATATTCGATTTATTGGCCGCTTTAGACTTGAGCAAAGAAATTGAAAAATTACAACAGAATGTTGCGCTCGGCGGACCACGTCACCGCAAGCAGGTTACAGATTTATTCGTCGAAATTCGTCAGATTTTAGCCGAAATCGTATTTCTGTGGTCCGCTCAGTGCGGTTTGCCCAAACAACCCACAATAAGTTTAATTAACTATCTACGTCATATTAACTTGGAGGAAGATGCCACAGGAAAATTGGATAATGTGACTTTATATCTGGAAATGGCACTGTTGTACGCGATGGATTTAAGTGTGTTACATACCAGGGAGGACGGAGAAGAAGTCGTGTTAAAGTTACCGATATTTTCGGACGTCGAATATATAGAGATGTTACTAACGGAATTGTCGCCCATGAAAGCTCCGTGGGCTAGCGAAGGCTTGCACGGTACTGCGATGTTTGCATTAGCCGTGACGTTGGCTTGTATTCGTCTGGTGCCTCACAACGAACATCTTCAATCCGTTATGGAATACGAGGATACTTTCGTCAACACCGCGATCGACATGAAAGTTTTCCAATTTTTGATGTATCGCGTAATGGAAAACGAACTGTTCTACACCGAGCAGTTTATATTGAAAAGAGTGCACCATTTAATCGCGGACTTTATCGTGCAGATGTACTCCAAGGTTAAAGAGCTTCGCATTAAAGCCGACGAAACGGCCAGAACGACCCAAGTGTATGCGCTGGAAGGCCTCGAAGCTCCGGCAAACTTGCCGCAGCATTTCGAGCTGTTTTTATTGACCGTCGCAAAACTGTACAACAAAGATCCGCTAAACGAGCAGCTGATGTTGGAATATTGGTGTCCGCAAGAAATCAATTCGACGCAATCTTTTCAACATCGCGCCCCCGTGAGATCGGTTTCGTTATTCAAATTCGTGAGACTCGCGGGTGATATGGTCCCTCCGACGCTATTCGTTCCGTATTTATCGATGTTGGGCAGCTTATCTTCGTGTCCGGAAGCTGCGAGATACTGTTTTAATTTACTGAAACAATCGGGACCTGGTTACAGTAACACGATATCGTGGGATCATTTTTTCATGTCTTTGAGCCAATACTACAGTAACTTACGACAAGAAACGCCATCGATTAACGACACCGTGTATCGACACCGCACTCCCTATCATAAAGGCATAACTCCTCAAGAAATTGCAGGACTGCAGTCGGTTTTGAAACTGATAAAGACGGTCGGGGGCCAAGACGATTTTTCACGATTGGCCTTGTGCGAGCATCCGGGTTGGGCCCCGTTGAGTGTACTTCTGGGTCTCGTTAGCTGTTCCGTGCCTTTATCGCTAAAGGCCGAAATGCTGTTGACACTGGCCGAGCTATCAAAATCGCCGGAAACTGCCGCCCAAATGTGGAATAATTTGGAAGCGTCGCAGATATTACCGACAATTCCCAGTACGTCCAGTTATCAGCCCAGAGGAATACAAACCGAGTTAGACGAAATCGAATCACGCTCGGAAGAGTATCCCCTAACGAGGGCCATCCTTAGACTCTTCGACGTTCTCACCGACTTCGGTATACCGAGGACTCTCGGTGCGGGTCCCCGCAAACCCGGTTTCGATCCGTATTTAACGTTCATCATCAATTCGGTTTTTCTCAAGTTCAACTCGCGGGTGTACAAAAACGGCGAAGAGAAGTGGCAGCTCGCTAGAATGTGTCTGAAGTTGCTGGAAAAGTTTTTGTGCCAGTACGATCCTCAGCCGTCCGACTTTCCGAAACGACAACAACCGAGCGAGTTGAATCTACCGCCGGGATTCCACGTCATGTTGCAGTTGAGTACAAAATCGGACTTTTTGATTCTGCTGCTGTCGTTGATCGACGAGGGGAACCGCTTATTCGAACAACACGTTGCGATTCCAGGACAGAAGTACCTGGAAGATTGCATTCTAAGCTGTCTGAATATTATAGATCATGGATTAAGTTTGCAGTCGAAATTTTCGAGTCTTATTTCGTCTTCATCGTATCCGGTTATAATAACGCATCTGAGTAAGCTCTTGTTGGTTATCAATCCAAGGAGCGAACGACCGGATCATTGTTTGAACATCGCAAAGTTTGTCGGATATCAGTTAACGATGCCCAAACACAGTCTTGCCGCCGTTAAAATTTTCATCAAATTAACGAGTTCGTCGTTCATCCACGGTCAGTTGATGAACATCATGTTATCTAGTGATACCGGCAGCGTTTTAATAAAGTGCGGTTTCGTTGAATGCTTAGACGCCATTCCGAATGGAAACGAATACGAGGTTGCAACGGTTACCAAAGAAGAAATCTTAAAACTTTTGAAACAATGTCTTTCGTACAGTTCGCCAAATTTGAGCCATTTTCTCTTCGGCTTCGATCTAAAACGCGACATTTCACAGACAGTATTTCAACTTCCCGGTGTGTTGGACTTCCCTAGAAGCTGTATTCACTCTCTGTTTAGTATTTTGAGGTCTTCCGTGTCGAAGGAATCTCGAACCTCAACATCGACACTGGCGGAATCCGCATATCACATGCTGTACATGTTGTGTGCCCATCACAAAACTTCGGAACCCGTACTGAAATTCATAAAACTACACCCGAAATTCTTCAACGAACACCTCAAGTTTTGTAGTGCAAATATGAACGAAAGTTTATCGGAACTGAATCAGTTGTCGTGGTTGTTAAAAACGATTGCGATCGAATTGAAAGTTTCGTGTTATTCGAACCATCTGATGTACGTGAAACAGTTGATCAATTTGTTAGTGGGAGTTCCCATTCTAGACCCGCAAAATAGAATTGATTCGTTCTCGTCGAAAAATAACAGCCTGACCGACGGCCCGGGTAGCTCGTTTTCAATTGCCGCCGAAGGAGAAAATATGTTGGTACAATTGATTACCAAAATGCAGTTCAGCGCAAACGAAGTCGTATCCCCCCGTTGGGAATACTTTGACAACGTGGTGTTGGAAAATTTGCTGACGAGTTGCCAAACGAGCGTGATGCCAAATTTGATCGACATAAAAAAATTGCACCATGTTTTAATCGATGAGCTAACTTCTTTGCAAGGCTCAGCGGCTATCGGACAAAGAGAAGCGATACTCAGAGAAATACAAAAAATTTTAACCCACGCCTTGAATATTAACAATGCACGAAGTGCTGCTGCTGGTATTGTGAAATTCGTCGACGCTTGGAGACAAGTTGTGGAAGTATTTACGCTCACTACACCGCTCGATATATTACCAGCTGTAAAACAACAAATCCTCGACATCGACATTATAAAGGTTTTGCTTAAAAAAATACTAAAAGTGCCCCTGTTACCCGAAGTTTCTGTATATTTGTCCGGAGCCATATTGTTACTGTTGGAAAATATAAAACGGTGTCATCTAAAAGAAGACCCAAGGGCGATATCCAGAGTCGACAATACCGAATTGTTTACCGACGTTATGGAAGAGTATTACTTGTCCTTGAAAGAAATTATGGCATCGCTAGTGGAATGGATCATGATATCCGATGTAACGGCCCAAAAATTACGTATAAATTTATACGCATGCTTGGTAACGTTCTTGCAGCTAATCAGTTTGGACGATCCAAAATTAAACGTGTACACAGAGGACAGTTCTTACGTCAGTCGCTTAGACAGCTCCAGAATACGTATTCAGCAAAGCGCCCAAAAAATTCACCTGCGAGCCGATATTTTTTCAGGACTCGGAGAAAAATTGATCGAGGTAATTTGTCACGACTGCACGGGGGCCCACGATATATGTAAAATGCTCGCGTCGACGAGCTTCAGCTTGTTAATCGGACTGAGCGGTGTTGTCAAGTGGATTGCCTATATGTCAGGACGGGGATATTTAAAACACATAATCGAAAGCATACTAGCCAGTGACGATAATTTAAGAAATGTTCTGGAACCTGTACCGGAAAATTTTCGCCACTTGTACTTGTACAAAGCAAGAATTGCTTTGCTTGCACGTTTTGCGACCACAAGGGTCGGAGCAGAACTTCTCTTGGAGCAACGTATCCTATCATGTTTAAGTAGCATGAAAATGTTCGAACATCATCCTGAAATATTAAAAGAATCGCAGATGTCCGACGACATGGTTAAAGAAATTGTGCCAACAGTAGAACATCGTTATTTGCAAATGTTTTTCCCAACGCTAAGTTTGTGTAACGCCATTTTGACAAGTTTGGGCACTGATAATAAATCAGCCGTCGTGCAAGTAATGTATTACTTGATAAGTCATCTGGAAATTATTGAGCTAGTTCTACGATCCGGAAGCCCCAACTTGGCTCTCCTATTTTTGAACGAATTGGCTTTATTGACATCAATTATTAGCCGAACTGCAACTAACGACCTCCTGCTAATTTTGGATACAAAAGAAGGAGTCCAAAATAACAGAACTCACTTACATCGCATACAGAAGCTCATGTTGTCGCTGTTAGCAAAGTTTTTGTTAAGTGAAAATGTTGTTAGAGATCTTTTGTCGAATCCGGCGCAGAAAAACATGACTTACCAAACTTCTGAAAGACTGTTATACGGATTTCAGATCGTGGCAAATTTAATGCTATACTGCAGGAATCTTATCGCAAATCACGGTATCGAACATTCGAGTGTCGGTATCATATTTCAACCGTCGCTGAGCGATGCGTTAAACAATTTTAATAGCAAGCACTATTCGAACTACAATGACAACATGCCACCGATCGGAGTGGTAGTTCAACATTTGATTAATTCCGTCAGCCACTATCATCAAGAGAAAGTTACTTACGACTTTTTGCAAAGAAAAATGCAAGAAATCCCGGAAATGCACTCGACTGATTTGAAAGATTTCGTCGAGTGTCCGCATACACATAATATTAGTGTAATTCGTCAAACTGTCTTGAAGAGCATAACAGATAAGTTTATTAAAAAGAAGAAAGAGGTGGCTTATTGCGCTTATGTAGTTGACCATACGTTATATTTGATTTGGGCTCATCTAGATTATTATATGTTACGAGCAATCCCAAAAGCTAAAACACAAGGTTTTCTCAACACAAGTAGAAATCTCAGTATGGACTGTAAGTCTTTGAATGTTGCTAGTAATTTTGAATTGAATTGAATTTTTTTAGCAACTTTGGCATCAACGTCTGAAGCAACTTGGAAAGTATCAACAGACGACATCAGTAATTTAAAACAAGGATTGGTTTCCATTTTTAATGATAGTTTTAGCAGACAACTTCTGGAAACAACACAGGTAAGTTAAATTTTGTTTGCTTGAATATAGCATTTGTTTTGCAACTGTAGGTACACACTACACAGTGTCCAAAAGGTATGGAATATGCTATATATCTCAGTAAATATCCACTTTAGGGAAAAATGTTTTGAATAAAAGTTGTTTGGTAGTTAGTTTTCCACCATAGACAAAATTAAAATATTTTTTTTTCGAATAACAAAAGCGCAATGAAAAACAATTGAATTTCTTTCAATGACAAGATACCCCTATATTATACTCATTTGATAGAGATTTTTTTTCTCTTTTCAATGATGCAAAACTTAAGTACCCTTACTTGAGCAACTTTTTCAGAAAAACGCAAAAAATACTCTCAAATTATTTTAATTGTTTAGTATTTATTTCTAACAAAAACATATGAACTAAATTTTTTTAACGAAATCTACAATAAGTGTTCAAACTAAAACATTTACAGCTTGGCAATGATAAACTCGGTTTTAAACCCGTTAATAACATTCCCAACGATTTCAGGTGCAATAGACCTCATCTCTTCTCCAATACGATCTTTTAAATTTTGATATTCTCCGGCCTCTTAGCATAAACTTTAGTTTTAAGGTGACCCCATCATTGAAAAAAAAAAAAATTCTCTAGCAAATGAGTATAATATAGGGGTATCTTGTAATTTAAAAAAAATCTGTTGTTTTTCATTGTGCTTTTGTTATTCGAAAAAATACATATTTCAATTTTGTCTATGGTGGAAAACTAACTGTTTTATTCAAAACATTTTTCCCTTAAGTGGATATTTACTGAGATATATAGCATATTCTATACCTTTTGAACACACTGTATACCAATCTATAAAGTTTGGCAGTCAAGGGAAATTTTAATAAAATTTGTTTAAAATATCCTAATTTTGGTATTGTTTTAGGAACGATCTGATGCAGATAAAGGACTTATAGAAGCATTACTTAGAAAAATAAAACGATTAATTCAGTTTGTTCCAGTAAAGTAAAAGTATTTTTATATAACTTTTTATTCAGTTCTGTACATTTACATTTTTCATAATTACATTTGATTACAATAAATTAGTCTTTTTCTACATCTTGTAAAATTGCTTCATCCCATGGACCATAAATATTATCTTTATATCGCTGGTGATTGGTAAATAATATTGGACATACAATATTAATAAATACTAATGTTAATACAAATATAGCTGTTACAAGCTTAGAGATGGTCGACAGTATTAATAATATGAAAATTATCGAAAATAAAGATAGAATTTTAAAAAACTTAATTTTATTTTTGAGTAATGGAAATAAAACAAAAAATTCTATTGAAATTGTTATCAGTACGAATGCTTCATAAGCAGACGCTAACCTCGAAGATAAACAAATAGAAGCAAAAACAGCGGCACTTAATGATAAGCTGTTTGAAACTATTGCTGCCGACACTCCATAATCGAAAAACACCAAATGTATTAACATCATGAAGAACGTTGTTGTATAAATGGTATCCGTACTTATAGTGTCCGTCAAAGTGTGTAATACTGGTGAAAATAACTGACCGAACACTAAAAATATTAACACGGTTCTCAAATCATGCCCTAATGCGTGCTGTAAACTGTGACGTAGCTGCACACGATACATTATAAAACCACAAATCGTAGCACCACTGGTGTAATAAAATATGGTGTTTGGATCAACCCATTCGTTGTAAAGATACACATATATTAAAACGAATCCTACAACTATACACAGCTCTTGCACGACATATGTAGCACCCACGACTGCTTCAAACAACGAAACTGGTTGAAAATTTATATTTTTCTTTAATTCTATTAAAAATGTAATATCCGTATAATTATCTGGATAACCGAGATTATCGTATAAATTTTTCTTCCATGGTTTTTTAACTTCCATTCTTTAAAATTTGAACATATTATTTTGACGTACAGCTGTTAATGTGAGGTTAATAAACCAATGATAAACAATCCACTGGTGTCTATAGTAGAGTCTCATAAAAGCTAAATAAAATACTTGTACATAAAAGTCTAAAAATTTTGTAATTAGTCGTTTTTTTTTTAAAGTTATTGAATGTTTATTTTACAAAAAGTTGTATATTAAATATTACAAATCAAAATCACACAACTATGGCATTCAATTTCTGGCATTAAAATTCCCGTATAGCTGCGTGTTAGACATTACCTATTACAATTTGCAAATTCATGTTACAAATCCTAAAAACACGATTTTGTTACGAAAATTATGCAGTGATTATGTTCTAAGGAAATGATGTTGTAGAAAACGCGTTATTGTACGTGTGTAGGTGTCATAGATAAAAGGTACTTAACAATCAAGTTTGGAATAGTATTTTGTTAAAAATGGTATATATTTCGTCAGGTAAGTGGCTAAACCAAATTTCTTAGTGATCAAATGTAGCTTAACTGAAATTTGCATTGTGTACTTTGATTGCATATTTAATAGTGACATTTTACACTTATTTTCAGATGGTACTGTTCATCAAAATGCACCTTGGAGTCTTCAACGGCTGCTCGGAGTGTTTTGGGGAATAATTGCCTTCGTTGTATATTTGTAAGAAAATAAACTATTTCATTATATACTTAAATAACTGATTGCATAAATTTCAGTTTTAAGACTCTTGTAGGACTTCAACCTTCATTAGGTAATAGCAGCAATGGTTCTGGTTCGTCACGAGGAAATGGACCTGACAATGGGTAAACAGAGGTTTGTAATTATATGTAACAGTTTAAACATCTTAATTTTTAGGCCTGGTAAAGGTCCAAAGCGGATGGGTGGCTTTACTACGATTCAGGATTGCTCAATGCCTGGAGGAGGATGAGCTCGTTAAACCTCTCAGTGACGATTAACATTGTCATTTGGGAGGAATTACTTTCATCTACTTTTTTTACATAATCCAAAACTGATTTATTAAACAGTTACTTACACTTTTTGAATAATTTAAAAACAATAGGGATTGTGTAAAAGAGTACCAATTAGTCTCTTATTTTATATGAATGACGTTGAGTATTTAAACCTTGAAAAAGGCGATATTTAACTGAAGTGAAATAAGATATTGATTGGGATGAGAGTGTAATCATTTTTTTATTCTATTATACTTTAAAATATTTGTTAGCATATTTTTTTTGTATACATATTATATTGCTCAGTAAACTTGTAGTATAACCCATTAATTTGATAAAATCTCAGGTTGTTTATAATTATAATCATGTTATTAAAGATTGTACATTTGCACAGTGAAATATTATTTATTAAAGATGTATAAATACAAATCAGTTTTTTTTGTAATTCCTTTAAATATTAGACTTACACTTTTAATTTCTAAAAAAGTTGAGCTTTAGCTGAACAAAAATTATTCAAATGTTTTCATTACTTTATTCACTATTATCTATGTTTATACATATTTTATACAAATAAATGACGTATTAATACTTGTATGCTTGCATAAAAAATAATGTGTTGCAAATACTGATATCAAAACTATTCGCCGCATAATTACCTAAATAGATAAAAACGAATTTTAATATTTTAAAAATAATTGCAATTTGCTTAGAATTAGAAACCTAAAAATCTATAGCATACTATAGCAGTTTTAAATTAAGGTGGAACGCGAGATGCGCAAAGTGAGGGGATGGGGGTTAAAATTTAAACTTTTTTAAAAACGTCGAGTAACGGTAAATGAATTTACAGGTTATAATCACGTTGCTGAAACAGGCGGATGTTTTTAGGTGGCGCAGTAAATGCTTTGGACTAGTTTTGGTTTTGCGTCACAGTCCACTTTAAGTTAAAACAGCTCTAACACGAACGGAAATATGTTTTTTTCGTTTAAAATATGAATCACTTATGTTAATGAAAGTAAAATTATTTGTACTTGCTACTGTTAAACTGTCTAAAGTTATTGACTGAGATCAAAATGTCGAAAAATGTTTATAAAAGTCTATGAACAAATTTAAATATAATAACTACACTAAATCTAAATAAATTTTACCAGTAATTATGTGATAAAAATGTATGTACATGTTCCACACAATACAAAATAAAAATATTGAAATGGTATTATAATATGTAAATCATTTATATCAGAGGAATTAAATTATATTGATGTAAACCCAAGATTGTCCATAATGCCATCAGAACTTAAAAAATTAAATACAATTTGCTGAAACTTTTAAAATGAATATTTTCTAATGAAAATATCGGGTGATCAAAAATGATTGATGCAAGGGTGTGGGGAACTTTATTCGAATTATTGGTAACCCATAGGGGAAAACCAGTGGCGTAGGGAATCCACACACAAAATGACAGGTCCACCTGAACGTCACAAAAAACGAAAATAATACTACGCCACTGATTTCCTAGTTTTACACTGCGATACCAACAAAAACTTGGTTATTTTATTTTCGTTCTGAAGTTAGCGGGCATCAATCATTGTTGATCACCCGATATTAGCGGACATACAAAATAAAAAATATAATTTTAATTACAAAGTTGCTTTAATGATTGATTGTAAGTATTTGCAGTATTTTAACCTTAAAAACCATGTTTTTGAGCAGAATTAAAACAAATATGACAAAAGCTACTTTTTAATTTTGTATTATAATTTAGTATTTGTTTTTATCAATCATTATTAAAAAAAATTAAAGTGAGTTTTAAGCATTCATCTTTTTTTTTCAGCTAACTTGTAATAAAGTCATTCTACTCTTATCATTTTCTAGATTTCGTAAACATGTATTATTTTATTCTGTCTTGTCTTACAATGTAATCAGATTATAAATATTTCCACTTATTTTATACTTTTAAGTATTTAATACTTAAGAAATTACTTTCTGATACAATTTTGTTTTCAATAAATTAAACTGCAGGTTTTAACCTGATTGCTCTATTATGCTATTCACGTCTAACAAGTAACATCTACTATAGTCAGTGGCAAGTCTAAAGGCCAGCGGTGGGGGTGCGCACTAAACACAATTGGAATTGTACACACCTACTCACTTAGTTGTATTGGTATACTTGCCAATGGTTTTATGGTCTGTGGACCATATTCTAGCGTCTGCTGCGCGAAAACACCCCCACCACTCGCCATTAGACTTGACGCTGGCTATATCATCTCCACTATTTTTAGTGCTCTTTACCCTTAACTTTTACAACAAGTGGTAATACAACTAACGGTGCAGATTTTTTAGGGCTGTCTGCATAGAGGCTCCAAGTTCTCTCTACGCAATCAAATATACCTAAAAAGATTAATGTCATGAAAGTTAATTTTTCTTAAATTGATTTACTTACCCACGGCTATAGTTTTTACAATTTCTTCACTGCCAACATCTCGGAATACAGGGTGAATGGTGCTACTTTGATCGCCTAGCATGTTAATCACATCTTTTTTTGATTTTGGTGGAGACAAGGCTCTTAATGTTTTCATTCTGACTTCGCTGCTTTCCGCGATAAATCCCTTTTCTTCTGGTATGGGTAGTCGTAAATATCTGTGAGAATCACGATTTAGTTAAAATAAATTTAGCAAACTTTTTCAAAAAAAAAATTAACTGTTTTAGATAAAATTAATTTATTACATCCTACTAAAATAATGTAAAAAAAACTCACGCGTTGCAATGAATTAAATATTCTCCAGGACTTGCAGTTAACACATTCAACTGAGACTCGTTTTCTTCATTTGCGGGGCCCATTTCAGCATTATGGAACATTCTGTCACCGTCTTGTTGCAAAAAGGTCATATTTATAGAACACCCATCACCAGCTCCACATCCAGGGTCTCTTAATATTCGTTGAGCTTGGGCAAAATTTTCGGCCGATAACAGAGCTCTTGTTATAAAATGACGTGCTACAAACAATATAAGATATACAGGGTGTTTCATAAAAAATGCAAAAAAAATCGGGAGGTGATTCCTAATCGAAAATTAAGGGGGGCTTTTATATAAAATGTTTTCCTTAGACGTCTTCTTTCGGAGTTATACCCCCCTAAAGGGGAGCGGTAAAATTAGGTTTTTATTTTATTTCTCAAATTTGGATAAATGCAGGAGAATGATATTTATGTTTTATATTTATTGAAAGGTTTCCCATAGTAATATTTTCAATCATGTCCCACCTTCACAGGGGGCTTAAAAGTGTGACCCCTGTTGTTTTTTTTATCAGAACTTTTTGATGGGTTGAAATTTTGCAATTCCATTTTTTTTTGAAAATTTTAACCCACCAAACGGTTCTGATAAAAAAACAAAACAGGTGTCGCACTTTTCAGCCCCCTGTGAAGGTGGGCGATGAATGAAAATATTACTACGGGAAACCTTTTATTAAGTATTAAACATCTATCAACTATCATTCTCCTCCATTTATTCAAATTTGAGAAATAAAATAAAAACCTAATTTTATCGCTCCCCTTTAGGTGGGAGGGATGTAACTCCGAAAGGAGACGTCTAAAGAAAAAAAATTATATTAAAGACTCCGCTTAATTTTCGATAAGGAATCACCTCCCGATTTTTTTTACATTTTTAAACTTTGGTTAATTTACAATAATTGATAGTGTATGTAATTTTATCTTATTTATTGCGTTTTGCTTCTATTTTAATTTCTATACAGTTCTATAAATTCACGCTACTTCTTCGAAAAACATTTTGTACTGGAAAAAGGCGATTAATGATTCTAAACCTATAAAACCTAATATTTTACACAACTTTGCAGTAAAAAATAAATTTTGTATATAATATTTTAAAGTAGTTTTGTAATATTTTTCAAGGATTATTTAAAAAATAACAATCTACATACGTGTTTTTCCGGGCTTTAATTTTTTCGCGCTCAATGTATTTATTGAAAAAACTAATCCATGATGATTGTAGTTCATTGTATATCCTGGTAAATGTCCAGCATAACAAAGAGAAGTAAATTTTTCTTCTGTAACTCCCCAACGTCCTTGGGGCTTATCCGATATGACATGGGCCGAAACGAAATAAAAATGATTCAAAACTTCGCTTAACGCATCTTCAGTGTGACCAAGTATTTCCTAAAATAAAACATGTAAGTTACTTGACTATAATACTTCGACTATTCTAGGGGTGCAAGAATTTTGAAATTTTTTACCAGAATGTTCTAAAAACGATAAGTTTTATCACTATTTACATTACAATTAAACCCAGTCTTATTTGACCTTATTAATTTTTACTTTCAAAATTGCATACTAAGGGTCTTCGTATTCGCGGGGGTTCATAGTCCCTTAAATGTGTACTGCCTCTTTGAATTAAGATTTTTGTTTTATTTGCATTTGTAGTCCTTTAAGAAAAAATGCTCCTATTTATACTTTTTAAGTAAATGTGCATTTTTTATACATTTACTAATTGACACAGTTATAAAAAAAAAAATTTTTTTTTCTTTTCATGTCCAAAATTTAAGTTGTTTGTTTACTTTTTCTTAATTGTTTGTAAAATTGCCTTTAATCTGCAGGTATCTTTAAGTTTCAGGTCCAGGCAACTTGTTAAAATGAAAATAGAAATTTTTTACACATTTTTGAATTAAGTTACTACATAATTGGTTCAAATGCATTATCCGCGTTGTAGGTTTTCACCGATTAAAACAGATAATTGGCTTCTTATTGCATAACGCTTAATCGATAACATCTCAAGGCTAAAACGTACAGAATTTAAAAATAAAGTTTAAAACTAGATTTTTGTTGTAATTTTTATGTGAGTATAAAATGCTACATACTGTGTTTAAGATTAAATTCAGAAATAATTTAAAATAACATAAAAATGTTAATTTTGACGGCGTAAAGCTAATCTAACGAAAAATTGTTATAAAGCGCTTATTCGGTTGGTGTTCCTTTTCTTAAAGGCTAGTCTTAGTACTTTTTTCGACAAAAAAATCGATTTTCTTTAAACTAAAGCAAATGCCTTAAAACTTATTATACACGTTATTTATGGCCAAATTAAGGATTAATATACTTAAAAATGACTTTTAATTTTTCGTGAAAAATGGAAAAAGTACAAAGGCTTATAGTCTTAGTACTTTTTTCGACAAAAAAATCGATTTCCTTTAAACTAAAGCAAATGCCTTAAAACTTATTATACACGTTATTTATGGCCAAATTAAGGATTATTAGACTTAAAAATGACTTTTACAAAGGCTTATAGTCTTTGCACTTTTTCCATTTTCCACGAAAAATTAAAAGTCATTTTTAAGTATAATAATCCTTAATTTGGCCATAAATAACGTGTATAATAAGTTTTAAGGCATTTGCTTTAGTTTAAAGAAAATCGATTTTTTTGTCGAAAAAAATGCAAAGACTATAGCCTTTGTACTTTTCCCATTTTCCACGAAAAATTAAAAGTCATTTTTAAGTAAAATAATCCTTAATTTGGCCATAAATAACGTGTATAATAAGTTTTAAGGCATTTGCTTTAGTTTAAAGAAAATCGATTTTTTTGTCGAAAAAAATGCAAAGACTATAGCCTTTGCACTTTTCCCATTTTTCACGAAAAATTAAAAGTCATTTTTAAGTATAATAATCCTTAATTTGGCCATAAATTACGTGTATAATAAGTTTTAAGGCATTTGCTTTAGTTTAAAGAAAATCGATTTTTTTGTCGAAAAAAGTGCAAAGACTATTATAGCCTTTGTACTTTTTCCATTTTCCACGAAAAATTAAAAGTCATTTTTAAGTTTAATAATCCTTAATTTGGCCATAAATAACGTGTATAATAAGTTTTAAGGCATTTGCTTTAGTTTAAAGAAAATCGATTTTTTTGTCGAAAAAAATGCAAAGACTATAGCCTTTGTACTTTTCCCATTTTTCACGAAAAATTGAAAGTTATTTTTTAAGTATAATAATCCTTAATTTGGCCATAAATAACGTGTATAATAAGTTTTAAGGCATTTGCTTTAGTTTAAAGAAAATCGATTTTTTTGTCGAAAAAAGTGCAAAGAACAAAATGATTCTATTTACGTATATAACATAGGTTTTACTTGCTTGATAAAAATGACTGGACAATCTGTTAAAAGTATTTGAGACACGGCAATACTGTTTTTATGTCTTTGTATGGTTGCTTGTAAAGTTATTAAATTTTACTGCTTAACTAATTTTACTTTTTTATCTTCAAAAAAAGCAACGTAAACCTGTCTTATTTTCCTTGTGGTTACTGGTTACAACATTAAAATTCACTGCTATAATTAGCCCACAGTCCAGTATCGATTCAAATCAAAACGTCGAAACTTTTAAGTGTTTTAATGCTACCCATACTACAGACGCGGCACAAATAATTATATATGGAATTAGTTATACACGAAATATTTGTAATAATATCAAAATAAAAACAACACCTACTTGTCCTCGTTGGTTGACGCAAACTGTCGAGCATCCAACTGGCTGAGTGTTTCCGGCTTGTTCCACAGCATTTGAAATAATATTATCCATGTGTAAAAGAAATAGCTACAAAAATCAGATTGAAACAAAATATGCGCTCATTATTTACATGTACATTTATAGGATGAAAGAAGAAAGGTTAACCAGATAAGCCTATGAAGCAAGATCACAGGGAAAAACAAAACAGGCAGACCGAGAAAAACCTGGCAAGACGAAGTTAAAAAAGCAGCAACGGATAGAGACATCAAATGGAAAGACATAAAAAAGCTAGCACAAGACAGAAAAACACGAAAAAAAGTCACTCAAAAGGACTCATGACTAAATAAAATAATAAAAATATTTGTATATACTTATTTAATAGATTACCTTATAAAATGGCACTTTTGCCCCATCTGCAGTGCCTTCAAGTTCCCTGATATACTGAGGGTAACTTATTTTCACACTGTTAAGAGTATCGTCATAAGCCTTTTTTCCTGCAGGTGTATTGTACGCTGGTATATATTCATCGTTAAGACAAGTTGCATTTTCTAAAAAACTGTGGATAACTGACGCAAACGTACGACCCTACAAAAGTTGGACAATCAATTTATGGGTTTTGCTGTTTGATAATTTATTATTTTGGCCGTCATCTGTGATGGAGTTACGAGCATAAAATAAAATTGCAAAAATTGTAAAATAAACGCAAATATAAGTACCCTTATACAAGGACTACCTACTTTTGTGAATAGGTATGTTCACAGGGCGTTGTTTGATAATAAAAATACAAGATATGTCTGTTATTATTACTGATAGAAAACATAGTCCGATGTTTTTTTAAGGTCTTCTTGATTATTGGAAATAAAACTTTAATATCGTTTTTAAAACATCGGACGTTGTATTCAATAATTACACAAATATGAGATTCCCACAATTTATAATTCCCACCACACATTTTGTGTCCAGTTACACGTTAGAATAAGGGCCCCCAAGTACTCTTTGCACTGCCCTGGTTGTAATTATACAGCAATAATATTAAAAGTTATTTTAATGCGCTGCTTAAGTTTTGCGAGATTTAAAACTGGAAGTTTTATACGATATTTTTTAAAATTACATTTATTACAACAATTATATATACAGCATCATTCAAAAAGTCTGCAACAAATGGAAAAAAAATGTATTATCGATTTCTCAGAAAATTTTATTTTTGATAAAAGTTGGTGCACGGTCTAAAACCAATTTTAAGATGAAAAAGGTTCGACAAAAAGTCATAGGACACTAAATTTTAACAATTTTTGAAATATTCGCAAGAGTAAAGTGCCCTTATTATTAAGAGATACGAAAAACATTTATAGGAAAAAGTTATTTAGAATCTCAAAATAAGGCTAGATTTAAGATTTGACGGTCAAATTCCAATTGTTATTTTTTAAAGAAATTTTAACATTCAAAGTCTGCAACAAATGGAAAAGTTTTCTATTATTGATTTCTCAGAAAATTTTATTCTGGGTAAAAGTTGGTGCATGGCCTAAAACTAATTTTAAGAGGAAAACAAGTTCGATAAAAAGTCATAGGAGAGTAGATTTTAGCGATTTTTTAAAAATTCGCAAGAGTAAAGTGCCCTTATTTTAAGAGACAAAAAATATTTAAAGGAAAAAGTTATTTAGAGTCTCAAAATAAGGCTAAATATAAATTTAAACTTTCAAATTCCAATTTTTATTTATTAAGAAATTTTAAGCATTTACTTTTGCGGATATTTCAAAACGCTAAAATCTAGTGTCCTATGACTTTTTATTAAACTTTTTTACCTCTTAAAATTGGTTTTAGACCATGCACCAACTTTTATCAAGAATAAAATTTTCTGAGAAATCAATAATAAAAAACTTTTCCATTTGTTGCAGACTTTTTGAATGTTAATATTTCTTAAAAACTAACAATTGGAATTTGACCATCAAAATTTAAATCTAGCCTTATTTTAAGATTCTAAATAACTTTTTGCTATAGTTTTTTTTTGCATCCCTTAAAATAAGGGCACTTTACTCTTGCAAATATTTCAAAAATCGTTAAAATCTAGTGTCCTATGTCTTTTTATCGAACTTTTTTTCATCTTAAAATTAGTTTTAGACCATACACCAACTTTTATCAAGAATAATATTTTTTGAGAAATCAATAATAAAATTTTTTCCCATTTGTTGCAGACTTTTTGAATGGCGCTGTATATTACAACTTGACAGAGTTGTTTTTACTGAGCTTATTTTGTGATTACAATTAATTAAAATGTCGGACAATTTGTAAGGAATAACTTACGCAAATAAACCATTTGCACTTGGCCATGAAATAATCAAATTTCTCTGTCAAAGTTAAATAATTATGTCTAATCAATTAAAAATTAAACCGGTGCGTCCAAGGCTGTCTGTATTAAATAAAAGATCAAAACACTGATTTTAATTGTATATTTATTATTTACTGTATCTCCATAAATCAAAATTCACTTTGTTGTGGTTAGCGCGACTTAACAAAATGTTTCACGGATCGAAACAAAGCATACCTAGGTATTAAAGTTGGCATTTTGAAAATCACCCTCTTTTTATCTGCGTATCTTATTGTCTACAAAACATATTTTCTCATCATCCTACGAATTCACTTTGGAAGCCAATAAAATTTGACGATACTTCATAACCATTACCATTACACAATCCTAGCCTAGATCAGTGCTTCTCAGACCTCCTAGCATGGGCGCCCCCCCCCCCCCCCGAAACTAGCACAAATATACTCGCGGCTCCTCTGAACTATTTAACCCAAACATATACTCAACTTCATTCAAAAACACTACTATTACATTAATAGTAGTACATAGTTCACGCATGCGAATACACCAGTTCATGTACCAAACCATGAATTGGTTTTAAATCGCTTGTTGGATTAAACCTTTTATTAAATGACCCGTGACTTCCTAAATGAGTGTGCACAGTTTGATAAGCACTGGTCTAGGTCTAGATAACTTAAATTTTTTTGAAAAAATAAAAATTCCAAATCTTTTGTAAAAATTGCTAACTGTAACGAGCTTTACTTGTCCTTTATGAAATTTTAAATAGGTATTTTAAATGTTTATGAAAGTACGCATTACAATAATCCGTAAACATATTTTTAATGCATAAAATAAAATAAAATAATATCAAAATAACAAATGTGGAAAACAATAAACACAATCAATTGTACTTGAATAATTTTTTTGTAAAACAAACGAACATGATATTAGTTTGAATATAAGAAATGTAATCATTTACAGTTATCGAATAACATTCCACTGCTCAGCAATTGTAAAAGCAACTTAACAAAAAATTAGGTTTATATATTAAAGGTAATCTAAAACTAGTAAAAGTGACTTTAAAAAAAAATTAAAGTTGAACTTGTCATTATTATTTTATAGCACACTTCCGATATCATTTATATTCAGGCACATGTTCATAAACAGTTTTTTATTGTTGGTCATAAAAGAGAATATTAGCTGTTAAAAATGCATCTATTAATATATTATTGGGTTGCTCTGTAGTTTGTTGATTCTCTTAAATTTTTCTATGCCATTGCATTATTTGAGAGAAGTTGTGTTCCAGTTTTTAATATTACCATTTTCTTTAATATAACTTTCATAAAAGTTTCACTGAATTTAAAAATATTCTTTCGAAAATTCATCGCAGTTTGTAATTTATGAAGCAATGTTTTTGACAAGTTATATATTTTTTTGAACCTTATAACATAATCCCTTAGGAGCATTTTGGATTAAAGTTTGTGTTTTCAGCATTTTTGTGATTGATTGGGACTGTGCATTAAAAATTTATGGAGAATGAAAAAGAGTATTGATCTGAAATTTTTGTTACGACCATAATGACATATTATCTGTTTAATGAAAATATTTTTAAGATGGCAACACTTCCGGAAATACCGGAAGTTGACGTACACTTTCTTATTTCAAATACAATAGTCTATTTTTTATTACATTTTTGGATTAAACACGTTATTTTAGAGGGACTTTTGATATCATTCCCTATACCTAAGTGCAGTAGTTTTTGGGCTTTTTTGAAAATTTTGTGATATACATCGTGATGCTTTATTATCTACTGCCGCCATTTTTTAATTAAGCATATAAGAAACCTTGGAGTCCACACTGGAATTTTTGCAATCGATGCTTTACTTACACGATGTTATGCAACTTCAGACCTCTAAAACTCGTTTTTTCAAATACAATGCCCAAATTTGGTTTTCATTTCCTAATGCAAAATTCAATTCTGCATCAATCTGTAATAGCATTTCCTATACCTATCTGCAGCAATTTTTTCGAGTTATTAAGAATTTTTGATAAAGTATTATATCATTCACTTCAAATTTGAACTTTGAATGATATATTTTCACGACACTAAATTCGATATTACTCTAAACTGTCTAAACCAACTATTAAAAACTTGTTGATATATTAGGTACCTTAGATTCTAAATAATGCTTTTAAACAAATATATATCACGATTGTATATTGCTTAAGAATACCCAAAAATTGTATTTGTTTCTATTCATTGCTACAACTGGGATATTTCAACATTAAACAATTTATTATTCACTTTTTCATTGTTTGTTAATATCTAGCGTGCCACAGAATATTAAAACAAAATTACCAATGCTCTCATTTTATTCCTTTTTATTCAAGAGTAATTTAAAAAAATTAGAAGCAAAGTATTTTTAAAATTTAATATATGTACAGTAAAACCTCGATTTAGCGGACTAATTGGAAATAAAATCCAATTGTCTGTAAAATAGATTAAACGCGTAACCAAAAGTAGTGGTTAAGTTATGACGACGTATGTGAATTTAAAGCGATATTTTTAAAATGTTAAATCTTGCACTGTCACTTACTCGAAGAGGTTGTTTTCATATCCTACTGATGCTTGCTTTTTCTTCGAAAAATTAAAAAAATATAGAACTGGAAAGATAAAAATAGTAACTAGCCGATTTTAATTTTAAAGCATGCTAACGCCAATATAAAAAAAAATTGAATCACGTTAAATACACTTTGAAATCTCGTATATATTCTTATAGCGGAAGCGATAATTTATGATAGTCTTTTGGGTACTTTTTTTTTAAATTTTGAGTTGCCGATTACAACAAAATTCATTAGAAATATATTTTAAGAACGCAAAACACTTCAGTAAAGTTTTTAAACAAATGATTCATGTTGTTTCAAACAAATATTTTAAACACACAACATTGTATTTAATTGTTAAACAAGTTTAACCGTTGATAAACAATCTTGCTCTACATAAAAGCTAGAAAGATCCAATAAAACATGCAATATGGTAAATAATTACTAATTTCATTTTGTACACAAAATCTTGTCATCTTAACACACATTTTTGTATTTTAACGTTCCTTTTATGAATTGAAACTAATTCATACAAATGTTGCAAGTACAGATATCTTGTAACTCAAATTGAATTACTAGAAACTTCTGGTTTTACAGAAATATTTTTTTTCTGGCTTACAAAATGCAAAGGTTTTAATACGTTACGTGTTTAATTGTTAGTTATATTGTAAGGTAATCATTCATTTTAACGATAACATAGTTTGTTTAACACAATTAGTCTTAAATAAATATTTCACCACAAGGTATGGCACCAAATTACAGTTTTTTTGGAAACTGATTATTTTGTTACTTTATGCAAAGCTACCATATTTTAGCGATTTAGCATTATAAAACGAACATTTGTAGATGTTTAATGTTGCTATAAGAAGACGATAAAATAGTTTACAGAATATTGTCACAGCAGTAAGTCAGTAATTGTTTTTGTATATAAAATAAATCGGATTGCGTATATTCCTTGACCATCATTAAGGTATGACGGTCAAGGATAATGTTTGTAAATTATAGATTCTAATAATATCGTCCAATTTTGCTCCTTGTTTTTATTTTAGTAACAAAGTTACAGAATTAAAATAGCAACGCTACTATTACACAAGTTTCTAATTTAATTTTGTTCTTAGCTTTAAGCATGTATTAATAATGACAAAGACTGCATTAAATTTGCCAAAAAAAAAAACAAACCATGAAACATTTTTATGTATTGGTGTATTATGGCAGGTGTAAATATAATATTCAATTCTCACGTTGAAAAAAAGTTAAAATAAAAAAATATACATACCACATCGTATCCAACCTCATAATGTGTGCCCCTTGTGTATATTATGGGAATGCATTGTCGACGACCGATCGTTTCAGTTACAGGCATTTTCCTGCAAAGGTGTACAATTACTAAACAATTCACAAGGAGCTGCGATAAAGCTTTGCTAACACGAAATAATGGAATCAACTGTAAGGTCGTGCTCCGCCCCCGAGACTTATGTATGTGTATTGATAATCCCCACTTTTTATTGAATATTTGTTAACATCCCCTTTCAATAATTAACAACACAACTTTGTGTATAGTATTTCGTTCGATAGTGCAATTTTTTTGTTACGTTATCGTGACCCTGTAAATAAATATTTAGCGATTATGGAGAAACTAGAAACAGTAAGAAAGTATTTTACGAATTTTATAACATGAACTTGTGTGTTTGTGTACGTTATGTTATTATCCTTCTTAAGGCTCTATCGTCTAATTCAAAAAGGACAGTTATGAGGTCTGGTACATACACACACATGCATGCGGACGTCATCGCGAAAATAGTCAATACGTATTCAGGAGACTTCAAAACGTGCCAGTTCGTCGAAATTCCCAATTCGGACATTTTCGCGATTACAATACTTTCTTTATTCTACGTATGGGAAAGTAATAACAAACATGGACACAATTTTTAGTTCTTCTTACGAAATAGCTCAAAAAAATAAAATGAAAATAAATACCGAAAAAACTAAAACTATGATCGTTACAACAGAGAACAAAGGGCGTAACATCACTTTCAATGGGCTTAGGTTGGAAGAGGTAGAAAGCTTTAAATATTTAGGAGTGATCATAGAGAAAAATGGAGGAATAGACAAGGAAATAAGCGAAAGGACGGGAATTGTGGGAAGATTATTTAACAGTTTCTTTTTGGAAATAGAGAAGTCCCAAAACGAACAAAAGTGGAAGTGGTTAAAAAGGTGGTAACTCCGATATTTTATACGGAAGTGAAACGTGGACACTCGCAAATAAAAATAGTAGCCGAGTAAATGCAGCAGAAATGAGATTTCTAAGAAAAATCCAAGGAAAAACAAAAAAAAGATAAAATCAGAAACGAAACATATAGAGAACAATTAAAGATAAAATCAATTGAAACAAAAATACAAGAAAGACAGCTGGGATAGTTGGGTCATATTTATCGGATGAAAGAAGAAAGGTTAACCAGAAAAGCCAATGAAGCGAGATCACAGGGAAAAAACAAAAGAGGTACAAAAGAAAACCCTGGCAAGACCAAGTCAAAAAAACAGCAACTGATAGAAACATCAAATGGAAAGACATAAAAAGCTAGCACAAGACAAAAAAATATGGAAAAAAGTCACCACAACACAACTCAACTCAACAGTCCTACACCTAACAGTAGAAGGATTCATGACTAAATAAATAATAATCAAAAATTATTGATATATCAATAAAATCGGTAAAAATAGACTCTTTTATAGGCCTCACTTAACCATAATTTCAACTAAAAATTACATTCATAATTTTGTTCTATAAAAGCATAAGCAAATGATATATTTTTTAAAAGCCAACTATGATTGCCATTTAAAATAAGAAAGTTAGGTGTAATATATCAATATTTATATGAGTAAAAAAAATTGAATATCTTATTAAGGACAAAAAAACATGCCAAAAATCTCCTTAAAGTTTTCCTCCATCTTCTCGTTTAAGCGAGATATTTAACATTTTTGAAAATTGCCAAAAATCGGTTTTTGGTTATATTTCGAAAACTAAAAAAGATATCAAAAATCTGTTTACGACAATGAATTCCTCTCAAAAAAGAACTCCAGACTACGTACTTGTTTTTTTTCTATCTCTGATAATAACCGAGATACCCTCCCTGTATGTGTATGGGCATCGAAAATAGGCCACCCTGTACTTTAGAGGCAATGACTTTTAAATAATTGGTTTTTGTGATCGACTAAATTTGATTGTTGTATTTATAAGGATGTCCAAAATAATTAATTTGTGGTATAAAAACTTCAACCTCTCCTTTTTGACATGAAACAGTGATTTTCTGATCATTTATTTCAATGGAAAGTTTCTTATTTTAAATTACTACTAATTAGTTATGATTGAGCTAGAAATAAGTGTTCTAAAGTGATGTTTTGGAACTGTTTTAGCTTGGGTCACGTATCGTTAAATTTTAAAAAAAATTATACGTTTTGTAAGGATTCCATTAGGTTTATCACCTAAATACTTTGTGATAATATTAAAAATACATTTACAATCAAATTGCTTACTAATAGTTTTGTTTTGGTTTTGCGTTTTGACGAGTCGTATATTAATTTTCAGTTCATAGAAGTGTTAGTATTAATAAACGGTAACAAAAATATTGTTAAAAAATTTACCTGTTGACATAGTAATTTAAAAGCCTATAATTTCTAGTACATAGATCATGCATTCATTTGTAGGCTTGGCAAAAATTCATCCGTTTAGCTAAAAAAAAATAATAAACCACTGTGGTATATTATGTTAACATTTTCCTGCCGAATAATTTATGGTTTTGACGCTGAACGTATCAAAACAAAAAAAAAAGTAATTGTAGTTGTTATAATGTGATTGTGACATTTTATACAATAAATGTCTATACTACTTAAGACTTGAGAAAGAATTAGCAATTCCGGCACATGAAGGGCAGGTTCTCTATAATTAACTGTACACCAGTCTAATAAATAATCCAAGTTTTGAGAATGAATGTAATTAATCATTTTAAAACAAATTCGCGAAACTCACTTTGGGAAATGCTAAAGTACAGGGTGGTCCAAATTCAATGGTATTACATGGGTATCTCGCTTAATAGTCAAGATAGAGAAACGGTTTAATTACCAAAAATGTGCAGTTTTTTGGTACTAACTCAGAACCGTTTTCAAAAATATTCTATCATTTACGGTTTTTGTATCTCGATAGCTATAAGAGTTATGGAAAAAGGGACCCCCCTGCCTCGATCTCTTTTTTCGAGAAAAAGTTAATGGTGAAAACTAAAATTGGTTATCGTCTTTTGTTTTCGAGTTATGTCGTCAAAATGTAGTACCAATCTCGAATCAGGCATGATTTCAAGAATTGCCCGTTCTCAAAAACATCAAACCAGTCTCTACAGCCATATGAAATTAAAAGTCTAGTGTTAATTCAAATTTTCCATAACTAGACTACCAATTGTGCAATCTTAATAGTTTTTCCATTACAGATTTTAAAAAATGATTAAAATAAATGAAAATAAACGATTTTATGTTATTTGGTAACTTTTTTTATCATCATGCGAAATTTGTGACTAAAGCCAGGTATGACCGACCGTCTACATGGCTAAATTAAATTGGGAAACACTGCATATAGGCAGCTAGCAGTGTGCTAACTAAAACACGTCACTCAGATAAAGTTTAAAAATGCTGCATTATTATAAAATTATTTAAAATTGTTTCATGCGATTACTTATTTGACGTCAACAAATATTAGACATAGGCTATGATTTCAAGGTAGGCCATGACACGAGTTTTTTATTTTTTTGTACGATATGTCAGATAATTTTAATAGGCTTCAATACTTTTCCTCAATTACTGTTTAACATGTTATCGTAGTAATATGTCTGTAAACTGCATAAGACTGTAAACCATCCCAACTTATTATCATAATGCTGTTTGACAAGTTTATCCTTGCGAAAATATTTAGAATGCTTAAGAGTTATTATTGACGTTCATAAAAAATTTTAAAGATACGGAAAAAATATTTAACAGTATGATTAATTTTTTAATTGTTTTTATGAGTGCAATAACGAATAAATGAAGCTTGTTTTTAAACAAGATGTGTTTGTCATTAAAGCAATTATATGTAGATGGTAATGTATATCTAACCAGACGCACAAAATTATTCAAATAAAGAAATATCCAAAACACAGTCGCGAGACGTTAAATAAACCATACTTGTAATCAGTGGTTTGTTTTAAGAATTCAAAGTGTTTTATTCGTATTTAGTTTATAATAACTTATAATAAAAGTAAATACGAAAGCAATGCCATTTTCAAATTTGACCTACGTCATCAACTTTTTGAAATATTTTGAAAAAACTGAAAAAGGTCGATTTTTTCAAACTTGAATAATTCCGTAACCATATGAGTTAGAACAAAAATAAAAATTGACTTTTATAGATATTTTTACGTAGATTTTAAATATGTTAACGAAATTTTCATAGCACTCTCAATTTCCGAGTTACAGCACAAACTTGCATTTTTTTAAATGGAAGTCATAGTTGGCTGTGGTCTTATTAATAAGGTTATTTTTTTCTCGTTTCAATGATATAAGGTTTGTTATGCTTTACTCTTGTAGTTTTTCTTGAAATAAGCAAAAATCATTTTACATGTTCACAGCCTACTAATAGATGGGAGTTATCCCGTGTTGATGTTCTTCTTTTTTTGATGTGACATTTAAGAGTTGTCTCTTAGGCGCGGTGCACACATATGAAACTAGTTTCGTGAAATTAGTTTCATGAAACTTGAAACTAAGTTTCACGAAACTAAATGATATAAACACATAGGACGATGCACACTAGTTTCTTGAAACTGTAGTTTCAAGAAACTAGTTTTATGAAACCAAAAAGATAGGTTTCGTCGAAACTAATTTCACGTGGTTTCATGATTAGCAATGTTTGTTTTACTTTCGCCATACGTAGTATGAAGAAAGTCTTGTGATCGCGAAAATGTTCAAATTCCAAGTTTTGACACGTTTTGAGGTCCCCTGAACCCGTTTTGACCATTTTCGTGATGACGTCCGTGTGAGTGTGTGTATGTGCCAGAATTTAAAAATGTACATTTTTGATAAAGGTTATCGATAGAGTCTTTAAAAGTGTTGTACAAACTGCGTGCAAATATTTAATTTTTCAGATAATAAATAATATACAGGGTGTTTAAGTTGAAACGACAATCCAAAATTACATGAAAACGGTAACAGATAAAAAAAATCTTTTGATGTAGGATTATCGTCTATGTTGGGGTCTATAAAAAACCCATATAACTTGTTTTGATAAAATTTAAAATTATGAAATTATTTCAAAAATTCGAAATTTTGAAAATTTTTCTCAAAAACGGCTCCAACAATTTTTTTCAAATTTTAGTATGTTATAGAGTTTATTTTTCTTAGTGAAATGCCGTTTGTCTCAACTCTCTTGATTTTCTGTGAAAAAAGTTATGATTAAATTTTAAAATAGTAAAAATATTTTTTAAGAACGTTGTTTGTTCATGTTTTACAAACACGCGCAGTTTCATCGTCAGAGGACATGATGAAACTGTAGAACAATGGTTTCCTTTGTGTGCACCAAAACATGAAACCAGTTTCATAAAACTAGTTTCATGAAACTAATTTCACGAAACTAGTTTCATATGTGTGCACCGCGCCTTATTGTTAGTGTAGCAGTTATTAGCCAGTTACAAATTTTAGAAACAAATTTTCCTTTAAATTCTGCACAAATTTGCTAATTTAAACGTTTCTGTATCTCCAATATTAACGGAGTTACCCATACAACAGGTTAGAAAAATGGGCACCCTGTATACACAAAACTGGTATTTTTAATTGATGCATAAGTTTAAGCAAAAAAACAAATTTTCTTAGATTTTGATGTCGATGGGGCACGGGTTAATGGTACCTAATCGATCTCTACATAATATATTATTTAGCACAAGTAACAATATAAACATAAAATTCACATAAATTCCAAAAAAAGTACAACATATTTCAGCCTCAAATTTAATTTGAAAAAACGGAAAAACGTCAGTTTATGCCATAAATTTATATTTTTGTTGCTTGTTCGAATAGCTCAAAAGTGCTCATGACCAAAAAGCATACATTATTACTATGAGTTTCTTCAAAGGCACCTCGTCTTTCCTAGACACGACTCCAAATATAAAATAAATGGTAAAGGATTTTATATACCTGTCAAACTATGTTCTGTGGTCAAACTGCACTAATTATCACTCACAATTATCAAGTAGATACTTAAAAACCTCCCAAAATTGTATTCACTTACAAGTAATGAAAAATCGTCAGTACACTTTTTCTGGTGCCCTATGATTTGGAAGTTCTTTTATCACTGTTCGAAACTTTTGTTAATGTAGAAAGGGATTTATACCTTCAACCAAATGTTTAAAGTAGAACGGAAGTGAAAAATCCCTGTTATAATAGAGTTTAAAACTGCATGGAATTTAATGCCTAAAATAAACGAAATTTTTGATGATTTTATTAAATGGTTGGTACCCTATCATACATTTTATTACTTGGAATTTCTGTCGTTACAAGGGGGCAGGTTTTCAGTGTAGCCAGATCGACTAGCCCGTTTTATCGTTATTCGATAAGACGAAAAGTCGAAAAATCGAATTATGTGTGATAACTCGAAAACAAAAGACGATAACCAATTTTGGTTTTCACCATTAACTTTTTCTCGAAAAAAAGAGATCGAGGAAGCGGGGACCATTTTTCGATACCTCTTATAGTTACCGAGATTCCTTATGAAAACATCGAAATTTGCCCACCCTGTACATAACAGTTTTTAATCTGATTGTGTATATATTACCATATTTTTACGGCTTCTTTTACCTATAACTGTGTTTTTAATCAACACCTTAATATTGATCAATATTTTATAAATCAGGTTAAATATTGATTTTACAAATTCAACCCAGTAAACTGACCCACTTTACTTTCATTATACTCTGATTCTGCACTGACACATGAATAAGAATGGCAATATAAGTCTCATTTACATTCACTCCAATCAGAGATGTCTTAAAATAATCGTAAAGTGAAATAAAATATGCGTATACCTGCACATTGACAACCGATTGTAAATTAATAAACTTCTCTTGATACATTGAAGTTTAATGAAAAACGAAAGCAATTTAAACAATTTGCAAAGAAGTATTGCACCCAAAATACTAAAACAATTTAATTTAGGGTATTTTATAAATCCAACCCTAATATTTTTTAAAGATTTATTTTAAGCTTTTTAATATTATTTATTATTTTATTATCAATCTGCCAGGATTCAATGAAATCATAAACTTCTGTCGACGTCTAAATCACATTTGTTTAAACAATGGAAAAAGGATCAAATTTTTTCCGGAACTGTTTCGATATAGGTATGGGGAGAATTTAAAAAATCTGTTCGTTACATTTCAACAAGTAACATACCTGTATGCATATCAGGCTAACTGTACTCGACTGGTAATTAGAGGATACGGCTCATTCACGCACTATGAAGATATGTACATTGAAGGTAATACTTGTAATTTTTTATTATATTTATAAGTGCCTGTAATTAATGCCATATTAATGAGGACATAAGGATAGACGACTTGATGCACAGTTAAAAGATTATCCTTAGTGATAAAACCATAAAGTGCTTTTCAGGGCCAATTAGAATGCCTACGAAGTCATTAGATAGCTAAAAAACATTTACCTACTATAAACTTGATACACTTAGTATGGTCAGCGTCAACTCTAGTGGCGAGCGGTGGGGGTGCGCACTAAACACAATTGGAACTGAAGACACCTATTGCCGGATCCAAGTTTAAAGGCGAAGGGTGGGGGTGCGCACTAAACACAATTGGAATTAAACACACCTACTTACTTAGTTGTATTGGTATACCCACCAATTGTTTTAAGGTCCAAGGACCATATTGTAGCGTCTGCTGCGCGGAAACACCCCCACTGCTCGCCAATAGACTTGACGCTGACTATACATATTATGACGGATCGCCCTGTAGATTGGCTTATTCTGTTGAAGAAAAATGCTTATTACTCTTTTGCCTATATGGTCCGTGCTCGTCTTTATGAGATGGTTGGACCTTCACTTGTTTCACGCAGGTTTGAGCATTTAATGTACAGAATTTTAAAACAAAGAAACGTGTTAATCGTAACAAAACAATATTTTTCCACCACGTTCATATTTCTTCATCAATGGCGCAGGCAGGCGGGTTAGGGGGAGTCAGAATCCCCCCATAGGTTCGCAATAAGTCATTACAGAGCTGGAAAACTGTAAATTTTGTGCTAAAAAAAGATCTTCGGCTCTTTTTACCGTTTATTAACCCCCCCCCATGATAAAACCATCAAACATCTTGCTATAAAAAAAAACTTAAAAAGAGAGTGGTGACCTTACAAATAGGTCCTCAGCTCTTTTTGCGTTTATTAACCCCCCCCCCCATGCAAGCATCCTGCCTAAGCTACTGTTCTTCATGGTTTGTTTTTAACTACCCTAGCTCAACTGGCCTCAAATTTTTAGCATTCTTTTAATTGTACTTTGCGTCTTTATCATCTTTACGTATATCTTATGTGTGTACCAGTACCGTATTGCCGAAAGCAGTACGTCTGTTCAGTTCACCTTACATAATATTGATTGGCCATAGTTAAACACTGACGTTGTTGTATATCTCAAACAACGATGAATATATTAAGTTTGTTTTATTAAAAGCTTGCATTTAATGCTCAGTAAAAAAACATAAATATATTTGATTAGTAATAGCACTATTTTGCTTAGTAATTTATATTAAGTTTAGTTCTATGTAAGGTCAGTTTTCGTAAAATATTTTAACTGAGCAAACCAGAATTTTTATCGAACAAGTTCATATTTTAGCTAAGCAAAGTATTATTTTAAGATTTTTACCAAACAATTTTACATATCTCTTCTCAAACACGATTATTTATTTGCAGGCACAAAACATTTTAACTTTTACTAACTCTGACTGAAGTAAAATCGTGATTAAAATTGTCATAATAACTTCTACAGGTGCAGTACTTTATGCAAATGTATAAAACATGCAATAAAATAAAACAGAACATATTTTACTTTATATTTATAATCTTCTGATAACCTTTTCTAATCGCTTTATATTCGACTTCATTGCCATGATGTATTTCACTTTTTTTTTTAGAAGGCAATGAACATACTTCAAGTTGTCTTAACGAGATCTACGTTGTTATTGTTAATGTTAAAAATATTGAAATAATTTCCAAGAATAATTAAAGAGGACATAATTATCTCATAATTTTTAAATTAATAAACTGCTCACATTTGTTTTCAAATACGGGTTTAATTACTACTACTAAAAGTTTTAAACTGAAACCAAAATCAAATATTAAACAATTTTGGAAATAATTTGAATTCGTATATCGGTTTGTACAAGAGTGTGTCCAAAAGGTATGGAATATGCTATATATCTCAGTAAATATCCACTTTAGGGAAAAATGTTTTGAATAAAAGTTGTTTGGTACTTAGTTTTCCGCCATAAGACAAAATTTATAGTCTATGTTTTCGAATAACAAAAGCGCAATGAAAAACAATTGATTTTTTTTAATGACAAGATACCCCTATATTATTCTCATTTGATAGAGAATTTTTTCTCTTTTTAATGATGGGGTCACCTTAAAAATAAAAAGTATTATGCTAAGGGGCCGGAGAATATCGAAAATTTAAAAGATCGTTTTAGAGAAGAGATGAGGTCTATTGTCTATTGTCTATTACACCTGAAATGGTGGAATGTTTTCAACGGGTTTAAAAACAGAGTTTATCATTGCCAAGCTGTAAATGATTCACAGTTTGAACACTTATTGTAGATTTCGTCAAAAAAATTTAGTTCTTATGATGTTATTGTTAGAAATAAACACTAAACAATTAAAATAATTTTTTTTGCGTTTTTCTCAAAAAGTTGCTTAAGTAAGGGTACTAAAGTTTTGCATCATTGAAAAGAGAAAGAAATTGAAGACGTCGCGGGAAAAATGATCATAGTCACAAATTGTAACTTCTGAGATAAAGCAAATTCTTTGTCTTGTTTGACAAATATATATGTTGGGCCCTGAAAAACAAAAATAATATATTTAATATTCGTGAAATATGAGAAAAGTGTAAAGGCTATAATTTTTGCACTTTTTTCGCTCAAAAAATCGATTAAAAATTAAAACTAAAGCCAAAATGACAATATATTTAATTTTTGTTTAAAAATGGAAACAGTGCTATAGTCTATAATTGTGTTTATTAGTCTTTTATAGATCAGTGCAAACTTTATTTTTATTATTATTTAATTATTATTATATACATTATAAATAATTAGTCAATTTAATAGCGAAATCCCAAGATTAACGCATTTGCACTTAATTAATCAATATTTCTGCCGACCTACCACACTCATGGGAATCTCCACAGTTGTTAGGGCTAGTGAAAATACTAAAAAAAAAATAGTTTTTATAATTATTTAAGAGGTCTAGGTGTGAATGGCAGCGATAATAGTTTTAATATGGCCTGTGGTGTCTTTTGTACAAACCATAATTAAATTATTTAATGTAGTTAGAGAAATGCAAGTCAAACTGTATGTACTAATTGTATTTTTGTTAATTCTAAGTATGGCATTTTAAATGTATGTTTTTTTTAAATATATGAATATGTGATAAATAGGAAGTTTTAGACTGTGAATAGTGTTTTTTGTAGGTCGTTTAGTTTATTTTGTTTTAAAAATCTATTTTCGAATGATTAAATCTGTATTCTTTATGATCAATTCGAAAGATGCAGTAATAAATGTCTAAAATCAACATTAAAAAATTTTTGACTATCGTGAAAATGGTCGAAAAGATGCACATATTTTTTTTTTTTTAACTAATGAAATTGGTTTTAAAACTTCTTAAACACATTATTTATATGTGGTTAAGTTTTAGTTAATTTTCAGACATGTGACAGCATTCGCAACTGTATTTTTAAAATTCTTAATAAACATTTAAAAAAAAAATTACGCACCCGGTAGCTGCAAATTAAACACTTTCTTAAGTTACCGGGATAAAATCTATAGATACAATAGACACACGAGTCGGTCGGTCAAATGTACTCATAGCATTATGAACTACTTTTGGTTCACTTTAGCTACGAGAGGGTAGCCATTTTGTTAGTTTAAAGTGCACCAGTGTAATTTTGTTGGTTAAATCAAGTTTCACGCAAGTAAATGTATACATTTTGAAAAATGTCGATAAAATAACGTGCATTCAGTACAATCTTGAGGTAATTGTCTAGTATAATATGTATTATCAAGTAAAAATGGTTGCCCAATGTTACTGGCTGTACGACGATTTGTGGCTAAATGACTGTTCTGTGCACTGCAAAATGCAAAATTAAACATTGCAACACTTTGTCAATTACTAATAACTGTCCTGTATTACATTTTTAAGTGTGTATGATTATATATTGTATTATTTGCTGTAAAATGATGGTATGAAAATAACAACTCGCAGGCCACTAGTTGGACTAAGTTATCGTAAACTCAGAAGCTTTAGGAGTTTGGGACTTTAGAAAGTAATTACAATTACTTGTATATTGTATTATTGTTAAAGTAAAAGTTTGGATTATTGATGAATTTAACATTTTTCAGGGTCATTAGGGTGGCATATTTCGTTGTGAATCGAGTTGTACATCTGAGGGAACTAGTTCAGCTTTATGATACTTGAGGTAGGGAACCTTTGTTTATAATATGTCGAATATTAGCATACAATAACTTCATCGACAGTTAGATAGTTATCGTTCATTAGTGTTCACAGCTTTTTCTTGCAGTTCATTAGTGTTCACAGCTTTTTCTTGCAGTTCATTAGTGTTCACAGCTTTTTCTTGCATGATCAATTATGTCCTTTAAAACTGAAATTCGAATGTTCTGTTTGTAGGTGTACCTTTCTGACGTTGCCAGCATCATCGACCAAGTCTTCTTGTAGTGATGATGAGTGATAAACGAAATCAGTCAGCAAAAATGTACCATCCTGCCAGTGATAATGATTGAAAGTAAGTGATAGTTTTGTAATTGATATATTTGTAAATAGAATCCAGTTTTGATATGCACACTTTTGGCTAAATAGCATGTTTAGTTGTTTTTATTTATGTGTAAATGTAAATATTGGATTATTACAAAATTATTAATTACATAAATTAAAATAGTGGTACGAGTGTTTGCTATTTGAATTAAATTGTGGTTATTCAAAACCACCTTTTATAAGTTGCGTGATATTTATATTCCAAACATTTTAATAAGTAAATAAATTGCATGTTTTATATTTTGTTGAAGTGTACCTAATGCCACAATACATTTTTATAGAGATCAGCCGTTCAATGACGATAATATACAAGCATACCACGGAGTTCCAGACTGATGCCACAAGTCGAAATTGTCCGCAAGTTAGAGCACCCTTTAAAAATGGAATATTCATGTTTGTGATTAAATTTGCATTGAATGGCTAGTTAAAAATGATAGCTTGTGTTTGAATCATTCTTGCAAGTAATAAATGTTATCCCTGACCAGTGTGAAAGGTCTCCAGATGATATTTTAATTGTAGTAATGCAAATATTAAAGTGATTACTAAAACAGTCAGAAATAAAGTTTGAGTGTAATATTTAATTGTATCATAATTATAAGCAAGTTTTCATATGTAGTGTCGCTCAAAAGTTGTAATTTAATTACGTGTATAATAACATTTATTGGGACATTAAAAACATTGCCAAATAATGTGTATGTTCTGTGAAACTAACAAAATGGCTACCCACTCGTAGCTAAAGTGAACCAAAAGTAGTTCATAATGTTATGAGTACATTTGACCGACCGACTCGTGTGTCTATTGTATCTATAGATTTTATCCCGGTAACTTAAGAAAGTGTTTAATTTGCAGCTACCGGGTGCATAACCTTTTTTTTTAATTTTTTATTAGGAATTTTAAAAAAAAACAGTTGCGAATGCGGTTACATGTCTGAAAACTTAACCACTTATATAAATAATGTGTTAAAGAAGTTTTAAAACCAATTTCATTAGTTTAAAAAAAAAAAAAAATTGCATCTTTTCGATCATTTTCACGATAGTCAAAATTTTTTTAATGTTGATTTTACTCATTTATTACTGCGTCTTTCAAATTGATCATAAAGAATACAGATTTAATCATTCGAAAATAGGTTTTTAAAACAAAATAAACTAAACGACCTACAAAAAACACTACTAAACACTTTTTTAAATAAATCAGACAAAAATAGATTGTTAAAAAATGTTTTATTGTAGACATTTTAAAACAGCCTGTTCTTACAATATCATCAAAATAAATTTACAAAAAAATTAACATTAAACACATAAATTCCTACTACCTTTTAATGCTTAACAACGATTTAAAAACAAATTTCATTTGAAATACCTCACAGTCTTTAACATAACGTTACTATACAAAAAAAATAAACACAAGCAAAGTATCGTAACAGGTTTTCTTTACAATTGTCTACAGCTTAACGTGTATTTTCATTATCAGAACAATATATAAATATGTACATACCTCTGCAAATAAAATATGTAGAAATATAATACAACATCAACAATCTAAAGAGCATCACTTGTTCATTGTAGAAAAAGGTATAAAGTGATTATCCATTTGACCCAGACTTCATAACTATGTCTGAATAGACAAGGAGTGTACAGTTATTTTAGTATAATAATAACGGCGATATACGTTAAAATTATTAAAAGTTTTTATAAACCTTAGATCGGTCAACATTTTTTTTTTACAATTTAGCAAGTACCTTTCATGTGAAATCAAATCATAAAAGTCATGTCATTTATTTGTTCGTTTTGGTATTACTTTTATTTTCATTAAGATAACTTTTCACCCATTTTGTTTCAAGTGTGATAGAGATGTATCGAACACCGAGTTCGGTTCCTTCCCTTTTTGCACATTTTCAAAGAAGTATGCAGTTTATTTGTCCAAATAATTCAATAACTTTGATGTTATAGCAAGTTGTCGATTAAGAAATGCTAAAGTAGTTCTTTGCACATTTTTTGTATTCTCAGTAGTACACAAAATTCTAAAAGAAGCTTTTGCATCCTTGTCTTAAAGAAGCTACAAGTTAAACTAGTTCTTTAAATATAATTATTTACCTATTTCTTCTTGCAGTGGATATTAAAAATAATTTTTTTGAATTTTGTTACCAACGCAATACCATTAAAGTATCACTTAGTTCTAGTTTTTCATCCTCATGATAGGATTCGAAAATTACTCAGTACAATTACGTATTACTTAATTTATTGTGCAAAATGATGCTCAAAGATGTTATTTTTTTTACAGTTCATTAATTAAATTATTTGAACAAAGCTCCAAAATAGATATACAGGATGGTGAACTTTTCGATGCTCACCATTGGTATCTTAGAAACGCTTAGAGATCAGTTAAATTAAAGAAAAGTTGCATATTTTAGAAAAAAAAAATTATGCTGTTTATCATTCTGAAGAGCTAACTTTTTTGTCTGGCTAATGGTGTAAAACTCCAATAAGACTGCCATACGGAATAAAAAAGTTGACTATCGCAGCTTGAAAATCTAGAAGGCCTAGAAAATTTCTGTCCACGTCATTCAACCCAAAGTGGTCAAAAACATACGGTTACCAAGTTTGATTAGAGAAGCGGCAATGGTATGGAAGATAATTTATTTTCTAAAATCACATTTTTCAGTTTTTTTGTTATTAATTTAAAAATAATTAAAATATCCACGATTTTTTTCTAGAACTTATCTAGCTCTTTTAGTTTTTGAGATATGGGGAAAAAAGTAAAAAAGTGGATTTTTGTTTTTTGCCCGTAACTTTTTCACTTGATGTCGAATTTAATTTCTGTTAAAACTTTTTTTTGGCAACTTTTTGCAAGTAATTAGAATCCCTAATTATATTTTTAGTGCGACATTTCGTTTTTTTAAAACCATCATCAGGTCAATTTTTTCTTATGGACGCTACATCTGATTTTAACGCCAATTTGTAGAGCTTTTTTTTCTGAATTCGACAATGTATAACACTTGGGACTTTTTTGAAACAATTGTTGTTAAAAATGGCAAAAACAAATATTTTATTTAAAACAAATCCTAATCGGCATTGTAAATAATGTTTTTTGTAAACTATGAACACTTATATTATTTGATTATGAAAATTTTGTTACAAATAATTGTATGCCAGATAAGGATTAAATACACATTTTAGAGAAATTTATTACTTAACCAAAGAAAATATTCTAAAAATATTTGCTAATAAGGAAACAATGTTAATGCATTCCTAACATATTTATTATTACCTATTTTTTTAATTAAATCCCTTTAATAGTAATTTCATGCGGTTTACTTACATGCTTCCAAGGAAAAATGGACAAAGACAATTGAAGACCTTGGTGCAAGAAGGGGATATGTGCAAAAATGTAAAAAAAAAACTTGTACAGAAATAGGTTTTAAAATAAGCGCTTTTCATATGGTGCAAATGTGGGATAAGTAGGGCTTATGGAAATTATTTTTCTAAGCCCTACTTATCCCACATTTGCACCATATGAAAAGCGCAAATTTTAAAATCCATTTCTGTACAAGTCTTATTTTTTTACTTTTTTGCACATATCCCTTTCTTGCACCAAGGTCTTCAATTATTTACCATGCCGATTAGGATTTGTTTTAAATTAAATATTTGTTTTTGCCATTTTTAACAACAATTGTTTCAAAAAAGTCCCAAGTGTTATACATTGTCGAATTCAGAAAAAAATGCTCTACAAATTGGCGTTAAAATCAGATGTAGCGTACATAAGGAAAAATTGACCTGATGATGGTTTTAAAAAAACGAAACGTCGCACGGAACATGTAATTGGGGATTCTGATTACTTGCAAAAAGTGGCCATAAAAAAGTTTTTAAAGAAATTAAATTCAACATCAAATAAAAAAGTTACGAGCAGAAAACAAAAATCCACTTTTTCCTTTATATCTCAAAAAATAAAAAAGGTAGATAAGTTCTGTTTGCATCAAATTATTAAGCTCCGGAATATACAACTTTGCCCTAGTTTAACTGAAGTCGTAACTCTTACCGTTTACGAGATCCCCATAGTGGCCCTCGAAAAACGAGAACCCTGTATAGTACTTTACTGATAGGGTATTTTTAAACATTGCATGATGAAAAAGCTGGCTTTGGTTAAAAACAAAAACTTCACTTTCTTAAATAATATGCTGATAAAAAACAAAAATGAAATATCAAAATTTTTTCCCGATATAGCCCTAAAATTAAATTGCTATTTTAAGTTCTTACCAAGTGCAGTTTTTTAAATAAATTACAGTTATAGTCGTTTGTTTTCAATTTGTGACATTAAATTAAACTTTACTTTCGAAAAATTAAATGGCTATTCATACCCAAAAAAATCTAAAAACCATAAAATAGATGCAACAATAAATACCACAGTAATTTTTTTTTAACTGCATACTGCA
This sequence comes from Elmis aenea, assembly GCA_947652605.1. Classification (NCBI taxonomy): domain Eukaryota; kingdom Metazoa; phylum Arthropoda; class Insecta; order Coleoptera; family Elmidae; genus Elmis; species Elmis aenea. The sequence goes on along the minus strand of OX393577.1, from coordinate 5,792,581 downwards.
GCTTAAACCATTTTGGATATTTTGAAAAACAAATGAAACAAGAGTTAATAACTGAAAAATAACAATAATATATTTTTTATAAAAAGTTAAATCTAGGCATAAAAAACGTAATAAACTTTTTGTAGAGGATTTCATGAAAGTGTGGTTTATGTACTCAAAATAACACACAAAAGACAAACTGCTTGAGAAGTTGTATTTTTTTGAATTTCAAAAACGTAAGTTACGAACAAATAACAAAAATTTAAATTATTAATTATTTGTTAAATGACAACCAAAAAGTCGTAAACGATTGTAAAGATACGACAAAGAATTGTCAAAAGTATTTATTTTATACTAACAATGGCGTTATTCGTGTGACTTGCTCAAAACTGTTGGGGCACGTATAAAGTATGTCATTTCTAGATATTGTTAAATCTTCGCGAAGGTTAGGTTGGTTGTTTTGACTTGATTAAATACTAAGCTCTGTAAAAACTCACCATCGCCTGTACTGGTCATAAAACTTTGATTATGTTAGTCATGCTCTTTGATTATCTTTAGCTATATTTACAAATAAAAATTTTATTGAACTCTTTGCGTTTTAACATCACGTTCTTGCTGGCGCTTCATGGCAATACGTAAACTTCTCCTTAAAGCTTTTGGCCGCTTTCGATTATCACCGTTAAACACATCATCGTGCTCCTCTTCTTCCGATTCTAAAATGTCTTTACCAGAATAGGTCCATCTTCCCACAACGCCGTCCCACTGAAATAAATTATCATTCTTAATAAAAACATATCTCGCTTAAGTTGCATGAAAATGGAAAATAATGTTTTATATAATAACATTCAGTATTACTACTATTTCAGGCAGTGCTTCTCAAACTTGTGTTCCGCAAATAGAAACAAAATGTTCCACCGCACCAAAGTTCTATTAATTTTTCTGTATTTACTAATATGATTTAATTAACACATTGACTGCCAAGCCAATTTTGCAAATGTTCACCACGAGGCCAACATATTTTTGTTTTGTAAATCGTGTTTTTTCAACATAAAACTATACAGGGGTCTCGTTTTTCGAAGGCCACTATGGGGATCTCGTAAACGGTAAGAGTTACGACTTCGGTTAAATTAGGGAAAAGTTGTATATTCAGGTGCTTAATAATTTGACGCAAACCGAACTTATCTAGCTTTTTTAGTTTTTGCGATACATATAAGGGAAAAACTAAAAAAGTGGATTTTTGTTTTTTGCCCGTAACTTTTTCATGGCCACGTTTCGTTTTTTTAAAACCAACATCAGGTAAATTTTTTCTTATGGATCTGATTTTAACGCCAATTTGTAGAGCATTTTTTTCTGAATTCGATAATATATAACACTTGGGACTTTTTTGAAACAATTGTTAAAGATGGCAAAAACAAATATTTTATTTAAAACAAATCCTAATCGGCATGGTAAATAGTTGTCTTTGTCCCTTTTTCCTTGGAAGCACGTAAGTAAAGCGCATGAAATTACTATTAAAGGGATTTCATTGAAAAAATAGGTATTACTACTAATAAATATGTTAGGAATGCATTAACATAGTTCACTTATTAGCAAATATTTTTAGAATATCTTTTTTGGTTAAGTAATACATTTCTCTAAAATGTGTACTTAATCCTTATTTGGCATACAATTATTTGTAACAAAATTTTCGTAATCAAATAATATAAGTGTTCATAGTTTACAAAAAAAAAAACAGAAATCTGTTTTGCTTTTTGCTTATTGCTTATTAGAAGTCATTAACTCGTTATTTTTTGTTACAAATAATTGTATGCCAAATAAGGATTGAATACACATTTTAGAGAAATTTATTACTTAACTGAAGAAAATATTCTAAAAATATTTGCTAATAAGTGAACAATGTTAATGCATTCCTAACATATTTATTATTACCAATTTTTTTAATTAAATCCCTTTAATAGTAATATCATGTGGTTTACTTACGTGCTTTCAAGGAAAAAGGGACCAAGACAATTATTTACCATGCCGATTAGGATTTGTTTTAAATTAAATATTTATTTTTTCCATTTTTAACAATTGCTTGAAAAATGTGTTGTGTTATACATTTTCGAATTCAGAAAAAAATGCTCTACAAATTGGTGTTAAAATCAGATATAGCATCCATAAGAGAAAATTGACCTGATGTTGGTTTTAAAAATTGGGGGATTCTGATTCCTTGCAAAAAGTGGCCGTGAAAAAGTTTAAAAAGAAATTAAATTCAACATCAAATGAAAAAGTGACGGGCAAAAAACAAAAATCCACTTTTTTACTTTTTTCCCTATATCTCAAAAACTTAAAGAGCTAAACAAGTTCTGTTTGCGTCAAATTATTAAGCACCTGAATATACAACTTTGCCCTAATTTAACCGAAGTCGTAACTCTTACCGTTTACGAGATCCCCCTAGTGGCCCTCGAAAAACGAGAACCCTATTTATAAAAGTAATATTTTTCAACTGGACTAAATTTTGAAGGCACAGAACCAATTTCGTCCTGGCTATCAAATATGATAGCCGCGGCACCCCATGAATTTTTTTTCATTATATCACACAGGGTGTCCCAAAAGGTGTGGCTTCGCTAATTTTTTGCATAAATCGAATGTTTAGGACCTACATAAAACATTTTTATTGATTTTTTTAAGTTGCCCCTTTATATACAGGGTGTCCCAGTTATAGTAAACAGCATGGGAATCTCGTTAACAGTAAGAGATACAGAGTTGGTTAAATAGGTCAAAATGATCTGATTTAAGGGCAAATATTCTATGAAAAAATGCTTTAAAAAAAATAGTTTTTCGCTCTTGATAAAAATCAAAACACATCAGGTTTTTAATTTTTGCCTATAACTTGCTTATTTTAAATCTCACTTAAAACATTTTTCGACAATGTAGGTGCATTTTTTTGAGCAGATTTGTTTTTGTTATTTTAACATCAACATTCTTATTTTAAATACGTCTGACGTTAAAATAACGAAAACAAATGAAGATAGGTAAAATTTGATGACAAATTTCAAATCTACGCAAAAAAATGCACCAACTTGTTGAAAATGTTTTAAGTGAGATTTCAATTAACCCTTTCAGCCCGAAGACCGTATATTTCCGCAATAAAATGTTGTGACCAACTGCCGAAGGCCGTGTTTTTTCGAACTTATTATATTTAGACGACGAATACCGTACGCGCCCGTTTGATAGGTTAAAATACGTTTATTAGGCTCTATAGATTCGTGTAAAATCGTTTAAACTCGCGTGCATATCAGTGCATTAGTCAGTCTCAGTTCTAACGTGTTTATTGTGCTTATAGTTGATTTTATTTTAAAATACAAAGGTATTATTATATTTTATTTAACAGTTTAGTAAAATTCCAACGGAAGAAGGAAGTAAACAAAAAGTTAGGAGATGCGTTGTTTGTAGTAAGCATGATAAAAGAAAAGCAACGTCGTATTATTGCAAGGATTGCAATGTTCCTCTTTGCATAATTCCTGTTTCGAAATTTATCATTGTAAACGTAATTACTAACAAACATATTTAATTATACTTTTTTGAAAATAAACAGAAAAAATTGAATATGTATTTTGATTTCTAACAGTGTTGATCATTACGTATAATATTCGAGTAGTGAGACCGCGGAACGTAGTTTGCCGAAGACAATTTGATAATTTCCTGTTTCGAAATTTATCATTGTAAACGTAATTACTAACAAACATTTTTGACTATAATTTTTTGAAAATAAACAAATAAAATTGAATATGCGTTTTTATTTCTAACAGTGTTGATAATTACGTATAATATTCGAGTAGTGAGACCGAGGAACGTATTTTGCCGAAGACAATTTGGTACAATGACGAAGGCCGTACGATTCCGAAAACTTCTAAAATAGCCCGGCATACGGGCATTTCTAATAAAAAAGTAGTCAGGGCTGAAAGGGTTAAGCAAGTTATAAGCAGAAATTAAAAACCTGTGTTTTGTTTTTTATCAATAGCGCAAAAACTACTTTTTTTTTCAAGATTTTTTCATAGAACAGTTGCTCTTAAATCATAGATCATTTTGACCCATTTAACCAACTCTGTATCTCTTACCGTTTACGAGATCCCCATGCTGTTCACTATATTTGGAACACCCTGTTTATTAAAGGGACTCATAAAAAAAATCGGTAAAAATGTTTTATGTAGGTACTAAACATTCTATTTATGCAAAAAATTGCGAATTCATATCTTGCTGGACACCCTGTATTTGATAGCCAGTTGGATTTGGTATTTATTACGAAAAACGTTCATCTATTTTTGTTTTAATCCAAATTTACTGATCAATTTGCGCAAACCACAGTATTCGCAACACTTTGTGAGGCACCCAGCATTCAAACTCACAAACGATTTGTATGTAACATATTATATCATAGCCATGGCCTGACGTGAGGAAATACTATGGCTATCATATTTGATAGCCATGGCCCCCAGGGAAACTTTTCAAACAAGTGCAGCAGCGAAAGAGTGAAGTTTGAGAATACTGATCCATGGGACAATTTCTTTAAATACTTACCGATGAACTAAGAATTTCATTTTTATGAGGGTGCCATGATACATCTCGCACGCATGAATTGTGTCCTGTGAGGTCCCTTTTGATTTTACCCGTAAGAGCATCATAAACTGTAAAGAAAAAACAACATTACACCTTTTCGATGAATAAATTGGTGCCTTATGGAACATATTTTCAAATTAGAAAGTAAGTAAATGACACAAAAGGTAAATGAGTTTAAGTTATTTATTATTTTTTACAAAACCGTTGTATTACTAAACAAAACACAATTGCTGTAGTAAATGACATTTTATAACTTGCCTAATTATGTTTTATTATTTTTCAATAAAAAATCATTATTTTGTGAGTACTGGGTGGTCCAAATTCGATGGGATTACATGGGTATCTCGCTTAATACTCAAGATAGAGAAACGATTAAAATAACAAAAATGTGCAGTTTTTTGAGTTATTGAAAAAAAGTGTTTGTTGTCATATTTACAATGTCATCTCTCTGTTATTGTTGCAAATATTGAAAAAATTTATGGAGATCATATTTAGATATTTTGTGTAAAATTTTATTATACTAAAAAAAAATATTTTACGCTGGCCATTTAAAAGTTTTGAAACAAACTTACCTTTTTTTAAATGGGAACGATAGTTGGCTATGACCTATTTAAATTCCCTATTTTTTTATCATTCCAAATATATAAGGGTTGATGTATTTATTTTTAATAAAACGCAAGTAACGAAGGTTTTTTAGTTTGTTTTTTTTCTAAGAAAATCATAGTAGGCTGTGAAAACAAAAAAACAAAAAAACAAACAAGGTTTAAAACCTTATAAAACTCATGTGGTACAAGTTACGAAGCCTTTTTAAATTTGTTGTTGAGATAAACATCAAAAATGTTTGCACTTAAGATAAACTACATTACTGCTGATTCCGACTATGTTGTTGTTACTTTATGTTTAAATATTTATAATGTTTATCCCAACAACAAATTAAAAAACCTTCGTAACTTGTATAACATGTGTTTGAAAAGGTTTTACATCTTGTTTTTCTTTTGTTTTCGCAGCCTTTTTTTTAACTAAAAACCTTTGTAACTAGCGTATTATTAAAAATAAATACATCAACCCTTATACATTTGCAATGAGAAAAAAATAAGGAATTCAAATAGGTCATAGCCAACTATAGCTCCTATTTAAAAAAAGGTAAGTTTGTGTCATAACTTTTTAACGACAAGCGTAAAAAATGTTTTTTTATCATCGAATTTAACATAAAATCATCTAAAAATATTGTCAACAAATTCTTTCGTTATTTACAACAATAACGGAGATATGACCATTATTAATATGACAAAAAAAATATTTTTTTCTAATAACTTAAAAACCGGAAATGATAACATATTTTTAAAAACTGTTCTGAATTTGTTTCAAAAAACTGCACATTTTTGTGGTAATTTAACCGTTTCTCTATATTGATATTTAAGCGAGATACCCATGTGGTCCCAACGAATTTTGACCACCCTGTACATATATCAATTATATTATCAACTGTAGTCATTTTTCTTTCAGCTTTTTTCAATTTTCAAGAAAACTCCAACAGGTAACTGAATTCTGTTTTGATATTGTTAATCAGCATGAAATGTAACACCTTCATCATATTTATCTCTAAGCAACATTCTAATTCAATTCAATTTAAATCTGCCAATATACAGGGTGAGGTATCACTTATGACAACCCCATTTATTTTGTTATTGGAAAGAATTATCAATAAAAGTTGTTTGATACAGTATTTCCAAAGATATTTTCATGTCAAATTTTGATTTTCTTTTGTTTTTTAAGGAGTTACGGCACCATATTTGTTTTTTTTTTAATGGCACCATACATATTTTTTTATACGGTTTGAAAGACATTTTCTCTTTTCAACACACTAAAACTTTTATACCCTTACATAACAAAATTTTTAAAAAAGAAAAATTTTGTTTTAAAAGTGTACGGTATTAATTAATTTACATTACTAGGCGTTGAAAATGATACAAAACGGTAAAAAATGTATTACAGTAGTTTTGTGTTAACCGTTGTAACCTTATTAACTTCTTTCAAAATCTTTTGCCATTTGGTATCATTTTCAAAGCCTTCTAATGTAAATTAATTAATACCGTACGCTTTTAAAACAAAATTGTTCTTTTGCGATTTTCTTAAAAATTTTGTTATGTAAGGGTATACAAGTTTTGGTGCGTTGAAAAGAGAAAGAAAATGTCTTTCAAGCCGTATAAAAAAATGTGTGTGGTGCCATTTAAAAAAAACGAATATGGTGCCGTAACTCCTAAAAAAACAAAAGAAAACAAAAATTTGACATGACAATATTTTGGGAAATACTGTATCAAACAACTTTTATTTGAAACTTTTTTTGATAACTCTTTCCAATAACAAAATAAATGGGGTTGTCATAAGTGATGCCTCACCCTGTATATCAATATTTGCAATATTTAAATATATAAACCTATATAACTTTTTTTTTGTGTTCGATTGAACATTTTGCTTCTCCATATTTTAATATGGCAGAAATTACAGTATTTTATTTATTTATTAGTTCGAACGGAATATTTAATACACAATTTACTTACTAACTACTCTTCCTACTCCACAACCAGTGTAAATATATCGTTGTCCTGTAGTAATGGAAGGCGAAAACCGACAACGCACCAAAGTTTTAATCACAACATGTCCTTTATAAGTCATCACTGATGTATCACCATCCAACTTGTTCTTCGAACTATACACTGTAAAAAATACGGGAATAAATCTCAGATAAACGGAATAATACACAATAATCACATTGATCGGATGAAAGAAGAAAGGTTAACCAGAAAAGCCTATGAAGCGAGATCACAGGGAAAAAACAAAAGAGGTATAAAAGAAAACCCTGGCACGACGAAGTAAAAAAAGCAGCAACGGATAGAAACATCAAATGGAAAGGCATAAAAAGTCTAGCACAAGACAGAAAAACATGGAGAAAAATCGGCACAACACAACTCAACAGTCCTAAACCTAACAATAAAAGGACTCATGACTAAATAAATAATCGGTGCTATAAAAAATAAACGGATGTAAAATATATATGTACTCACATTTTCTTGGCACTTCTTGCCACCGATAATCCCACGTTTGGTCGTGCACAGCCCTGAGAGTATTTTCCGCAGCACTAGGTGCTGAAAAAATCCTAATATCCCAAAGCTTGATACTTTGGTCTTTACTATTTGATATTAAATGCCTGCCGTCGCCTCGAGAATCAATGAACGTAACTCCATCCATGTGTCCCGCTAATATTCCGACAGGTTTCGGATCGATTTCATTCAACGTCCTCCTATCCCAAACTTTAATCAAACCATCGTCCCCTCCGCTATATATAATATGAGAAGTTTCATCGGCAAAAGCTACACTATTTACGTCATATTCGTGGGCTCTTATCTAAAAATACACAAAGTACTATCAACAAAAACCTTAAATATTGAGTACAGCAACAGAGCCTCGAGTTTAAAAATTTAATGAAGAGGCTAATGACATAAATAACAAACAGTAACTCGATAATACACTGTTCTCGTTTTTCGAGGGCCACTATGGGAATCTCGTAAACAGTAAGAGTTACGACTTCGGTTAAATTGGGGCAAAGTTGTATATTCAGGTGCTTAATAATTTGACGCAAACAGAGCTTATCTAGCTCTTTTAGTTTTTGAGATATAGGGAAAAAAATAAAAAAGTTGATTTTTGTTTTTTGCCCGTAACTTTTTCATTTGATGTCGAATTTCATATCTGTAACAACTTTTTCAGGGCTACTTTTTGAAAGGAATCACAATCCACAATTAGATTTTCTGTGCGACGTTTCGTTTTTTTAAAACCATCATCAGGTCAATTTTTTCTTATGGACGCTATATCTGATTTCAACGCCAATTTTATTCTGAATTTGACAATGTACAACACATTTTTCAAGCAATTGTTAAAAATGGAAAAGCACGTAAATAAACCGCATGAAATTACTATTAAGGGGATTAAATTAACAAAATAGGTAATAATAAATATGTTAGGAATGCATTAACATTGTTCATTTATTAGCAAATATTTTTAGAATATTTTCTTTGATTAAGTAATAAATTTCTCTAAAATGTGTATTTAATCCTTATTTGGCATACAATTACTTGTAACAAAATTTTCGTAATCAAATAATGTGTTCATAGTTTACAAAAAACGTCCAGAAATCTGTTTACGCTTTTTGCTTATTAGAAGTCATTAACGCAGATAAAAGGCATAACTCGTTATTTTTATTAAATATTTATTAAATACACATTTTAGAGAAATTTATTACTTAACCAAAGAAAATATTCTAAAAATATCTGTTAATAAGTGAACAATGTTAATGCATTCCTAACATATTTATTATTACCTATTTTTTTAATTAAACCCCTTAAATAGTAATTTCATGCGGTTTACTTACGTGCTTCCAAGGAAAAAGGGACACAGACAATTATTTACCATGCCGATTAGGATTAGTTTTAAATAAAATATTTGTTTTTGCCATTTTTAACAACAATTGTTTCAAAAATGTGCCAAGTGTTATACATTATCGAATTCAGAAAAAAATGCCCTACAAATTGGCGTTAAAATCAGATATAGCGTCCATAAGAAAAAATTGACCTGATGATGGTTTAAAAAAAACGAAACGTCGCACGGAAAATCTAATTGGGGATTGTGATTCCTTGCAAAAAGTGGCCATGAAAAAGTTTTTACAGAAATGAAATTTGACATCAAATGAAAAAGTTACGGGCAAAAAACAAAAATCTACTTTTTTACTTTTTTCCCTATATCTCAAAAACTTTTAGAGCTAGATAAGTTCTGTTTGCTTCAAATTATTAAGCACCTGAATATACAACTTTGCCCCAATTTAACCGAAGTCGTAACTCTTACCGTTTACGAGATTCCCATATTGGCCCTCGAAAAACGAGAACCCTGTATAGACAATAAGAATAGTTTTACATGTAAAATTTGACATTACAAATAATTATTTAAACAATGCTTACTCTAAGAGTTCGTTCGTTCCTCTGTCTATCATAAATATATATACAACCATCATTAGCCCCTCCTAACACTTCTGATCCATCAGAAGAAAAAATAACGGAAAATACACAAAAACGACGATTAGTGTTAACAAGGCACAAAGGTTCTTGTTTGTCGGAATCACCATTAAGGGAACACATATGCACTAAAAGTAAGTTTTTACAATTACTATAAGTTCACTATACCGGGTGATTCAGTCTGACTGTCGCACCCCTTTAACTTTTTGATTATCGAAAATAACCCCAACAAACCTCATATTTTTAGAAACGGCGACAAATTCTCTATTAAGTGATGTGCATTTGTTATCTCTACGATGACGTATGTCAAATCCACGATAGGCACTGTTTTTTTTTTTAAATTACATAGTATACATTTTTTTGTTGATTCGGATAGAGAATTTAATTCTGAATCCGACCATGTATTAAAAAAGTATGCACACATTAGAACATTTTCAAGAAAAATCATTTCAAATTGTATCAAACAATCTATTTAACATAACAAAAAACGATTAAATCTTAAAAATTATACTATAACTATCAATGGAAATGTATTAAATAGTTATTTATGTATCAAGGCCAAAAAGTGTAACTTTTTCGGCCGCGTCTGGTTTGCTGACCGAGACGTAGTCGAGGCCAGCAAACAGACAAGGCCGAAAAAGTACGTTTTGGCCGAGGTGCATATTACATTTTTTGTGCGATCGAATTAAAAACAATTTAAATTTTTAGTCATTTTCAAAATCATAGGTTAGAAACTACGTGACATTCTGTCACTGACAGATGACGGCGTATGCTAAGGGTAACGGCCTGAAAAGTAACTTTTACGGCCGTTGCTAAGGATAGGGCCGGTAATGCAGTACTTTATGGTTGCTAACGCGTCCGTCAAACAGCTGTTTCTAGTACAATCGCACAAAAAATGTATTTTTAATAAAAATAAAAACGAATAATGAACCTCGACATAAAAAATTAGACTTTAATGTATACAAAGTGACCGCCCCCGCTTCCAAACACAGTTGCCCTTTATTTGTAACTGCTTGAATACATTTTTTATGTCAACGTTTATTATTTGTTTTTATTTTTATCAAAAATACATTTTTGATACATTTCCATTGCTAGTTTTAGTATAATTTGTAAGATTTGATTGTTTTTTGTTATGTTAAATAGACTGCTTGCTATAATTTAAATGAACTTTGAACTGATTTTTCTCGAAAATTTGCTTATGTATGCATACTTTTTTAATACATGGTCGGATTCACAATTAAATTCTCTATCTGAATCAATAACAAAATATATACTATGTAATTTAAAAAAAACATTTGCCTATCGCGGATTTGACATAAGTCATCATAGAGATAACAAATGCACATCACTTAATAGAGAATTTGCCGCCGTTTCCAAAAATATAAGGTTTGTTGGGGTTATTTTCAATATTTAAAAAGTTATAGGGGTGCAACAGTCAAACTGAATCACCCACTATACCAAAAGAAGACAACATTATTCAAAAAACTCACATGCAGAGGACCATGTTGAATAAACAAAATGTTCACGATCCGGACTAAACGCAACGTCAATGATACTCCAGCCAACATCCCTAGCGTATATAGTATTGAAACGTTTATATGAACCTTCACCTTCCTTATAAAGTCTTATTTGCCGATCTACAACAATAAACGAATACATAAAACATTATCCAGACTTTTATTTGTAGAATGTAACTATTGTTTAAATATAACACCCAATTTAGTTTTTTCTTAAGGGCTGTTAAGTTCCCTTTTGAATAGTTAAATGTGTGTTTTCCCTCTTTCTAATGGGTTATCACTTACCAAGCTATGAAAAAATAAAACTATAAAGGACGGTATCATTTGTCTTGGAATTGTTGTCTAATTCAATAGCTAGCCTGTGTAGTAATTTTGTTATAATTATGGTATTATTACATAAAAAAATAATGAAAAATTTGACACGTTAAGATATTACATTATTGCCATTAAAACTGGGTAGAAACAGCTTATTTTAATTCATTGATTTGTTTTCGATTTCCGGTTGGTTTTTCCAAGAAACCATATTTGTTTAATTTATTTCCAAATTTCTCCGTGTGTACGTGCACTTCGCTGCCTTCCACAGGATACAGCCCATTCGCTCAACTTCTACACAGTTCTTATGGCAAAGAATGTAGCATTATTTGTTAATGTAGCCATAATTATAACAAATTTATTACAAACACTATCGAATTACACGATTATATTAAAAAATTCGAATAAATGATAACACAGCGAAAATATACCGTCAATTGAAATTCAATTGTTGCGTTTTGTTTTTTAAATAGATAGCTTAACAAGTTATTGATTTTTTTGGGCACTACTCGAATTAAAACAAAATTGTACTGGATAATAATAAATGACTATCGCTCATAAAGGGTGGTGCTTTTTTCGATGCTCACCATTGCTATCTTGGAAACGGTAAGAGATACAAGGTCGGTTAAATTAGAGAAAAGTTGCACATTTTGATGGCGATTGAGAATCTGAAATGAAATAGTGGATATTTTGATTCGTTTTTGATTTATTACAAAAAAAATTAAAAATGTGATTTTAGAAAAATATTATTATCTTCCCTACCATTGACGCTATTTCATTTAAACTTGGTAACTGTATGTTTTTGACCGTCCTGGTTTTGATGACGTCAACAGAAATTTTCTAAGCCTTCTAGATTTCTTATGGCCGCCATGTTGGATTTTTACACCATCAGACAAACAAAAAAATTAGCTTTCCAGATTTGTAACCAACATACTCTTTTTCTTTCAAAAAACTTGTTAAAATTTGAAAATTTGTATAAATAATCTATAAAATCGCGAATGTTCTGAAAAACAATTGAAATTATAATATAAATAAAAGTGACACAGCATTTTATAGGTCTAATAAAAAAACGAAATGACAATAAATTTAAAACACCAGACGGTCGTCGTTCGTCGGTCATCGTTCGTCAGTCGTCGTTCGTCGGCCGTCGTTCTTCGGTCGTCGTTCTTCGGTCGTCGGTCGTCGTTCGATGTTCGTCGGTCGTTGTTCTTCGGTCGTCGGTCGTCGTTCGTTGGTCGTCGGTTGTCGTTCGACGTTCGTCGGTCGTCGGTCATCGTTCGTCAGTCGTCGTTCGTCGGCCGTTGTTCTTCGGCCGTCGTTCTTCGTTCGTCGGTCCTCTTTCGACGGTCGTCGGTAGTTGTTCGTCGTTCGACGTTCTTCGGTCGTTGTTCGACGGTCATCGTTCGTCGTTTGTCGGTCATCGTTCGTCAGTCGTCGTTCGTCGGCCGTCATTCGTCGTTCTTCGGTCGTCGTTCTTCGGTCGTCGGTCGTCGTTCGACGTTCGTTGTTCTTCGGTCGTCGTTCGTTGGTCGTCGTTCGTCGGTTGTCGTTCGTCGGTCATCGTTCGTCAGTCGTCGTTCGTCGGCCGTCGTTCTTCGTTCGTCGGTCCTCTTTCAACGGTCGTCGGTAGTTGTTCGTCGTTCGACGTTCTTCGGTCGTCGTTTGACAGTCATCGTTCGTCAGTCGTCGTTCGTCGGCCGTCGTTGGTTGTTCTTCGGTCGTCGTTCTTCGTTCGTCGGTCCTCTTTCGACGGTCGTCGGTCGTCGTTCTTCGTTCGACGGTCGTCGTTCGTCAGTCGTCGTTCGTCGGTCATCGTTCGTCAGTCGTCGTTCCTCGTTCGACGGTCGTCGGTAGTTGTTCGTCCTCCGACGTTCTTCGTTCGTCGTTCGTCGTTCTTCGTTCGATGTTCGTCAGTCCTCGTTCGACGGTCGTCGGTAGTTGTTCGACGTTCGACGTTCTTCGGTCGTCGTTCAACGGTCGTCGTTCGTCGTTCGACGGTCGTCGTTCCTCGTTCTTCGGTCGTCGGTCGTCGTTCGTCAGTCATCATTCGTCAGTCGTCGTTCGTCGGTCCTCGTTCGACGGTCGTCGGTAGTTGTTCGTCGTTCTTCGGTCGTCGGTCGTCGTTCGACGGTCGTCGGTCATCGTTCGTCAGTCGTCGTTCGTTATTCGATGGTCGTCGGTCGGCGTTCGTCTTTCGACGGTCGTTGGTCGTCGTTCGTTGTTTGACGTTCTTCGGTCGTTGCTCGACGTTCGTCATTCAACGGTCGTCAGTCGTCGTTCGTCGTTCGTCATTCGATGGTCGTCGTTCGTCTTTCGACGGTCGTTGGTCGTCGTTCGTTGTTCGACGTTCTTCGGTCGTCGCTCGACGTTCGTCATTCAACGGTCGTCGTTCAACGGTCGTCGTTCGTCTTCCATCGTTCATCGGCCTCCGGTCGTCGTTCGACGGTCGCCGGACGTCGTTCGTTAGTTTTTTTATTTATTTACATACAATTTACACATATAAATAAACAAGTTTTTTTAAAGAAAAAAGGTATCTTGGTTACCAATCTAAAAAGCTAATTTTTTTGTCTGCCTGATGGTGTAAAAATCCAATATGGCGGCCATAACAAATAATAAAGTTGACTATCGCAACTTGAAATCTAGAAGGCTTAGAAAATTTCTGTTGACGTCATCAAAATCAGGACGGTCAAAAACATACAATTACCAAGTTTAAATTAAATAGTGTCAGTGGTAGGGAAGATAATAATATTTTTCTAAAATCACATTTTTTAGTTTTTTTGTAATAAATCAAAAACGAATCAAAATATCCAGGATTTCTTTTCAGATTCTTAATCGCCATAAAAATATGCAACTTTTCTCTGATCTAACCGACCTTGTATCTCTTACCGTTTCCAAGATAGCAATGGTGAGCATCGAAAAAAGCACCACCCTGTATACTGAATAGAAACAATATAAACAAAACTTACCTTGAGAGGCAGTAATAAAATAATCTCCATCTTTTGAAAAAATACCACAAAAAGCTTTTCCTCCATAACTTTCTACAATATTCATTTCATTTGGTAAAAATTGGTTTGATATTTTACATTTATTGGCATGAGAAAAACTATTATACGTATATGATCCTTTCTAAAAAATAAACTTGTTTAGAATAAAATTGCACATTACAATTTCAAATATTAATTAATTTATTAATACTGTAGGTTTCGATACAGCTACTAAAATATTTTATAAGGTAAAAAAAGGTTTTGAAATATTTTGTGATAAGTCACTTACCTCTCTTTTATGTAACATATTTGTGATGCTGTTTTGATTGCATTTTTTCTTAGATATTGCTAGACCGCAGGCTTGCTTTGTAGTCATAGAAAATTCACTTGCCTGAAAATAGACTTTATCAAATGGTGCTAACACAACATTAACTAAAACTATTAAGATCCAAATTATATAAATAGAATAATAACTGTAACATTTTAAAAATACTTAATTATTACATGATTCATTGAAATACAGATAATGATAAACGACTACCACAAATTATGCTTCACACGTAAAGAGCGTCAGACTGCTCTCGTCATATACACAACTTATTGCAAAACATATTATATCCAATACAATTCTTTTAGACCTTAAATACACTTACATCAAGACTGGTGGTGTTTGGCTTATGTTTAATTTTTGGCAATGGTGGTCCATAGTACTGCTCATCATCGTCATAATGAGATGCTATAATGTGCACCGAACCACTGCAACAAGTTAACAATGGGTCGAGATGAAGTGAAAAACTTAGGCACATTCATACTTTGTATACCTGCTGATTAGACTTTGTAAGATTGCTGCATAATCTATTTCTTGATCAGAATCGTCAGAACCTGAACGAGAATGAGATTCTTCATCAGCCATCCTTCTTGATCTTGAACTATTAGATCCCATAGGGTAAATCAAAAATCAAAATTATAATCACGTTTTGTTATTAAACACGACATTAACGGTCATAGTATAATTATGTAGACTTATCGTACTATAAATTTAATTACAATAAAAAATTAAAATTGCGCAATCACAAGAGATTATGGTTTTTTATCATGCCATTTGTGACACTTCGCAGTATAAATCTTTGACAAAAACTCAAGTTGACAATTAACAGCTGGCACATGCGCAAACTTCACACTATTGTTAACTACAGGCTGGACTTATAAGTTCTATACTTTTAAATCTAGGTTAATTATGAAACACACATCATTGCAATTGAACGAAAAATTGTCCATTAAAAAATGTGCTATTTTATTCATTCTTAAGTAAAAAAATGGATGAGAAAATTATTGTGTTGAATAGATAAGATATTAAAATTATGAATGAATGGTTGGCATATTTTTGAGTTATATATTTTTATCATATTATCAGCTCTGATTTTTGACAATCAACACGTTTGTTGTGTTGGCATTTATAGACGTGTTCGTTTCAGTTGTTTTATTCAAGTTTTGAATTACGACTTCAATTTTTCGTTGCTGTAAACAAATTTTTCGAAGTATGTATTTTAATTTTTAATTTCAAAATTTACTGCAACAAATGGGCAAAGTAACAAAATTTACTGTAGAAAAAATTCCTAGGTTTCCCACTATGGCACCTGCAGCAAAAATTAACCTGAAAGATAAAGTTGAAGATGGAGAAATAGACCTTAGCATGTCCGATTTACAAGATGTTCCTGTAAAAGAAATTGTGAGTGTCTTCGAAACCCTTTGCATAAGCATTATTATTGAACAACTTATTGCAGGCCTCCATAAAGAAAGCCCACAGTCTTGATTTATCAAACAACCGCTTAACTACACTTCCAAAAACATTTACAAGTTTAACTCATTTAATAAAATTGGATTTGAGCAAAAACCAGCTTAAAGAATTACCAGAAAACTTTGGCGATTTAAATAAGCTTAAACATCTGGACTTGTACAAAAACGAACTGCAGCATTTACCGTTAAGTTTTTCCAAACTAAAAGCTTTAAAATGGCTCGATTTAAAAGACAATCCACTAGTCCCAGGTGTAGCCAAAGTAGCAGGTCTATGTTTAGATGCTAAACAGTGCCATACATGTGCTAAAGATGTAATAAATTTTTATTCACAATTACAAGAAAAAGTCGATCAAGAAAGGGAAACCAGAGAAGCACAGAGACAAAAAGACTTATTAGCAAATGAAAAAGCAAAGCAACAACAAGTTAAGAAACCTAAAAAAGACAAAAAAGAAAAAGTAAAACAAAAGGATAACAATGAAGTAATAAAAGAATCAACGAAATTGGATGATGTTCCTTCTCAAGAGCCTATTTTAACAAATTCCAAACAAGTACCCACAAAGCCTAGTTTCATTAAAATTATTGTCATAACTTTGTTAGCATCCTCCATTACTTTGTTTTTATTAACTGCGGCAAAAGTAAAAAATGTTGAAGTAATTGAACATTCCGTCCGATCATTTTGGAGTAGCAGCTTAAGCAAGTTGCCCCCATCATTACACGATGTGGGTAGTCAAATTGGAACACACTTTAACAATATTCATGAAAAAACTGGTTTAGCATTAGAAGCTGCCACAGATTATGTAATAGAATTACATGAAAATGATAGAGTTAATAATTTAATCAGTAACTTTTACAACTACGTTAATGTATCAGTTGTAAAACTAACTGAATTTTATAAAGAGGTTTTTGGAAGTATCACAGCAAAATAGAAATGGAATTATGACATGTACCATCTGCTTAATACAATAAACCAAAAAGGGTAATATCGTTGCAAACATGTGATTTCAATTTAATTGAAATATGTAATTAAATAATAAGTTTTAATAAAAATCAGAACATGCATGTTGTTTTATTGTTTAACTATTTGGATTTTACTTGTAATCTTTCATATTTTCCTGTTTATTATACAGGATTATGCTGTTGTGGAGCATGACTATTATGAATGAGCTTAGAAAGCTACAGTCGGTTGTGCAATTTATTCTAGTGATATTCTGTAAATAAATAAGATGTCTCTAATCGAGAAGGATAAAAAACGATTGATTTAATTAAAAAAATATGTTATGAATGCATTAACATTGTTCACGTAGCAAATATTTTTAGAATATTTTCTTTGGTTGGGTAAGTAATAAATTTCTCTAAAATGTGTTAATTCTTATTTGGCATACAATTATTTGTAACAAAAAATAATGAGTTATGCCTTTAATCTGCGTTAATGACTTCTAATAAGCAAAAAGCGGAAACAGATTTCTGGACGTTTTTTGTAAACTATGGACACATATTATTTGGTAATGAAAATTTTGTTACAAATAATTATATGCCAAATAAGGACTAAATACACATTTTAGAGAAATGTTTTACTTAACTGTGGAAAATATTTGCTACGTGAACAATGTTAATGCATTCCTTACACATTTATTAATACCTATTTTTTTTAAATTAAATCCCTTTAATAATAATTTCCTGCGGTTTACTTACTTGCTTCCAAGGAAAGAGGAACAAAGACAATTATTTACCATGCCGATTAGGATTTGTTCTAAATAAAATATTTGTTTTTTCCATTTTTAACAGCAATTGTTTTAAAAATGTGCAAAGTGTTATACATTGTCGAATTCAGAAAAAAATGCTCTACAAATTGGCGTTAAAATCAGATATAGCGTACATAAGAAAAAATTGACCTGATGATGGTTTTTAAAAAACGAAACGTCGCACGGAAAATATAATTGGGGATTCTGATTCCTTGCAAATAGTGGCCATGAAAAAGTTATTACAGAAATGAAATTCGACATCAAATGAAAAAGTTACGGGCAAAAAACTAAAATCCACTTTTTTACTTTTTTCCCTATATCTCAAAAACTAAAAGAGCTAGAATAAGTTTTGTTTGGGTCAAATTATTAAGCAGCTGAATATACAACTTTGCCCCAATTTAACCGAAGTCGTAACTCTTACCGTTTACGAGATCCCCATAGTGGCCCTCGAAAAACGAGAACCCTGTATATAAAATTATTTATTTTCTTAAAGATAACATTTCCATCTCAAAAACTTGCTATAGAATCAGTATTAAAAATGATAAATTTACTTAATATCTCTGAGATCAAGATCATTGTAAAAAATTGAATCATTTAACAAATTCTACTCATCAAAAAGCTCCACGATGGTTTAATTTTTGAAAGTACCAATTTTTGCCTCTCGCAGAAAAACTAATTGTGCTACAAGAAATCTGTAAACAAAGATGGATTTATCTTATAAAAGTTCCTCTAGTCCTAGTAATGTATGTCAAATTTTTGTTAACTACTGTAATTGCCAAGATACCCTACAAATACTTTAAATTGTGACTAGCTGAGACATGGGTTTAAATAAATAATCAAAATATACTTCTTTAATATAATAAGTTAATTATAACATTAGCAATAAACTTCTAGTTTTTATAGTGTATTGTAACTTAGGTTGTATGTGACTTTCATTTTAATGTTCTACTTGCACTTATTTCAATCTAAGCTACTATCAATAATTGATTGTTAGGTTGTTTTGTTCTAAATACATATAGATTATCAAAGGTAGCCAATCATGTTCAAACTTTGGCTATCAGTTAAGTAGATATTGAACAAATAAAACTATCTTAACTAATACTAGTAGAAAATAGCCAGAAATCAAAACAGTAATAAAAAATGTTGCGTATGTTTAAACTTCTTTTATTTTTAATTGGTGGTGTATTATCGTCCAATGCAAAAGTTGGTGAACGGTATGATGCCAACTGGGACAGTATAGACTCAAGACCTTTACCAGCCTGGTACGATCAATCAAAATTTGGAATTTTCCTTCACTGGGGTGTTTATTCCGTTCCTAGTTTTGGTTCTGAATGGTTCTGGACAAACTGGATATGTAACTATTCATAAAAATAATTAACATTAATGAAGCAAATTTCTTTACAGCGAATCAATCAGAATATGTAGAATTTATGAACAGCAATTATCCTCCAGGATTCACATATCAAGAGTTTGCGAAAGATTTTACAGCAGAATTTTTTAATCCTGATGATTGGGCACAATTATTTAAAAAATCTGGTGCCAGGTAATTTTTTTTATGAATAATGTAAACATGATATGTTAAAAGAGCTTTTCCAGATATGTCGTCCTTACAAGTAAACACCATGAAGGATATACATTATGGCCTTCAACTTATTCCTTTAGTTGGAATTCCATGGACGTTGGACCACATAGAGATTTAGTAGGTAAGTTATTCCAAAAACTTTCGTGTATTGAGCAGTTAAGTGAAAAATCAAGGGACATACAGGTAGGTTAAATTTGAATTTTTCACAAAAGGATTGTAGTAGTAACATTACTTTTTTTTTACCTAAACATTTCATATAATTATTAAATATATATTTAAATCAACAATGAATTGAATATGAAACAACTCATTTGCTGTTGCCTCATGACTAACAATTGTTTTTTTTTATTTACTTAAAAAAAGTATGGTCATTTCTAGAGATTTCCATAAACTGGCTTTTTTTTTTAGACCTTAGCATTCAAAATAAATATTTTGAAAGCAAAATTGCATGAACCATTATAGTTTTAAACACAAATTTAAAAGTGTACCTATTGTTTGAAATTCAGTGAGATAACATAAATATCTCACTTATTATTAAAGATAAAAAAATAGTTAAATTATCAAAAATTGACAGTTATTTAAGACCAGAAATATGTCATCTTTTTTTAAATCATTGTTGAAAAGTGTTTTTAGTCATTTTTATAATTTGTTAACTTTCTTAAATATGTATTCGAAAAAAAAAAGTCTAAAGGTCAAAACCAACTACAGTGTATGTCATAACTTAGATTTTGCAATAAAAGTTATTTAAAAGCTTTCATATATTATTTCGACATATTTAAATGTAAGGAAGATGTATTAAAATGACCCAAAAGTACATTTTTGACAATAACTAAAAATATTGTACATAATTTTAAAAATTCATCTTCAAAAACCACACCTTTTTACTAAGCTAATTATTTCTCCATCTGTAATTATAACTTAAATATCTCGTGTCAAGAAAACTACTTTAAAATTGAATTTTTCTTTTTTGGTCGACTTTTTTTAAAACATGTATGCTTTAAAATGACTTTAGGTTTACTGAAGTACATTAACAAAAAAAATATTTTACATTAAATAAGCACATGAACTTTTTATCAGTACTTCATGATTTTATTGTTGTTTATTAAATGAGACATTAAAAGTGACATTCGATAAATATTTCAAGTACCACTTATTATTTTTTTTTTAACAATGTTCACTTTTTAAGTACAATAACATTTTATTTAATAGGTCATCGTTTTTTTAAATGACATTTAAAATATGTATATACAGTGTGTCCCAAATTATAGGCTCAACATGAGGATCTTACTTAAGAGCCACGAAGTCAATTAAATTTGGGCAAAGGTGCCAAATTTGGTGCTGAATTCAAATCAGAAGAGAAAAATATCGTTGCTCTTTTAGTTCAGAAGTTATTCAGGAAAATTAAAACAAATTTTTTTTTGCTTCAATAACTTCATTTTTTTAAATTTAAAAATAGCTTTTTCTCAAAGCAACTGTTTATTTTCTATATGCTGCTCTAATTATATGTATTTTGTGTCAGATGTTTTGTGTGTTTTGGAGCAACATCAACTTTGTTTTTCTTGTGTTTTGTTCTTTATTATTTTCTCGTAATTTTAATTTTAGGGGACCTAGGTCAAGCTGTACGAAATGCAGGAATTCATTTTGGTCTTTACCATTCGCTATTTGAATTTTTTAATCCCATGTGGCTGAAAGATAGGGAATCTAATTTTACTACTAGCATTTTTGTGAATCAAAAGGTTCTTAATGAACTGAAGGAACTAGTTACAAATTATCTACCAGATGTACTTTGGTCAGACGGTGATTGGGATGCTCCAGATACATACTGGCAAGCGACGGAATTTTTAGCATGGTTATACAACGATAGTCCTGTAAAAAATGTTGTCGTTACTAATGACAGATGGGGATCAGGTATAGCTTGCAATCATGGAGGTTTCTTTACTTGTACAGACAGATACAATCCAGGTAAGATTTAAACATAACGATGAAAACAAAGTTTATAAAAAATTTAAAACTAAAACCTTTAAATGCACAACTTTAAATTACCACTTATAAACAATTATGTAAAACTTTACACAATTATTCAAAATAACTCATTTGCTATAAGTAATAAAATAAAATTTATAATTACCTCTTTCTATTACATTATATACAGGGTATTCCTTAAATATTACGAAAAAAACTCAGAAGGTATTTCCTTAACGAAAATTAAGGCGGGCTTTTATACAATTTTTTTCCCTTTCGGAGTTACACCCCCTTAAAGAGGAGCAGTAAAATTAGGTTTTTATTTTATTTCACAAATTTAGATACATGTAGGTGAATGATTTTTGGTATGTTTTGTACTTATTAAAATATTTTTCATAGTTATATTTTTAATCATCTCCCCCCTTCACAACTTCACAAGTGTCTGTAAAGTGTGACCCCTGTTGGTTTTCTTATCAAAACTTTTTGAAGGGTGGAAATTTTGCTATTTAAAAACTTTTAATTTGTAGATGATTTATTTAGAAGCTTTTTTTATCCTTTAACTTTTCCTGCAAAATCCACAGTTTTTGAGTGAAAAATAAAACAAGTGAACATGGACCATCAAATATTCTAAAATAAAAGCCCCCCTTAATTTTCGATAAAAAATTACCCCCAGAATTTTTTCGCAATATTTAAGAAACACCCTGTACAGTAAATGCATCGTTGTTTATGATTTCAGGTGTACTTCAACCACGTAAATGGGAAAATTGTATGACAATAGATAAAATATCATGGGGTTACAGGAGAAATGCCAACATAGAGGATTATTTAACAGCACATGAATTAGTTGAAACTTTGGTAATTACTGTCAGCACTGGAGGTAAATAAGTTTTAAAAAAATTTGTTTTGGCTATTCAGACGCTGTAAGCAAATTAAAAATTAAGAATTACAAGAAACAATTTGGTTCTGTTTTGGTAAAATTTAATTTGTAATTGAATATCACATGAAAACATAATTTATTTAGTGTTTATTAAAATTTTTCACTATGCAGGCTGTTTTTCTTAAACAAAGAAAGATTGAATTAATTAATAATGTCCTTAAAATAATTTAAGGTAATTTATTGATGAATGTGGGCCCAACTAAAGATGGTATGCTGGCCCCTATTTTCCAAGAACGTCTACTTAATATTGGGGAATGGTTAGCAATAAATGGAGAGGCTATTTATAATACCTCGCCATGGTCGGTTCAAAACGACTCCTTAAGTAGTGTCACTTGGTATACGAAAAATGATAAAGCTATATTTGGCATTACTTTGGATTGGCCCAAAAATAATGTGTTAAGTCTTGGGTCAGTTGCTGATGTTTTTGCTGTTAGTGGTGTCAAAGCCACTTTGCTCGGCAATAGCGGAGATCTATTGGTAATTATCACTACTTTAAGATCTCTTTATGTGCAATATACATATATAACCTTTTTTTTATACATCAAAAAATAGTATGAATCAAAATGCTGGCGATATAAATCACAATTCTTTTTTTTTATGTGATTTATAAACTATCTATTAGTAATAAAAGTTTTAGAATTAATTAGTTCTAATATGAAGGTTTCATTAATAATTTATTATTTTTATAATAAAATAGGTACTTAAGTTCTGATAAACTTCCAACAACAAAATAATTCTAATGAGATTTAATAAAATTTATTCTCACAATATTAAATAATTTCAGTGGAAAACTTCAGCAGGAGTGGTCAATATAACTTTTCCAGATCAAGCAACTGTAGCCAGCAAATGGGCTTGGGTGGTTAAAATTACAAATCCTACTGTAATATAATTAACTTTAAGTTATAATAAATAAATTGTTTTAATTAATCAACTCTTAAGATGTTTTTAGTATTATTAAGAAATAAAAATATAAACAATATCTCACTGTGCATTTTTCTAATATAAAAACTGATAATGCTTGTGTTTAAAATAATACTAATGTAATTAAACCAAATTGTAATGTAAAACTTTAAGGCAACAATTACAACAATTTTGGATTCAAGTAATATACAGCGCTGCGCAAAAGTATGGAAACAGACAAATATCTAGGAAACTATTAAAGATATTACAATGAAATTTGGTCTCTGACCGTCATAATTTTTTTTCGGATTCGATGAGTTCAACCAGAAACGGACTCAAACTTTGAAATTTTAAATGGAAATACGTGTATATTTTTACAATTTTGGATTCCTCTTCAAATTTATATTAAAAATGTATCGGTAATATGGGTCTAGAAGTAAGCGTTTTTGTGAAAATTGCATTTTCATAAAAATTTTGAGCAATACAACACTCAGAAAAGTTGTCCTAGTAATTTATGTCAGATTTTCGTTAACTACTGTAATTACCGAGATAAGTACATTAAATTGTCACTAGCCAAGACATACGTTTAAATAAATAATAAAAATATACTCCTATAGTATAATAAATAAATTATAACATTAGCAATAAACTTCTAGTTTTTATAGCATATTGTAACTTAGGTTGTATGTGACTCATATTAATGTGTTCTACTTGGATCTGTTTCAATATAAGCTACTATCAATATTGATTGTTAGCTTGTTTTGTTTAAATACATAGCCAATCATGTTCAAACTTTGGCTGTCAGTTAAGTAGGGATTAAACAAATAAAACTATTTTAACTATACTAGTAGAAAATAAGCCAGAAATCAAAACAGTAATAAAAAATGTTGCGTATGTTTAAACTCCTTTTATTTTTAATTGGTGGTGTATTATCATCCAATGCTAAAGTTGGTGAAAGATATGAAGCCAACTGGGACAGTATAGACTCAAGACCTTTACCAGCCTGGTACGATCAATCAAAATTTGGAATTTTCCTTCACTGGGGTGTTTATTCCGTTCCTAGTTTTGGTTCTGAATGGTTCTGGACAAACTGGATATGTAACTATTCATAAAAATAATTAACATTAATGAAGCAAATTTCTTTACAGCGAATCAATCAGAATATGTAGAATTTATGAACAGCAATTATCCTCCAGGATTCACATATCAAGAGTTTGCGAAAGATTTTACAGCAGAATTTTTTAATCCTGATGATTGGGCACAATTATTTAAGAAATCTGGTGCCAGGTAATTTTTTTTATGAATAATGTAAACATGATATGTTAAAAGAGCTTTTCCAGATATGTCGTCCTTACAAGTAAACACCATGAAGGATATACATTATGGCCTTCAACTTATTCCTTTAGTTGGAATTCCATGGACGTTGGACCACATAGAGATTTAGTAGGTAAGTTATTCCAAAAACTTTCGTGTATTGAGCAGTTAAGTGAAAAATCAAGGGACATACAGGTAGGTTAAATTTGAATTTTTCACAAAAGGATTGTAGTAGTAACATTACTTTTTTTTTACCTAAACATTTCATATAATTATTAAATATATATTTAAATCAACAATGAATTGAATATGAAACAACTCATTTGCTGTTGCCTCATGACTAACAATTGTTTTTTGTTATTTACTTAAAAATAGTATGGTCATTTCTAGAGATTTCCATAAACTGGTTTTTTTTTTTTTAGACCTTAGCATTCAAAATAAATATTTTGAAAGCAAAATTGCATGAACCATTATAGTTTTAAACACAAATTTAAAAGTGTACCTATTGTTTGAAATTCAGTGAGATAACATAAATATCTCACTTATTATTAAAGATAAAAAAATAGTTAAATTATCAAAAATTGACAGTTATTTAAGACCAGAAATATGTCATCTTTTTTTAAATCATTGTTGAAAAGTGTTTTTAGTCATTTTTATAATTTGTTAACTTTCTTAAATATGTATTCGAAAAAAAAAAGTCTAAAGGTCAACACCAACTACAGTGTATGTCATAACTTAGATTTTGCAATAAAAGTTATTTAAAAGCTTTCATATATTATTTCGACATATTTAAATGTAAGGAAGATGTATTAAAATGACCCAAAAGTACATTTTTGACAATAACTAAAAATATTGTACATAATTTTAAAAATTCATCTTCAAAAACCACACCTTTTTACTAAGCTAATTATTTCTCCATCTGTAATTATAACTTAAATATCTCGTGTCAAGAAAACTACTTTAAAATTGAATTTTTCTTTTTTGGTCGACTTTCTTTTAAAACATGTATGCTTTAAAATGACTTTAGGTTTACTGAAATACATTAACACAAAAAAATATTTTGTTGTTTACTAATGTAATTTATTTAATTATTTAATAATAAGCACATGAACTTTTTATCAGTACTTCATGATTTTATTGTTGTTTATTAAATGAGACTTCAAGTGACATTCGATAAATATTTCAAGTACCACTTATTATTTTTTTTTTAACAATGTTCACTTTTTAAGTACAATAACATTTTATTTAATAGGTCATCGTTTTTTTAAATGACATTTAAAATATGTATACAGGGTGTTTGAAATTCGAGTTTAAGCATGGGAATCTCGCTTATTATAACAGCTAGAGTATAGGTTTAAATTCGGCAAAGTTGCTAAATTTGGTGCTCATTTATAATCCGAAGAGAAATTGGAGATATCTCAAACGGTATCCGAGAAAATTAGGAAAAACCGGAAAATACGATTTTTGAAAATCGTCTATAACTCCTTCGGAGTTTGAAATATTTCAAATGTGTTAAAACATTTCCCAAGCAACTTTTTAAGCCGAATCGGATGGTGGTCACAAATTTTTCCTAGATCGATTCGTTTTTGTTTTATGACAACCAACTTTGTTTTTTCTTATGGGCGCAATTTTTGCTATTTACATTATCAAATAGCATTTATTTTTCTAAATCCATTGATGTCACACATGGTATTTTACTTTTTCTTTCAGTGTGATATTTGAGAAAAGACGTTTTAAACAATAACCATTATAAATCAGGTAGGCCGGTCATTGTAGTTTATGTTGTATCCGTGACAACCGATCAACAAACTAAAAGTTTTGAAGGCCTGTTAGTCGTAAAAATGAACTTTAATAACGAAGACAAACGCGATATGCTGCCCATAAGAAAAAACAAAGTTGGTTGTCTAAAACAAAAACGAATCGACCTAGGAAAAATTTGTGACCACTATCCGATTCGGCTTAAAAAGTTGCTTGGGAAATGTTTTAACACATTTGAAATATTTCAAACTCCGAAGGAGTTATAAACGATTTACAAAAATGGACTTTCCAGTTTTTCATAATTTTCTCGGATACCGTTTGAGTTATTTTCAATTTCTCTTTGGATTATTAATAAGCACCAAATTTAGCAACTTTGCCAAATTTAAACCTATACTCCAGCTATTATAATAAGCGAGATCCCCATGCTTAAACTCGAATTTCAAACACCCCGTATACAGTGTGTCCCAAATTCTTGGCTCAACATGAGGATCTTACTTAAGAGTCACGAAGTCAATTAAATTTGGGCAAAGGCAAAGGTGCCAAATTTGGTGCTGAATTCAAATCAGAAGAGAAAAATATCGTTGCTCTTTTAGTTCAGAAGTTATTCAGGAAAATTAAAACAAATTTTTTTTTGCTTCAATAACTTCATTTTTTTAAATTTAAAAATAGCTTTTTCTCAAAGCAACTGTTTATTTTCTATATGCTGCTCTAATTATATGTATTTTGTGTCAGATGTTTCGTGGGTTTTGGACCATCATTAACTTTGTTTTTCTTGTGTTTTGTTCTTTCTTATGTTCTGGTAATTTTAATTTTAGGAGATCTAGGTCAAGCTGTACGAAATGCAGGAATTCATTTTGGTCTTTACCATTCGCTATTTGAATTTTTTAATCCCATGTGGCTGAAAGATAGGGAATCTAATTTTACTACTAGCATTTTTGTGAATCAAAAGGTTCTTAATGAACTGAAGGAACTAGTTACAAATTATCTACCAGATGTACTTTGGTCAGACGGTGATTGGGATGCTCCAGATACATACTGGCAAGCGACGGAATTTTTAGCATGGTTATACAACGATAGTCCTGTAAAAAATGTTGTCGTTACTAATGACAGATGGGGATCAGGTATAGCTTGCAATCATGGAGGCTTCTTTACTTGTACAGACAGATACAATCCAGGTAAGATTTAAACATAACGATGAAAACAAAGTTTATAAAAAATTTAAAACTAAAACCTTTAAATGCACGACTTTAAATTACCACTTATAAACAATTATGTAAAACTTTACACAATTATTCAAAATAACTCATTTGCTATAAGTAATAAAATAAAATTTATAATTACCTCTTTCTATTACATTATATACAGGGTATTCCTTAAATATTACGAAAAAAACTCAGAAGGTAATCCCTTAACGAAAATTAAGGAGGGCTTTTATACAATTTTTTCCCTTTCGGAGTTACACCCCCCTAAAGAGGAGCAGTAAAATTAGATTTTTATTTTATTTCACAAATTTGGATACATGTAGGTGAATAGCCGCGTACTCACTTTGCGAGGCTGCCTCGCGAGGCGGCCTCGCGAGGCAGCCTCGCGAGCCGTGGCTGGAATGTGGGTGCGAGGTTGGCGCGCGAGCCGAGTCAGCCCAAGATACAAAATACATCGAGCCAAAATTAGTACGGTCGAGGCAATGGCAGAAAACGTTCGTACGGCAGCAGCAAGTTTTATTTTTATTTATCATTTATTAGGGGAAAAACCACGAAAACGGAAACGTTGGTGGGTTAAAGAATTATATCGCAAACGGTTTGAAAGTGGAAATTCTTTAATTAGAGACATATCTTTCAATAATGAACCCCTAATTGTCACACCAAAATAGGAATATTTGCAGAAACGAGTAAAAAAGTAATGAAGCTTTATAGACATCATAAATAAGAGGACAGAAGGTCTTATTAAGTGAGTGTCATTTGAAATCAAATAAAACATGTACAATATAATTTAAGTTATCGTATTATGAAAAGTTGACATTTTCATTCGTAAAAAATGCAACGTTAACACGAGTGCTCGACGTAACCGTTTTTAGCACGTCCTGACTAGTCGAGGCATGTATGTCGAGGCGCCTTTGAGCATAACAGAAAAACCGACAATCCGTGGCTCGGGCCGAGCCTGCCTCGCGCGAGGCGGTGAGCGCGCTCCGCTTACCGCGAGGCACGTCCACACGCTGCGAGACTTGGCTCGCGAGGCTGCCTCGCGAGGCAGCCTCGCAAAGTGAGTACGCGGCTATTGATTTTTGGTATGTTTTGTACTTATTAAAATATTTCTCATAGTTATATTTTTAATCATCTCCCACCTTCACAATTGTCTGAAAAGTGTCAGTGACCCCTGTTGGTTTTCTTATCAAAACTTTTTAAAGGGTGGAAATTTTTCTATTTAAAAAATTTTATTTAGTGGATGATTTATTTAGAAAATTTTTTATTCTTTAAGTTTTCCTGCAAAATCCACAGTTTTTGAGTAAACAATAAAACAAGTGAACATGAACCATCAAATATTCTAAAATAAAAGCCCACCCTAGTTTTCGATAAGAAATTACCTCCTGATTCTTTTTCGCAATATTTAAGAAACACCCTGTATAGTAAATGCATCGTTGTTTATGATTTAAGGTGTACTTCAACCACGTAAATGGGAAAATTGCATGACAATAGATAAAAAATCATGGGGTTACAGGAGAAATGCCAACATAGAGGATTATTTAGCAGCACATGAATTAGTTGAAACTTTGGTAATTACTGTCAGCACTGGAGGTAAATAAGTTTTTAAAAAAATTGTTTTGGCTATTCAGACGCTGTAAGCAAATTAAAAAATAAGAATTACAAGAAACAATTTGGTTCAGCTTTGGTAAAATTTAATTTGTAATTGAATATCACATGAAAAAATAATTTATTTAGTTTTTATTAAAATTTTTCACTATGCAGATTTTTTTTCTTAAACAAAGAAAGATTGAATTAATTAATAATGTCCTTAAAATAATTTAAGGTAATTTATTGATGAATGTGGGCCCAACTAAAGATGGTATGCTGGCCCCTATTTTCCAAGAACGTCTACTTAATATTGGGGAATGGTTAGCACTTAATGGAGAGGCTATTTATAATACCTCGCCATGGTCGGTTCAAAAAACGACTCCATAAGTAGTGTCACTTGGTATACGAAAAATGATAAAGCTATATTTGGCATTACTTTGGATTGGCCCAAAAATAATGTGTTAAGTCTTGGGTCAGTTGCTGATGTTTTTGCTGTTAGTGGTGTCAAAGCCACTTTGCTCGGCAACGGCGGAGATCTATTGGTAATTATCACTACTTTAAGATCTCTTTATGTGCAATATACATATATAACCTTTTTTTTATACATCAAAAAATAGTATGAATCAAAATGCTGGCGATATAAATCACAATTCTTTTTTTTTATGTGATTTACAAACTATATCTATTAGTTTTAAAAGTTTTAGAATTAATTAGTTCTAATATGAAGGTTTCATTTATAATTTATTATTTTTATAATAAAATAGGTACTTAAGTTGTATGTTCTGATAAACTTCCAACAACAAAATAATTCTAATGAGATTTAATAAAATTTATTCTCACAATATTAAATAATTTCAGTGGAAAATCTCAGCATGTGTGGTCAATATAACTTTTCCAGATCGAGCAACTGTAGCCAGCAAATGGGCTTGGGTGGTTAAATTCTACGGTAATATAATTAACTTTTAAGAAATAAAAGTTATCTCACTGTGCATTTTTCTAATATAAAAACCTGATAACGCTTGTGTTAAAAATAATACTAAATAATTAAACCAAAATGTAATGTAAAAATTAGACAATAATATTTACAACTATTTTGATTGACTTATGATGTGTTTTTTATAAAAATATTTTCAAGATGGCTGCACTTCCGGGAATACCGGAAGTTGACATCTACTTTCTTATTTCAGATACAATGGTCTACTTTTTATTGCATTTCTGGATTTTAAACGTTATTTTAGAGGGACTTTTGATAGCATTTCCTATACCTAACTGCAGTAGTTTTTGTGAAACTTTAAAAATCGATAACTCATTTTTACACAACGCCCTACTGACATTATTTTACACGTATGTTCTGTGAAATACAGTCTCAAAAACGATTGATTTTAAGTACAAAAAACATACATGTTTGAAACAAAATTTGATTTTTAAATTTATTTTGGAACAATTGAAAGAAAAAAGCACGAAAATTATAATTTTATCTTTATCCTACGACTTTTGACATTTTTTTATTATGATATGAACGATGTCCATTGTATATATTTAAAAAATGCAAAACTACCCAACTGTCTTGTATGAGGTACGAAATTATATCTGTTGTAGCATATTGAAAGGTCACGTCTATAATTTGCATTGTAATACACAGCAAGAAGAGGTCAATATTTATCTCGCGTGCTGTACTATCTGTTACAGATAATTGTTTTCTCAAAAATTAATCAGTGAAGATGGAGTCAAGGCGTGTGTTACTTGTTTACAACGTTTTATTAATTAATATATTGCTTGTCACATTAGCCTTAGCAAGAGGTAAGTTTCAATTTGACGTATTTAAAAAAAATACCAACTATTTGTGCATTTGGTGGAAATAATATCAGCAGAGGTAATTGCATAGAAGAGATAATTGTCGGTATTGACGTCGTCATAGAAGGACGTCGTCTGTGGCAGTTGTATTTAGGACCAGTTTTAAAGGCACTTGTAGACATCATCAATTTATTGAATAAAAAGTTTGATGCCTGAACATAAAAACTAATCTTAATTGTCAATTAATTTAATGAATTTTGCAAGAAATTATTCTATTTGAAATGATAAGTGGATACTACTCTAAAATATCAAAAACGAATGCACCTGATTGGATTTTTTCTATTAAAAGAAAGATTCTTCGCAAGAGAGACATTTAGTATTTTTACCTATTTTCGCCAATAAATCCGTTTTTTTATTGAAAATTACTGTTCTGTAATTCAATTTATAATTTTTACCTAACATGTTTCATGAGTTATACTTTTTTACCTGAATGTACAAAATTGCTTTCCAATAATCTTTTCATATTTTTTTTTATAATACATATTATTGGTGAACAGGCTTTCACATTAAGAAATAAACATTAATTATTTTGTGTGGAAACTATTAAAGTACGTAAAATATTGACCAATTTCATTCTTAGTTGACTGGCAATTAAAAAGTAATTTTATTGCATACGATCCTACATGGGAAAGCTTAGATTCACGTCCACTACCCAAATGGTATGATGAAGCTAAGATTGGCATTTTTCTGCACTGGGGAGTTTTTTCTGTACCAAGTTTTGGATCTGAATGGTTCTGGAATCAATGGAAAAGTGAGATTTTTTTGTACTTACAGAATTTTCAGAGATAAATTCTAAAATAAAATATTTTGTAGATAGAGATGAAGACTGTGTGAATTATATGTCGTCAAATTTTCCTCCATCTTTTACTTATCAAGACTTTGCTAAAGATTTCACTACTGAGTTTTTTAACCCAGAAGAATGGGCAGAATTATTTAAAAATTCTGGAGCAAAGTTAGTAATATTATAACACAGTAAACTTCTGTACTGGAAAAAATATATTTTATAGATATGTAGTTCTTACAAGTAAACATCATGAAGGATATACATTATGGCCCTCGAGATATTCTTTTAGCTGGAATTCAAGAGATGTTGGTCCAAACAGAGATTTAGTAGGTAAGAAATAATTAACACAAACTCAAACACACTTTATCAAATGTAAAAAAATCAAAGTTAAATATGTAAAAAATAAACATATTAACTCTTCCAAAATGTGAAAGCACATATTTAAAAACCGTCAAGTAAAATGATTTCAAAATGTAGTAAAAAATAGATTTGTTAAAATTATTTTTTAATTATACCGGGTGTAACTGATGAGTCTGGTATGTGATTTTCTGTTGGTTTGTCTATCGGATATTGCATAAAAATAATAGCTTTAGGTACTTTATATTTTTAACTTTTATAAGGCTTAAAGAAAATTAACCTAGGAAGTATGTAACCTTATAGTTGTAAATTTATTTATAAAATGGCATGCTGAACATACAAAAAAAAAAGATTGTGCCTTTCAAAATATTTAGTTAGTCATTTATTTTGCATGTTTTTTTTTGTATCATTCATTGTCTTTTAATATCAGTGACTTTAGTCATTGAAGTTTTGAAAATCACTCGATTGAAATCAGTTCAGTTAAAAAGCTTTTTAAGCTAACAATTCTGTCTTATAAAAAAAATGTAACACAAAGAATACTTAAATCAATGAAACTCCAAAAAATATTGTTTATGTATCTATTTAACAAGTTCAATTTCAAGAACCGCAATTTTGTCATGCTGGTATACAGAGTGAGGCATCACTTATGACCCCCCCAACTTATTTTGTTATTGGAAAGAATTATCAAAAAAAGTTTCAAATAAAAGTTGTTTGATACAGTATTTCCCAAAATATTGTCATGTCAAAGTTCGTTTTCTTTTGTTTTTTTAGGAGTTACGGCACCATATTTGTTTTTCTTAAAAGGCATCCATATTTTTTTATACGGTTTGAAAGACATTTTCTTTCTCTTTTCAACGCACTAAAACTTTTATACCCTTACATAACAAAATTTTTAAGAAAATCGTAAAAGAGCAATTATGTTTTAAAGGCGTACGGTATTAATTATTTTACATTAGTAGGTTTTGAAAATGGTAAAAGATTAAAAAAAAAGTTAATTAGGTTACAATGGTAAACACAAAACTTCTGTAATACATTTTTTACCGTTCTGTATCACTTTCAAAGCCTACTACTGTGAAATAATTAATACCGTACGCTTATAAAACCAAATTATTCTTTTGCGATTTTCTTAAAAATTTTGTTATGTAAGGGTATAAAAGTTTTAGTGCGTTGAAAAGAGAAAGAAAATGTCTTTCAAACCGTATAAAAAAATATGTATGGTCCCATTAAAAAAAAAACAAAAATGGTGCCGTAACTCCCAAAATAAAAAGAAAACAAAGTTTGACATGACAATATTTTGGGAAATACTGTATCAAACAACTTTTATTTGAAACTTTTTTTGATAATTCTTTCCAATAACAAAATAAGTGGGGGTGTCATAAGTGATGCCTCACCCGGTATAATAATTTGTAACTGTAAATTTTTAGGTGAACTGGCAACTGCTATTAGAAATAAAACAGACCTGCACTTTGGTCTCTACCATTCATTGATCGAATGGTACAATCCAATATTTCTAGATGATAAGGCATCAAATTATTCAAAAGCTAATTTTGTACACAACAAAATCTTACCTGAAATGGTAGAATTAGTGGATAATTATAAACCCGATGTAATATGGTCGGATGGAGATTGGGATGGAACCGATCAATATTGGCAGTCGAAGGAGTTTTTAGCTTGGTTGTATAATGAAAGTCCTGTGAAAGATGTAGTAGTCGTTAACGATAGATGGGGCAAAGGTATACGTTGCCATCATGGAGGTTATTTTACTTGCAGCGATCGTTATAATCCAGGTAGGTACTTAAAAATATAACAGTATATGGTAATTTTTATCCAAAACTCTATTAAGTTGCTGACATACAAGGTGTTTCATAAATAATGCGGAAAACTTCGGTAGGTAATTCCTTATCCTTATTATGTAAATTTTTTTCTTAGATGTCTCTTTTCGGAGTTACACCCCCCTAAAGAGGAGAGGTAAAATTAGGTTTTTATTTTATTTTTCAAATTTGGAGATGTGTAGGAGAATGACATTTGATAGATGTTTTTACTTATTAAAAGATTTCCCATAGTGATATTTTCAATTTTATCTCCCACCTTCACGAGGGACGAAAAAGTGCGACCCCTGTTGATTTTTTTAAGGGTTGAACTTTTGCAATTTAAACATTTTTCTTGAAAAGCTTAATTTATTAAGAAACTGTTTTTATTCCTCAACTTTTCCACAATAAGTGTTTTAGTGAATTTAAAATTAAAAATAATTAATTGAAAAAATTACAAATAATTAATTGACTTGTAGGGCTTATCCCAGTGGATAGTCCCTTTACTTGCCTAAGTAACAAATCTTACCTACGTAACAAATAACTAACTTAAAAGAGGTTTCTAATTCTAATTTTTAGTCTAGCAATGCTAATCAACTTTTCCTGAAAAACCTAGTTTTTGAAAAAAAAAAATTAAATAAGTGAACATGCACCATTAAATAATATTCTAATATAAAACGATTCAATTCAGTGGTTATTGGTTACCATGGTTTGTTTATGTTCATATTGAGTAGAATTGATTCATTTGTTTTTTTATAATCAATATTACAGAAAATCCCGCTTCCTAAAAAAAAAACTCTTTTATGTCGACTAAACAATTTAGATTTTATTATTTATTAAACTAATTTATAATCAGAAAAACATATAGCTTAAAGATGAAAATAAAACGTTATTTGACATTTAAAACAAATTATCGAGATATTTCCAAAGCCGACTAACTTATTTCTATTAAATATTTTGTTTGTGCCCATTAATTATCATGAAAACCGCAATAACACGAGAAATATTAATTTTAGACATAATAGACCTTTAACAAATTTTAAAGATAATTAAATTATCGATAAGAATATGTAAAAATATACAGGGTGTTCTATTTAAAAAAAAAATCTTATCCGTGTTTCAAGTTTAGCCAATTGGACTGAGCATAAAAAACACCCTGTGTATTATTTTAAAATTTTAACTAATCAGCAATCACTATGATACTATTGTCGAACAAAGTTTTAAAGAAAATCGTTCTGAAATTGCAATGTTGTGAAATATCAATATTTTCTTAGAGTCCTGTTTCTGTAAAAATTTTCATAAACACTTAAATAACTCAAAAACGATTGATTTTAGACACATAAAACCCCATACATTATGAAAGATAATTTAATTCTGCATCTAAAAAGTGCAAAATATACAGGGTGTTGTATTTAAGAAAACAAAGTGACGTATCGGTATTTATTTCAAATTAACAATAATTTTTAAAAACATGTTCCTTAACGGTGATACAAGACGATATTTTAATTTAAGCCAATAGTTTAAAAATACTGATGGTGTAAACAGACGTCAATTTTAAACAGTTTTTAATATATTTTTATGCTAAACAGTATCAACTTTTTTAAAATTCGATCTGGTACTCCCATTCTCGAACCAATAATCTGTTTACTTACAAATTTTTAAATACTTTTGATAATTAGTGTGAGAAAAAAATTTGAATTACGAAAGCTCTTTTAATGCGTGCTTTAGTTCGCCCTTAAGTCAAAAAGTGCAATTTTTGAGGAGCAAAATTTTTTTAAATTTATTGATTATCATGTGAGTTTAAATTTTACTTGTATGGTATATTGTACATAAAATTAATTATTATAAATTATCACAATATACATGATAAATTTTTTTAATAAACAGTAAATACTTGACTTAAGCTGGCATAAAATAAGAATAACTTAAGTAGTTTTTCACAAATGTAAACAAATGGATATATTCAGTTTAACTCGTTTATTCTTATAAAATATATTTCTTATGTAGAATTTTTTTAAATTGATGGAGGTAAACATAAATACTCATTTTTAAACATAACTTTTATTTTCTTTTGATTACACAAAATTTAATTGCAAAAGAAAAATATTATTAATAAAAATACGTGAAATGGAACTAAAATTATAAACAGGAAACACAAGTGTCGAAATTGCAAAAAAAAACAGTATAAGAACCTAACAATATGAATGGTGTAAGGTTAATAATAAAAAAATTGCACTTTTTGACTTAGGTGCTTTTTCCCGCCGACCACAGATATATTTCTAATATAATTAAAAATGTAGGCGTTCTTCAACTACACAAATGGGAAAATGCAATGACCATTGATAAAAAATCATGGGGATACAGGAGAAACGCTAAACTTTCTGACTATTTAACTACTTTCGAATTACTTACTACATTGGTACAAACTGTTAGTTGTGGAGGTATGTACATATACATACACGCAAGCCTAGCTTCATTTATAAATAATCCATAATTTAGGTAATATATTGATTAATGTGGGACCAACGAAAGATGGAATGATCGCGCCAATTTTTGAAGAACGGTTACTGGATTTGGGAAAGTGGTTGTCAATAAATGGTGAAGCAATTTATGGCAGTAAACCGTGGAAGTATCAAAATGATGCGATAGGAAATACGTGGTACACGGCAAAGGAGGCTGCTGTGTATGCCATCACTTTGAATTGGCCTGATAAGAACGTATTGAAACTAAAGTATGCTGCTGGTTTGTTTAAAAATTCTGCAACAACCGCTACACTATTGGGAAATTCTAAATTAAAGGTAACATTTACTACATACAGGAACTTAAATTAAAAGTCTCTTTTTTTATGTTATTAAAAGTACCTACTTTTTTCATTTTAAAATAACTTAAATTGAAAATAAAACAACATTTAAATATATTGAAAGTACACAAATATTTCTACAAATACTCTAAAGTTTGATATAAATTTTACAAATCCAAGGACGACCGTTGAGAATTACTTATTAAAATTGCAAATTAGGCAACATTTAATCAAAGTAATTTTTGTTTTCTTTCCAATGGTTTTTTGGTTATGAATAAACAGTGTTTTTTACAATATCTTGATGATAATAGAATACAGGATGAGGCATCACTTATGACCCCCATTTATTTTGTTATTGAAAAGAATTATGAAAAAAAGTTTTAAATAAAAGTTGTTTGATACAGTATTTCCCAAAATATTGTCATGTCAAATTTCGTTTTCTTTTGTTTTTTTAGGAGTTACGGCACCATATTTGTTTTTTTTTAATGGCACCATACATATCTTTTTATACGGTTTGAAAGAAATTTTCTTTCTCTTTTCAACGCCCTAAAACTTTTAGGCCCCCACATAACAAAATTTAAAAAAAGGAAACAAAAACTTGACATGAAAACATTTTGGGGAATACTGTATCAAACAACTTTTGTTTGAAACTTTTTTTGATAATTCTTTCCAACAACAAAATAAGTGGGGGTGTCATAAGTCATGCCTCACCATGTAATCAAGTAATATACAGAGGTGCCAAAAAACATATGCGCATTTAAAAAAAAAACAGTATTAAAATTGTTATACTCGTATACGCCGATAACAAAAGAAGAAAACAAGTCACGTTTGAGTTCTGCATTTACAAGAGGTGCTCAAAGTGGTTACCATCAATGTCCAGAACCTTCTGATTACGGGGAACTACTGCTTGAGCAACATTGATCTGTTATCGCCATGCAGGCCGTTTCAATTTCTTCACGAAGTAACGCCAGTGTCGCCAGTTTTCCATGGTACACCACATCCTTTAAAGGTCCCCTATAGGTAGAAGTCAAGGGGTGTTAAGTCAGGAGAACCATGCTTCCGCCATTGTCTTTGACTGCCCTGTCTGTCACATGGTGACACTTAGCATTCATTTGATTAACGCCATCTTTTGAGCAAATGTCATACTACACATTGCTACTGTAATTCAATTCCACTTCGAAAAGTAGTACCTACATAGATAAAATCTCTTAAAATAGCTATAAATTTTTTTGCCACCCCCAGTATTTTTAAATTAGATAAATAAGACATAGTCAACCATGTGAAAATAAAAAATAACATCCAGAAAAAATAATTATGTGATTGTTTAAGAAACAAAACTTGACCTAAAGTTGATTAGACGTTTAAATGCAGAATTAAAAGATATTTTGAAGAAATAAAAGATAGCCAATGTTCATGAATAAAGCAGTTGCAAGATTTCTTAAATAT
The DNA here is from genome assembly GCA_947652605.1 of Elmis aenea. NCBI lineage: Eukaryota > Metazoa > Arthropoda > Insecta > Coleoptera > Elmidae > Elmis > Elmis aenea. The sequence goes on along the minus strand of OX393577.1, from coordinate 5,754,294 downwards.
GTTATGATAATCAGCACGAAATTTAGGTGACCTGTTTGTGCGAAGTATGGTGTTGGCCACCTACAGAGCTTTATGAACGAGGGTTAAGGATTCATGTGATATATATTTTTTAACTAGACATTTTAATTTCAGTGGTTAACATCGCAGGACGAAGTTGATATAATATTTCCTGATAGAGCTGTGGTAAAAAGTGACTGGGTCTGGGTAATTAAGATTACTAATTCTTAATAAAAATGAAATTATAAAATATTATTCTATTTTCTACTTTAATTTGTATTGCATAAACATCTGTAAATAACTTAAATTATGTTAGCAATTGTTTCCAACAAATGTAATTATTTTACTACCTGAAGTGTAACGTTTTGATTATTATTCCTGAAGTTAAATAATATAGCATCAATAATAATGTTGATTTTATTTAATATGAAGGAAATATACCAATTAAATTACTGCTGATTATAGTAATTTAAGTATATAGACTCCAAGGATGGTGATTCTAGGGTTGATCCTATTTAACCGTCCAGATGAGCTAGAAGTTGTTTTTTACCACTCATATTACAGAGTATTCCAGTCAAAACAAATTATTCAATAGCTGTTAATGATAAACAATTAAAAAAAAAGTCTAATAAAAGTAGTTTATGGTCATCGACTACATAACTTAAAATAATTTTCAACTGTAACACTCAGTGTATTTTGGGTTACGAATCAAATTTTGTTTTAAAAAAGGTACGGTTTTTGTACTTAAAATAGTTGTTTTGAAATTACTTATTTTTTTGTTGAAAATAGCGACAAAAAGAGGACTTTAAAAAATATTACTTAACAACCTAGTTATGTCAAAATGAATTCCTTTATAACTTTATTTGACAGTAGTGTTATAGTGGTGGCTGACCCAGGCCTTATCAGAGGGGGGCAAGAGGGGCAGATGCACCGGGCCTCATAGTTTTACGGGCCTCAATTTTTAACTCGATCTGTTAGAAAAAAACTGAATTTTAAAATAGGGTATGTACCAAGGTACAGTTTTGATGCTTTATTGTTTAAAAAAAATTCATGAAAACCTGACTATAAATAAACTTTTTATAGGGGTGATCCGCTTTAAAATGGGTCACACTGTATCATCGAACGATCACTAACATTTTATATTTTTCTCGTAGCTTTTAATTTTGAAAGCCCTCAAAAAAATTGTTTTCCCCGGCCCTCGCATTTACTCTGAAAGGCCCTGCGCTGACCACAGAAGCCGACTAGTTAGTTTCTTATGCCTGGTTCATTTCATTAAACTTCAAACACGAATAGGTATCTTAATTTTATTTAAATGAAAAGCCCTACATATTTTCACATTTTCTTATTTATAATTTAATTTAATTAAAAATTTGGGACCATTTGCCTAAAATTAACATTTCTCGCATTATTGCGGTTTTTATGATCATTTACAGGCAAACACAATATTTTATTAAATTAAACTGGTAGGCTTTGGAAATATCTCGACATTTTGTTTTAAATGTCAAATACAAAATTCTATGGACTAGAATTGTATTCGATATTTAAAACAAAATTACTAATAACATAGCTATTCGTATGGTATATTTTACTTAAAATTAAGTATCAAATTATCACAATATGTCAACATGATGAAATTTTTTAATAAACAGTAAATACTTGACTTAAACTGGCATAAAATAAGAATAACTTAAGTAGTTTTTCAAAAATGTAAACAAATGGATATATTCAGTTTAACTCGTTTATACTTAAAAAATATATTTTTTATGTGGAATTTAAAAAAAAATTCATGGAGTAAACATAAATACTAATTTTTAAACAAAACTTTTATTATCTTTTGATTACACAAAATTTCATTGCAATGAAAAAATATTGTTAATAAAAATACGTGAAATGGAACTAACATTATAAACAGGAAACACAAGTGCCGAAATTGCAAATTACCAGTATAAGAACATATGAATGGTATAAGGTTAATAATAAAAAAATTGCACTTTTTGACAAGTGCTTTTTCCCGCCGACCTAAAATATACTACATACATAATTTTTATTCATAAAAATTAATTGATTTGCCACAAAGGATTTAAACGTTATTATAGTAAAAAAAAAATACATGTCGAATTTATAATGTAAATAAATAAAATGCAATAACATAAACTTACCCAATTTGTATAAATGACGGGAGTAGGCGGGAGATGTAAAGCTCTTTGACGTTTTTAAATTTATATTTTCTGCAGTTCAACATAGATGGCGCAATTTTTAAAGGTTACGGGTGAAACTGTATAATATTAGTAAACTACACTGTAGATGGCGCTACTATATGAGAACTATGACTAATATCGCTTTATATTATATGTATCATATCTCATACAATATGTGGTAAGTTAATTATTACTCCTAACAAATTACTTTAAACTGCATAATTTTCTGACTCTTATACAGGTGGTTTTATTTTTTACCTTGTGACTTAGCCAACAATGCAGTTTATAAGAGCAGCCACTTCATATTCCAAACTAAAAGACATAATTAGTTGCAATACGAGAGGATATTTTAAATTCGTATTGTTTTATTTTAAAACGAGCCATTTCTCAGTTGTTTTTTAGGTAAAACAATTCTTGCAGTTTGGCACTTATCGTATATGTAATAAATAATACTGGCGAATAATACTTTATTATTTAAAAAAATTAACAACCTTGGTATGGATATTTATAACATGTTGGAATAGTGAAAATTATATTGTAAAATACAAAAAGCAAATATAAATCATATTAACAGAAAAGCAACAACATAAGATTACACATTTTAGATAATAATATCAAGAGTACGTTTGACACCAAATTTGTTTAATAGGTAAAGCTGTTAATAACAGGCACTTATGGATGACATAGTCTTGAACGAAACAGACTACACATGAGCTATTTCTTACAGATATGCTCCCAAAAGTTTGGTCTGAAATAAAATTATTTGATATAGTAAATTGTTGCATAAAAATAATTGAAACCAATATTAGCAGATTATACAGGGTGATTGATTGAGACCGGTACTTAAAAATATATGAAGAATGAAAAAGGGTATGGATCTGAAATTTTGGTTATGACCCTGATGGCATCTGATCTGTTTATTGAAAATATTTTCAAGATGGCGACATTTCCGGAAATACCGGAAGTTGACCTCTACTTTCTTATTTCAAATACAATGGTCTATTTTTTATTGCATTTTCGGATTCAAAACGTTATTTTAGAGGGACTTTTATTGGCATGCGATATAGGTAAATCACAATTCTTTTTTTTAATGTGATTTACAAACTATATCTATTAGTTTTAAAAGTTTTAGAATTAATTAGTTCTAATATAAAGGTTTCATTAATAATTTATTATTTTTATAATAAAATAGGTACTTAAGTTGTAAGTTCTGATAAACTTCCAACAACAAAATAATTCTAATGAGATTTAATAAAATTTATTCTCACAATATTAAACAATTTCAGTGGAAAATCTCAGCATGTGTGGTCAATATAACTTTTCCAGATCGAGCAACTGTAGCCAGCAAATGGGCTTGGGTGGTTAAATTCTACGGTAATATAATTAACTTTTAAGAAATAAAAGTTATCTCACTGTGCATTTTTCTAATATAAAAACCTGATAACGCTTGTGTTAAAAATAATACTAAATAATTAAACCGAAATGTAATGTAAAAATTAAAGACAATAATATTTACAACTATTTTGATTGACTTATGATGTTTTTTATAAAAATATTTTCAAGATGGCTGCACTTCCGGGAATACCGGAAGTTGACATCTACTTTCTTATTTCAGATACAATGGTCTACTTTTTATTGCATTTCTGGATTTTAAACGTTATTTTAGAGGGACTTTTGATAGCATTTCCTATACCTAACTGCAGTAGTTTTTGTGAAACTTTAAAAATCGATAACTCATTTTTACACAACGCCCTACTGACATTATTTTACACGTATGTTCTGTGAAATACAGTCTCAAAAACGATTGATTTTAAGTACAAAAAACATACATGTTTGAAACAAAATTTGATTTTTAAATTTATTTTGGAACAATTGAAAGAAAAAAGCACGAAAATTATAATTTTATCTTTATCCTACGACTTTTGACATTTTTTTATTATGATATGACATATGAACCATCAGGGACTGAGAACGGAACAAAAACGAAAACGTTAAACGAAATTAACCGAAATTTTTTTAAAAACTAAAACAAAATTATTATTTTTCGTTCAAGAACGAAAATGAAATAAATATTTTCCAAAACCGGTTTTATCACTATTTACATGTTATTTGTAAAACACAAACCCGAATTCACCTTCTATGCTGGGGAGACTCCACGAGGCAGTAAAAAATCTCACTTGAAATTTATTGTTTATACTTGCAGTTTCGTGTAACACAAGAAACGGTACAGATATTCTCTGTACGCTTGATTGGATATATATTATTAATGTGTATGTTTTATTTGTGTTTAGAGTTAATAAAAGTAAAACTTATTCTTACTTCGAAAAGGACTACCTAATGTAAAAGAAGATTTATTTGAAGATGTGTTGCTAGTAAGATTGAATGGATTGTGAAAATGTATATTGTATGGTATGTACAAACTTTTAAGTTTTCTTATATTATTAATGTGTATGTTTTATTTGCGTTTAGAGTTAATATAAGTTTTTTCTAATATCTTTTTTTTTATTTATAACATTCATGGAAACATTTAGTGAATTATCCACTTGAATTAATTCTTTTCTTTTAAAATAATTACAGCGGGATCTAATTTAATTCAAATTCATAGATTTTTAGTACTAAAACAAATTTAAAACAGCACTGATATATTTTTAAATAAAAATCGTGTGTACAATTTAAACTAATCAAGTTGTATTTTTGCACCTTACGGGTATTATACTAAATAATATGGTTAAATGTTAATGTGTTTAACAATTTGGTAAATTGTAAATTTAATATGGCGACGCGGCGGTTCGCCAGTCTAAAATATGCTGCCGTGAGCGTCAAAACCCTTCGTCATCATTTATATTTTAGTGGAGACGCAAATATTATTATCGTATTAATAGAGGGTTGTAGTGACTTGATAAAAAAATTTAAGTCCTCAATTTTTTGACGACAAATAAAAAATGTAAAACCGGTTTTAACTGTTATTATTTCGGTTCACGAAAGCGAAAAAGGATTTTTTTTCGGTTAGAACGAAAAGAACGAAAACGATATATTTCGTTTTCGTTCCGAACAGAAACGAACGAAATTTTTTTCGTTTTTAGTCCCTGATATTAACGATGTCCATTTCAGGTCCATTTACATATTTAAAAAAAACAAAACTACCCAAGCGTCTTGTATGAAGTACGAAATTATATCTGTTGTAGAATACTGAAAGGTCACGTCTATAATTTGCATTGTAATACACAGCAAGAAGAGGTCAATATTTATCTCGCGTGCTGTACTATCTGTTACAGATAATTGTTTTCTCAAAAATTAATCAGTGAAGATGGAGTCAAGGCGTGTGTTACTTGTTTACAACGTTTTATTAATTAATATATTGCTTGTCACATTAGCCTTAGCAAGAGGTAAGTTTCAATTTGACGTATTTAAAAAAAATACTAACTATTTGTGCATTTGGTGGAAATAATATCAGCAGAGGTAATTGCATAGAAGAGATAATTGTCGGTATTGACGTCGTCATAGAAGGACGTCGTCTGTAGCAGTTGTATTTAGGACCCGTTTAAAGGCACTTGTAGACATCATCAATTTATTGAATAAAAAGTTTGATGCCTGAACATCAAAACTAATCTAAATTGTTAATTAATTTGATGAATTTTGCAAGAAATTATTCTATTTGAAATGATAAGTGGATACTTCTCTAAAATATTAAAAACGAATGCACCTGATTGGATTTTTTTTATTAAAAGAAAGATTTTTCGCAAGAGAGATATTTAGTATTTTTACCTATTTTCGCCAATAAATCCGTTTTTTTATTGAAAATTACTGTTCTGTAATTCAATTTATAATTTTTACCTAACACGTTTCATGAGTTATATTTTTTTACCTGAATGTACAAAATTGCTTTCCAATAATCTTTTCATATTTTTTTTTATAATACATATTATTGGTGAACAGGCTTTTACATTAAGAAATAAACATTAATTATTTTGTGTGGAAACTATAAAAGTACGTAAAATATTGACCAATTTCATTCTTAGTTGACTGCCAATTAAAAAGTAATTTTATTGCATACGATCCTACATGGGAAAGCTTAGACTCACGTCCATTACCCAAATGGTATGATGAAGCTAAGATTGGCATTTTTCTGCACTGGGGAGTTTTTTCTGTACCAAGTTTTGGATCTGAATGGTTCTGGAGTAGCTGGAAAAGTGAGATTATTTTTTGTACTACCAAAAATTTTTGAAATAAATTCTAAAATAAAATATTTTGTAGATAGAGGTGAAGACTATGTGAATTATATGTCGTCAAATTTTCCTCCATCTTTTACTTATCAAGACTTTGCTAAAGATTTCACTACTGAGTTTTTTAACCCAGAAGAATGGGCAGAATTATTTAAAAATGCTGGAGCAAAGTTAGTAATATTATAACACAGTAAACTTCTGTATTGGAAAAAATATATTTTATAGATATGTAGTTCTTACAAGTAAACACCATGAAGGATATACATTATGGCCCTCGAGATATTCTTTTAGTTGGAATTCAAAAGATGTTGGTCCAAACAGAGATTTAGTAGGTAAGAAATAATTAACACAAACTCAAACACACTTTATCAGATGTAAAAAAATCAAAGTTAAATATGTAAAAAATAAACATATTAACTCTTCCAAATGTGAAAGCATATATTTAAAAACTGTCAAGTAAAATGATTTCAAAATGTAGTAAAAAATAGATTTGTTAAAATTATTTTTTAATTTTTCCGGATGTAACTGAGTTCTGGTACAATCCCTTTGTATGTGATTTTCTGTCGGTTTGTCTATCGGATATTGTATAAAAATAATAGCTTTAGGTACTTTATATTTTTAACTTTTATAAGGCTTAAAGAAAATTAACCTAGGAAGTATGTAACCTTATAGTTGTAAATTTATTTATAAAATGGCATGCAGAACATACAAAAAAAAAGATTGTGCCTTTCAAAATATTTAGTTAAAGTCATTTATTTTGCATGTTTTCTTTTGTATCATTCGTTGTCTTTCAATATCAGTGAATTTAGTCATTGAAGTTTTGGAAATCACTCAATTGAAATCAGTTCACAGTTAAAAAACCTTTTAAGCTAACAATAAATTCTTAGTCTTATAAAAAAAATGTAACACAAAGAATACTTAAATCAATGAAACTTCAAAAAAATTTTTTTATGTATCTATTTAACAAGTTAAATTTCAAGAACCGCAATTTTGTCATGCTGGTATACAGGGTGAGGCATCACTTATGACACCCCCCTCCCACTTATTTTGTTATTGGAAAGAATTATCAAAAAAAGTTTCAAATAAAAGTTGTTTGATACAGTATTTCCCAAAATATTGTCATGTCAAAGTTCGTTTTCTTTTGTTTTTTTAGGAGTTACGGCACCATATTTGTTTTTCTTAAAAGGCATCATCAATATTTTTTTATAAGGTTTGAAAGACATTTTCTTTCCCTTTTCAACGCACTAAAACTTTTATACCCTTACATAACAAAATTTTTAAGAAAATCGTAAAAGAACAATTATGTTTTAAAGGCGTACGGTATTAATTATTTTACATTAGTAGGCTTTGAAAATGATACAAAATGGTAAAAGATTAAAAAAAAAGTTAATTAGGTTACAATGGTAAACTCAAAACTACTGTAATACATTTTTTACCGCTCTGTATCACTTTCAAAGCCTACTACTGTGAAATAATTAATACCGTACGCTTATAAAACCAAATTATTCTTTTGCGATTTTCTTAAAAATGTTGTTATGTAAGGGTATAAAAGTTTTAGTGCGTTGAAAAGAGAAAGAAAATGTCTTTTAAACCGTATAAAAAAATATGTATGGTCCCATTAAAAAAAAAAAAAAATGGTGCCGTAACTCCCAAAATAAAAAGAAAACAAAGTTTGACATGACAATATTTTGGGAAATACTGTATCAAACAACTTTTACTTGAAACTTTTTTTGATAATTCTTTCCAATAACAAAATAAGTGGGGGTGTCATAAGTGATGCCTCACCCGGTATAATAATTTGTAACTGTAAATTTTTAGGTGAACTGGCAACTGCTATTAGAAATAAAACAGACCTGCACTTTGGTCTCTACCATTCATTGTTCGAATGGTACAATCCAATATTTCTAGATGATAAGGCATCAAATTATTCAAAAGCTAATTTTGTACACAACAAAATCTTACCTGAAATGGTAGAATTAGTGAATAATTATAAACCCGATGTAATATGGTCGGATGGAGATTGGGAGGCAACCGATCAATATTGGCAGTCGAAGGAGTTTTTAGCTTGGTTGTATAATGAAAGTCCTGTGAAAGATGTAGTAGTCGTTAACGATAGATGGGGTAAAGGTATACCTTGCCATCATGGAGGTTATTTTACTTGCACCGATCGTTATAATCCAGGTAGGTACTTAAAAATATAAATATATGGTAATTTTTATCCAAAACTCTATTAGGTTGTAGACTTATACAGGGTGTTTCATAAATAATGCGAAAAACTTCGGTAGGTAATTCCTCATCCTTATTTATGTAATTTTTTTTCTTAGACGTCTCTTTTTGGAGTTACACCTCCCAAAGGGGAGCGGCAAAATTAGGTTTTTATTTTATTTTTCAAATTTGAAGATGTGTAGGAGAATGACATTTGATAGATGTTTTATACTTATTTAAAGGTTTCCCATAGTTATATTTTCAATTATCTCTCACCTTCACGAGGGACAGAAAAGTGGGACCCTTGTTGATTTTTTTATCAGAACTTTTTCAAGGGTTGAACTTTTGCAATTTAAATTTTTTTTTAGAAAAGCTTAATTTATTAAGAAACTTTTTTTATTCCTTAACTTTTCCTGAAAAACCTAGTTTTTGAAGAAAAAAAAAAAGTGAACATGCACCATTAAATAATATTCCATTATAAAACGATTCAATTCGGTGGTTACTGGTTACCATGGTTTGTTTATGTTCATATTGAATAGCATTGACAGGTGTTAATTCATTTGTTTTTTTATAATCAATATTGCAGAAAATCCCGCTTCATAAAGGAAAGTTGTAGTAAAGGAACTAGCATTGTCATAGACTTGGATACTTGTTTTTCATTGTAAACCAAAATTTATTAAAAATAGTAAGTTAAAAATTTTGCTTTTAATGTCAAATCTGAACTCAGTTCCCAGAGACATTCTTGCTTTATGTTATTTATATTATTGTTTTCATGCTCCATGAAAGGATGCTTTCCATAAATCTCTCTCATGTTTGGTCTGTTGGGAAAAGTTTTTGGAATCCATCTTATAATGATTGTAAATGATGACAGATAATTGTATTCAATTTATTTGTATTTAAATCTTGCTATACATTAGTAAAATCAAGATAAGAAAAATATATCTAAATTGTTTTCCTTTACTTTTCCAGCCAAAATTTAATTTTCTTTTAAATTCATCAAAATTTCGTTATACAAATTAAATACATTTGTTACACTTCCAATTTCTAAAAAGTGTAATAAAAACATAAAATGCCTTATTTTTAAATGTAAATGATATAATTTTATTTAATTCTTCAAATACAGGGTGAGACATCACTTATGACACCCCCACTTATTTTGTTATTGGAAAGAATTATCAAAAAAAGTTTCAAATAAAAGTTGTTTGATACAGTATTTCCCGAAATATTGTCATGTCAAATTTCGTTTTATTTTGTTTTTTTAGGAGTTACGGCACCATATTTGTTTTTTTTTTAATGGCACCATACATATTTTTTTATACGGTTTGAAAGACATTTTCTTTCTCTTTTCAACGCACTAAAACTTTTATACCCTTACATAACAAAGTTTTTAAGAAAATCACAAAGGAACAGTTTGGTTTTAAAAGCCTATGGTATTAATTAATTTACATTAGTAGGCTTTGAAAATGGTAAAGGATTTTAAAAAAAAGTTAATTATGTTACAACGTTACATTAGGTTACAAACGTTACATTAAACAAACTAGGTAATTTTTTTTTTGTAACATCAATTATTATGAAAAGTTTACATCTATTGTGATCAATCTTTTCCTAGTTCTAGTTACCAAACATTATTTCTATACATATTTCTAATATACTTAAAAATGTAGGCGTTCTTCAACTGCACAAATGGGAAAATGCAATGACCATTGATAAAGAATCATGGGGATATAGGAGAAACGCTAAACTTTCTGACTATTTAACTACTTTTGAATTACTTACTACAGTGGTACAAACTGTTAGTTGTGGAGGTATGTACATACACATACACGCAAGCCTAGTTTCATTTATAAATAATCCATAATTTAGGTAATATATTGATTAATGTGGGACCAACGAAAGATGGAATGATCGCGCCAATTTTTGAAGAACGGTTACTGGATTTGGGAAGGTGGTTGTCAATAAATGGTGAAGCAATTTATGGCAGTAAACCGTGGAAGTATCAAAATGATACGATAGGAAATACGTGGTACACGGCAAAGGATGATGCTGTGTATGCCATCACTTTGAATTGGCCTGATAAGAACGTATTGAAACTAAAGTATGCTGCTGGTTTGTTTAAAAATTCTGCAACAACCGCTACACTATTGGGAAATTCTAAATTAAAGGTAACATTTACTACATACAGGAACTTAAATTAAAAGTCTCTTTATTTTATGTTATTAAAATACCTACTTGTTTACTTTCTGCATTTTAAAATAGTTTAAATTAAAAAAAAAAACAACAACAACAACATTTAAATATATTGAAAGTACACAAATATTTCTACAAATACTAGAGTTTGATATAAATTTTTCACGACCGTTGAGATCTTACTTATTAAAATTGCAAATTAGGCAACACTTAATCAAAGTTATTTTTGTTTTCTTTTCAATGGTTTTTTACAATATCTTAATGATAATAAAATACAGGATGAGGCATCACGTGACACCCCCATTTATTTTGTTATTGGAAAGAATTATCAAAAAAAATCAAACTAAAGTTTTTTGATACAGTATTTCCCAAAATGTGTTCATGTAAAATTTTTGTTTTCTTTTGTTTTTTAGGAGTTACGGCACCATATTTCATTTTTTTTAATGGCACCATACATATTTTTTTATACGGTTTGAGAGACATTTTCTTTCTCTTTTCAACGCCCTAAAACTTTTAGGCCGTCACATAACAAAATTTTAAAAAAAGAAAAAAATTTGACATGAAAACATTTTGGGAAATACTGAAACAACTTTTGTTTGTAAGTGATGCCTCACCCTGTATAATCAAGTAATATACAGAGGATGCCAAAAAACGTATGCACATTTAAAAAAAAAGCAGTATTAAAATTGTTATACTCGTATACGCCGATAACAAAGGAAGAAAACAAGTCACGTTTGAGTTCTGCATTTACAAGAGGTGCTCAAAGTGGTTACCGTCAATGTTCAGAACCTTCTGATTACGGGGAACTACTGCTTGAGCAACATTGATCTATTATCGCTATGCATGCCATTTCAATTTCTTCAGGAAGTAACCCCAATGTAGCCAGTTTTCTATGGTACACCACATCATTTAAAGGTCCTCCATAGGTCAAGGGGTGTCAGGAGAACTGTGCTTCCACCATTTGCTACACATTGCTACTGTAATTCAATTCCACTTCGAAAAGTAGTACATAGATGAAATCTCTTAAAATAGCTATAATTTTTTTTGGCACCCCCAGTATTTTTAAATTAGATAAATAAGACGTAGTCAACCATGTGAAAATAAAAAATAACATCCAGAAAAAATAATTATGTGATTGTTTAAGAAACAAAACTTGACCTAAAGTTGATTAGACGTTTAAATGCAGAATTAAAAGATATTTTGAAGAAATAAAAGATAGCCAATGTTCATGAATAAAGCAGTTGCAAGATTTCTTAAATATGTTGATAATCAGCATAAAATTTAGGTGACCTGTTGGTGCGAAGGATGGTGTTGGCCACCTACAGAGCTTTATGAACGAGGGTTAAGGATTCATGTGATATATATTTTTTAACCAGACATTTTAATTTCAGTGGTTAACATCGCAGGACGAAGTTGATATAATATTTCCTGATAAAGCTGTGGTAAAAAGTGACTGGGTCTGGGTAATTAAGATTACTAATTCTTAATAAAAATGAAATTATAAAATATTATTCTATTTTCTACTTTAATTTGTATTGCATAAACATCTGTAAATAACTTAAATTATGTTAGCAATTGTTTCCAACAAATGTAATTATTTTACTACCTGAAGTGTAACGTTTTGATTATTATTCCTGAAGTTAAATAATATAGCATCAATAATAATGTTGATTTTATTTAATATGAAGGAAATATACCAATTAAATTACTGCTGATTATAGTAATTTAAGTATATAGACTCCAAGGATGGTTGATCCTTGTTAACCGTCCAGATGAGCTAGTAGTTTTTTTATCACTCATATTACAGAGTTACAGAGTATTTCAGTCAAAACGAATTATTCGATTGGTGTTACTGATAAACGATTAAAAAAAAGTTTAATAAAAGTAGTTTGTGGTCATCGACTACATAACTTAAAATTATTTTCAACTGTAACACTGCAGTGTATTTTGGGTTACAAATCAAATTTTGTTTTAAAAAAAGTACGGTCTTTGTACTTAAAATTGTTGTTTTTAAGTTACTTAGTTTTTTTTTTTGAAAATATCGACAAAAAGTGTACTAAAAAATATTAATTAACAACCTAGTTATGTCAAAATGAATTCCTTTATAACTTTATTTGACAGTAGTGTTATAGTGGTGGCTGACTCAGGCCGTATCAGAGGGGCAGATGCCCCGGGCCTCAATTTTTAACTCGATCTGTTAGAAAAAAAAACTGAATTTTAAAATAGGGTACCAAGGTACAGTTTTTGATGCTTTATTGTTTAAAAACAAATTCATGAAAATCTGACCATAAATAAACTTTTTATAGGGGTGATCCGCTTTAAAATGGGTCACACTGTATCATCGAACGATCACTAACATTTTATATTTTTCTTGTAGTTTTTAATTTTGAAGGACCTCAAAAAAATTGTTTGCCCTGGCCCTCGCATTTACTCTGAAAGGCCCTGCGCTGACCACAGAAGCCGACTAGTTAGTTTCTTATGCCTGGTTCATTTCACTAAACTTCAAACACGAATATCTTAATTTTATTTAATTGTAAAGCCCTACATATTTTCACATTTTCTTATATATAATTTAATTTAATTAAAAATTTGGGACCATTTGCCTAAACTTAACATTTCTCGCAAACACAATATTTTATTGAATTAAACTGGTAGGCTTTGGAAATATCTCGACATTTTGTTTTAAATGTCAAATACAAAATTCTATGGACTAGAATTGTATCCGATATTTAAAACAAAATTACTAATAACAGAGGTATCGAATAATTCGTCTTGGTTGGGACACCCTGTTTATATCTAGTAATGTATTTATATCACATAATAAGTACAGTGCTAAATATTTAACCCCTTACCGCATGATTTTTTAAATTTTCAAATAAAAAATTATGAATATGTACAATATATTACAGAATGCTAAAAAAATGTAAAAAAAAAAAATTATTTTTATTTTAAGACGAAATTTTTGAACTTTTCGGGTTTTTTTTCTAATATGTAACACCATGCATATACTGTGGTCAGCGGGAAAAAGCACGTAAGTCAGGAGCAACATTTTTTTATTTGACTGATTATCATGCGAGTTTAAATTTTACTTGTTTTGGTATATTTTACTTAAAATTAAGTATCAAATTATCACAATATGTCAACATGATGAAATTTTTTAATAAACAGTAAATACTTGACTTAAACTGGCATAAAATAAGAATAACTTAAGTAGTTTTTCACAAATGTAAACAAATGGATATATTCAGTTTAACTCGTTTATTCTTATAAAATATATTTTTCATGTGGAATTTAAAAAAAAAATTAATGGAGTAAACATAAATACTCATTTTTAAACATAACTTTTATTATCTTTTGATTACACAAAATTTCATTGCAATGGAAAAATATTGTTAATAAAAATACGTGAAATGGAACTAACATTATAAACAGGAAACACAAGTGCCGAAATTGAAAATTACCAGTATAAGAACATATGAATGTTATAAGGTTAATAATAAAAAAATTGCACTTTTTGACAAGTGCTTTTTCCCGCCGACCTAAAATATACTACATACATAATTTTTATTCATAAAAATTAATTGATTTGCCACAAAGAATTTAGACGTTATTATAGTAAAAAAAAAATACATGTCGAATTTATAATGTAAATAAATAAAATGCAATAACATAAACTTACCCAATTTGTATAAATGACGGGAGTAGGCGGGAGATGTAAAGCTCTTTGACGTTTTTAAATTTATATTTTCTGCAGTTCAACATAGATGGCGCAATTTTTAAAGGTTACGCGTGAAACTGTATAATATTAGTAAACTACACTGTAGATGGCGCTACTATATGAGAACTATGACTAATATCGCTTTATATTATATGTATCATATCTGATACAATATGAAGTAAGTTAATTATTAACAAATTACTTTAAACTGCATAATTTTCTAACACTTAAACAGGTGGTTTTATTTTTTACCTTGTGACTTAACCAACAATGCAGTTTGTAAGAGCAGCCACTCCATATTCAAACTAAAAGACATAATTAGTTGCAATAATACGAGAGGATATTTTAAATTCGTATTGTTTTATTTTAATACGAGCCATTTCTCATTTGTTTTTTAGGTAAAACAATTCTTGCAGTTCGGCAATTATCGTTTATGTAATAAATAATACTGGCGAATAATACTTTATTATTTAAAAAAATTAACACCGTTGGTATGGATATTTATAACATGTTGGAATAATGAAAATTATATCGTAAAATACAAAAAGCAAATATAAATCATATTAACAGAAAAGCAACAACATAAGATTACACATTTTAGATAATAATATCAAGAGTACGTTTGACACCAAATTTGTTTAATAGGTAAAGCTGTTAATAACAGGCACTTATGGATGACATAGTCTTGAACGAAACAGACTACACTTGAGCAATTTCATACAGATATGCTCCCAAAAGTTTGGTCTGAAATAAAATTATTTAATATAGTAAATTGTTGCACAAAAATAATTGAAACCAATATTAGCAGATTATACAGGGTGATTGATTGAGACCGGTACTTAAAAATATATGAAGAATGAAAAACGGTATGAATCTGAAATTTTGGCTATGACTCTGATGGTATCTGATCTGTTTATTGAAAATATTTTCAAGATGGCGACATTTCCGGAAATACCGGAAGTTGACCTCTACTTTCTTATTTCAAATACAATGGTCTATTTTTTATTGCATTTTCGGATTCACGTTATTTTAGAGGGACTTTTATTGGCATTCTCTATACGGTCATTTTTGGACTTTTTTGAAATTTTTTCGATTATGATCGTGATGCTTAATATTATCTAACGCCATAGTTTTTGAAGAAAAAACGCTTAAATTTAGACCATGCCTAGAAGAAACCTTGGAGTACATCCTGGAATTTTCGCAATCGATGCATTACTTCAGGGGGTACAACTTCAGACCACTAAAACTCGTTTTTTTTTTAATACAATGCCCAAATTTTTCTTTCATTTTCTAATGCAAAATTACATTCTGCTCAATCTGTATTAGCGTTACGTATACCTATCTGCAACAATTTTCGAGTTATTAAGAATTTTTATAAAGTTAACAGAAATTGCAACATTTTTAAATAGTAAGCCTTGGAAATGACAACAAATGCCAACATTGATAACTGTAAACCACTTTTATTGCGTTTGTCTGAAGTATTCATGAAAATGGAAAATCAAGAGTATTCAAACACAAATATTTTGAACTTATTTTATATTCATGAAGAATGTTACAAGATTATTGAAAGAACTTGCCGTGTATTCAGTGAGAGGTATCCTTATTTGACTGTAATGACCAGACAGAAATTTCAATGAATAAAATCAATTTTTTTGCAATTTAGAAGTGCTAAATCTGCTAGTATTCGACCTAAGCGTGTCACAAATAATGAAACTAACGAAGTTAACATCCTAGGATATTTTAATGACTATCATCAGCGGTCAATTCGATTGGCAGCGCAAGACTCGGGTTTAACATACTATGCTGTACAAGCTACATTAAAAATGCACAACTATTCGTTCGCAATAAAGTTGTGATATTGTCTATGAATGTAAAATAAATTCAAAATATCCGTGTTTAAGTACTCTTAATATTCCATTTTTATGGATACTTCAGACAAACGCAATAAAAGTGGTTTACAGTTATTAATATTGGCATTTGCTATCATTTCCAAGGCTTACTATTTAAAAATATTGCAATTTCTCTTAACTTTATCAAAAATTCTTAATAACTCGAAAATTGTTGCAGATAGGTATAGGAAACGCTAATACAAATTGATGCAGAATGTAATTTTGCATTAGAAAATGAAAAAAAAGTTTGGGCATTGTATTAAAAAAAAAACGAGTTTTAGTGGTTTGAAGTTGTATTAAAAGAAAATTAAATTTTGGATACCCTGTAAGTAATGCATCGATTGCAAAATTCCAGGATGTACACAAAGGTTTCTTCTAGACATGGTCTAAATGTAAGCGTTTTTTCTTCAAAAACTACGGCGTAGGATATTAGGAATCACGATGAAAATTAAGAAATTTTCAAAAAAGTACAAAAATCTAAAAAATGACTACACTTGGGTATAGGGAATGCTAATAAAAGTCCCTCTAAAATAACGTTTTAAATCCAAATACGCAATAAAAAATGTACCATTGTATTTGAAATAAGTAAGTAGACGTCAACTTCCGGTATATCCGGAAATATTGCCATATTGAAAAATTTTCAGTAAATAGATCAGATGCCATTATGGTCATAACCAAAATTTCAGATCCATACCCTTTTTCATTCTTCATGTATTTATTTTTAAGTACCGGTCTCAATCAATCACCCTGTATTTAGAGTGTTAGTACGCAGCAATAATTAATTTAGTAAAGTAGATTGTAAGTAAACTACTGCACATTTTTAATACAGTACAATAGGCAAGATAAGATTAGCATCAAATTAAGAAACAATTAGTAATTTTAAATAACTTTTACCATTAATATTTAATACAGTGAGCTCGCGTTATAAGCAACTAACGGCGGCCAATTCCGATCTAAAAGTTGCTTATAACGTGAAAGTTGCTTATATGATAGAAATAGAAACGTACCTATGTCAAACGAAATACGCGCGTGCCACGTACCTTTAGTCGTGATCTATGTACTTGTACATCTCTCAAATAAAAAAATATGATGTGATTTCATGGCAAGTATACAGAGCGGATGAAACGGCCTTATTTTACAAGTGTTTACCGGACAAAACTCTTGTTCATACACGTAAGAAAAATATTCCCGGGAGAAAAATATCTAAGCAACGAGTTAGGTACTATTATACCGTGTGCTAATTCCACTGACATTCATAAATTGAACTTATGGTCTTTGGTAAATTATAAAAAGCCAAAAAATTTTAGTAATTTAACCTACGAGTTTATTATATTATTATACAGCGTCATTCAAAAAGTCTGCAAGAAATGGAAATTTTTTTAATTATTAATTTCTCAAAAAAATTTATTCCTGGTAAAAGTTGGTGCATGGTCTAAAATTAATTTAAGGGCAAAAAAAGTTTGATAAAAAGTCATAGAACACGAGATTTTACCGATTTTTGAAATATTTGTAAGTGTAAAGGGCTCTTATTTTGAGAGTTAAAAAAACATGTGTAAGAAAAAAGTTACTTAGAATCCAAAAATAAGTCTAGATTTAAATTTTTACGGTCAAATTCAAATTTTTATTTTTTAAGAAATTTTAACATCAAAAAGTCAGCAACAAATCGAAAAAATTTTTATTATCGATTTTTCTGAATATTTTATTCCTAATGAAGTTGGTATATGGTCTAAATCTAATTTTAAGATAAAAAAAAATTAATAAAAAGTCATACGACACTAGATTTTAATGGTTTTTGATTTTTTGAATGTTAAAATTTCGTAAAAAATAAAAATTAGAATTTAACCCTCAGAATTTAAACCTAGTTCGGTTTTTAGATTCTTAATAACTTTTTTCGATAAAAATAAAATTTACCATTTGTTGCAGACTTTTTAAATGTTAAAATTTCTTAAAAAATAAAAATTGAAATTAATTTGACCGTCAAAATTTAAATCTAGCCTTATTTTGGGATTTTTAAAAACTCTGTCCATAATTTTTTTTGTATCTCTTAAAATATTTCAAAAATCACTAATATCTAGCGTCATATTATTTTTTATTGAACTTTTTTCATCTTAAAATTAGTTTTAGACCATGCACCAACTTTTATCAAGAATACGATTTTCTGAGAAAAATATAATAAAAAACTTTTCCATTCGTTGCAGACTTTTTGAATGACGCTGTATATTAATAATCTCCTAAAAATAAAATGATTGTTAAAAAATCTATTGTTAATCTAGATTTCACACGATATTTTACTGCCCTTTTAAATAACCTGAATGTTAAGAAAAAAACTCAAAATTTTCGTAAAAATGTAAATATTTTGAAAACTGTTGACTTTAGACCCATATAACCTTTTACATTTATTAAAGTAAATTTTAAGACAAATTCAAAAATGTAAAAATATACAGATGTTCTATTTAAAATTTTAAAGTTTGAGTCCGTTTCTGGTTGAACCGGAAGTCGTATTGTAACCTTAATATTTCCATCGAATCCGAAAAATACCATAACGCTCAGATACAAAATTTCATTGTTATATCTGCAATAGTATTTTAAATATTTGTATTTTTAACTGTCACACTGACAGTTGCTTATATCGTGTACTTTGATACGATAGTTGCTTATATCGAGTGTTGCTTATAACGCGAGTTGCTTATATCGTGGGTTGCTTATAACGCGAGCTCACTGTATTTACAAGTGAACTATAAGATTACGTGATAATAAAATCAAATAAAGTTAAAATTGCACTTAAACTTGTTCTTAACAAAATATTTCAACAATTTTGCTCCGCTAAAAAAATAATTGAAAACTCTTACCCCTTGGATGTAATTTCTGACATCAAGTTTCTCGTTTTGAGAATGTGCGCCATCATCACCGGCACCAACTGGAAGAAGAATAACATTTTTTCCTGTAGCTTCTTGAAGAACAAGCGTAATAGGAATAGAACCACCTTCACGGGTCAGGTCAGGTTCTACATTGTAAACATGCTTGGTTGCACGACGGCCGGCAACGTAATTTGGATGCTCAGTATCTTCGGTCCAAGGTTTACCACCATGACACAAATACGCCTATAAGGGTATTTTATGAATTAAGATTACATCAATGTACAAAACATTACAAAAATCAATAATAATCTTTAATAAGATATACATTGACATGACAATAGTTTTTCCCAAAAAGTAGTGCTACACATAGGTGACAGCATTATGTTGTATGGCAAGGGTCAAAAATTGCTTCCCCTTTCCACAAAATGTGAAAATATACAGTGTCTTCTATTTGAAATAACAAATTTATGGGGAACCCTGAAATTATGAAAAAGTGTGCATATGTTCACATCAGGGCCTTTCAGAGATAATGCGAGGCCCGAAGCAACCAATACTATTGAGGCCCTTCAAAATTGAAAACTATGGGGGAGAAAAAAAATTAACTGTTAAAGCTTGTTCAATGGTATACCGGGTGTAACTGAAATCAGGATCACCCCCTTTTTTTCTTTAGTTTTGAATTTAGATGAATGAAATTTAAGACATGTAAAATGCTCAAAAAACTGGATAATTTGAACATAGGTACACTTTTGTTTTAATTCCGGTTTTGCCGGAAATTACCCTAACTTTGTTATTTTACATGCAACACCCTGTATATTTTTACATTTTTGGAAAAAGGAAGCGATTTTTTGGATACAACTGCACCATTTTGGTGAATTTTTATAACTTCAAATAATTTTTTGACAAAAATTAAAATTTTTATTGTGTGCTGTGACCCGCATAAATTAAATTTTATTATGTCAACAAGTGTCCGAAAAACGGTTTTGTAAATTTTTTTTATGGAACGATAGTGAATCATGCGATTATGTAAATAGAGTATTTTCTGGCGAATTCAACAATACCAATAACTTGTTATTTTTATTAGGAGCAGGCATTACAATTTCAAATTATTGTAAGATTTTGGTATGATATCCTGATAATAGTTGACTATGCCAAACAGCAACAAAACAAAAGCTTTTTTGGTGTTTTTTTACAAAACCGTTTTTCGGACACTTGTTGACAAAATAAAATTTTATTTATGCGGGTCACGGCACGCTTAATAAAAAATTTCATTTTTGTCAAAAAATTATTTGAGGTTATAAAAATTTTAAAAAATGGTGCAGTTGAATTCAAAATCGCTTCCTCTTTCCAAAAATGTTAAAATATACAAGGTGTTCCATTTAAAATAACAAAGTTAGGGTCATTTCCGGCGAAACCGGAAGTGAAACAAAAGTGTACCTATGTTCAAAATAATCCAGTTTTATGCACATATTACATGTCTAAAATCCCATTTGTCTAAATTCAAAACTTAAAAAAAAGGGGTGGTGATTCTGATTACAGTTACACCCGGCAAGTTATAAAACTGTTATGTACACTGAATACAAATTATGTATCTTTTTAACAGATTGAGGTAAACATTGAGGCCCCTAAAATTGTGAGGCCCTGGGCAGCTGCCCCTCATGTCCCCCCACCTCTGATAGGGTCTGGTTCAAATAATTAGGTTTTATGCATATACAGGGTGGTGCTTTTTTCGATGCTCACCATTGCTATCTTGGAAACGGTAAGAGATACAAGGTCGGTTAAATTAGAGAAAAGTTGCACATTTTTATGGCGATTAAGAATCTGAAAAGAAATCCTGAATATTTTGATTCGTTTTTGATTTATTACAAAAAAACTGAAAAATGTGAATTTAGAAAAATATTATTATCTTCCCTACCATTGACGCTATTTCATTTAAACTTGTTAACTTTATGTTTTTGACTGTCCTGGGTTTGATGACGTCAACAGAAATTTTCTAAACCTTCTAGATTTCAAGTTGCGATAGTCAACTTTTTTATTTCTTATGGCCGCCATATTGGATTTTTACACCATCAGACAGACAAAAAAATTAGCTTTTCAGATTGGTAACCAACATACTTTTTTTCTTTCAAAAAACTTATTGAAATTTTAAAATTTGTGTAAATAATTCATAAAATCGAGAATGCTCTGAAAAACAATTGAAACTATGATATAAATAAAAGCTACAGAACATTTTATTGGTCTAATGATAACGAAATTAAGATTGTTGGAAACATATTTAGAAGATATGTTAGGCGAATTGCCATTATTAACAATTCAAAATCATCAGTAGTTTCAGCAAGAAGGAGCTGGTCCTCACAACGCCTGCATTGTAAAATGATATTAAATTACATGTACGCTTTCAAAATTCATGACTTGGTACGTTTGGTCCTGTTCATTGGCCTCCGCGATCGCCATGTTTAACGCCTATGGATTACTTTTACATTGATGTTGTTTATGCAACCCCAACGGAAAATATTGAACTTCTTCGCCGTAAAATCAAAAATGCTTTCGACTTTATTTCGAGACAAACTATCCTAAAGGCAGTGGACGAAATAAATTTGAGGACTAACCACTACAACTACATCATACATAACAGCACGCACTTTAAACAATTTAAATAATTATTTATCTGGTGTTTTAAATTTATTGTCATTTCGTTATTTTATTAGACCTATAAAATGTTATCACTTTTATTTATATCATAGTTTCAATTGTTTTTCAGAACATTCACGATTTTATAGATAATTTATACAAATTTTCAAATTTCAATAAGTTTTTTGAAAGAAAAAAGGTATGTTGGTTACCAATCTGAAAAGCTAATTTTTTTGTCTGTCTGATGGTGTAAAAATCCAATATGGCGGCCATAAGAAATAAAAAAGTTGACTATCGCAACTTAAAATCTAGCAGGCTTAGAAAATTTCTGTTGACGTCATCAAACCCAGGACGGTCAAAAACATATAGTTACCAAGTTTAAATCAAATAGCGTCAATGGTAGGGAGGATAATAATATTTTTCTAAAATCACATTTTTCAGTTTTTTTGTTATAAATCAAAAACGAATCAAAATATCCAGGATTTCTTTTCATATTCTTAATCGTCATAAAAATGTGCAACTTTTCTCTAATTTAACCGACCTTGTATCTCTTACCGTTTCCAAGATAGCAATGGTGAGCATCGAAAAAAGCACCACCCTGTATTACATGTCTTAAAATTTTGTTTGTAGTTGTAGTTAAAAACTAAAGGAAAAAGGTGGTGAGTCTGATTTCGTTTACACCAGGGCCCTGTTTCTCAAAACTTACAAGCCTTGTAATACAAGTCCGTAGCTTAGCTACACGTGTAAATACAAGTCCGTAGCTTAGCTACACGTGTAGTTTCCAGTAGTTTCCATGGAAACTACACGTGTAGCTAAGCTACGGACTTGTAGTAGTAGTAGTAGTAGTAGTTAGTAGTAGTTTTATTAATATTATACAAAATATCAAATACAAAATAAGTATGCAAAAGTATAGTATAATAAGTCAATTTTACAAAATTAATTTATCCTTTGGTGTCGAGTTACATATTACTATTAAGAAATTCATCAATGTTGTAGTAACAAGCACTAATTAGGTGATTCTTCATTTTGACCTTAAAACTCTTTACAAGGCTTGTAAGTTTCGAGAAACCGGACCCTGGTATAAGCACATCTGTTGATATATTTGCTGCTTGTTATTTCATTGTACTTTTTGTAAGGCAATGGTTTTTAATGTTTTAGTAGTCGCGGCCCCCTAAATATCCTAAAATATTTTCGCGGCCCCCTAGTTTGAAGTAACAAAAATATTACGATTTATTTAAGAAGATATATTTCTCGGTTGGTTCGAGTAAAATAAGGAACAAAAAATATTTTAAAGAGTAAAAACGTTTTATAAATTTTTTGCGACCCCCTTAAAATCTTTCACAACCCCCCGGTTAAAGCCGGGTCCAGATTTGCGAGCAAAAGTGGGAACCGAACATAGCGCAGTCCATCATTTCAGTGAGCCTGCCTCTTAATAGTTTAATACAACCACAGGTTCGTGAGTGCAACAACACCCCAGTCAGCCAAGTGTTGGTATTATAGCAGGCTCGCTAAAATGATGGATTGCGCTAGGTTCGGCTCCCACTTTTGCTCGCAAATCTGGACCCGCCTTAAGAATCGCTGTTGTAATGGTGCCTGTCCACGTGAGAGTAAACTACTCTCGATAGCAGCGTCGCCAAGGATACAGCCCCTGAGAGTAACTCGCGATTGGCTGTATCCTTGGCGACGCTCCTATCGAGAAATGTTTACTCTCACGTGGACAGGCACCATAAGGGACTGTTATAACTAGGGATTGTAATACCGGTAAACCGGTTTACCGGTAAATCGCAAAAAAAGCTCTTCAAATTTTACCGGTAATTTGCCAATTTTTTACCGGTAATTCCGGTAATTTTACAATATTTTTCCAATAATGATAAAAATCTAAATCAAATAATCAAAAAAGAATATTGACTTATTTTCAAGGAGAAAAAATAAGGGGAAAATAGATACAAATGGAATATGATTGTTTACTCACTTCTCTGTCAAATATCTCGCACGGTAATTTATAAATAAATATCTGACTATCGTCTTCTTATGGCAAACTAAGTCTACAAAACATTTTTTTTTGGCGTTTTTGTGTATTCGCAACAATAGCCGAGATAATTAAGTTTAAAAATTTTGATCGATTTTGGTTTTTCCGTTAAATCACGCAAGCCATGGAATTTTTAAACAAAACAAGATCTTGTTTAAAATACACTCTTAAATAGCTAACTTTTGTCCCATTTAACCAACCTTGTATATTCATTATTTACGGAGATAGCAATAGTGTCCCATGGAAAAAAACACCCTGTGTACTCTTACTTTATATTGAATTATATTATTATTATTAGATAAAAAAATTTACGTTGATGGCTCTTAACTGATATATTGTATGAAATTGATTGTGATAGTTTAGGCTTCAACTATCCCAATCAGTTACATACTAAATAAATATATAATTTTTGAATATGGTTTTCGGAGTTTATCCGCGTAATATTTAAATTGGCTCGATGTTTCGGCAAGCTCTCCCTATAGGGATACGCGGATAAACTCCGAAAATTATATTAAAAATGTTAGTAACCGCGAAAATCTAAAAAAAAAACAATTATATCTATATACAATATATGTACATATAATATTATGATTTACCAGTAAATTACCGGTAAACCGGTTTTGATTGAAAATTTTACCGAATTACCGGTAATTCAAAAAGTCGGTAAATTTACAATACCTAGTTATAACCATTGATTTTTAAATTGTTTTATTTAACACGTTGACCGCCGTGTGCATCAAGTACGATTCGCACTACATTTGTTCAATGCGTTGCGTGAATCATAGTTACTTCGCACCAACATGTTACTTTCAGGCCGCGCAGTTCACTCGTGATTCATATCATAATGAAATGCTTATGGGCAATGGAAATGTGTGGCCTGGTGAACAGATTTATATAGTTGGCGCGGTCGAATTTAAACTACTTAGTACTACAAGTTGCCTTTTATAGAGGGTTGTTTAACAAGGTGGCCGGGTAACCAAAAATTTTTTTAACATAACGGCGGTCAACGTGTTAACCTGATGAAGCAAAGAGAAATCATGAAACTACTAACATACATAAATAAGAATTTAAATAATAATTAAGTTAATGTAACAAACAAAGTAAGTTACTTCAATTTAAAATATTTTTATCATAAAATGTATATTTAATAAAATAATGTTGTAAATCGATCAGGAAAAAACAAAAAATGTGTGTGATAAATGTATTTAAAAATTACCACAGTATCCTTTTATTTATTAGATAATTTTCTATTATTTTAATATTTACAAAAATATCTCAGAATATCAGGAAAAAACAACGAGTGGCATAACTAGTACTAGTAAATAAAAGAAGATAAATGACCACCGACAGCGTTATCTTATCATTTACACAATGTAATTCAATTCAAAGTTTATAGAACTCTTAATTAAATAGAAACATGATACTGTTTGCGTGTATATCATGCTCTAATCTATATTCATGACAAGTATGTCACTTGAAAAAAAGACTTGGTAACAAATTATGTTTAGCTCTGAAAACTATGAACTTAGTTTTTACTACATAAAAAAAAATCAAGAGCTACTTCACCGTTTACTACTTGATAACTTTACGAAATAAAACACTAATATGGGGCATGATAAAAGTCAAGTTTTCAATACCCTCTAAATTATATATTAGTAGATATAAAAAATTTACTGGCAATGGTTATGAAATTTAAACTCTCTTTTGATTATAATAATGCCTTATAACAAAATTGATTTTAAAAATAATGTAGCAAATCTACGCCACAAATAAATGTTTGATAAGTAAGAAGGAAATATCAAAAGAGACGAAGACTCGAGTTTTTAATGCAGTGTACGTACCCATCCTCACGTACAGTTCAGAAACTTGGACACTAACTCAAAAACAAAAACAAAGAATACAGGTACAGGAAATGAGATTTTTGAGAAGAATAGAGGGATGTAGACTGATCGATAAAATCAGTAACGAAAAAATCCGAAATAAACTTGGAGTAACAGATATTAAGAAAAAGATGGAGACGAATCAATTGCGATGGCTGGGGCATTTACTACGCATGCCAGAAAGTAGATACGCGAAAATAGGATGGAAAATGCAGATAGAGGGAAAAAGAGCTAGAGGAAGGCCAAGAATAAAATGGGAAAAAGAAGTGAGGTAGAGACTAGAAGGAAAAGGAGTCAGCTGGAAAGATGTGCCACAATTAGCCAACGATAGGAAGGAGTGGAGAAAGATAATACAGTAACAGAAAAGCAACCTCGACACCGAAAGGTACAAGAGGAAACGATTAAGAAGAAGAAGAAGAACAAAATTGATTTTAAAAATATTGTAGCAAATCTATCTTTTGATAAGAACTAATTTCTTAAAAACAAGTTTTAAAATAATTTGAAAAAATATACAATTATAGGTCATCTACTTTCACGCACATGTAAACGGCATTCACAACACTTTCACATGCTCATAAATTTGTATTTAGCCCACTTTCCAAAATGTGGGCATGTCACATTTTTATGTATCACATGTTATTAATGGTGTTAAAATAGTTTTAAAAAAATAAATTTACTGTACAGGGTGGTCCAAATTCGATGGGATTGCATGGGTATCTCGCTTAAAAGTCAAGATAGAGAAACGGTTAATTTACCAAAAATGTGCAGTTTTTTGAGACAAACTCAGAACCGGTTACAAAAATATTCTATCATTTCCAGTTTTCGAGTTATTAAATAAAAAGTGTTTTTCTGTCATATTAATAATGTGTTATATCTCCGTTATTGTTGTAAATATCGAAAATATTTATAAAAATTATTTTTAGATATTTTTATGTTTAATTTGTTTAGACTAAAAATAATTCTTTTACGCTCGCCGTTATAAAGTTATGACACAAACTTACCTTTTTTTAAATGGGAGCGATAGTTGGCTATGACCTAGTTAAATTTCTTATTTTTTTCTCATTCCAAATATATAAGGGTTGATGTATTTATTTTCAATAATAAGCAAGTTACGAAGATTTTTAGTTTTTTTTTAAAGAAAATCATAGTACACTGTGAAAAAAAAAACAAGGTTTAAAACCTTATAAAACTCATGTGGTACAAGTTACCAAGGTTTTAAATTTGTTGTTGAGACAAACATCAAAACATTTTTAACATAAGATAAACAGCAATATACTACATTACTGCTAATTCCGACTATATTGTTGTTCAAATATTTACAATGTTTATCTCAACAACAAATTAAAAAACCTTGGTAACGTGTACCATAGGAGTTTTATAAGGTTTTACACATTTGTTTTTTTGTTTTCACAGCCTACTGATTTCCTTAAAAAAAAAAACTAAAAAGCCTTCGTAACTTGCGTATTATTGAAAATAAATACATCAACCCTTACATATTTGGAATAAGAAAAAAATAAGAAATTTAACTAGGTCATAGCCAACTATCGCTCCCATTTAAAAAAAGGTAAGTTTGTGTCATAACTTTATAACGGCGAGCGTAAAAGAATTATTTTTAGTCTAAACAAATTAAACATAAAAATATCTAAAAATAAGTTTTATAAATATTTTCGATATTTACAACAATAACGGAGATATAACACATTATTAATATGACAGAAAAACACTTTTCATTCAATAACTCGAAAACCGGAAATGATAAAATATTTTTGAAAACGGTTCTGAGTTTGTCTCAAAAAACTGCACATTTTTGGTAATTTAATCGTTTCTCTATCTTAAATATTAACCGAGATACCCACGCAATCCCATCGAATTTGGACCACCCTGTATAATACATATTCAATAAATTAAATAAATATATTTCAAGTCAAAAATCACACAGTATGAGTAAAAGGTCCATCAATGTTCAAATATCTTCAGTTCTAACAAAGCAAAAATTTTTAATTCAACGACCCTGCATAAACCAGAAAATTTTGTAACTTTTAAATGCTACTTGGTTTAAAAATTTATTTTTATTAAAACCGGACATACATATTTAATTATTGCCAAGTTTTTATGCGCGCAATTTAAAAAATAAAAATTTTAAAATACCTTCATTTTGTTGGGGCTATCTCGTTCCTTCCACATACTTTCTAAATGTTTCACAACATATTCAGTAATCTTATTCGGTTCCTGGTTTGGCACAATTCTTATAGAAAACTTGCCGATAACCTTCCTAGGGATCACAGTCTTTTGTCCAGGTTCACTAAAAGCACCTTCGATGCCATGAAGAGATAGGCAAGGATAACGCCAGCGATGCATCAAAAGTTTCATTTTGTTTTCATTATGAAGCAGTTTTTTAGTTCCTACATTTGCACGATATTCAGGTACATCAAATTCAATTCTATCATACATATCCTCTTCTTTCTTCGTTAAAGGCGCTACTTCCTTATTTATATTTGGTATCAAAATTGTTCCATCTTTATCCACCAAAGTATTCATAAGATAAATTAAATCTGCCATGGCTTCATGACTGAAAACAAGAAAATCTCTTAGTTTATTTTAATGTATCGGTAAATGTTTTTGAGCATATTAGAAATAACAATACTAATAAACTTAACTGGCAACCATTAAAAAAAAAAATTAGGCTAAAATTGATAATTTCGAATAAATTTAAAGAAAAGAAAATTTTCTATTCACAGTTAGCCAGCCTGTTTCTCTATTCAAGATGCCTTATTTGTGATTAATATTAAGCTCACAGGTCGTAAAAAGTTTTATTAGACAATTTTACTTTAAGTATTCATTTTACAGAAAACAATTGCCTAAACGAAAGGAGAAAAAAACAACTGAATTCCATTAACAGTGACATTTTAAGATGAATGCATATTTTCATAAATGAACTACCTATTGTTAAAAACATTATTACGGTAAAAAATCCTCTTTGTACAAACTTACTTATACAGGGTGTCCCAGATTACATTTCCAGCATGGGAATCTCGCTTATTATAAGAGATACAGGTTTGTTTAAATTAGATGAATTATTCCTAGGTATGAGAGGAGCCACAATCAATTTTTTAAAAGTACAAAATTCTTAATGCTTCAGATGTTATAGCAAAAAATATGAAAATGTCCAATTTCTTTTTTCTCTCACAACCTTTTTGTCTTAATCATTAGAAAATTTTATTTGTACTTTCTTAAAGTACTTTTTAATGGAGAATGTAACTGTTATTTTAGATTATTTTTAACACCTACCATTTTCGATATATTACCCCTAACTTCACTTTTTCTTACGGGCCGCGAAGTTGGCTATGGAATAGTTGAATGTGCTTTTTTTTTCTCTTTAAAATGAGATATTACTGGCTACATCTATTTTTATAAATAAGTCATAAATGATACCGCAGACAAATGGTAACTGTCATTTGACATTTAATTAGTTGTTTTTTGTTTTCATTTTCATAGATAGCTTGATAAGTGATGGGTAAAATACAATTTTTCTTGATTTTGTGACTTGTTTATAAAAATAGATATAGCAAGTGACATCTCATTAAAAAGAGGAAGAAAAAAAGCACATTCAACTATTCCACAGCCAACTTTGCGCCCCATAAGAAAAAATGAAGTTAGGGGTAATATCTTGAAAATGGTAGGTGTTAAAAATAATCTAAAATAACAGTTACATTCTCCATTAAAAAGTACCTTCAGAAAGAACAAAATTGTTCTAATGATTAAGACAAAAAAGTTATGAGAGAAAAAAGAAATTGGACATTTTCATATTTTTTGCTATAACATCTGAAGCACGAGGAATTTTGTACTTTTAAAAATTGATTGTGGCTCCTCTCATAACAAGGAATAATTCATCTAATTTAAACAAATCTGTATCTCTTATAATAAGCGAGATCCCCTTGCTGGAAATGTAATCTGGGACACCCTGTATATTGTATGTAACTAGTAAAAAACTGTTATCAAAGCAAAATTAATCTGATGTCAATATGCAATAATATAAATAATAATTTATGATGAAATAATCATATACAACCAGTGATGAGCTATAAAATTTTTAACAAAGGGCTCGCTCAAAGTTAAATAAAAACAAAAAAATAATGTTAATTACATGTTGGAAAAAAAAATGTCTTTAAATTCAAACGTGAATAATCGAGTGATTGTACATAATTAAAAAAATTCTATGTGTGACGGGTTATTCTAAATTTAATCGTCATTGCTTGATAGGCATGACTTCGTCGCTTTACAAATGTATGTAATGAAAATGATTTTAAGATACATTTTTTCTTGAGAAAATGGTTAACAAGAAGAACAAGGGGCTCGCAAATTAAGGAATAATTTAACAAAGGGCTCTCGCGAGCCCCCTACAGCTCACCACTGTATACAACCTAATAAACATTACGGTAAACTAAGAAAACATATCATATATGTACACTGATATAACACTCTACAAACCCAGTTCAAATTACATTTTGTTGTTATCCCAGATTAGATTATATAACTGTGAATACTTTACAGATTATTCAGAAAATATTTTTTGAACTTGTGACACAAAAATCACAATAACTATAATTTCAAAATTAAAGTTTATAATAAAATGTATTAATACTATTTGTGACAAGAAATATTCATTGTTTTTGTTTTAAGTTTTCATGCAAGGTCTACAGGTATCGTAGAACAAATATTTTTGGAAGGAATAATTGATCTTTTTATGTAAAATAGAAACAGTGCATAACTACTATTGTTTTGTAAAACTCTTAAAGTTATACAAATTAATTTTTAAGCCTATTAAAAACACAGTTTGCACTGGGTCACCCTATAGATATTGCGATTTATATAAGGGCAAATACTGCAATAGAAATTAATAAAAATACTTACAGAGTTCCCCCAAAAACTCCACTATGTAAATCTTTTGTTGCACATTCCACTTCAATATTGAAATAACAAATTCCACGCAATCCATATGTAATACATGGTTTTGTAGTACCCAACCAATAATTATCAGAAATGCATACATAATCCACACCAGCAAGAAAGTTGTCTTTCTCTGCATAAAGTAAATCTGCCAAACCTAGACTGCCTGATTCTTCCATACCCTCGAAAATAAACTTAACGTTTACTGGAAGTGCTACTCCTACAGCTCTAAAAGCTTCAATAGCATGAAGCCATCCCAAAACGGGCCCTTTATCATCTGATGACCCCCTACCATATAATTTACCACTACGTTCTGATAAAACAAAAGGTTCACTGTCCCATCCATCTTCCTTAAGGGCCGGTTGAACATCCAAATGTCCATAAACACAAACAGTCTTTTTCTTCGGATCAGTTCCTAGAGTGCCAAGTAATACTGGGGGCAATGGCAAGGTACCACCATCAGGCAAAGTTTGTATACCTATATCACGAATTGAAGTTTGAGCACCTAATTTTCGTAGACGTTCACCAGTCCATTCAACCATTCGTGTGATCTCTTTGCGTTTATCAGGCCATGCAGAAACTGATTGGATAGCAACTGCCTGCCTTAAAGCTTCAATATAGTCGGCTTTGTGAAAATCAATGTGTCTATGAAAAATGCATAAACCAATTACACAATCAATGGTAAAAAAAAACATAATAAAGTTAATGTAACCACAGAACACACTACAATACAACTTACTTGAACACTTTTGTCAAAGGTTCTGGTATAGCCATGATAAATTGACACAGAAGAAAAACTGAAGAGTTTCAAATTTGGGTTTATTCCACCGGTAAACTCTAACCTATTCTGTGACTTCAACTGATGACAAAGGCAAATTCGTGGCAATAAATAACCGGCGATTATGGTTTTCCCCTCCACTGTAGAAACACACAGGACACACAGGTTGTGCAGTTAGCTACTATTGGCCACAAACTTCTAAAACATTCGCCCACGATTGGTCAATAAATTTATATTTGAATCATGTTATTGACAAGCCATTTTTTGCCACCTTTGATTTTAAGCGCTACGAAAAAAACAAAATTATTTGTAATCGATTCACTCTGATTCACTCCAATCTATGTCGATTCATTAAGTGAACAAATAATCTAAGAAAAGGGTGCACCTTAAATAATCAAGTTTTTTCACATAGTAACCTAAATAAATGTATGAGATCACATATACATGTTTTACTTAATAATTCATAAATACATAAACAATCGTAAAATTTTTAAGTAGATAAGGTTTTTAGAACTACAACGGTGTAACTTTTGAACTACTTCGTAAACTTTAAATTGACATCAATTGACAATGTTTTCCATAAATCTCTCGTGTTTGGTCTGTTGGGAAAGGTTTTTGGATTCCACCTTATAACGATTGTAAATGATGACAGATAATTGTATTCAATTTATTTGTATTTAAATCTTGCTATACATTAGTAAAATCAAGATAAGAAAAATATATCTTTATCGTTTTCCTTTACTTTTTCCAGCCAAAATTTAATTTTCTTTTAAATTCATCAATATTTTTATACAAATTAAATACATTTGTACACTTCCAATTTCTAAAGTGTCATAAAAACATAAAATGCCTTTTTTTAAATGTAAATGATAAAATTTTATTTAATTCTTTGTAGGGTCTTAGATAGCCAAATTATTATAAAAACGTTTATTTCCACTATTTCAACATAAATCATAAATTCATAAGCATAACATACATCTTACTACTACGACGTACTTATACGCAGTCCCGCTTGTCATAACTCATAACCTCAAACTATACTATAATGCTGCCATCTCTATACGGGCGGTACAACAAAACTTTTACAGATGCCTACATCTTCAAATACAGAGTGAGACATCACTTATGACACCCCCACTTATTTTGTTATGGGAAAGAATTATCAAAAAAAGTTTCAAATAAAAGTTGTTTGATACAGTATTTCCCGAAATATTGTCATGTCAAATTTCGTTTTTTTTTTTTTTTTTTTAGGAGTTACGGCACCATATTTGTTTTTTTTTTAATGGCACCACACATTTTTTTATACTGTTTGAGACATTTTCGTTCTCTTTTCAACGCACTAAAACTTTTATACCCTTACATAACAAAGTTTTTAAGAAAATCGCAAAGGAACAATTTGGTTTTAAAAGCCTATGGTATTAATTAATTTACATTAGTAGGCTTTGAAAATGATACAAAACGGTAAAGGATTTTTAAAAAAAGTTAATTAGGTTACAACGGTAATTCTCTTAAAAATTTTGTTATGTAAGGGTATAAAAGTTTTAGTGTGTTGAAAAGAGAAAGAAAATGTCTTTCAAACCGTATAAAAAAATATGTATGGGGCCATTTAAAAAAACAAATATGGTGCCGTAACTCCTAAAAAAACAAAAGAAAACAAAAATTTGACATGAACATGTTTTGGGAAATACTGTATCAAACAACTTTTATTTGAATTTTTTTTGATAATTCTTTTCAATTACAAAATAAGGGTGTCATAAGTGATGCCTCACCCTGTATAACAATGAAATAAGTGATAGATTTTTTTGTTAATCAAAACGTTACATTAAACAAACTAGGTAATTTTTTTTTGTAACATCAATTATTATGAAAAGTTTACATCTATTGTGATCAGTCTTTTCCTAGTTCTAGTTACCAAACATTATCTCTATAAATATTTCTAATATAATTAAAAATGTAGGCATTCTTCAACTACACAAATGGGAAAATGCAATGACCATTGATAAAGAATCATGGGGAAACAGGAGAAACGCTAAACTTTCTGACTATTTAACTACTTTTGAATTACTTACTACAGTGGTACAAACTGTTAGTTGTGGAGGTATGTACATACACATACACGCAAGCCTAGCTTCATTTATAAATAATCCATAATTTAGGTAATATATTGATTAATGTGGGACCAACGAAAGATGGAATGATCGCGCCAATTTTTGAAGAACGGTTACTGGATTTGGGAAAGTGGTTGTCAATAAATGGTGAAGCAATTTATGGCAGTAAACCGTGGAAGTATCAAAACGATACAATAGGAAATACGTGGTACACGGCAAAGGAGGCTGTTATGTATGCCATCACTTTGAATTGGCCTGATAAGAACGTAGTGAAACTAAAGTATGCTGCTGGTTTGTTTAAAAATTCCGCAACAACCGCTACACTATTGGGAAATTCTAAATTAAAGGTAACATTTACTACATACAGGAACTTAAATTGAAAGTATCTTTTTTTATGTTATTAAAATACCTACTTGTTTACTTTCTGCATTTTAAAATAGTTTAACTCTTAAATGCATGAATTTTTTAAAATTAGATTTAAATAATATTTTAGGTATATTTTATTATAGGGAATGTGGGAAAAATAGTAAAAAAAATCATTCACAATTTTTTAACTGTTTTGATCGCAAAAAAAATGGTTGCCGAAGAGCAACATTGCGCCAAACAATAAGTAAAAATATTGCCGAAGAGCAACATTTGTGCACAACGATGAATAAAATGTGTTGTTGATGGGCAACTTTGTACAAAACAATAAATAAAATTTGTTACCGAAGAGTAACATTTGTTCAAACCGATAAACAAAGTATGTTGCCGAAGAGAAACAGTGTGCAAAACGGCAATATTTATTTTAGGTGTAAATTATTTTGTTATAACATAGAGCCACACCACATTTTTCACAATTTGTTGTTAATTCCATTTTATTTTATAATTACATGTCACTATAAAAGGTTTTTTTAGGTAAATAACAAGAAAATTATACAACACCAAATTTGTAATAAATGCAAAATGTTGCTAATTGGCAACACAATTTTTATACTACTGCTACGTACGGAGGTACAATATTGCATTATAATTTGATAAACATAACTTTGATCTGTTAGAAACTTTTTTCTATGTTAAAATATTCTTTAATTTAAAAACAAAAATTCTAAATCTTAAAAACTATAAAAAAACAAAAAAAAACATTTAAATTTATTGAAAGTACACAAATATTTCTACAAATACTAAAGTTTGATATAAATTTTTCAAATTCAAGGACGACTGTTGAGATCTTACTTATTAAAATTGCAAATTAGGCAACACTTAATCAAAGTTATTTTTGTTTTCTTTCCAATGTTTTTTTGGTTATGAATCAACAGTGTTTTTTTACAATATTTTAATGATAATAGAATACAGGATGAGGCATCACTTATGACATCTCCATTTATTTTGTCATTGCAAAGAATTATCAAAAAAAAATTCAAACAAAAATTTTTTGATACAGTATTTCCCAAAATGTTTTCATGTCAAATTTTTGTTTTCTTTTGTTTTTTAGGAGTTACGACCAGTGGTGAGCTATGAAATTTTTAACAAAGGGCTCGCTCATAGTTTTAAATAAAAACAAAAAAACAATGTTGGAAAAAAAATGGCATTTTAAATTCAAACGTGAATAATCGAGTGATTGTACATAATTCAAAAAATTCTATTGTGCGACGGGTTATTCTAAATTTAATCGTCATTGCTTGATAGGCAGGACTTCGTCGCTTTACAAATGTATGTAATGACAATGATTTTAAGATATATTTTTTCTTGAGAAACTGGTTAACAAGAAAAACAAGGGGCTCGCAAATTAAGGAATAATTTAACAAAGGGCTCGCGCGAGCCCCCTACAGCTCACCACTGGTTACGACACCATATTTCATTTTTTTTAATGGCACCATACATATCTTTTTATACGGTTTAAAAGACATTTTCTTTCTCTTTTCAACGCCCTAAAACTTTTAGGCCCTCACATAACAAAATTTAAAAAAAGAAAACAAAAATTTGACATGAAAACATTTTGGGAAATACTGTATCAAACAACTTTTGTTTAAAACTTTTTTTGATAATTCTTTTCAACAACAAAATAAGTGGGGGTGTCATAAGTGATGCCTCACCATGTAATCAAGTAATATACAGAGGTGCCAAAAAACGTATGCGCATTTAAAAAAAAGCAGTATTAAAATTGTTATACTTGTATACGCCGATAACAAAAGAAGAAAACAAGTCACATTTGAGTTCTGCAATTACAAGAGGTGCTCAAAGTGGTTACCGTCAATGTTAAGAACCTTCTGATTACGGGGAACTACTGCTTGAGCAACATTGATTTATTATCGCTATGCATGCCATTTCAATTTCTTCAGGAAGTAACCCCAATGTAGCCA
Source organism: Elmis aenea (assembly GCA_947652605.1). NCBI lineage: Eukaryota > Metazoa > Arthropoda > Insecta > Coleoptera > Elmidae > Elmis > Elmis aenea. Next base: position 5,718,307 of record OX393577.1, on the reverse strand, counting down.
GTTTTCTATGGTACACCACAACATTTAAAGGTCCCCCATAGGTAGAAGTCAAGGGGTGTCAAGTCAGGAGAACTGTGCTTCCACCATTTGCTACAGTAATTCAATTTAACTTTGAAAAGTACACATTGGATCCCTTAAAATATGTATAAACTTTTTTCGCACCCCCAGTATTTTTAAATTAGATAAATAAGAAGTAATCAATCATGTGAAAATAAAAAATGTCCAGGAAAAATAATTATGTGATTGTTTAAGAAACAAAACTTGACCTAAAGTTGATTAGACGTTTAAATGTAGAATTAAAAGATATTTTGAAGAAATAAAAGATAGCCAGTGTTCATGAATAAAGCAGTTGCAAGATTTCTTAAATATGTTATGATAATCAGCATAAAATGTAGGTGACCTGTTTGTGCGAAGTATGGTGTTGGCCACCTACAGAGCTTTATGAACGAGGGTTAAGGATTCATGTGATATATATTTTTTAACTAGACATTTTAATTTCAGTGGTTAACATCGCAGGACGAAATTGATATAATATTTCCTGATAGAGCTGTGGTAAAAAGTGACTGGGTCTGGGTAATTAAGATTACTAATTCTTAATAAAAATGAAATTATAAAATATTATTCTATTTTCTACTTTAATTTGTATTGCATAAACATCTGTAAATAACTTAAATTATGTTAGCAATTGTTTCCAACAAATGTAATTATTTTACTACCTGAAGTGTTGATTTTATTTAATATGAAGGAAATATACCAATTAAATTACTGCTGATTATAGTAATTTAAGTATATAGACTCCAAGGATGGTGATTCTAGGGTTGATCCTTGTTAACCGTCCAGATGAGCTAGTAGTTTTTTTACCACTCATATTACAGAGTATTCCAGTCAAAACAAATTATTCGATAGCTGTTAATGATAAGCAATTTATAAAAAAAGTCTAATAAAAGTAGTTTATGGTCATCGACTACATAACTTAAAATTAACTGTAGTGTTTTGTTTTTGCACACCGAAATGTTACTTTGTTCTTTTAAATGTAACACTCAGTGTATTTTGGATTACAAATCAAATTTTGTTTCAAAAAAGTACGGTTTTTGTACTTAAAATAGTTGTTTTTAAGTTACTTAGTTTTTTTTTTTTAAATATCAACAAAAAGAGGACTTTAAAAAATATTACTTAAGAACCTAGTAATGTCAAAACTAATTCCTTTAAAACTTTATTTGACAGTAGTGTTATAGTGGTGGCAGACCCAGGCATAATCAGAGGGAGGGGGGGGCAAGAGGGGCAGATGCCCGGCGCCTCAATTTTTAACTCGATCTGTTAGAAAAAATAAAAATAAATTCATGTTGAAATAAGCAAGTCTGTCACCATTAAAAGTAAAATAAAAAGCAGTCATATAAAAGTTTTTAAATTTAAAAAAAAAATTATAAATAAAAAAGTTATAGCAAAAAAACTAAAAGTAATTTTTTCAGTTTTTTTTTCTTCAATTTTTTCAAAAACAGTTGAAGATATTTCAAATAGCAACTTTGCCAAATTTGAACCTACCCTCTATCTTCAGTAATAAGCGAGATCCCCATGGTCGCCCTCGAATTTAAATCATCCTATATAGTATGTATTAGGGTTTCTTTCCCGGGATCCCGGGATCCCGGTCCATTTTAAGCTATTTTATATTTCCCGGGAAATGCTTTTTGTCCCGGGAATTCCCGGGATTTTAAAAAAGTGTTGTTTTCGTTTATTTTGTGCTAAGATCTTTGTAATACTATTATAACTTATCAGAATGTTATGCTTAAAATGTCTTTACTAACAGTAAATTATGGAAAAACGTCAAAATAATTTTTCTCTTTTAGTATGGCGCAAAGAAGCCCGGTCTCCATTACAAAGTTAATATCTTCAAAATACTTTTACAGTATTATTTTTGTGTAACCTGATAATTCAAAGCAAAATAGCTTATAAATGAAATTTTATTGATAATAACGAAGTTTCTTTGCTGCTAGATGCGCTCAAGACAATTCACCTACATCAATAGAGACAGAGAGCATTTTATGCAGCAGGACTTTTTGTTAATAAATTAAGAAAAAGACTAATTGACTGAAGCATAGATCAGATCACTTTCGTTTTCTTAAATCACATTACAAAAATTCATTGTAAAAATTATATTATTGTATTCATAAATATGAAATTGCAAAAGAAAGGTTATAATTCCCAAATGTATGTTTCTCTCACCAATATTATTGAATTATCTGTAATAATCATAGAGCAAAATGTATTACATATATGACTTGGAGTTGTTTTTAAGTAATAAACCGCTCCCTTAATTTTTTGGGTTATTTATTTAAAAATTATGACATAATTTATTACATCCCGGGATCCCGGGAAATCCCGGGACAAAGGCCGATTTCTTCCCGGAATCCCGGGACAAGCAAAATGGTCAAATATGAGAAACCCTAGTATGTATATTTGTATCACATAATAAGTAGTGCTAAATATTTGATTATTTACAAATTACTTAAAACTGCATAATTTTCTGACACTTATACAGGTGGTTTTATTTTTTACCTTGTGACTTAGCCAACAATGCAGTTTATAAGAGCAGCCACTCTATATTCCAAACTAAAAGACGCTCTGGATCATAATTAGTCGCAATAATACGAGAGGATATTTTAAATTCGTATTGTTTTATTTGAATACGAGGCATTTCTCAGTTGTTTTTTAGGTAAAACAACTCTTGCAGTTTGGCAATTATCGTATATGTAATAAATAATACTGGCGAATAATACTTTATTATTTCAAAAAATGAACACTCTTGGTATGGATATTTATAACATGTTGGAATAATGAAAATTATATTGTAAAATACAAAAAGCAAATATAAATCATATTAACAGAAAAGCAACAACATAAGATTACACATTTTAGATAATAATATCAAGAGTACGTTTGACACCAAATTTGTTTAATAGGTAAAGCTGTTAATAACAGGCACTTATGGATAACATAGTCTTGAACGAAACAGACTACACATGAGCTATTTCATACAGATATGCTCCCAAAAGTTTGGTCTGAAATAAAATTATTTGATATAGTAAATTGTTGCACAAAAAAAATTGAAACCAATATTAGCAGATTATACAGGGTGATTGATTGAGACCGGTACTTAAAAATATATGAAGAATGAAAAACGGTATGGATCTGAAATTTTGGTTATGACCCTAATGACATCTGATCTGTTTATTGAAAATATTTTCAATATGGCGAGACTTCCGGAAATACCGGAAGTTAACGTATACTTTCTTATTTCAAATACAGTGTTCTATTTTTTATTGTGTATTTGGATTTAAAACGTTATTTTAGTGGAACTTTTATTAGCATTCTCTATACCTAACTGCGGTAATTTTTTAGATTTTTGGACTTTTTTGATTTTTATCATGATGCTTAATATTATCTAACGCCATAGTTTTTGAAGAAAAAACGCTTAAATTTAGACCATGCCTAGAAGAAACCTTGGAGTACATCCTGGAATTTTTGCAATCGATGCATTACCTATAGGGTGTCCAAAATTTTATTTTCTTTTAATAAAACTTCAGACCACTAAAACTCGTTTTTTTCAAATACAATGCCCAAACTTTTCTTTCATATTCTAATGCAAAATTACATTCTGCATCAATTTGTATTAGCGTTTTATATACCTATCTGCAACAATTTTCGAGTTATTAAGAATTTTTATAAAGTTAAAAGAAATTGCAACATTTTCAAATAGTGAGCCTTGGAAATGACAACAAATGCCAACACTGATAACTGTAAACCACTTTTATTGCGTTTGTCTGAAGTATTCATGTAAATGGAAAATCAAGAGTATTCAAACACAAATATTTTGAACTTATTTTATATTCATGAAGAATGTTACAAGATTATTGAAAGAACTTGCCGTGTATTCAGTGAGAGGTATCCTTATTTGACTGTAACGACCAGACAGAAATTTCAATGAATAAAATCAATTTTTTTGCAATTTAGAAGTGCTAAATCTGCTAGTATTCGACCTAAGCGTGTCACAAATAATGAAACTAACGAAGTTAACATCCTAGGATATTTTAATGACTATCATCAGCGGTCAATTCGATTGGCAGCGCAAGACTCGGGTTTAACATACTATGCTGTACAAGCTACATTAAAAATGCACAACTATTCGTTCGCACTTTCAATAAAGTTGTGATATTGTCTATGAATGTAAAATAAATTCAAAATTTTGATGTTTGAATACTCTTGATAATCCATTTTCATGGATACTTCAGATAAATGCAATAAAAGTGGTTTACAGTTATTAATATTGGCATTTGCTGTCATTTCCAAGGCTTACTATTTAAAAATATTGCAATTTCTCTTGTCTTTATCAAAAATTCTTAATAACTCGAAAATTGTTGCAAATAGGTATAGGAAACGCTAACACAGATTGATGCAGAATGTAATTTTGCATTAGAAAATGAAAAAAAGTTTGGGCATTGTATTTGAAAAAAACGAGTTTTAGTGGTTTGAAGTTGTATTAAAAGAAAATTAAATTTTGGATACCCTGTAAGTAATGCATCGATTGAAAAATTCCAGGATGTATTCCAAGGTTTTTTCTAGACATGGTCTAAATGTAAACGTTTTTTCTTCAAAAACTACGGCGTTAGATAATATTAAGCATCACGATGAAAATCAAAAAATTTTCAATAAGTCCAAAAATCTTAAAAATGACTGCAATTGGGTATAGGGAATGCCAATAAAAGTCCCTCTAAAATAATGTTTTAAAACCAAATACGCAATAAAAAATGTACCGTTGTATTTGAAATAAGTAAGTAGACATCAATTTCCGGTATATCCGGAAATGTCGCCATATTGAAAAATTTTCAGTAAATAGATCAGATACCATTATGATCATAACCAAAATTTCAGATCCATACCCTTTTTCATTCTTCATGTATTTATTTTTAAGTTCCGGTTTCAATCAATCATCCTGTATTTAGAGTGTTAGTACACAGCAATAATTAATTTAGTAAAGTAGATTGTAAGTAAACTACTGCACATTTTTAATACAGTACAATAGGCAAGATAAGATTAGCATCAAATTAAGAAACAATTTACCATTAAAATTTAATATTTACAAGTGAACTATGAGATTACGTGATAATAAAATCAAATAAAGTTAAAATTGCACTTAAACTTGTTCTTAACAAAATATTTCAAAAATTTTGCACCGCTAAAAAAATAATTTAAATCTCTTACCCCTCCGATGTAGTTTCTGACGTCAACTTTCTCGTTTTGAGAATGTGCGCCATCGTCACCGGCACCAACTGGAAGAAGAATAACACTTTTTTCTGTAGTTTCTTGAAGAACAAGCGCAATAGGAACAGTACTACCATCACGAATCAGGTCAGGTTCTACATTGTAAGCATGCTTGGTTGCACGACGGCCGGCAACGTAATTTGGATTCTCAGTATCTTCGGTCCAAGGTTTAGCACCATGGTGTAAATATGCCTATAAGGGTATTTTATGAATTAAGATTACATCAATGTACAAAACATTACAAAAATCAATAATAATCTTTAATAAGATATACTGTGACGTACCGTACTTGACTCAGTATTATAAAAGCCCTTATGTTTTTTTACTTATTTTCTTTTATACTGAGTACGGCAGTTCTGGTGAATTGGCGAAGTTGCTTAAACGATGTTATGGCTCATGATCGTCATATTTTAGTGTAGGACCCTGCTACGTTGTGTTTCCATAGAACTCCAGTATTTAGCACAGCTATAGGTTTATTAGACAGTAAATAAAACAAACAAGATGTTGTAGATTTTGTTTATCATTTAACGTTTCATTACGTAGATAATTGTCCCATAAAGGGATTTATTATTCGTAGTTATTTCGTGGATTATTCTCACATATAAGGGATCATTATTAAACAAGGTTATTTCGTGGATGGTTGTCACACATTAGGAATTATTATTGGAAATGCGTGGGTGATTGTTACATACTAGGAATTATTGTTGGAGGTTCGTGGATGATTGTCACATGTAAGGAATTATTGTTGGAGGTTCGTGGATGATTCTCACTTATAAGGGATGAATTATTAGCGGATTTGTAGTGGGTAATTTTCGGTATTTCGTAATGCGTTTGATGAGGAATGGTTCGCAGGAATATTTATGTAATAGGGAATTATTGTGGGAGGTGGAATTGGTGGTTTTAGTATATCGCTGTTTGGGGATTGTTAATTTGAATAAAGTGCAGTTATGGGTAATGAAATATTATTGATTAGAGATAAGGCGGTTGCGAATTGTATTGACTTTACGGGACACCAAAATTTACGCGTATTGGATAAAATTTCGAAATATAATCAAAAGCAACGCGACTCCGTGGGTCCCCTGCCAGACTAGCCGAAACTAGTGAAGAAGACTCTGACCAAAGTCGCGAAACGGATTCCCCTTGAAGCAGTAAAAACCACTAAGGAGGTCACGCAAATCAAGGTGATCAAAATTTAGAAGTCCGTCATTGGAGTCCCCTGCCGAAACGATTAAAGACCGTGGCGAAGACATCAACAAAGATGACGGAGGGTTAATACGGATAAGGTGGTGAAGCCACCAAGGAGCTCACTTAATGAGTTGCAAGATATTCGCGAGTGGTTCGTCAAAAGTGAACCTCGATTCGTCAAAAGGTCAAAGGTCACATGTTTTTTTCGCTCGCGCGGAGACTGCTATAGGGGGGTTGACCCCCTCTTCAGTCATTAGAGGTACAAGGATAATGGGTAGGGATGTGGATAGTCAAGGATGGGCAAGGATAGGTGGAAGTACTGCCACAGCATTTGCCTTAACCATAGAGCAGGGATGGCAAATAGATGGCACGCGAGAGATTTTCGACGGCACCCTAAAGAATTCTATTTATTTTATTTATTTATTTTTAATTAGTATGCTAATTATCTACAACTACATGTTATTTAAATATCAAAAAATTAAAAATACCAGAAAATAACAACTCTTCTTATATCGATACAATAATTTGTTCATTACTATATCTTCATATAAAATACCAACTGTAGCGATGCACGGAACTTTTGATTGCATACAGTAGCGTTGCAAGGGGGGGGGGCGGTCGGCCCCGGGCGGCACTTTTTTTGGGGCAGCACTTTTAGTCTACCCAAATGGGGTAAAAATGAAAATCTCGGGGTAATGAAGGATCAGTAGATATAATAATCAGTTCCCGCAATAGCGCTATTAAATTCATAAAAATTAATTTTAGAAAAATTAATTCTTACCGAAGTTAGAGGATAAAACGGGCTACTTGACCTTGCTTCACTGAAAACCCGCTCCCTTGTAACGACAGAAATTCCAAGTTCTAATAAAATTTACGATACGGTACCAGCCATTCAATAAAATTTCAAACAATTCATTTATTTTAGGCATTAAATTCCATGCAGTTTTAAACTCTATTGTAACAGGGACTTTTCGCCCTTATTAAAAATAATTTCGTGGGAGTGGGGGCGATCTGATTTTTTAAAAAATCAGAAAAGGTTCTACTGTAAAACTGTAGTTTTGGAAGATGATAAAGTATTCTCCATTATCTAACTTGCTTTAAAACACGTTTGAACGTCTAAAATAAAAATAAAAAAATCGCCTGCGGCGCAATTTGTTTTCCCTCCACTTTTTTGTGTCGATCTCTGCTTGCATTTGGCAAAAATCAAAAATTAACAACCCTTATTCATAGGGGCGGCAAATTTAGGGACCGCCCCGGGCGGCACAACGCCACTGATTGCATATGTATTTAGTGACACATAAAATCATGACGTTGGCAATACTGAATGAAATAACTGACAGTTTCTGGTAGGTAGGTAGGTACGGTAGGTTAGGTTAGGTACTGGCACGGGGAAAAATTTGTATTAAATTTTATTTTATTTTGGCACACTGATCAAATCCTATTTGCCATCCCTGCCATAGAGGAAACCACCTGAAACCTCTACAATGACAGTCGGCCCTGGGAATCGAACCCAGGACCTCCCGATTACAAGTTAGGTTGTTTTACCAACCAGCCACCAAGCTCGGTCCCTCGATTCGTATCAAGCGTCGTGTTTTATACGCTTTTCTGGATACCTGGAGGATAAACACCTATTTTTCGGGATGGACAAATCATGTAAAGGATACCGGCTAATGGTGGTGGAAGTCACAAAAGATTCGTTTGTTAATTGGTTATTAACATTTGCATACTGGGTAGGGTGTTATCTTAAGAAGTTAGTTTGCTGCTCATTCGCTTATTCAAAACCCCTCCAAATACACAAGTTAAAACAAATTTACATGGGATTCTCCCCACCAGAAAAACTGCAAAACAAACATTTACCAAGTAAAACTTCTAATACATTATTTCCATAATATCAATCATTTTCCTAAATTCTAAAAATTAATTACTCCTAATCCTTTAACTACATTGTAACATCCCCTTGCGGTATAAAATCTACGTTAATTGTCATAAATAATAAGTTTACAACTTCATAAAATTGCATAATCATAATATTATGATCCAAAACCAAAACCAAGGACAGGAATTCTTGGCCAGGCTTTATTGCTGCCAGATGTGTACGGCCACCCCAATTAGCTTTACAACACCTAATTCGTTATTTATGGCCCCTGACGGTACCCAGATGGGGCCTGGCCTTACCCTTAAAAGTTACTTTCCAGAAAATAACTAGCTTTAGTATTTTAAATAGATAAACTTAAGTTTAATTTTTAAATTATTAAATATTATGCTATATGCGACCATCTCAATACATTGACATGACAATAGTTTTTCCCAAAAAGTAGTGCTACACATAGGTGACAGCATTATGTTGTATGGCAAGGGTCAAAAATTGCTTCCTCTTTCTAAAAAATGTGAAAATATACAGTGTCTTCTATTTGAAATAACAAATTTATGGGGAACCCTGAAATTATGAAAAAGTGCGCATATGTTCACATCAGGGCCTTTCAGAGATAATGCGAGGCCCGAAGCAACCAATACTATTGAGGCCCTTCAAAATTGAAAACTATGGGGGAGAAAAACAATTAACTGTTAAAGCTTGTTCAATGGTATACCGGGTGTAACTGAAATCAGGATCACCCCCTTTTTTCTTTAGTTTTGAATCTAGATGAATGAAATTTAAGACATGTAAAATGCTCAAAAAACTGGAATTTTGAACATAGGTAGGTACACTTTTGTTTTACTTCCGGTTTCGCCGGAAATTACCCTAACTTTGTTATTTTACATGCAACACACTGTATATTTTTACATTTTTGGAAAAAGGAAGCGATTTTTTGGATACAACTGCACCATTTTGGTAAATTTTTATAACTTCAAATAATTTTTTGACAAAAATTAAAATTTTTATTGTGTGCTGTGACCCGCATAAATTAAATTTTATTACGTCAACAAGTGTCCGAAAAACGGTTTTGTAAATTTTAATTGACATTTGGGCTGCTTTAATCGGATTTAAAGGTTGCGAAATTGGTTTTTTGACAAAAAGTCCATTTTTTTTAGTGGAACGATAGTGGATTATTTAAATAGAGTAATTTCTGGCGAATTCAACAATACCAATAACTTGTTATTTTTATTAGGAGCAGGCATTACAATTTCAAATTATTGTAAGATTTTGGTAAGATATCCTGATAATCACAGTTGACTATGCCAAATAGCAACAAAACTAAAAAAAAGCGGGGTGATCCTGATTACAGTTACACCCGGTAAGTTATAAAACTGTTATGTACACTGAATACAAATTATGTATCTTTTTAACAGATCGAGGTAAACATTGAGGCCCCTAAAATTGTGAGGCCCTGGGCAGCTGTTCCTCATGTCCCCCCACCTCTGATAGGGTCTGGTTCAGATAATTAGGTTTGATGCATATATGACATGTCTTAAAATTTTGTTTGTTTAATTTAAAAACTAAAGAAAAAAAGGTGGTGAGTCTGATTTCGTTTACACCTGGTATAAGCTAATCTGTTGAATTTATTTGCTGCTTGTTATTTCATTGTACTTCTTGTAAGGGACTGTTATAACCATTGGTTTTTAAATTGTTTTATTTAATCTGATGAAGCAAAGAGAAATCATGAAACTACTAAAATACATAAATAATAAAGTTAATGTAACAAACAAAGTAAGTTACTTCAATTTAAAATATTTCTATCATAAAATGTAGTATATTTAATAAAACAATGTTCCAAATCGATCAGGAAAAAACAAAAAATGTGTGTGATAAATGTGTTTAAAAATTACCACAGTATCCTTTTATTTATTAGATAATTTTCTATTATTTTAATATTTACAAAAATATCTCAGAATATCAGGAAAAAACGAGTGGCATAACTAGTAAATAAAAGAAGATAAATGACCACCGACAGCGTTATCTTATTATTTACACAATGTAATTCAATTCAAAGTTTATAGAACTCTTAATTAAATAGAAACATGATACTGTTTGCGTGTATATCATGCTCTAATCTATATTCATGACAAGTATGTCACTTGAAAAAAAGACTTGGTAACAAATTATGTTTAGCTCTGAAAACTATGAACTTAGTTTTTACTACATAAAAAAAAATCAAGAGCTACTTCACCGTTTACTACTTGATAACTTTACGAAATAAAACACTAATATGGGGCATGATAAAAGTCAAGTTTTCAATACCCTCTAAATTATATATTAGTAGATATAAAAAATTTACTTGCAATGGTTATGAAATTTAAACTCTCTTTTGATTATAATAATGCCTTATAACAAAATTGATTTTAAAAATAATGTAGCAAATCTATCTTTTGATAAGAACTAATTTCTTAAACAAGTTTTAAAATAATTTGAAAAAATATACAATTATAGGTCATCTACTTTCACGCACATGTAAACGGCATTCACAACACTTTCACATGCTCATAAATTTGTATTTAGCCCACTTTCCAAAATGTGGGCATGTCACATTTTTATGTATCACATGTTATTAATGGTATTAAAATAGTTTTAAAAAAATAAATTTACTGTACAGGGTGGTCCAAATTCGATGGGATTGCATGGGTATCTCGCTTAAAAGTCAAGATAGAGAAACGGTTAATTTACCAAAAATGTGCAGTTTTTTGAGACAAACTCAGAACCGGTTACAAAAATATTCTATCATTTCCAGTTTTCGAGTTATTAAATAAAAAGTGTTTTTCTGTCATATTAATAATGTGTTATATCTCCGTTATTGTTGTAAATATCGAAAATATTTATAGAAATTATTTTTAGATATTTTTATGTTTAATTTTTGTATACTAAAAACAATTTTTTTACGCTCGCCGTTATAAAGTTATGACACAAACTTGCCTTTTTTTAAATGGGAGTGATAGTTGGCTATGACCTATTTAAATTCCTTATTTTTTTGTCATTCAAAATATATAAAGGTTGATGTATTTATTTTCAATAATAAGCAAGTTACGAAGATTTTTAGTTTTTTTTTAAAGAAAATCATAGTAGGCTGTGAAAACAAAAAAACAAACAAGGTTTAAAACCTTATAAAACTCATGTGGTACAAGTTACCAAGGTTTTTAAATTTGTTGTTGAGATAATATATATATAGCGAGTATTTGCAGCTATTGCCGCTTCTCGCATCCTAATCGCCATTTATCCTTATCGTTCCAGTCATCTTCTCGTAAACCTCTCTTTTTCATTTCCTCATCTATGTTGTTTTTCCACATCTTCCGTGGTCTCCCTCGTTTATTTCTTTGTGCTGGAGTCCAGTTCCATACTTTTATTGGTATTCTTTCTTCCTTCATTCTGCGCAGATGTCCGTACCATCTTAACTGTTTTTCATTTATATGATCTATAATATTGCCTTTTATTTTCATCTTATCTCTGATGTCCTCATTTCTAACGTGATCGTACAAGGATAGGCCGTAGCATCTTCTCCAATATGCCATCTCGGCCGAGAGTAGTCTTTGATTCATTGATTTGTCCCTTACCCATATCTCTGCCCCATATGTCAATACTGGTTCTATTATCGTTTTAAATATATTTATTTTTGTTTTTCTAGTTAGGTTTTTATTCCACAAGATTGGATGTAATGTTTTTATCATATTCTTTCCTCTGCCTATTTTCTTCATTATGTCCTTGTCGTCTCTTCCATCTTCGCATATTGTTACTCCCAGATATTCGTACTGACTAACGTTTTTTATCGTTCCGTTGTCTAACTGTATGTCATGTCCTCTTCCACCTATGACCATATACTGTGTTTTCTCTGTATTTACCTCCAGTCCCCACTTCTTGTAGTCCTCTATAAGTTTATTTAGCATGTACGTCATATCTTGCTGATCTTCTGCAATAACTATTTGATCATCTGCAAAGAGGATCGTGTATATCGGGCTCTCACCCAACAGTGCTCCCATCGGACTGCATTTTCTGGTCCAATGTTTTAAGGCCGCACATAAATAAATAAAAAATGTTGAGATAAACATCAAAAATTTTTGAACTTAAGATAAACAGCAATATACTACATTATTGCTGATTCCGACTATGTTGTTGTTATCTTATGTTCAAATATTTACAATGTTTATCTCAACAGCAAATCTCAACAGTAAATAAAAAAACCTTGGTAACTTGTACCATAGGAGTTTTATAAGGTTTTACACCTTCTTTGTTTTTTTTTGTTTTCACAACCTATTATTTTCTTTAAAAAAAACTAAAAAACCTTCGTAACTTGCGTATTATTGAAAATAAATACATCAACCCTTATATATTTGGAATGAGAAAAAAAAATAAAGAATTTAAATAGGTCATAGCCAACTATCACTCCCATTAAAAAAAAGTAAGTTTGTGTCAAAACGTTATAACTAGGGATTCTGTCCCGGGAATTTCCCGAGATGTAAGTCCCGGGAATTCCCGGGACTTTCTTAGTCTCGAGTCCCGGGACATTTAGTTCGAGACTCGAGACGAGACTTCAATGTTACACTACACTGAAATAAATTTTTTATGCTTCATATTTTTAAACAAATTTTACTGCCACGAGATTAGCAAAAATATTTTTTCATATTTTTTTATGTTTATAGTTTATACTAACAATCAGTATTTACCAGGGCTAGAAACCGAAAAAAAATTTGGTTAACGGTTAACCGAATTCAAGAACTTTATTTTTATAACGGTTTTTGTTGAAAAACCGGTTTTTTCCGTAAAAAACCGGTTTTGAAAATACCGGTTAATTTAACCGGTTTTTAACATTATTCAGATTTGGAATGCAAAGTATAAAAAGATATGATCTATTTATAATTTTATAATATATGTACAATCAAGCATTCAGTAATTACTTTTGGTAAACTAATCACATTTAATACAGATTTTGTATTTTTTCAAAATAATTTTTATTAAAAAGAGATGTTTAAAAAACCGGTTTTTTATTATTTTGGTTAAAGGTTACCGTTTTTTTTGCCTTTAAAAATAACGGTTTCGGTTTCGGTTAAAAATCACAATTTTGGACAAAAAATAAAGGTTAACCGGTTTTTTAAACCGGTTTAAAAAACCGGTTTCATGCCCTGGTATTTACTAAACTTTATTTAAATTTTTTGCCTGCCATATTCAATTATTTATGTTTATTTCTTGTCTGCTTTAAAGCTAAAGGATAATTGTTAAGTTTATTAGTAAAAATGTATTTTACTTGTGCTTGTTTTTTTTTTAAAGTTTAATGAAAATTGTTGTTTATTTAAAATAGGCATTTACTTGGAAATATATACTTTATTTGCTGTAGAATGTAGACTTAATTAAAAATAATAAAACTACTCCTACTACTATACTTTATTTACAAAATAAATGCTTCGAAAACAAAATCCGTGAATTTGGTTTAATTTAAAAAAAAAAAAAAAAAAACTGTCAGCTGTCACGACCGATTCACGATCACGATACGTGCAAAGAAGCAGTTTTAAATATGTAGCGGGTGCTTTCAGAAACAATGTCACTGTCAAGAAAACTTATTTTTTACAGTGAAAATAGCCTATGAATTTTAAGTACATGAATTATCATTACTTTTCTTGCACCTGCTAAAATCTTCCGTCATTTTTGACGGGTTAAACCACTATTTTTTAGTAGGTATGTAAATAAAATTCGCAAAAGTCTCGAAGTCCCGGGACTTTGATAAAAAAAGTCTCGAGTCCCGGGACTTTAAAAATTGTCGAGACTCAGAATCCCTAGTTATAACGGCGAGCGTAAAAAATTAGTTTTTAGTATAATCAAATTAAACATAAAAATATCTAAAAATAATTTTTATAAATATTTTCGATATTTACAACAATAATAGAGATATAACACATTATTAATATGACAGCAAACATTTTTAATTCAACGACCCTGCATAAACCAGAAAATTTTGTACACGCTTTGCAGTGAACTTTTAACCCTTTCACTGCGGCACTCGTTTCTGCAAGTCGTGTCCTCTGTGCGGCGTTCGACAGGTAGTGCGTGTTATTACGGTTCCCGCAGTCAGATCCCTGCACCTAGCATATTAATACAGTTCCCGCAGTCAGAGTATAGGTTTTACGTAAAAAAACAATTTAACATACAGTAGTTAGAATTATTAGGTTAACTGCCAACTATCCAAGTATTTATGCTTACTTTGATAAACATGCAAAAATTTCTTCTATTACCCCTCCGCCCTGGATTGTGTATGTAATTAGGGTTTACCTAATTAACTTTTACAGGAGTTGACCCAATTGGATTATAGAATTCAACTTAATATTGTTCGTCCCCACATCCAAATATTCAGGTTTTTCACATACTTTGATACAAATGCAAACAGATTCTAATTTTAAACTTCCGCCCCGGTTTATGTGGATTAACCCTAATTAACTTTTACAAAACCCAGTTTAGATATTGTTCGTCACCACATCCAAATATTCAGGTATTTACGCATACTTTCATGAAATGCAAACATATTTGTTCAATGAACAAGTAACATGTAAGAATACTTGGGGTGCGCTCTGAAAAATCCAGTAGCGCGGAATTTTACGGTTCCCGCAGTCTGCGGCTAAAAAGTGTCATACACATATATCGAGCTAATACGTAGAATATGAAGCACAGTATGCTATAGCATGCTAAAAAATACGGCAGAAGTGATCTGTCGTTTCAAAAAGTGCTTAAAACACGCCCGCGTAATATTCCGGTTACCGCACATGAGCCACTAAAATTTTATGCGGAATAATACGGTTCCCGCAGTGAAAGGGTTAAATGCTACTTGGTTTAAATATTTATTTTTATTAAAACCGGACATATATATTTAATTATTGCTAAGTTTTTATGCACGCAATTTAAAAAATAAAAACTTTACAATACCTTCATAGTGTTGGGGCTATCTCGTTCCTTCCACATACTTTCTAAATGTCTCACAACATATCCAGCAACCTTATCCGGATCCTGGTTCTGCACAATCCTTATAGAAAACTTGCCGATAACCTTTCTAGGGATCACAGTCTTTTGTCCAGGTTCACTAAAAGCACCTTCGATGCCATGAAGAGATAGGCAAGGATAACGCCAGCGATGCATCAAAAATTGATTTTTTTCATTATGAAGCAGTTTTGTAGCTCCTACATTTGCACGAAATTTAGATACATCAAATTCAATTCTATCATACATATCCTCTTCTTTCTTCGTTAAAGGCGCTACTTCCTTATTTATATTTGGTATCAAAATGTTTCCATTTTTATCCACCAAAGTATTCATAAGATAAATTAAATCTGTCATGGCTTCATGACTGAAAACAAGAAAATGTCTTAGTTTATTTTAATGTAACGGTAAATGTTTTTGAGCATATTAGAAATAACAATACTAATAAACTTAACTGGCAACCATTAAAAAAAAAATTTTGGCTAAAATTGATGATTTCGAATAAATTTAAAGAAAAGAAAATTTTCTATTTACAGTTAGCCAGCCTGTTTCTCTATTCAAGATGCCTTATTTGTGATTAATATTAAGCTCAAAGGTCGTAAAAAGTTTTATTAGACAATTTTACTTTAAGTATTCATTTTACAGAAAACAATTGCCTAAACGAAAGGAGAAAAAAACAAGTGAATTCCATTAACAGTGACATTTTAAGATGAATGCATATTTTCATAAATGAACCACCTATTGTTAAAAACATTATTATGGTAAAAAATCCTCTTTGTACAAACTTACAGGGTGTCCCAGATTACATTTCCAGCATGGGAATCTCGCTTATTATAAGAGATACAGGTTTGTTTAAATTAGATGAACTATTCCTAGGTATGAGAGGAGCCACAATCAATTTTTTAAAAGTACAAAATTCTTCGTGCTTCAGATGTTATAGCAAAAAATATGAAAATGTCCAATTTCTTTTTTTCTCTCACAACCTTTTTGTCTTAATCATTAGAAAATTTTATTTGTACTTTCTTAAGGTACTTTTTAATGAAGAATGTAACTGTTATTTTAGATTATTTTTAACACCTACCATTTTCGAGATATTACCTCTAACTTCATTTTTTCTTATGGGCTGTGAAGTTGGCTATGAAATAGTTGAATGTGCTTTTTTTTCTCTTTAAAATGAGATATTACTTGCTACATCTATTTTTATAAATAAGTCATGAATGATACCGCAGACAAATGGTAACTG
The DNA here is from genome assembly GCA_947652605.1 of Elmis aenea. NCBI lineage: Eukaryota > Metazoa > Arthropoda > Insecta > Coleoptera > Elmidae > Elmis > Elmis aenea. The sequence goes on along the minus strand of OX393577.1, from coordinate 5,701,679 downwards.
TCATTTGACATTTAATTAGTTGTTTTTTGTTTTCATTTTCATAGATAGCTTGATAAGTGATGGGTAAATACAATTTTTCTTGATTTTGTGACTTATTTATAAAAATAGATAAAGCAAGTGACATATCATTAAAAAGAGAAAAAAAAGCACATTCAACTATTCCATAGCCAACTTCGCGGCCCATAAAAAAAAATGAAGTTAGGGGTAATATCTTGAAAATGGTAGGTGTTAAAAATAATCTAAAATAACAGTTACAGTCTCCATTAAAAAGTACCTTCGGAGAGAACAAAATTGTTCTAATGATTAAGACAAAAAAGTTATGAGAGAAAAAAGAAATTGGACATTTTCATATTTTTTGCTATAACATCTGAAGCACGAGGAATTTTGTACTTTTAAAAAATTGATTGTGGCTCCTCTCGTACCTAGGAATAGTTCATCTAATTTAAACAAACCTGTATCTCTTATAATAAGCGAGATCCCCTTGCTGGAAATGTAATCTGGGACACCCTGTATATTGTATGTAACTAGTAAAAAACTGTTATCAAAGCAAAATTAATCTGATGTCAATATGCAATCATAAAAATAATAATTTATGATGAAATAATCACATACAAATACAACATAATAAACATTTACGGTAAACTAAGAAAACATATCATATATGTACACTGATATAACTCTACAAACCCTGTTCAAATTACATTTTGTTGTTATCCCTGATTAGATTATATAACTGTGAATACTTTACAGATTATTTAGAAAATATTTGTTAAACTTGTGACACAAAAATCACAACTATAATTTCAAAATTAAAGTTTATAATAAAATGTATTAATACTATTTGTGACAAGAAATATTCATTGTTTTTGTTTTTAGTTTTCATGCAAGGTCTACAGGTATCGTAGAACAAATATTGAGTGACTTTTGGAAGGTAAAATTGATCTTTTTGTGTAAAATAGAAACAGTGCATAACTACTATTGTTTTCTAAAACTTTTAAAGTTATACAAATTAATTTTTAAGCCTATTAAAAACACAGTTTGCACTGGGTAGATATTGCGATTTATATAAGGCCAAATACTGCAATAGAAATTAATAAAAATACTTACACAGTTCCCCCAAAAACTCCACTATGTAAATCTTTTGTTGCACATTCCACTTCAATATGGAAATAACAAATTCCACGCAATCCATATGTAATACATGGTTTTGTAGTACCCAACCAATAATTATCAGAAATGCATACATAATCCACACCAGCAAGAAAGTTGTCTTTCTCTGCATAAAGTAAATCTTCCAAACCTAGACTGCCTGATTCTTCCATACCCTCGAAAATAAACTTAACGTTTACTGGAAGTGCTACTCCTACAGCTCTAAAAGCTTCAATAGAATGAAGCCATCCCATAACGGCCGCTTTATCATCTGATGCCCCCCTACCATATAATTTACCATTACGTTCTGATAAAACAAAAGGTTCACTGTCCCATCCATCTTCCTTAAGGGCCGGTTGAACATCCAAATGTCCATAGACACAAACAGTCTTTTTGTTCGGATCAGTTCCTAGAGTGCCAAGTAATACTGGGGGCAATGGCAAGGTACGACCATCAGCCAAAGTTTGTGTACCTATATCACGAATTGAAGTTTGAGCGCCTAATTTTCGTAGACGTTCCTTAATCCATTCAACCATTCGTGTGACCTCTTGGCGTTTATCAGGCCATGCAGAAACTGATTGGATAGCAACTGCCTGCCTTAAAGCTTCAATATATTCGACTTTGTGAAAATCAATGTGTCTATGAAAAATGCATAAACCAATTACACAATCAATGGTAAAAAAAAAGTATAATGAAGTTAATGCAACCACAGAACACACTACAATACAACTTACTTGAACACTTTTGTCAAAGGTTCTGGTATAGCCATGATAAATTGACACAGAAGAAAAACTGAACAGTTTCAAATTTGGGTTTATTCCACCGGTAAACTCTAACCTGTTCTGTGACTTCAACTGATGACAAATGCAAATTCGTGGCAATAAATAACCGGCGATTATAGTTTTCCCCTCGACTGTAGAAACACACAGGACACAGGTTGTGCAGTTAGCTACTATCACAGAACAGCTACTATTGACCACAAACTTCTAAAACATTCGCCCACGATTGGTCAATAAATTTATATTTGAATCATGTTATTGACAAGCAATTTTTTGCCACCTTTGTTTTTATGCGCTACGAAAAAACCAAAACTATTTATAATCGATTCACTCCTATCTACAGGGTGTAGACTCGGATCACGCAACATAGCAATTTCAATGGTAAAATTTTAAAAGTCGTATTCTTGCTCCCCTAATTATTTTAGAAAAAAAGTGCAAATACGTTTTTTGTAGAGAAAAAAATTCTGTATCCATAAATGTAATCAATATTACTTTTTCGTTTTCCAATAACTAAAAATTAAGCAATTAAAAAACGCGTTTTGACAAAAATCTGTAGTGCCTTGGAATTATGCTATGACAAATGCTCAGCCTAATGTCACTTTGACGCGAAATTCATTCTTAAATCCTTTATATTTTATCAAACATTTATTTTACACAGTTAAGTTATGTTTTCATTCCAAGATATAATAAAAATGATTATTATGAATAAACTTCACGTCAAAGTGACAGTATACGTGACATTAGGCGGGGCAGTTGTCATAGCATAATTCCAAGGCACTATAGATTTTTGTAAAAACGCGTTTTTTAATTGCTTAATTTTCAGTTATTGGAAAATGAAAAAGTAATATTAATTTCATTTATGGATACAGAATTTTTTTCTCTGCAAAAAACGTATTTGCACTTTTTTTCTAAAATAATTAGGGGAGCAAGAATACGACTTTTAAAATTTTACCATTGAGATTGCTATGTTGCGTGATCCGAGTCTACACCCTGTATATCGATTCATTAATTAACCCATTAAAGCCCACATTATTTTTTTTTGTTTTTTTTTAAAGATATTTTAGTAACTTATGAGCATATTACAATAATTTTTTTTTTTGTCAGAGTAATAGTTGCGGAGATATAGGCCGTCCTCATGTGAGGACGCTGGGCGTTTGAGTACTTGCGATAGCCGATAACGATGTATAACAAATATAACAACATTGAGCTTTAGAGAGTTCGCTGTTCCAGTAAGTGTTAGCTGCAGAAGTAACTGGTAAGCACATAGGTCGACCATGTGCCGACCGTGCTCCATGTCCTTTTTTCAAATATGTCACAGCTATTAATTTGTCTTCGAAAATCCTTGATGGATATTGAGATACTGCCGTGCACTAGTTTGTACAACAGCCATGCCTATCAAACAGGTGAACAAAGGCCAATACCATTTTTTTTACCTCTGATAGCAATGGTATGTTTTTCTAATAGCCAGTCATGGTCATAGAAGAAGAGTCATGGTGATCCAGCCCTCCCATGAATTTGTTGTAAGCTTGAATGGCCGCAGGCTGCTGAACGTTTATAGTTGTTTTTTGTTCGCGACTCTAACACTGGACTTTCACCGTTGGCTTTACTTTATCAATATTGGTTGCTAGTGTTACTGAATTGTTATCCTTCCATCTTATTATTAGAATTTCATTTTTTTTATCGAATTGATAGTCTATAAATCCTCTAGCTTGTTTTTGCATTTCTTTAGGTGTTATAAGAGTACATTTTGCAAATCTATTATCCCTTATTGTTCCGCTGCGCAAATTTTTTTCTTCCTTAGATATACTTAGATAGAGTTGGTCTGTTGGTCATCATCTATAATTCTATACCTTATTCGTCGGTTAGTTCATCTACTTCTGGCGGTAAAGCAACAATGTCACATTCTATTTCTTCAGAGATAAGATATTCAAATGCTTCTTCAACAGTTTTGAATATATTTTTATTCGTATTTTCTATGGGTTGAAAAGTACGATGCAAGATCAAAATATACATGTAAGCACTATTAAGTCATTCAAATATTTTAGCACAAACATGTACACTGCAATAAAAGTGTCCTCAAAATATAAAGCTCTAATTTAAAAAGATGTCACAAACGCTCAGCGTCCTCATTTGAGGACAGGGAGATTAGAGGGTGTATAATTTAAAAACAATATGAACAGACTATGCAAAATGTGTCTTAATATAATTTAGTATAACTTGAAGTTTTGTGTTTTGAGACTCGAAAAAGAAAAACGTAACGAACGGTATCTGACCATATCTGACTACTTAAAATCGGTCTGATTTGAACCAGTGCTGCTCAACAAGTATTCAAACTAAATGTATCTAATATGATAACCTGTCATCGTTGGTACACCATTTAACGAATAAAATGAAAAGTAATAGAAATTACGAAGAAAAAAAAAGTTTTGGAGCAAATATACGCTTGTCCTCAAAAAAGGACGCTGGACCTTAATGGGTTAAGTGAACAAATAATCTAAGAAAAGGGTGCACCTTAAATAATCAAGTTTTTTCACATATAAGTAACCTAAATAAATGTATGAGATCACATATACATGTTTTACTTAATAATTCATAAACACATAAACAATCGTAAAATTTTTAAGTAGATAAGGTTTTTAGAACTACAACGGTGTGACTTTTGAACTACTTCGTAAACTTTAAATTGACATCAATTGACAATATACCTATAGAAAGGCCTAAAAACTTTGGTGACTGATAAGTCGTAACAAGTGTGTGTTCTTTAGATTGCATGCTTGATTAGAGCATTCTAATTCTGGTAATCTTGAAAATTACTATAATTCTTGTGTTTATGAAGAATTGCCCCCATAATTCTTTTTTGTAACAACTAAATATATCGAACATAACATGACGTCGAGAGCGACAATCGCGACAATAACCACAATATTTGTATGTGGTTATCTACCCTGCTCATTTCAAAAACTTTTAATCGTCTTAGCACATACGTTCTGTGCAATGGTGTAACGTAAATAAAAATTGTTAAATAGTGTAGACTAAGAGATTTTGCTTCAAAATGAGTTCTGAATCTGATACACCCGAGAATAATGGTAAGTAAAAATGCACGTGATTAAGCAGTTATAAAAAGTAAGTATGTTGCAGAGGATAATGAAACAGATGCAAACGCAATGGAAGTTAGTCAAAATTCATTGGGTGATGGACAAGAGCAAATATTACCAGACCCTACCGAATTAAACATTTTATCTGGCAGAATAAGCACTACTGAAAGTTCCAGTGAAGATTCTGCAAGTACTGTAGAAGCAACAGTCATGTTAAATGAAATAAGTAATAACCCTCGGCAAATTGTCACTGAAGACCCAGAAAGTGTTGATTCAGATGTCGAAATTGTAGAACCGTCATCAGATGTTGTTAATCTGAGGAGTCCATCTTCAACAACTCAAGTAGACAATGCAGCATATGATAATCAACATGATGAACAAACACAAGATCAAGATAGTGAATGTAATGAACCACCTTTAAAAAAACGAGCAATAATGGAAGATGATAACGAAGATGGTAAAATATGCCCTATTTGTTTAGATGAATGGACAAATTTAGGTGATCATAGATTGTGTTCATTGAAATGCGGTCATTTATTTGGCCTAAACTGTATTACACGTTGGTTAAGTTCACAAACACAAGTAAGAAAGAGTTGCCCCACTTGCAAAAAAAAAGCCGCAAAGAGTGATATTAGATATATTTATGCACGAAAGTTGGTGTGTGTCGACGTTACCGAATTAGAAGAATTGAAAACACGCTTAGAAATTATGAAGCAAGAACTGGACAACAGTCAGCTAGAATTATCAAAAGCATTAGTTCGACATCAGTGTACTTTACGTGTGGTAGCCGACCTTCAAAACCAAGTGAAACAACTGAATAACTCTCTTGATACACAAGTGCGCTTTTCAGAAAGTCAAACGAATAATTCTGATGGTGCCATTAAAGAAAAAGTTCATCTCTACATGGATAAATCCATAGAGATATGTAAGAACGGTGGTTGTCGAGTATTAGATTGCAATAATGAATTAGACTTGATAGCTGTATCGATGAAGTCACCCAACGGCTTATTTAGCGGATTTGGGGTACGAAAAATTAGTGTTTCTAATTATAAACCGACAGCATTTATTCCTCTTCATTCGAAAGAAATACGTGATGTTCGCTTCCATCACCAGAATCAATGGTTAGTTAGTGTTGCCTTGGATCAATGGCTAAAAGTAGTTGATAGCGTTTCACATGCAACTGTTGCCACTTACAAAGGAGATGTGCCATTATGGTCCTGCTGTTGGGATGTTGATAATTCGAATATATTATATGCTGGTGAGCAACTTGGTTCTGTTGTAAAATTCGACATTCGCCAAATGGCCCGACCAGTGTGTAAATTAACGGTACCAGGAGATACATCACCTGTTGTCTCGGTAGCATCAATGGCTGCTAGTCCAGGCAATGCTGTTGCTCATGGTGGTGTTATCGCATGCAAGCTCAATTCTCTGTGGGTTTTTGAAAACACTCCCGATGAATATACTCGTCGGCTCCTTCCAATAGAAGCTCCGTTTATTTCGATGACTTTCGATAATAAAACTAGGCAGTTGTATGTGTCTGCTAGACCAAATGCACGGTACCAATATATAAGACATTTTTTATGTAATATTGAAAACGGGTGTGATAATAATCTCTTATGTAATACTATTCACACATTCCATGGTGGATTTACACAGAAACAACTTTCCCGTCCTTGCTTAGTAACGAATGGCGAAATTTATGCAACTGCATATGTAGAATCCTGCAAGAGTGTATCTTTGTGGAGTGTTAGTTCGGGTCGTAAAGTATGTGCTGTGCCTGCCCGTGAACCTGTGTTGAATCTACGTGGCGTTGAATCCATAAATGCCAACTATTTAGTTTCACTTAGTGAAAAGAAACTTGAATTTTTTAGGTTTACTTCATGATATTTTTTTAAATTATGCATGTAACTAGTTAACACTACCAAAGTGAATTATTAAATGTACAAACAATAATTATAGAAACTCGGTACTTATTTTATGTTTTAACGGACTATGTGATCAAATACCTGTTATACACATTCAATAATAAGTTATTTTTTGTAATGGGAGTTTCAATATTTTTATAAGAATTTAAATATTTTGGACACGGGACCCAGTAAGTATTTAATTTAGCACCCGGGATATTTCTGCAAAATTTTGTTATTGCTCAATAAAAACCAATTTGCGTCACAGATTTTTTAATAGCAATAATTATGTTGTTTTTTCTTTTTAATATGTATAACTTTTCGTATGAATTTGTGACTGCTTTAAGTTATAATCAAACAATTGTCAAAGGTTGCATTGGTATGGTGGTGACTTAATGATTACTGGAATTTTTTTGTTTTAAGATGTGATAATGTACAGGGTGGCCTATTTTCGATGCCCATACAGGGTATCTCAGAGATAGAAAAAAGCTAAGTACGTAGTCTTGATTTCTTTTTTCGTGAAAAATTCATTGCCGTAAACAGATTTTTGATATCTTTTTTAATTTTCGAAATATAGCCAAAAACCGGTTTTTGTCAATTTTCAAAAATGTTAAATATCTCGATTAAATGAAAACAGAGAAAAACTTTTAAGACATTTTTGGCATAGTTTTTTGTTTTTAATAAGATAGCGATGTTCAATTTTTTTTACTCATACAAATATTGTTATATTACACCCAACTTTCTTATTTTAAATGGCAACCATAGTTGGCATTGACATGAATCGAAAGCTTATTTTTTGCGCTTTTCAAAAATATATAATTTGCTTATGGTTGCCATTTAAAATAACAAAGTTAGGTGTAATATATCGGTATTGATATGAGTAAAAAACAATTGAACATCGCTATCTCATTAAGGACAAAAAACCATGCAAAACATGTTCTTAAAGTTTTTCTCTATTTTTTCGTTTAAGCGAGATATTTAGCATTTTTGAAGTGCCAAAAATCGGTTTTTGGCTCTATTTCGAAAATTAAAAAAGATATCAAAAATCTGTTTACGGCAATGAATTTCTCTCGAAAAAATAAATCAAGACTAAGTACTTAGTTTTTTGCTATCTCTGATAATAACCGAGATACCCTGTATGGGCATCGAAAATAGGCCACCCTGTACAATAATTAAACTATTACAAATCAATTATTAAATAATAGCTGGCAGTTTTCAATAAACGCTGTTTAAGATGTCTTAAAATTTTCATGCATTTCATTAGACAACGTGCACATGATCATTAATCTTTTGTCTGTTAACCGTACTCAATTAACGTACGAATACTTACTGGGGAGATCAGTTTTTTTTCTGTTAACAATAGTCATTGTATTAATAAATCAAAATAAAAGATTTCAATGTAAAGTGAATAAAAAAACAAAATATATTAATTAACATTTTGCATAAGAAGTTTTTACTACTTTGATCGTATTATTTTATTAAAATGAATCTCGTATCATGTTAATTTTGTTTTTACTTTTAGATGTATCTTATTATTATTTTAAGTTTTTTTGGAATAAAAATTGTTTTTCACGTGTCTTTTGCACTGCACTGGTGCATTTTAGATTTACTTCTGAAAAGTGCCAAATATTCACCAAAAATAAATCAATGAAGGAAAAAGTTCCTCTAAGGTCGTCGTGTTAATCTTAACTTCAGAGACTTACAACGCCTGTTCAGATGTCCAAACCTCACGGCGACAGCTTTAAAACAAATGTCGATTAAGTGAGTTAAAAATTATATTTAACATTCTCTCAGTTCACCGACATACGGTTATTCGCATGTATTAAACCTGTTCGTTAAGTATCTTTTAACTGAAAAACCAAGTCAATTTGAATGTAACCATCTCCAATCTAAACAATAAGACAAACACTTCTTTTGTTTGATAATAAAAAAAAGTTGAAACAATCGCAATCATTTTTGTGGCAGCCTGGTAAACAATTTAGCCAATATTAAAACACTTAATTAAAAAAATAAGTTTAATAAATGACTGAAAATTTCAAACTGCTAAACAGTTTTGAGCCATATTCATTTATACAGGTTAACCATGAAAAAAAATAATAATCGAGACTTTTATTAATTCATCTGTATAAACTAAAACATTCAACACTTTGAGAATGGTAAATTAACGTGTTATAAACAACAGCGTTTGGTTTTTTTACAGTATACAAAAAAATGTAGAAGTAACCTTAAGTTAATAAACAATCCAATGTAATTTTTTGAATTTTAAAATTATATATACACTATTCAATTCAGTTAAAAAAGTGCATTTATCTAATTACAACATATGCATAACTAGAAATTCTTCAGCACGTGCACTCTTGGAGTTGTAATGGGAGCAAAAACTTGAGTATCAAATTATATCAGACAATATTCACTAACTAAACAATTGCTCTGTAGCTCTTTCCAGATCCCAATTGTACGATGATAGAGCTACCCTAGCTTGATGATCATCTACACCCATTTCTATTAGTTTTCTTATTTTATCATCAAATTCTTTATTTACATGTGGACCTAAAAGTTAAACAAATCTAACTATACGAAAAACATTTTAAAAAATTCATTTAATAATTATCATATGTACATTAATTTGAAATTTTTTTCTGTCGCTGTTGCATATGATCTTTTAAATGATTTTTCTTTGAAACAGCAAACTATTTCTATTGATATAATAAACAAAACACTACTTCATGAGGCTATGGACTTGTGTAACAAGCTTCACACGTAAAGTTATCATTTGACACTTTCAAATGTTTGAAAATGTAAGTGACCTAATTTTAAATTTTACCTCCTGCATAAGCATTTGTCCAGTGACGGGCAGTCATTTGGAACATTTCAGAATTTTCTTTAAATTGCTTTGCTACTACTGCATCTTGTGGATCATCTGGTTCTGCAGCCGATAGTAGTGCTTGTAACGATAATAAAACAGTTCGGAGCGTCATTGCTGCCGCCCTATAAAACTTAATTATTATTTGAATACTAACAATTAATAGCTACATACCATTGATCTTTTAAAATATCTAAACAAATGGCTCCCGTTACAGAGGAAATATTTGGGTGCCATATTTTGGTTATAAATCGTACCTACAATATTTTTAATGACAGTAGATAAGAAATGTGGTAAATACATTTAATTCATACCTTTGGAGGGTTAAAAGGATAAGTCTCAGGTACTTTGATTTCTAATACAAAATTACCCCCTTCGTATGGTGTATCGGGGGGACCTGCAATTTCTCCTTTCAGTTCAGTATAACTGTCATTTACTAGTTCGACTTTGATTGCACATTTTGCAACCTAAAATGTTTACTAGTAATAAATTTATACAAAGTAATAAATAAGCAAGCTATATGGATTTATGTTTACTTGTTTTCTTAATTAAAAAAACGCTAAAACATAATGATAACCTTTTAAAATAACGCACATGCCCAAGTGAATTTTTGAATAATCAATACAATTTGAATTCCTCATGCAATCTATTGAAGAATATTGAGATGTCAGACAAAAGTGGTAAGTATTTAAAATTCAGCATTTTAACAATATTAACTTTTCGCTTAAATATATTTACGATGACATGACATTATGAAAAAGGCCAGGGCTTTTGTTTTTGAAAGATACTTACCTCTTCACTTTTAATAACCTCTTTGAATTCACGTTTTATTCTTTGTGCTGCAATATTTGCCATTATACTAGACGTTTAAAGTTTTAGAAAAACACATAACATGACAAGGATAATAAATAGATATTTCAGAATTAATTTAATGAATTATTGGAGTAATAATGAACGATTTTTGACTGGATTTTCTCACTTATAATTTACAGTGAAGTTAGCGGAAAAAAGAAAACAATTGTCATTTGTTTCGTTCAATGGTTGCCAACAGTGGAACATTACATAACTAATAATCGCAAATAATTTATAATTAGAAGTGCAATATAAATTATATTAATTATTTAAAATTTGTATTTTCTATTGCTCTAAAATGAAAAAATTGTCATAAATAAATTTTAAAAGCGTTTTTCAAGGTATAACATTTGTCGATATTTATTCGCGCGCAGAAGCAAGGTCACCAACAAATCTATTCGTTGATTGGCTGTATGTCCGTAGTAATGCCCGTCTTATCTGAGCCCGTACGTGCAAAGAGCTTGATACGGGCAAATCTAGAAACTAGCGGAGTGACACTACATAGCAGAATGCCGAACATTAAGGTTTTTAGTGGTACATCTCATCCAGATCTTGCCCAAAGAATTGTGGATCGACTTGGCATCGATTTGGGAAAAGTAGTGACGAAGAAATTTAGCAACTTGGAAACATGGTGCGTTGCAATTTATTTTTGGCTTGCAGTTTAATTTGGGAATGTTTAACTTTTGTTTTGTGATTAGTGTTTTGTTTTTTACTGTATTTTATTGTTTTCGTTATGATTTTGTTTAATGTTTTTTATTTACGGCGAATTACAGCGTGGAAATCGGCGAATCCGTCCGCGGCGAAGATGTATACATAGTACAGTCTGGAAGTGGAGAGGTTAACGACAATCTCATGGAACTACTAATAATGATTAATGCCTGCAAAATTGCTTCGGCAAGCCGCGTGACAGCGGTCATCCCCTGTTTTCCTTATGCCCGTCAAGACAAGAAAGACAAGGTAAGATTGTGTTGGGTTTAATATCGCACTTTTATTTAAAAACAAATTGTCAATGCACTTTGCATTTCCCAAAACAGTGGCGTTTTTTTTTAAGTTCCTGAAATTTAATTGGAAACTTTTGGCACATCAGTAAGTCATAATTCTGTTTACTAAGTAATTTGTAACTTATAAGTAATTAATTTTACAATGATTATGAATTTAACAAATGAGTACAAACTATTTTATTCATAGAAATTAAACAGCAGATAAGAAAAGTATATGCTTTCAGTAAACAGTTAATACATATTGTATTTTGTTTAGTTTCATATTTACTATTCGTTGTTTTATTTATTAATTTAATAAGGTAAACAAATGAACTGTAGCTTTTAAGAGGTATGTTTTATAGTATTGATTACCCACCTGCTAATAGATGTCACTAAAAATAGGTCAACTCTATTTTATGTAAGCATTTTGTCAATAAAATGTGAAATATGATTATTTATTTTTGGACAGTAGCTTATAAATATGTTAATTTTATCAATCAGTTGTAAAATTTGATGTTTATTGCAGTTATTCATGTACAGTAATTTTTTTTTACGGAAAATTGAGTTCAAAATGTAGTACTAAACGTATTTGGTTTAAAGGGTTTTAAATTTATAATAGTTCAAACAATAATAACTTATTTAAATAGGTGGTGGATTAATTTTTAATTAACTAGAGGTTCACATTTTTTGACTTTAATTAACAAATAATTTGTTGTCTGAATGGATAAAAAAATTAGAAGACTGTGAACTAAAATTTGGTTAGTTTGGGGGTATATATAGTAAACCTTTATAGGTCATTTTTAACTTGTGACATACAAATGTAGCCAAGATGATTTTAGGCAGGAAAGGAGGATGACAAAGAAGTCGTCATTGAAAAATGGAAATCTATCGAATGGAAATACAGGGTAAAATATTTTTTTTGTAATTTGCCAGTACAAAGGGTTGCTTTTGTATGTCTCATTGCAGGTGATCGTAAGAATTGTAAATTATTTTTTATGCTGCATGAATATAAATTAAAATTTTCAAAATTAAGTTATGATTTATTATCAACTAATTTTATCGTAAAAGTATTTTATACAGCATGATTTGGTGGTGGAATATGTCTACTACTGTTTTGTGAGGGTTAACCTATTCATTAAAATTTGGAATCAGTTACAATTTATTGAAGCTTTTAAATCTTATAAGTTATTTGAACTATATTTGTAATTTCTATACAGTTACGTGTAACTTTTTAAATATAAATACAAATAGCCTGTAATAATTGGCACCTGCATTTTTCAATACAATTTATTGAAAAATTAATCCATTTATTAATTTTGTTATTAAAAAATGCGGCAGTTGTTTTTAAATCTGTAAGATGTTGAAATTTTATATCATCTTATTTGTGCTTTGTATGACCACACTGGGTGATAAAACGGAATAATACGTTATTATTTCGTATGTTGTTGACAATATACAGGTCAAGTCGTGTCAGATACAAAAGTTCACTTTGTACATGTAACAATTCTTGTAAATTCTATAGAAATCTTATCACCACATTTGGAAATCGGAATGTACACCAATATAAACAATCAACTTTCCTAGAATCACTGCACCGTAGTATTTTTCTGCAAACAAATATTTGCATAAACAGTATATAATCGCTTTTTAATTCATAAATGCAGTTTAATACTGTTCGCAGAGAATCGATTTTGTTATGAACTTATGAAATGTTTTAAAATTGTTGTTTATTGCGTACTGTATGTATTGTCTATGTAGGTACTTGAAAAAACTTGTGCGTTGCAAAATTGTTTTTTAATTTGTACTTATTTGTTATAAGCTGTTTTCTAAACCGAATTACGAGGGTAAAAAAATATTTACTGTCAGTTTGTTTATAAGAGTAAAATCCTTTAACAATTTATTTTAAACTGCAATAAATAAAATCAGTTAATAATTTAATTGTAATGAATATTACAGGAATTCCTCTATGAAATGTCAGCTGTGAGTAGTCGACTAAATAGTGTTTACGTTTCGATTTACTAAGATATCAGTGGTCAAATTACGAACTATATTTAGTGATTAATTAAATGTATTTGCCTATTGTGTATGCTGTATAAAAATAACAAGCTCTTTGTATATTATATAACATAATTAATGTTTTGTAGCATTAAAAAAACTATCCTTTATTACTTGAATTCTAATTTTTTTCATTTCCCAACGTAATAATACTTGACGTAGATTAAAAGGTTCATTAGACTAATTTCTATTAATGTAATAGCATTAAAAAATAATTTTTAATTCAAAAATACGTACTTTAGTCTTAGTGCCTGTGTTGTAATAATAGCATTTTTTTAGTTTTGCGTGTGTGTGTGTGTGTGTCGTGACTATCGTATAGTTGCTTCGTTTTTGTAGCATTTCTAAATAGTCAGTGTATTTATGTCGCAACTCGCAACTTATTATTTTTAGTTGCTTTTGAGTATACCACAATTTTTTTAAGTTTTATATTGAATTCAAAATGTATCTGCTAAATATTATTTGTAAATTGACCACTATATAAACCTTTTAAGTATTTTTTTGTTTAACAATAGACTTTTGCAAAGTTGTAAAATGCCTGAAACACTTGAAAATTTGCCGTACATTATGATTTAAATTCGATAAATGTTGTATTTATCACGTTAATGCTTTTACACTTATGTCACAGCATAGAAACAAATAAAATAGCTTCCAATAATAATTTAGAAGTCAGTTAAATGCTATTCAATGCTGTTGTTACTATGATGATTTCGTATAAATATATGTAATTATTTTTGCCAGTTGTACACTTCATTTTGATGTTATTGTTGCTCATAACAAAATGATTCATAATAATTGTGATATTTGTCTGTTATTTAACTGAAAATATTTGGAAATTATGAAAAACAAATGATTGCTTTGACGTTTATTAATATTTATCATTTTTTAAATACGAAGCACAAGCTATTCTACTGTAAATAATAAAGCATACAAAAATTAGAACATGTTTGTTTAACCACGAATATTTTTTATAATTATTTTTTGCATTATAAAATATACAGACTAAAATATTATCAATGGTATGGAAGCATTGTTTGTGACGTTGTGTGTTTAAATGTTTTGGAAATATGAATGTTGTTGCACTTAATATTATTTATTGGAGATTTAATACAAAATATGCAAAAATTTCAATTGTTATTTTAAGTTTTTTTAATAAATTCATTGTAAATCAGAAATGAAATATATTTGTAGTTTTGTAATTGCTTTGAGGCATTTTGCAAATTTGTGACGTACGTGATTGCTACGTTTTGTACTACCTACTAACATTATTTGATTTTAAATTTGAATAAAACGGGGACAAAATATTTGATGTACATAATAATTCAGAGTGCATTACTAGCAAATAATTTATCTTGAAAAACTTTCTTTTCTAACTTGCTTGTGTTATTGATCATTACTTGTACTGTGACTAATCCTTTTTGTTACTAACTTCTCTAACTTGTATCTTAGCTTATAATCCAGTCTTCGTGTAACTAACTTCATTAACTTTTTCTTCTGCATATTGTTCTAAATATAATTGACTTTGTTTTTATGCATTGTTTTTTTCTAATTCATTCTCTTTAGGGTGCATTTGCAACATAGCACTTCTTTTGTGTTTTTAATAATACATTTCGCACAAAATACTTTTGTTAATCATGTTTTGTACCCCGTTTTATTTTGTTTAAAAATTTACAGGATTTAAAAATGTTGCAACACTGGAATTAAAGGCAGTAGAAACCTGTTTTGTTGCAAATGGACCTTATTTATGTTAGAATCGTAATAACTTGATTTTGTTAACAGAGCCGTGCGCCGATATCTGCGAAGTTGGTTGCCAATATGCTGTCAGTTGCCGGGGCCGATCATATCATAACTATGGACCTACACGCATCGCAGATACAGGGATTCTTCGATATACCAGTAGATAATTTGTATGCAGAGCCAGCCGTTTTAAAATGGATTAAAGAAAATATAACGGAATGGAGAAATAGCATAATTGTTTCACCGGATGCCGGAGGCGCAAAACGTGTTACATCGATAGCAGATCGACTGAATGTCGAGTTTGCTCTTATTCATAAGGAGAGAAGAAAGGCGAATGAAGTGGCCTCTATGGTGCTGGTGGGTGATGTGAAGGACAGGGTAGCCATTTTAGTTGATGATATGGCGGATACATGTGGCACTATATGTCATGCTGCTGAAAAGTTGATGGAAGCTGGGGCGACGAAAGTGTATGCTATTCTTACACATGGTATATTTTCTGGTCCTGCCATTTCAAGGATCAATAATGCGTGTTTTGAAGCAGTAGTGGTCACAAATACCATACCACAAGATGGGCATATGAAGGAGTGTCCAAAAATACAGGTGCGTTGCAAAAATATTTTTGATGTTAAAAGTTTCTTAATTTGGGTGTATATTAGTGTCAGTTTTTATTGTGAAATACGTCACAAAAAAACGCTGTTCTTAGGATATAGCTTCCAATATAATATATAGGGTGATTCCTTATTGAAAATTAAGGGGGGTCTTTTATATATATTTTTTTTTCCTTAGACGTCTCCTTTCGGAGTTACACCCCCTAAAGGGGAGCGGTAAAATTAGGTTTTTATTTTATTTCTCAAATTTGAATAAATCTAGGAGAATGATAGTTGATAGATGTTTTATTTATAGTTATTAGAAGGTTTCCCATAGTAATATTTTCAATCATCTCCCACCTTCACAGGGGGCCGAAAATTGCTACCCCTGTTGGTTATTTAATCAGAACTTTTTGGTGGGTTAAAATTTTGCAATTTAAAAAAACTTTTGTTGAAAGCTTGATTTGTTTAGAAACTTTTTTTATTCTTTAACTTTTCTCGTAACACCTGCAGTTTTTGTGTGTAAAAAAACATATAAGTAAACAGGCACCATTAAATATTGCAATATAAAACGAGTCATTTTGGTGGTTCCATGGTTTGTTTATGTTCATATTGGGTAGAATTGACGTGTGTAATTCATTTTGACGTTTACGCGGCGACAACGCTAAAACGCCCGTCAATTGTACCCAATATGAACATAAACAAACCATAGTAACCACCAAAATGATTAGTTTTATATTGAAATATTAAAGTTAAAGAATAAAAAGAGTTTCTAAATAAATCAAGCTTTCAAGAAAAGTTTTTTAAATTACAAAATTTTAACCCACCAAAAAGTTCTGATTAAAAAACCAACAGGGGTCGCAATTTTCGGCCCCCTGTGAAGGTGGGAGATGATTGAAAATATTACTATAGGAGACCTTTTAAAAAGAATAAAACATCTACCAAATATCATTCTACATTTATTCAAATTTGAGAAATAAAATAAAAACCTCATTTTACCGCACCCGTTTAGGGAGATGTAACTCCGAAAGGAGACGTGCAAGGAAAAAAATTTACATAAAAGACCCCCCTTGATTTTTGATAAGGAGTCACCACCCAAATGTTTTCACATTTTTTTACAAAACACCCTGTATATGCAGGCCTTATCAGTGGGGAGGGGCAAGAGGGCCTCAATTTTTTAACTTGATCTGTTAGAAAAAAATACATAATATTTTTGTAGTTAAAATAACAGTTTTGTAACATATCATCGAACAACCATTAATATTTTTATATTTTTCCCTCGTAGTTTTTAATTTTGAAGGGCCTTAAAAACATTGTTTACCCCGGGCCTCGCATTTACTCTGAAAGGCCCTGTATATATGGTATGATTAATTTGGTTGTGCTAGACTGTCATTTGTTGTATGACTATATCAGACAAGTATAAACATCAGTGCCGTAACTAGCCTCTGAAGTGCCCTGTGCTAGATATTAAATTTGGGCCTTCCCTCTATAGCAGTAGTTCTTAACCTTTAGTAGTCGCGGCCCCCTAAATATCCTAAAATATTTTTACGACCCCCTAGTTTGTAGTAACAAAACATTTTTTTCAAGATTTCAATATTTTAAAATGTAAAAACGTTTTATAAATGTTTCGTAGCCCCCCTTAAAATCCTTCACGGCCCCCCGGTTAAGAATCGCTGCTCTATAGCACTAGCAAAAATAAAGGCGGGTGAAACAATAAGCAAAAAATATATTTGTAAAGAATTTTGTATTCTTAATAATAGGATTTTAATTTTCAACTTATTTCGTAGGCACTCTAAGTGCCCCCCTCAGGTCTGGGCCCTGTGGTGTTGCACCTGCCTAGTTACGGCCCTGGTAAAAATCACGAGTCTTATTGCGTCACAAGTTTCTTATAGATATGAAATCATTTTCATCTTTTTAGTGCATCGATGTATCAATGATGTTCGCTGAGGCTGTGAGACGTACCCACAACGGAGAGTCAGTTTCATATCTCTTTTCAAACGTTCCCTATTGAACATTTTGGAGTGTATCAGTTATTATTTTTGATATTAAAGCATAATTTTTGTAAATTTTATATAAATTTGTCTCCCACAAAGTAGATGCTAAAGTGTAACAATTGTTTAGTTACGAATCTCTGACATCATTTAAAAAATTAACCTTAGTTAATGAATGTTGCCATATTATGCATTTTTGACAGTGTTTTATTTTAGAAGTTATAAGTGTGTTGTATTCAGGGATTTTATTTGGTAGTGAGTGCACCAGAATACTTGATATTGTGCACAGGTTGTGACTATTGGATAATACATATTGCTTGTTACATTTATTAATTTTCAAAACTAAATGATACGCATTTTTATAGACTTCAAAATATTTTTTTGTGATATTGGTAAGCGAATTAACAAAAGAGAATAAAGTATTAATTTTTAATAAATTCATGGCTTTGATTTATTACACATTTTATTGACATTTATTACCAGTTCAAGTGTACATATTTTGTAGTAATAGTATCAAACTATATTTAATTGCATTGAAAAGAAGTTTAAACGAGACAAACATGTTTTGCAATATGTAACAGAACATTTAGTGAAAGTCTATAGTGTGACCTAAAAAATATTACACCTGCTTGTATCTCAGTAATTATCAATTTACATAAATCTTTCATAAAACAAATGCAATTTCATTCAGGTCACAAAAACGTTCGCCATAAAAGATTTTCATTGTGTACAACAAATAAGTATTTAAAAAATTGCTTTTAAGGGAAGCTTGAAAATATTTGAAACCAGAAACAAATTTTTAATGAATATAAATAGGAATTTTTTTAATGAATGTTATATTAAAACAAGAACTGAACATTTCTGTAACACGAAACACTTGTTCTTTATAATTTTTCGCCTATAAAAAATGTTTAACTGATATTTATCAAGAATTCTACTTAAATGATGTTTTTTGGGACACATTGTATGCAATAACGAGCACAAGGTTTAGTTAAAACTATTTTGTTTTATTTAGGAAAAATGTTAGGTTGTCACTCTAATCGAATTTAAAATATAATGAACGCAATGTAATAAAAAAATTAAATTCCTGTATCCATATTAAAATGTGTATTTTTGATATCAAGTTGTATTATTTTTAGACTTAGATAAAACATTAAAAAAAAAAAAACATTTTGTAAAAATTCAAACAATTTCGTTAGTTGCTCTAAAAGAACAATGAATATTTTGTTAACTGTATTACAAAGTTTTTAGAAGGTTCAACCCCTAGAATTGCTGAGCCATTAATTCAGTGGTTTCCAACATGTGGGGCGCGCCCCCCTAGGGGGGCGCGCAGCTGTTATCAAAATATCATTTTTGAATACAGACAAACAAAAGGAACTCTATACATAATATGGTACATTGTTTTGTAGCTCAATAAATAATTATTATATCAGGACAGTATTTATGAAACTAGATTGTTGCAAAAAGTGAAGCGGGCGCAATTTTTTTTTATGAAAAAGGGGGCGGAGATACAAAAAGGTTGGAAACCAGTGCATTAATTGTGCTTATTTTTATTCAATAGTTTTTTGTTAAGAAATTGCTAGACAAAAGCAACAAATTAAAATTTGTCTGCTACAAATAAGACGATTTCTAAAAAAAAACATTTATTCGCACACATTTATGGCACATTTATTAAAAATATTTACATAACAAAAGTTAAAATTTTTAATAATTAATGTAAATATATTAAAATGTCATTTTTTACCACAGCATTTATAATACATATTATGGTCAAATATAATCGATCATTAATTTGAATCGATACCCAAAGTCCCGATACGATTTTTAGAGGTCAGCCAGAGAAGTTTAATATTTTTAGAGTTCTTTACCATGAGTACACATTAAACACAAAAACTTACCAAATACAGGTAAACCCATCTTTACGAATTCTTACACAGGGTGTTCCTGATAACAATTCCAGCATGAAATTGGATGAATTATTCCAAAGTATGAGAGGAGCCACAATCAATTTTTAAAAGTACAACATTCCTCGTACTGCAGATGTTATAGCAAAAAATAAGAAAATGTTAAATTTCTTTTTTCTCGTAACTTTTTTGTCTTTATCATTAGATCAATTATTCGTACTTTTTAATGTACTGTTATTTTAGGTTCACTTACCATTTTTGAGATATTACCCCTAACTTAATTTTTTCTAATGGGCTGCGAAGTTGGCATGGATTAGTTAAATGTGCTTTTTTTTCTCTTTTTAATGAGATATTACTTGCTATATCCATTTTTATAAATAAGTAACAAAATCAAGAAAAATCGTATTTTACTTATCATCAAGCTATCTATGAAGAAAGAAACAAAAAACAACTAATAAAATGTCGAATGACAGCATTATTTGTCTGCTTTATTATTTATTAGAATTTTATAGTTTTTTAATTAAGCAAACTTGTATCTTTTATAATAAGCGAAATCCCCATGCTGGAAATGTTATCTGGGACACCCTGTATATAACTATAGGTTGCTAAGCAGAAAATCGCTAATTTATCGCCATGACAACAAGCATTCTGACAGCCATTGCACACTCTGGCGAACAAAGAAGCGCAAATTTTGTGCTGCATGTGAGCACTCGACAGTGGGGGGGAGGTTAATAAACGTAAAAAGAGCTAAGGACCGAATTTGTTAGGTCACCACTCTCTTTTTAAGCTTTTTTGCAGCCGGATGTTTGATGGTTTCATCATGGGGGGGAGGTAATAAACGGTAAAAAGAGTCGAAGACCTTTTTTTTTAGCACAAAATTTAGTTTTCCAGCTCTATAATGACTTATTGCGAACCTATGGAGGGATTCTGACATCCCCTTGCCTACGCCACTGGCACTTGAAACGTCATAAACGTATGTTTACATTTTAAACATTAATTTTTCAAGATAATTATCGCAAATTTGGGGTTTCACAAAGCGCGAGGTTGTAATTAATATAAGCCAACATTTCTAAAACTTTTTGCTCTGGGAACCCCTTTAAGAATTAAGTTGTTATAGAGGACCCCCTTGAATTGTTTTATACACAATATTTTCGTTTTCTTCTGGCCTGGTAAATAAATTTGGCTGATATTTGAACATTATGAAATGGTTTTTGGGGACCCCTTCAGAAGGATTCGGAGGTCCGCAGACCACACTTCGAGAAACACTAATATAAGCTACACCCTGTAACGCCAAATTTTGCTGAACCTTGCATACTATAATGACAAAATACACCATCAACTAAAAGATTCATTAATTTTTGTAGTGTCCTTAAAATTGCGGAGTTTGTGTAACTTAATAATATTTTAGTTGCGTATAAAATTGACTTAAATTCACAAACGCTGACTTTATTTCACCAATCATGTTCTCCACTTATACCGGCAATTCTCGAATTACGAACGAGTTCTGTTCCTAGAGGTTGTTCACTATTTGTTCTGTACATTATGTGTTAAACATCTAAGTGTGTGCAATGATTTCGAAAACTTCACTTTTATTGAAAGTTAACAGTGCCCATATTTTTATTCTTAAGACATGGATTGTGACGTTTGTTATACTGAATGTTGGTAAATCGAGAACTGCCT
Organism: Elmis aenea; assembly: GCA_947652605.1. Lineage (NCBI taxonomy): Eukaryota > Metazoa > Arthropoda > Insecta > Coleoptera > Elmidae > Elmis > Elmis aenea. The sequence goes on along the minus strand of OX393577.1, from coordinate 5,680,106 downwards.
AATCCTGCAAATTATGAGATCATTTGAGTAATTTTTTCAATACTTTCTCAAGCTTTTTTTCTGTCGTATTATCCCACCATTACTTATGATCTATGATTTTTGAAATCCTGGTAGCAAGGGTATGTCAAATACCACGGGTAAATTGTTGGGTATATAATTAATATCACAAGTAGATGCATTGATATAAATAATTTTTCCATCAGAAGATACACCATATCCTAAAAACAAATTACAACCATATTGAAGCGGTGTAATTAATCTAAATACTTTGATTAATTTTATTTATAGGAAGCATTTGAAATAAAAATGAATTTTCAAATTGTTTACATTTTTTGATAGCCACTTTGTTGCTAGAGTAGTTTTTAATATTTTTTATTTTACAAGCAGACTTATCTAGGGTCTTCAAATGTTTAATGCACTTATTTACAACTTTTTTATTCAGTTAGATGATTGTTTTACATAACCAAAACACTGTTAACAGGGATTTAAAATCTTTAATCACATTTTGACCTACTTAAAAAAAAAATTTAAACATCTCACGTGGCCATAATAACATTTGCAGGAACTTCTTTACTGTTTTAATTGACAGATAAGATATATGTTTTGATACCTTATAAAGTTATATCGAGCATATCGCTTTATAGCATGATACCTTAAATTTAAAAACCTTGTCAAATAATTTTTGCATTTGTCTACTAATTCTGAAACTTAGGAATGGGTGGCTAATTTTATTACAATCAAAAAATAATGTCATTGTTTTTTCCTAGTTTAGATGTGGAATGTTTGATTCTGTTTATTAGTGGTTCCTAAAGTGCTGAAAATTTCTTTAATTCAATCAAATCTGTGTTGCAAGATTTCTATGCATTGCACATTTTTGTTATCTTTCAATTGTTTTTCTCAATCATAAAATGTAGAGATATTTAACAAACAAATGAGTCATACCTTCATGTATATGTCCAAAAACGTGATATTTCGGTTTAATTCGTTGTTGCACTATAGAAAGTAATTCTACACAGCCTGCGCGGACTCCTGAGCACGCTAGATCACCATATCCAACAGGTGGCGTATGCGTTATTAAAACATCTGTGTCAGCGGGGATCATTTCCCATTTCGATAAACAGTCTTTACCTCTTACCAAATTAAATGCCCACTTGCAAAATTCTGGTTGCCTAACAATTAAAAACGGTGTGAAAATCTTTACAATACTTTGAGAAATAATAATTTTTTCAAATAGCATAATTTACTTTTTTGATTTTCAGCTTGTCAAAAATAAGACTTTAAATTTTGCTAACTTTAAGTGAGTGGATTACACGATGCATTTACAAACAACAAATAAATTCTATCCGTGAATATATTTCACAAATACTGTTGTTTCGACAAATAAATGGTTTATAAAAGTGTTCCCCGAAGGCAATGTTCTAATTATTTGAATCGATGATAATGACTTAAGCAACACTTGAGAAGAAAGGTGGCATGGTGGGCATGTAAGAGTTGTCAACCAAGATCATGAATTCGTTAAAGAAACTGGTAATAACTAATCACTATGTTGTATATTAAATCCCCACATCAATTTGGCAGTTTTGTTGGTTGAACCCTGATTGTAACAATAGTATGTAAGATTTAAACTTACCAAGGTGTCCCATAAATCTTAATTCCATATATTTCAGTTCCCGTATCTTCTAAATAAGTACAGTTTGTTAAATACTGTTTCACATTTGCCGCTATTACGGCTTTATTTAGGTCATCTTTTTGCATACCCAGTGTTGGTATTTCATCTTCTAAAATTGTACCATGTCTCGATGAATGGTCATATGACTTTTTAAAACTACTGATAAACGTAGGATCAAAACTAAGTTCATGATTGCCAGCAATAACAATTTTATATTTATGGGGTAGATCACCTACAACAAGTTTTGTATTGTTGATTTTCAATTCGAAATAACTTTATATAAAATTTAAAAAAAAACAACAACATTGAGTAGCTGTTTAAGAAAACAAAAGGATGCTCCATATAGATCACTCTGAACAACTGAATCTTCCTTAGGTATAAACAAATTTTACTACGGTTACCATTGTTGCTATTGAGATTATGATTGTTAATAAAGATAACCACAGTAAAATGTGTTTATACCTAAGGAAGACTCATCTGTTTAGATTGACCCATTGCTAATTATACCTACCTATCCATCTATTAAACTCTTTAACTTCTTCCACTTGACCACATTTAGTGAAATCTCCTGCATGAATAAAAACATCTCCTTCCGGAATATCAAACTTAATATTATGGGTAAGAGAATGAGTATCGCTCATACACACAAATCTAACTTTATTTGATTCGACTGGTTTCGTAGGTGGTTTCACGTTCAATTTGAAAACTTTTTGAGTTTGTGAAATTTCACGCCAAGCAGCAGTTGGATTGTTTGTTAGTGGATGAACATCAACTGTGTTCTGCATCTCAGTTTCAGTTATATACTTATATGTAAGTGATTATCACATTATTTTTGCAAATACTCTTAAAGGTAATTTACGTACTTTTTTGTTGTTACTTTAAAATTGGCTCAAACTGATAACTCATAGCAATTTTTAAAACTGGTTAATGCTCCACTACAGTTATGTTATTTCAAATTGTTTGTAAATAGTGCACAGATTCGTTTTGCGTATCCATATGGTTCTTCACATACAAGTTAGGTTAGACCCATTATTACCTTGTCTCTCTTAAAATACCAACCTAAATGTTTCTAAAGTCTTTTTTACATAACATTACATCAGAAACCTAAAATTTAACACGAATACTATTGAACTATTGTAAAATAATACTCTTTTAATTTATTTTCTATGAAAAAAAAATATATTCCTTGGATAATCTCTTCATACATGACAATTTAATTGTAGTTTATTAAGAAAAAATATACTTGTTTTTAAAATTACACTGGCAAATAAATTACAAGTTATAAAGTAAATGTTTATTATTAAATTATAAATTAACAAAATATCAAAACTTTAAAACATAAAATTCATTACACATTTTTAAATGCGTAATATTACTTGAAACATTATTTGATACTTATTAAAATTAATGATGTGTTATTATTATTGTTTTAAGACTTTGCCTCTAATTATTTTAACTTCATCAACTGGTCTATCATTTTTATCAGTTTCTACTAAGCCTATCCTTTTAATTACATTCATTCCTGATGAAATTCTACCAAATATAGCGTGTTTGCCATCTAACCATTGTGTGGGTGCTAAGGAAATAAAAAATTGTGATCCATTTGAATCTGGTCCCGAATTTGCCATTGACAATATTCCAGCGCCTGTATGTTTAAGTTCCGGATGAATTTCGTCTTTAAAAGTTTGCCCATAAATTGAGACTCCACCTTTTCCTGTACTGGTGGGATCACCGCCTTGAATCATGAAATCACGAATAATACGATGAAATACTGTATTGTTGTAATAACCACGTCGAGCTAATTCAGCAAAATTTCTACACGTTATTGGAGCATGTTTCCAATACAATTCAATTGTAGCTTCACCCATTCTTTAAGCAGAAACATATAGTTAATAATTAATACAAACACATTTCACTTTAGGTATTACTACTTACGTAGTTTCTAATACTACAAATGGAGGTTGCCACATTTTATCTGGAATACCAGACTGATTTAATCCTTGAACAGCAAGCATTTCGTAGGTTTTACGACTTCTACTTGCTTTAAAATTTATGATAACCTCAATCAACAACGTAACTCTGTTGACAAAAGGCAGCAGGACATTTTAACTACCGCTTCTTCTGTGACTTTGTGACTACCGCATAGTAAATATATTTTTTAGCTCGGCGTCGATTGGTAGTGCAGATTATTTTGACAGGAAGGTTGACGTTTGTGGTTCCAAAAAATTGACAAAGTTGACGTCGACCGTCTTCAAACATGAGTGTTTGCAAATTTTAAGTTTAGTAGCATACTAAGCCAACTTCTATAAAAATTACGATGACTATTTGAAAAGCAATGTTTCCTTCAAAAGCTGATCATGTTACTCTCACTCTACCTTCAGATAATTATCCTGATAAAGGAAAATCCAAAAGTGTATGGAGGGTTAGTCCCTAGTAAATGACTTTAAACCATTAATTCATTTTTATTTTTCCTATTTTAGTGGTGGAATCAACTCTCAAGATTCCAGCGTAGCCTCATTTATATGTTAGCAGTAGTAATTAGCTTAACTATATTATATTTCATACCAGGAGATTCAAATAGTGCTGTAGTAGATGTAGACCAATTAGAAATTAACACGCTTAATAAGGAAATGTTAAATAATATAAAAAATGATCCAAGAGATGTGGAAAATGATTTTAATGAAGTGGAACAAGAAAATCAAGTGTTGGAAGAACCAGGAGATGCTCAAATTGATGATGCCAATTCAATGAAAAATGTGTTGGCGAGGCCAAATATGGGGGAGCAGTTTACAGGTAAATAATTAATTGTTATAAGGAGGGCTTTTTTTTAAATAATACCATAATTTAAGGTCTAGTCACAGAAAGACAAGCAAGTGTCGTGGAAGCCTTTAGACATGCATGGCGTGGATATAAGAGGTTTGCTTGGGGCCATGATAATTTAAAACCTATTTCAGAAGGTTATCACGATTGGTTTGGTGTTGGGCTTAGCATAGTCGATGCTTTGGATACAATGTACATTATGGGCTTAAAAAAAGGTAAGTTTATGGCAATGTTTTTAAGCAATAAAAATTGTGTTTTTGGATGCCGAGCGAAAGTGTTTTTTATTTTTATTTACGAATCGAGTTAACTTTGATGTTTATTATGTAATGTTTTGTTGCAGAGTATGCAGAAGCACGTGAATGGGTAGATAAGCATTTGCATTTCGACATAAATAAAGATGTTAATTTATTTGAGGTTACTATAAGAGTATTAGGTGGATTACTTAGTATTTATCATCTTTCTGGAGACAAAATGTATCTTAATAAAGCTGTGAGTGTCTTGTGTACATATTTTGTACCTTATTGTTACTGTATTTTACTATCATTTTGTTTTTTCATAGGTGGATTTAGGCGATCGCTTATTGCCATGTTTTGAAACTGAATTTGGAATTCCCTTTTCTGATGTAAATTTATTTACAAGAAAAGCACATGCTCCCAAATGGTCACCAGATAGCAGCACCTCCGAAGTCACAACTATACAGTTGGAATTTAGAGATTTAAGTAGGAGTTCTGGAAATCCTAAATATGAGGTAAGTTTTTTATTAATACCGATTAAATGTATACTAGATTGTATGTCACAGCTTTTCGTTGTCTTGATTAAGAATTAATGTTTTTATTCTCAGGAAGTTGCATCAAGAGTATCCCAGCACATTCACCGGTTAGAAAAAAAAGACGGTTTAGTTCCTATATTTATTAACGCTAATTCAGGCCAGTTTCGATCATATTCAACAATTACCTTAGGTGCAAGAGGCGATAGTTATTATGAATATCTACTTAAGCAGTGGATACAGACTGGAAAACATACAGATTAGTGAGTACCCTGTTGAAATATCATTCATTTGTATTTTAAATAACAGCAAAAATTATTGTTAATGTATTTTTCACTTACCATTTTTTAGTTTTTGCAAAATCAAATTTTAATTTTCCATAGTAAATTTATGCAAATCGAGTTAAGTTGTGTTCATAGCTTTTCATTAGCACATTTGTGATGCGTAAAGTCACAGGAATTTTTGTGAAGTGTAATAACAACAATATTGTTTTGGATTATTTATGAAATCATAATTTTTTTGTACAGGGTGGTCCAAATTCGCTGGGATTGCATGGGTATCTCGGTTAATATTCAAGATAGAGAAACAGTTAATTTACCAAAAATGTGCAGTATTTTGAGACAAACTCAGAACCATTTTCAAAAATATTCTATCATTTCCGGTTTTCGAGTTATTAAATAAAAAGTTTTTTTTTGTCATATTAATAATGTGTCGTATCTCCGTTATTATTGTAAATATCGAAAATATTTATAAAAATTATTTTTAGATATTTTTATGTTTAATTTGATTATGCTAAAAAAAAAAAAAGTTACGCTCGCCATTAAAAAGTTATGACACACTTACCTTTTTGGGAGCAATAGTTGGGGATAACCTATTTAAATTCCTTATTTTTTTCTCATTCCAAATATATAAGAGTTGATGTATTTATTTTTAATAATGCGCAAGTTACGAAGGTTTTGGTTTTTTAATTTGTTGTTGAGATAAACATCAAAAATTTTGAACATAAGATAAACAGCAATACACTACATTACTGCTGATTCCTACTATATCGTTTTCTTATTTTCAAATATTTACATTGTTTTTCTCAACAACAAATTAAAAAACCTTGGTAACTTGTACCACATGAGTTTCACACCTTGTTTATTTTTTGTTTTGACAGCCTACTATGATTTTCTTAAAAAAAAAACGAAAAAACTTCGTAACTTGCGTATTATTCAAAATAAATACATCAACCCTTATATATTTGGAATAAGAAAAAAATAAGGAATTTAAACAGGTCATAGCCAACTATCACTCCTATTTAAAAAGAGATAAGTTTGTGTCATAGCTTTTTAAAGGCAAGCGTATTTTTTTTTTTAGCATAATCAAATTAAACATAAAAATATCTAAAAAATAATCATAAATATTTTCGATATTTACAACAATAACGGAGATATAACACATTATTAATATGACAAAAAAACACGTTTTATTCAATAACTCAAAAACCGGAAATGATAGAATATTTTTGAAAACGGTTCTGAGTTTGTCTCAAAAAACTGCACATTTTTGCTAATTTAACTGTTTCTCTATCTTAAATATTAATCGAGATACCCATGCAATCCCATCAAATTTGGACCACCCTGTATGTTTCGGTATTTTTAACTATTTTCAATTTTGATTGATTTAAACTATTGATTGTAAGAAGTAACGTTACTTTTTTTTCTTAGCTTAAAAGATGATTACTTAGAAAGTATAAGAGGTGTCGAAACCCATTTAGCCCGACGAACAATACCTAGCGGTTATCTTTTTATTGGAGAGCTGTTAGTCGGAGGAAAAGATTTTAAACCTAAAATGGACCATTTAACATGTTATCTGCCTGGTACGCTCGCTTTAGGTGTCCATAATGGAATGCCGGAAAATCACATGACACTCGCTGAAGAACTTTTGCAAACTTGTTATCAAACTTATGCCCAGCAGCCTACGTTTCTTGCTCCTGAGATAACTTATTTTAATATACAGGTAAGACATTATCTAAGATTTGGTTTTATTGAGTCCATAGTATTTATTATAGAGGGTGAGGCATCACTTATGACACCCCCATTAATTTTTTTATTGGAAAGCATTATCAAAAAAAGGTTCAAATAAAAGTTGTTTAATACAATATTTCCCAAAATATTGTCGTGTCAAATTTTTGTTTTCTTTTGTTTTTTTAGGAGTTACGGCACCATATTTGTTTTTTTTTTTTAATGGCACCACACAATTTTTTATACGGTTTGAAAGACATTTTCTTCCTCTTTTCAATGCACTAAAACTTTTATACCCTTACATAACAAAATTTTTAAGAAAATCGCAAAGGAACAATTTGGTTTTAAAAGCGTACGGTATTAATTAATTTAGATGAGCAGGCTTTGAAAATGATACAAAATGGTAAAAGATTTTAAAAAAAAGTTAATTAGGTTACAACGGTAAACAAAAAACGACTGTAATACATTTTTTACCGTTTTGTATCATTTTCAAAGCCTTCTAATGTAAATTAATTAATACCGTATGCTTTTAAAACCAAATTGTTCTTTTGCGTTTTTTTTTAAAATTTTGTTATGTAAGGGTATAAAAGTTTTAGTGCGTTGAAAAGAGAAAGAAAATATCTCTCAAACCGTAAAAAAAATATGTATGGTGCCATTAAATAAAAAACAAATATGGTGCCGTAACTCCTAAAAAAACAAAAGAAAACAAAAATTTGACATGACAATATTTTGGGAAATACTGTATCAAACAACTTTTATTTGAAACTTTTTTTGATAATTCTTTCCAATAACAAAATAAGTGATGCCTCACGCTGTTCTTGGTACTAGTCTGTTTTGTGAGAGCCAGTAGTCTCTATTGTCACTTTTTGCCAACTATTTGCTGTCGTTGTATTATATTGCCTTCATTTTTATTACTTATTTAAAAAAAAACGAACCTTTAAACCTGACCCTTTTTCACCGATCAAATAAATGACGGTCAGGTTTGAGGTCGTTTAAAGTTTTTTTTTCAAGAAAAACTGTATTGTGAACCAGTGATAATAGACACTACTGGCAAGTACCATGTATTTTTTAATTTATTTGCACATTGCTATTATACAGGGTGGTCCAAATTCGATGGGATTGCATGGGTATCTCGGTTAATATTCAAGATAGAGAAACGGTTAAATTAGCAAAAATGTGCGGTTTTTTTGAGACAAACTCAGAACCGTTTTCAAAAAAATTCTATCATTTCCTTTTTTCGAGTTATTGAATAAAAAGTGTTTTTTTGTCATATTAATAATGTGTCATATCTCCGTTATTGTTGTAAATATCGAAAATATTTATGAAGATTATTTTTGGATATTTTTATGTATAATGTTTATACAATAACGGAGATATGACACATTATTAAAATGACTAAAAAACACTTTTTATTCAATAACTCGAAAACCGGAATATTTTTGAAAACAGTTCTGAGTTTATCTCAAAAAACTGCACATTTTTGGTAATTTAACCATTTCTCTATCTTGAATATTAACCGAGATACCCATGCAATCCCATCGAATTTGGACCACCCTGTACATATGTTATGACTATTTTTTACTAAATGTCCTCCTCACCCATTCCAAAATTCTGGTCCCCTTAGTTTAAATATGGCGAAGTTGCTAAATTGTACGCTGATCAGTGATATATGTATTGTAAAATCATATATTACAAAATAAAAATACTTTTTAGGGTGAAAAATCTACAGATATTAATGTGAAAACAAACGATGCCCATAATTTGTTGCGACCAGAATTTTTGGAAAGTTTGTGGTACATGTACCAATTGACAAAAAACAAAACATATCAAGACTGGGGTTGGGAAATATTTCAAGGTTTTGAAAAATATACCAAAGTGGTGAACGGATACACAAGTATCGGTAACGTAAGGAACACTGCCAATGTACGACCAAAAGATATGATGGAATCGTTTTTCCTTAGTGAAACTTTAAAATATTTGTATTTGCTTTTTAGTGATAACCCGAAACTTTTAGACATAGATAAATTTGTAATTAATTCAGAGGCACATCCACTTCCTATCTATTCATCGTGATTATTTATAAAATTAAAAGTAAATAGTGGTAAATCTAGTCTTGGCCAAAAGTCATTTTATAGACTTGCACGTTAGTGATGCGAATTTTCATTGGAAGAGTGCAGAATTAGTGAGTTGCTTGATTATAATACCCTTAAACATATCCCCACAATTGCACTACCGACTAAAAACTATCACCCATTCAAATTAAATATGTCTGTATTTTTAACTATACCGGGTGATTCAGTTTAACTGTCGCACCCCTAAAACTTTTTAATTATTGAAAATAACCCCAACAAACCTCATATTTTTGGAAACGGCAACAAATGATCTATTTAGTGATGTGCATTTGTTATATCTACGATGACGTATGTCAAATCCGCGATAGGCAACTGTTTTTTTTTAATTATACATACATGTTTTTGTTGATTCGGATAGAGAATTTCATTCTGAATCCGACCATGTATTAAAAAAGTATTCATTCATAAAAAAAAATTGAGAAAAATCAGTTCAAAGTTTATTATCAAATTATACAGGGTGTCACACAAAAAACGCCGCAAGCTGTAACTCCGTTGTTGGTGGTCCAATTTTGGTGAACAAAAAAGTAAATGAAATGGCTTCTCAAATTCTATAAACTGAATTGGATTTCAATTTTTTTCAAGTTGAACTTAAATGTCAAACGATAGTCAATTTTTTTTTTACTGATTCTGGTAGACATTTTTTTCTGAATTCAATGATGTAATCATAAGTTAATTTTAGTGCTAAACTAATAAGAAATAAAAAATATAAGTTTAACTAAAATAGCTTAGGCTTCACAAAATTTTCAAGCGTGCCGTGGAAAACAAAAAAATCTTAATCAGCAAATGTCATTTAAATACCACACTGACGTTTAAATGACATTTGTTGATTTAAATTTTTTTGTTTTCCACGGCACGCTTAAAAATTTTGTGAAACCTAACCTATTTTAGTTAAACTTTTATTTTTTATTTCTTATTAGTTTAGCACTAAAATCAACTTATGATTACATCATTGAATTCAGAAAAAAAAATTTCTACCAGATTTAGTAAAAAAAATAGATGGTGCCATTTGGAAAAAAAAATTGACTTATCGTTTGACATTTAAGTTGAACTTGAAAAAAATTGAAATCCAATTCAGTTTATAGTATTTAAGAAGCCATTTCATTTACTTTTTTGTTCACCAAAATCGGAATGAAAGCATGTATGCTATGTAATTTTAAAAAAACAGTTGCCTATCATGGATTTGACATTCGTCATCGTAGAGATAACAAATGCACATCACTAAATAGATCATTTGTTGCCGTTTCCAAAAATATGAGGTTTGTGGGGTTATTTTCAATAATTAAAAAGTTATAAGGGTGCGACAGTCAAACTGAATCACCCCCGGTATTAATAATTTATACTGAGCTAACAATTGTATTATTAATAATTTGGTATCGCATTTTAATCCAATAATTTTGCCTTACGATATTGATGTATTTTTTAAAAATTACAATAGTTTGATGGCATCAATTGATTTTAAATTATTGCGTTAAATTTATAAATAAAATTGTGCGGTATGTTTTAAAACTTGCATTAGGGACACTATGGGTATTTCACTTAATTTAAAAGATATAACTGGGGCTTACTGCAAAGAAAGTTTTATAAAAAAATAAGGTCTGAACTATCAGCTGTTTTGCATAATGTTTAAAAGTGTAAACATAGTTATTGGAAATTGCTTTTTAAATTTAATTGTGCGATATATTTATTGACTACGGTAACAACTTTTAACTAACTTAAAAATTGATTTAAGTTTGATTAATGGTGATTTAATACATATTTACGTTGTAAATTACAACTACATATCATTCAGTAACCCCAATTGGTTAAATTTTTTGTCCAGTACAGACAGAATTTTACAATTAATAAAAGTTTTTATAAATTAGTTTAACAACATGGTATTTTATTGAAAAGAATTAATAGCAACTAAATACAATTTTACAAAATGATAATTTTTCTTAAAAAACAAAAGCGGATGTTGTAATACTGCGTTTGTTTTAAATGCAAAACAATATAAGCACATTTAAAATGTACAAGTTACACTGCACAAGATTAAAAAAAATCGTATGCTGACTTAAATATAGGAAAAACGTTTTTAAATTATTTTAAAGCCCTTTTTTTATCACCCAATACAGCGTCATTCAAAAAGTCTGCAACATATGGGACACATTTTTATTATTGATTTCTCAAAAAATGTTATTCCTGATAAAAGTGGGTGCATGGTCTAAAACTAATTTTAAGATAAAAAAAAGTTTGATAAAAAGTCATAGGACTAAAATCTAGTGTCCTATGACTTTTTATTGAACTTTTTTTCATTTTAAAATTAATTTTAGATCATGCACCAACTTTTACCAAGAATAAAATTTTCTGAGAAATGAAACAAAATTTTTTCCGAGAAATTAAAAATAAAAATTGTTCCTATTTGTTGCAGACTTTTTGAATGACGCTGTGTAATGTTTCTAAAACCAAAAATGTATTTGCAACTAACATCATATAGGTCGGTCTATTTTAATTGTTGAAATTTATAGTGTAAAAAAAATAGGAAGGATGAATGTGTGGCAAATGATAAATAATTTTATTTATTGCCGTGAGTTATGTGCTAGTAAATTTTAATATTACTTACTGATTCAATATTTGTTTTTGCAAATTATGATTTTAGTAATTAATTGCTCATATAATTTTCGTTCCTTTATGTCAGTGTTTCCCAAACTTTCGACATCTGTGTACGCCTTCTATAATTTTCATAACACTTTGTACTCCTCGTTAAATAATAAACGAAAAATAAAATTTATTTTTAATAAAATACAAATACTACACCAGGTGCAGCCAAAGCCCGGTGCAGAGCGTACCCCCACCAAACTCTTGCCGTACCCCCAGTGGTACGCGTACCTTACTTTGGGAAACACTGCTTTATGTGAATGTTTCTTCTTTCTGCCAATAATAGTTTGATTTGGTTATATTCAGATTTTAAAAGATTGTTGTCGTTGATTAATTAATTATTGATGTAAATGTGTTAACACTTTTTTAAGTTTTTAGTAGTCATTTGTTTACTACTCGGTTTAATGTATAAAACCTACCAAAAGACATTTTTGTATTACTATTATTAATATGATGTTATAAAAAGGTGTAAAAGTACCACTAAAAAAAAAATGTTGTAAACTAAGTCACAATATGTCTTGTATCATGCTCAGACGATTGAAATTAATTGATTATTTTTTAAAATGCCACGTAATTAATATAATATTTTGTATTTCTAATTAATTTGTGTATTAGTTTAAATCTAAAACAATTTCAACTATTTATTTTGTTTGTCAGTCTTTCTAGCAAAGTTTAAGACCACTTCACAATTCTCCTGGAATGGGAACTCTAACGAAAAGACAATTGAACAATACATGAATAAAGTGTTGTTCAAATGTCTTCCCGTTTTCGTTAAAATGTTTGTTCCTATTTAAAGCACTGTGAAGTAGCCTATGTTTTTTTAAAGTTTAATTTTTGCCAATAAAACAATTGAAAATATTGATAGTGTCTTTGAAGATTTGATGCTTTTTTGTTTCCAGCTATGCAACTATGCAGTTAGTTTATTAACGTTAATTTTGAGTGAGCTTGAAGTTGGACATACACACTTAAAATGTATAATCAGTAAAAGAACTTTTGATAAAGGATTAAAAAAATAATAATAGAGGAATGATTTATTTAAAGATTTTAAACTTACCGTAATGTATTATTTTAGCTGTTATACTTGATGGTAATGCTGTTGGAAACACGATATGTTTAAAAACCAATCTTGTAGACTTGTTTTTAAAATGTTATTCAGTTTATGCAAATGGTTTTAGTTTATTATTGTTGCTTTTATACAGGGTGATTGATTAAGACTGGTGGTTTACAGTTATTAATGTTGGCATTTGTTGTCATTTCCAAGGCTTACTATTTAAAAATGTTGCAATTTCTTTTAACTTTATCAAAAATTCTTAATAACTCGAAAATTGTTGCAGATAGGTATAGGAAACGCTAATACAGATTGATGCAGAATGTAATTTTGCATTAGGAAATGAAAAAAAAGTTTGGGCATTGTATTTGAAAAAAACGAGTTTTAGTGGTCTGAAGTTGTATTAAAAGAAAATTCAATTTTGGACACCCTGTAAGTAATGCATTGATTGCAAAAATTCCAGTTTGAATTCCAAGGTTTCTTCTATGCATAGTCTAAATTTAAGCGTTTTTTCTTGAAAAATGGCGGCGTTAGAAATGATGAAAATTAATTTTTTTTAAAAAAAGTGCAAAAATCTAAAAAATGACTGCACTTAGGTATAGGGAATGCCAATAAAAGTCCCTCTAAAATTACGTTTTAAATCCAAATACGCAATAAAAAATATACCATTGTATTTGAAATAAGAAAGTAGACGTCAACTTCCGGTATTTCCGGAAATGTCGCCATCTTGAAAATATTTTCATTAAACATATCAGATGCCATTATGGTCATAACCAAAATTTCAGATCAATACCCTTTTTCATTCTTCATATATTTTTAAGTACCGGTCTCAATCAATCACCCTGTATATTGACACACACAAACATAACAGCAATTTTTCAAACATAAAAGTATAACAAAAGGTGCCTATTTTAATGACCAGTGATCAAGTTTTATTTGATTTTAATATGCATTCACATATTTTATATAATGCTCAAATTATGGTATTATAATTGCTTTATAGCATTATTATATAAAGTTGTTTAAAAAACGTATTAAAAAGAGTGTTTTTGAGAAGTAAGTCACTTTTGAAAGAAAATGATATATCCACAAATAATAATATGTAACAGTGTAATAAAAGTATTTTTGCTACTTATTTTTTATGTTTTGTACAAGCAGTAGATAATTCTTGGGAATTATCAATGGTTTGGTTGGTTATTAACGTATTTTGTAGTCAACATTTATTATTAGATGCAATTTTTATATTCACAGTATTTTAATATTACTGTTAACCTGGTTGTATAATTTAATTTACAAAATAATTTTAAGTCAAAGTAGTTGTAAAATTAATGGTGAAATAGTAATAATAGTCCAAATAACAATTTAGAAAGAACAATTATAGGATGTAAGTGAAGTTTTATAGAAATAGCAAGACTAATCGTAGAAAATTAAAACCAGTTATTTAAATAGGTAATCACAATGTTAAATGTAGTTTGTCTCAACACACACGATAGCTGTTAGAGTAAATATCTAAAAATTAGCATCAATCCTTCGTGACACAATTTTTTGTACCTTACAAAGGTTTAATATCCACTAGTTAATGTCTTTTTAATGAAATCAAGAGATTTAGGATATAAATTTATAATTATTGGCACTTAAAATGAAATTTTAGTTGTAATTTTTAATGTTATACACTCTTTACATTTAACTTTTTTTGTATTCGACTGATTTCTGTTTCTAGAAAAAAAAATGCACATTAAATGCAATTTTATGAAGACAAAAAACATGATCACTTTCGTACAGCATGTTTTTTTGTTCAGGTAGTCTATGTATATTATGTGTTATGCTATTGGTGAAAAGTAGTAAGTCGATTAAACTAAAATAAATCAAAATTAATGTCAGTAAATCAGATTATATAAAACTTAAACTGAGCTCCAATTAAATTAGTTTATCCTTGTTTCATTATTTTTGCAGTTTTGGCCTAAAAAATGATTTTAGTGGGTATAAAAATGCTTCCTTTTATGATGAGTACATTTACTCAATAAAGTGTTGTATTTGTTAAAATATGAATTTGGGAAAATTTTCTGTAGTTGTTAAAAGCCCATGGCACTTGCGATTGTTTTAATTATGTACCTTTTCAAAATATTTTTCTTAAATTTTTAATATGTAATATGCTTCAACAGAAATTATTGAATCTGAATCTGATTCTTTATGCAGTATTAAACTGCTGATAACATGTTTATATTACACATATGTAAAATATACAGGTTATTTTGTGAAAATATTTTATATGGTGTAAAATATTATTTAGCATTGTTATATCTGGCAAATGGATCAGTGTAAAATATCCAGTAAGGCAAGCGCTATAAATCTCGGTAAAAGTTGTAAGTTGATACCAATTTATGTGCCATATTAGCAAAACGTGAAATAAAAGTTGTAAAAAAATGTGTTTGAGTTGGGAAATTGTTTCATTAGTTATGTAATTTTTATACCGGGTGTAAATGAAGTGTGGTACACCCCCTTTTTTTTCTTTAGTTTTGATTTTAGATTAATGAGATTTTAGACATGATATGTGCAAAAAACCAGGCTTTTTGAGCACATGCACACATTTGTTTCACTTCCGGTTTCACCGGAAATGACACCAACTTTGTTATTTTAAATGGAACACCCTGTATATTTTTACATTTGTGGAAAGACGAAGCGATTTTACAAAAATATCTGAAACTAGTCTTCATACATTTTTTCAATATTTGCAACAATAACGGAGATATGACATGCACATATGACAAAAAACACTTTTTTTTCAATAACTCAAAAACCGGCCATGATAGAATATTTTTGAAAACGGCTCTAAGTTTGTCTCAAAAAACTGCACGTTTTTGTTATTTTAATCGTTTATCTTGAATATTAAGCGAGATACTCATGTAATCCCATCGAATTTGGACCACCCTGTATAGCAGTGCTAGAGGTCTTTCAAGATAAACTGAACCGAGAAATACGCAGAGAGGGGGTAGCGGTTGAAATGTAGACCATTCTAAAAACGTTGTATTAATATAGGTTATAACCTCATTGTTAAATTAGACGTATTTTTTTAGGTGGTGCAGTAATTAACGATTTAGAAGAGTCCTGGTTTCTGCATCACATTTCAGTTTATCTTGAAAGGCCTCTACAGGCGATGGTCCTTATTATTAAATGGTTTTTTTATCATACAGGTCTAATTTAAATTAGGGAGGGATAAACTTTTTAATGTTAATGAGAATGCATAAGTGTAAACAATTGTTTTGCTTGTGGGTACAAATATAGTCGAAGCCTGCCCTGCCTTTATTGAAAAGAAACAATAAGTAATAGATCAAACACAATTTTAAATAAACATTTTTTGCTTACGATTTTTACCAATAGCATTATGTACAGATATTATAATTAATGACGTATAATTAAAAAAATAGTTTTTATTTTGTTAAGTTTATAATTCTTGTTGTATATTATGTAATCTTATACATAAGTTAAACAAATACATATATTGTTACATGGCAAACTTACTACGATATTAAAATTAAATTTAAATATTGGTTGTGAATAAACTTTTTGAGATCTTCCCTCCAAATTACTACCGATAATTACTATCAATTAATATTTTTCAGAATGCCAAATACTCGGTTTATTCACAATTATCCCATTTTATTGTACGGGTCCATATCACAAAAATTCTATAAGCACAAGACCTACATCACATGATCGTACATTCACAGCATTGTAACGTGTAGTACAGGCACTTTACTGTGCAGTTTTCTTCCTCGTCGTCATCGTCTTTCTTCGCGTCCGGTGGTGGTATCCATTTACCGTCTAATTTGTCGATAGTACCGTTGTTGAGTTTTTTCGTATCGTCTCCGTCCTTTTTGTCGCCCGATCCCGGGTCTTTGTCATTGAATGATGGATTTTCTGAGGTTGAAATTATTTCATCATCTTTTTTTTTGTCTACTCGTGCTCCTGGTCCGATTGGTCCGCAGTTTACGTCGGGGCCGTGCTCTTTAATAGGATCGGCTAAAACTGAGGCTGCCACTACGTCTGTACTACCCGCAACATTTGGATTAGCTAGATCATGTTTCGACGTCGTTGGAGGTGGTGTTGTCCGGCCCTCTTTGAAGTCGAAAAAATCTTTATGTGTAGTTGGTGAATCCCCCGACATCATAGCACTGTAAAAAAAAACTTTATTTTAGTAATCTTTTTTTTTAAAATTTACATTGCAACTATTTAACTTCTGTTGTAGTAGTTATAAATAAGAAGGTGGGTATTAATCAAATAACATACAATTTGTTGTATTTATACTAAAATAACAAAAGAAATAGTAGAAAACTTAGTTCCTTTGTTTAAAGCAATTGTAAAAAAAACACCTTCAACTTAAATAGGGTTGCCCATTACCAGGGTCGTCTTATCCGTTAGGCATAGGACCTACGAAAACTTTTAGGGCCTACAAGAATTTTTGGGGCCTACGAAAAAATATTGGAATTCAAGAATACATAGTTTGTGGTTAAGTTTCAATGAACAGAGATGCCGGGGGGTGGGGGTTGGAGGTCCGACAACCTTAATGCGGTCCTGCCCATCACAACTATAATTAGTAAATGAATTATTGTAAATTTATTTATACCAAATAATTTAAAAAATAATAATAATTGTGTATTGTTTTTGATCAGGTGCAATATTAATTCTCATATAGCTTGGTAGTACCGTCCTTAGACCCGAGCAATCAGGGCCCCTTCTCCGCGCACGCTCGTTGTGGGCGCAAAAAACTATTAAGATAAAAATAAAATGCCCAGACTTGAAAAAATAATTTATTTAGTTTGAATGATGTTAACATACAAAGAGGGGCCCCAAAAATATTTGCTCATAGCCCCCGCACTATCTAGGGGCCGTCCTATGGCGCAAGGATTAAATATTTTTTTTAATGATTAATTTTAAATAAGTTACACAACCTATTCAAAATTTTTGGGCGTTTTAATTCTGATTATTATAGGAATTAAAATATCTCCACTCAATTTTTTTATAATGCTTAAAATAACACGTAATGGCATTCAAACTTTTTGTACAAATAATTTTGAGTTACACATTTTTGTTCATTCGCTAAAAAACCTCGTAAAATTCTAGTTATAAACTTTTTCGTGATTAGTAAAAAATGTGAATGCAATGAAATGCGCTAAAAAAAAATGGCGCATAGATAAACTTTGCAATCATGTTTATGTATCCAAATATATCTTTTTTTGCAATACTCGTTTAACCAATTTCTTTTTCCTCATAAACATGCTTCATACTTAACTTAGTTTATACAAAATAAATAAACACTTGTAGAAAAAGTATTGGTGATTCCCCTAACGTCAACAGACACTGCCGTAACGTAACAAAAACAAGTGTTCGAACCTATTAGTAACTAAATTAAATTTAGCCAAAATAATTTTATTTGGAAAGTATCCGCACATTTCAAAAATATACCTGCAACTGGCTTCCTAAAGCTAAAAACTGAACTGCCCAGGTGAAAATGAAGCAGGTGGAAGTATAAATATTGTAACTTTCGCTGGACCAACACGCGTACAATTCTCATTCACGATATTTTAAACACTAATTTAATACGTTACCTGACAACAAAAATTTACGCAGTCGAAAAAAAGTAAGTTATTCAAAAAACAGTAACGTATTTAAATTTCACGCATGCTACGTTCAAACCACAATGAAAAACTTAGTATACACTGTGCTGAAACGATACAGTTTTGATTAATCTTACAACGTTAAAGTATAGTAAGTAATACTACTTGTTAGCTATGTGTAAAATTATCAGTACGTGTATGAAATAACGACGCTATTTTGAAAATGTAGACCCAAAACAATAAGCAGGGGAAGTGGATTTTTAAATATGATTTTGATAAGTCGAAAACGTTTATCAATATTATCGGTTTTACTAAAATATTTAGGCTAACAGTATTTGTGTTTATATTGTTCTATTTATTCACGAATGATTTATAATCTGAATCACTAAAATTTCGTTGTACGTACATGTTCATAATATCACCAACAGTTCTCCAAATTTCACGTACCAAGTTTGGCATACCTTCACACTTGCTGTGTCCATGCGCTTCCATCTTTGCATAATAAATGATTTTATCAGATTTAAAAACAACCGTGTCATAAACGAAGTTGAATAACCTGCGATTTTACATCTTTAAATTTTCTGAATTTGGCAATTTATCGACAATATAAAAAAAAACTTATTGTACATCACGATTTTTGCCAACGAATTAATTCCTTTCCATAACATTTGCTAAAATATCTGTGATTACCATACTTGTAAACTATTTGCAGAATTAAACAAAACTGTCAAACTGATACTATGTGTTTAGTCGGAAAAGCTTCATTTTGAGTCCTTACGCTGTTTTTAATTTTCTTGCACCCTAAATTAGTTGTTTTGATGTCAAAAACTGAAAGGTTGGTAATATTAGAACTGTCATGTAAATTACAGGATTGTTGTAGTACCGCTGTGCATTATTTAAAATGAAAATACTAAATAAAAAACAACGTTCATGAGTATTTTGTGTAGTTACTACTTAATGGGCACTGTTTATTATGAAGCCTTTAATGATGCAAACATATTTTGAAATAATTTGTTGTGAATGTAAAAATGTTCTTAATTTAATTGTACATACGACAAAACGGCGATTTTAATTTGAGAACACATCTTCTATGTTGTTGAGAATCGAAGACTCTACCGCTGTTTTAAGTTGTAAGGGTATAAACTGTAAATTAAAACTAAAATCAGTCACCACAATTAAATTGCTCGGCATTGTTAAAGAAGACGATCAAAAACAAGAAAATCAAAGATGCATTTTCAAAATTTGATCGTTTTTTGTTAAGTTAAATAGATTGCTACAATTTGAATAAACTTTAAACTGATTTTTCTCGAAAAATTTCTTATGTATGCATACTTTTTTAATAAATGGTCGGATTCAGAATTAAATTCTCTATTCGAATCAACAAAAAAATGTATACCATGTAATTTTAAAAAAAAATGCCTATCGCGGATTTGACATACGTCATCGTAGAGATGGTAAATTCACATCACTTAATAGAGAATCTGTCGCCGTATCCAAAAATATAAGGTTTGTTAAGGGTTATTTTCAATAATTAAAAAGTTTAGGTGTGTGACAGTCAAACTGAATCACCCGGTATACAGGGTGTGTATAAATTGGCGGAAGCGCTACACGTGACGATATTCTTCGTAAAATTCTAAGTCGAAAATCTTCATACGAAAATGTTGTACCATGCTTGCCGCTTCTGCAAGAGGTCCTCAAAGTGTTGACATTCAGTCCTTTATAAGCGTTATTTAAATTTGTTAATGAAAAAGCTGCAATTTGGAATAAAAATAAATTTCGAATCCGCCAATTTATACACACCCTATATATCGCATTAAGAATTAAGTCGAATATTTTTTTATAAGATACTTGGGAGGCCACAAAAGCTCTTTTGCGGGCCGGATGTGGCCCGAGGGCCGCCAGTTGGACAGCCCTGAGTTACGACGTTTCGATGCATTCAAACACCGTCATCGCATAACTGCACTCACATTAGATAATTAACGTAGTAACAAAATAAAACGAATTCCAACCACATCACTAATAACAGACTCATCGTTAAGGACCATTCTAAAAGGTTTACTTACAATAGCGACACGTTTGGACTTTAATAAAGCAAATTATTGAATAACAATGCCCTGCACTACGCGCGGCACGAATACAACTGACTTTAGAAGTGGGTGCTACGAGCTACGACAGTGATTAGACATGCCAGCTGACCATTCTTTGATAACAAAATAATTAAACAGTAATTTTTTTAAATATCGCTGCCAAATGATACCGAAGTGCTTAGGCATTTGTATGTTTTACAAAAGAACTCTTTGTGTGAGTGAACAATGGATAGTGCAGTTTTTAAATTTGGCGTGTGATTTCTTTTCACCGTGATACTTTATTGGTAACTTACTTGATTAAAATGATTCAAATTGTATGCATAGTTTTGCGTTTAATTACAATTTATTTGTCTTAATTTACCTGTTGTTCTTCATCTTCAATTCCCAAACAGTTTCGCTCTGTTCGTTACTAGGAAAACTCTTATTTTCAAGTTTTTAAATTAAAGAAGCATTGCGAAGCTGTTTTGAAATTGATATTTAAGAAACACAGGAATAACAAGACAACTGATTCTATGGTTGTTAGTTATTATGTTAATTCTGTTAAAAATAATATTTACTTTAACACAAAATAGAGCTATCAAAAACACTACGATATTTTTTTCAAATCCCCAAGTTGTGTAGCAAAATCCATTAACTTGTTTTTTTTCAATGCATGTTAGCAGTTGCCACTTTAAAAATTAATATACAGGCTGATTGAAATCCCAGCATGGGAATCTCGCTTATCAAGACCGTATTGGGCAAAAATGCAAAATTTTATACCGAAAATTTCCTTCACCTGTAAAATTTGCGTTTTTAACCAATCACTAATCTTAAATCTTTTAGAGACTACGAATAGGAGCATTATTACACGGTAATAATTTTACATTCCCCTGTCAGATGTTGATCCTCCTGTCAAATTTGCGTTTTCGACCTATAACAAACTCAGATTTCCTAGTAACGACTAATAATCATACACTGATAATATACTTTTTGCAATTAACAGATGTTCATGCGTTTATTGGTCGTTTTTAAATGGTGCCTGTACACCTGAGAGTAAAGTACTCTCGAGAGTAGCGTCGCCAAGGATACAGCCCCTGAGAGTAACTCGCGATTGGCTGTATCCTTGGCGACGCTACTCTCGAGAGTACTTTACTCTCAGGTGTACAGGCACCATAGAAATCTGAGTTTGTGATAGGTAGTAAATATAAATTTGGAGAGGGAATTAACTATTTTGGTCTTGATAATTTTTTGACGAATTTCGGCGACCAGTAGCGTTACTTTAATTTAGATTAAACCACACCCCTGACGCACCACTCTGACAGTACTTGTAAAATTTGACATAACATACATTTAATTTGACAGGTAGGTGAAGAAAATTTTCTGACAAAATAGAACTCATGCATTGCAAATAATCTATAATTTTTGACAAATCTTCACTCATGCAAGTTGAATCAGAAAAAATCACTCGTGCACTCGTGTTTTTTTCAGCTCAACTTGCATTCGGGCATATTTGCCAAAAATTATCGATAACTTTCAATGCAGTTGTTATATTACTACTGATTATAATTATTCGAAGATAAATTACGGTAACCGAGATACCCCGTAAAACATTCGAATTTCGTCCACCCTGTACAACAATTTTAGCTAGAAAACATCTTTGAAATTTAAAATAGAATATGGATGTCGTTAGTATAGAAATTGGAAACTAAAGCATAACGGAAATGCAGTGCTGTGTTCTTACAGAACTCTGAAAACCGCTGCTTTGATGTTATTCGACCATTTCTGCATCTCAGCGATTAGCTTATGCTGTTAATGAATGATGCGAATGTAATTTGATATAATCACAACGAGACACACTTCAAGTATTCAGTTTCGTGTATCAATTTAGCATTTTTGCCCTTATGTACATTTGTACAGGGCGCGCAACTGCTTCGGGCCACTATGGGGATCTCGCTAAATGTTATAGACACAAAATCGGTTCCTATACCAAAAACATATTAATTAATTACAATCGTGTTTGTATGTTAATTTATATTTTATACCATAGTTTTTTTGTGTTAATTTTTGTCTTTCCATTCATTGTGTCGCGAAGGAAATGCGCTTCAAAATGTTAGGTCGGCAGCAAAAAAAGTTTGGGAACCACTGGTGTAGATACTATTTTCTACGGCTATTTTTACGTAAATAATTTCCATATTAAATATCAAAAGCAACACATAATTTAAAACTACGTACCCATACATGTCATTTATAGTGGGATAATTGTCGAGATTAAAAAACGGTAACATATTATTGCGACAAAAATTTTGAGAACAAACATGCCAGACGAGCTCTGTCATCTTGACAAACCGAAAATGTGTTTGCCAGGGCTAACAGATTTGATGAATTAAAAACTAAAAATTTTTAAAATCGAGCAAAGTAGTGTCACAAACTTTTCAATTAAACATAGTAACAACTAAAAAAATTGTTAAAGCTAATCCTACCGAATGGGACCATTCTATGTGTATCAACTTATTCTTCTAGCTTCTAAATTTTAAACAGGTGGCCTTTTTTCATTTACAATCAACGAACAAATAGGGCATCACATTCAAGAGAGCAAGATATCGATTGTTCATATTTATTTCATAACGATATTTTATTACTGTAGCATAACCACTGTTGCAAGCATTTGACATTAATATTTTCATTTGTTAATCACGTCTACGGCGCCCTTGAATCAGTCTTATATTTCCAAAAAAATGTAAACGTGTCAGTACAACGACACCGTTGATTAACCAACTGTTAATACTTGTGCTGGTATCGGTTGCAAATATTTTCAGGTGTATTTTGTGCAGTAGTTGATCCATCAAATGCAATGTACATCTAGTGGCCATTTTTTGTTTTGTTTAAAACCATATACTGGGTCATAGATAAATAGTATACCGGGTGTCCCCGTTATCGGTGCAAATATTTTAAGTGGTGATGGGGTACCTTTTTCTAACAAAAACTTTCAAGTAAAATTTTTTCCTAAAATCAAATGCTAAGCAGATATAAACACTTACTTGATTTTTTACACTTCTGCATTTAAAAGGCTCTGTCGCCAAAAATATCAGTTTTACCGTAAAATACCTCTAAGCTTTTTAATAGAGCATAAAATTCTCTACAAAATTAGTTATAATCATTTTTTGTCTACAGGCAATGGTTTAAAAGTTATAAAGCAGTTTGCACAAAAAAAAAAGTTAAACATTTAAAAACTTTAATTGTTTCTTTGACTTTGCAACCGCTTTATTTTTAAAACGTAAGGTTGTACAAAAAAAAAACGGAGGGCCCATTCCGGATAGCAAATTTTATGGGCTACAACTATGGTTCAGTGAAAGTTTTCGGAAAATCAAACCAATTTTCCGGAAAAGCTGAAAATAAGGAACAGAGTGTAAGAAATAAAGTTTTGTATTTAAAAATGCCACAGCATCGACACTATTCATGATAACCGCCTACGTTTGAGTTGGCAAGTGGACACCCTGTATGTATTTTAAAACTAACAATTACCAAATAAATGTGCTAAGCGTACTAGCATAGTGCGTTAATAATGCTGGCCTTGTAATAAAACGCGGTTTTTCACGCGAGGTTACAGGAGATTTAGATCGCAGATTTCTATTGCTTAATTGGTATATAAAATAATTTTTATTTCACAAATATGGGAACTGGTCATTGTACTCGAACATGTGCCTATTTTATAAAGGAACATTTCAGTATACAGGGTGATTGATTGAGACCGGTACTTAAAAATATATGAAGAATGAAAAAGGGTATGGATCTGAAATTTTGGTTATGACCATAATGGCATCTGATCTGTTTATTGAAAATATTTTTAATATGGCAGCACTTCCGGAAATACCGGAAGTTGACGTCTACTTTCTTATTTCAAATATACAATGGTCTATTTTTTATTGCATTTTTGGATTTAAAACGTTATCTTAGAGGGACTTTTATTAGCATGCCCTATACCTAAGTGCAGTCATGTTTTAGATTTTTGGACGTTTTTGATTTTCATCGTGATGCTTAATATTATCTAACGCCGCCATTTTTGAAAAAAAAAAAACGCTCAAATTTAGTCCATGCCTAGGAGAAACCTTGGAGTACATCTAGGAATTTTTGCAATCGATGCATTACTTACAGGGTGTCCAAAATTTAATTTTCTTTTAATACAACTTCAGACCACTGAAACTCGTTTTTTTCAAATACAATGCCTTAACTTTTTTTTCATTTTCTAATGCAAAACTACATTCTGCATCAATCTGTATTAGCGTTTCCTATACCTATCTGCAACAATTTTCGAGTTTTTAAGAATTTTTGATAAAGTTAAGGGAAATTGCAACATTTTTAAATAGTAAGCCCTGGAAATGACAACAAATGCCAATATTAATAACTGTATTACCGTACAGCCTGCATGCATAGTGAGTGGATCCTTACGCACGGTAAGCAGAAAGCACAGTTTTTTAAGGAAATGATCAAAGTAGACTCACGTCAAATACTTCCTGCATGCCTAGTAAGTGAGTTATAACGCAAAACGCACACTTGTCTAGAAACGTCAAAGTAGGCTTACGGCAAAATTCACAAGACAACGTAATTACATGCGTATATTAGCCAAAAAGCCGTTAAATCGTAGGCATTATGTGATCGTAGAAAAAGTAAGCTACATAACACGAGTTGTAAAGCAATTACGCACTCGTGGAAATACGCACTCGCCGCTACGCAACTTTTCCACTCGTGCGTAGTATTCTTCTTACAACTCTTGTTATGTAATATACTATTATTAGATTTTTAAAAAAAGTCATTCGCAAAAAAGTATTAAGCGTGTATTTATTTTTTAGGTTTTAGTATCGTTTGCTAAAAACTTGTAGTTACTTTCTACAAATAATTAAATGCTCCAATTTTTAAATCTATAAAGTCTCATGCAACTTAGCTGTTTTAATTTTGCAATAAAACTTGCCTGGCTTTGTTATTTTTACGTTATGCCGAAGTGACGCAAGACGTTTATGTCCAATGTTAAATTAACCGCTGATTTATTTATCAATTCAAATGTATGGAAATTTCCTATATAAGGAATGCTAGCGGACATCACTATATAAAAACGAGGACAGTTTTAGTTTATGCTTCGGGCGCATCTATATTAATGCATAATACATATTTGCTTTAGTAATTTTGAATGTCCAACAATAGAAAACCGCGTAATAAGTTATTATCGACAATTAACATAAAAAAGTGATAATAAACTTGACATTGTTGATCATGATGTAGAATTTTGTTGTAGGTATATTAAAACAGCGGTTTTCTTTTGGATTTGTCTCGGAAGATATCTCACATGACACCTAGATTTTTTACCATTTCCGTGACTGTATAATTTCAACCAACTAAACTGCAAAATAAATACAAATTATTCATTCTACTAATGACCTTATAAATATTTGTTTAACGTTTAGTGTGTCACCTTAAATTTTACCAAATTCGTTTCTTATATTTATTTTGTACCGTTTACTCCGACTTATATAATTGTTGGTAAACATTGCACTGCTTCAAAAATTTATGTAGATTTAAGAACTTTAAATTAAAATTATTGTGAAGGCCACGTTATAACAAATACTCGGTTTTTACTTTATATTGCACTTTATTTTACGTACAGTGGCAGACTGGCCAGGGTGTCATGCCTCGCATGTGGGTCCCCTTAAACATTAGACAATATGTTAAAAATATTAATGAAAATATAATAGAAGTTCCAATATTATAACTGCATGCAACTACAATTGGGGTACATTTGAGTAATACCAATATATGAAGTTGTCATATATGCTTGTGTCAAAGAAAGGAACAAAACTAAATGCGAAAAGATGTAAATTTATGTTTTTGTTGAAAATATTCTATATTTGTGATTTTAAGATGGGGTGAGATATTTCTCTAAAATTAGTCTAGCCAACTTCAAGTTAAGTGGATCTTTTACGTGCTCCGGTTTTAAGAAAATAAATATTACAGCTTTAATTAACTTTTTTAAGTTTTTATACAATAATTTTCGTAGTAAAATATTGTTCTGGCTTAACTTTGTGTTATATTAAGTTTATAGAATATACAGGGTGTCCCCGTTATCGCCGCAAATATTTTAAGTGGTCATAGAGGAAACAATTTTAAGTACAGCTTTTTCCTAAAATCAAATGCTAAACAGTTATCAACGCCTACTTAATTTTTTTACACTTCTGCATTTAAAAGGCTCTGTCGCCGAAAATATCAATGTTATCGTAAAATACCTCACATTTTTAATAGAGCATGAAATTCTCTACAAAATTAGTTATAATCATTTTTTTTCTACAGGGAATGGCTTCTGACAAAATATAAGTCGTGCATTGCAAATAATTATAATTTTTGACAAATATGCCCGAATGCAAGTTGAATCAGAAAAAATCACTCGTGCACTCGTGTTTTTTTGAGCTCGTCTTGCATTCGGGCATATTTACCAAAAATTATCGATAATTTTCAATGCACTTGTTATATTACTACTGATAACATTACTGTATTTGTTTCTGCAAAAGTAAATTTTAGATGGCAATGAAGCGGAATGCGGTTTTTATCAATGTGTCAAGACAATCACCGCTTTAAGTGCATGATAACTAATGTGTCTGAACGGAAATAACTTTTAAATGTATTTTACGCCCTTTTGCTGTTACTTTAAATTTTAAAAAGTCCATGAAACACGTCCATTGTTAAAAAATCTATCAACGCAAAAGTATGTCAAAGCGAAGCAGAATATTCAGAACGTATGTTTTAACTTAAAGATGAACATGGGATCTCGGAAACAGAAGAATTGTGTTTTTTAACAATCAAACCTGAAAATGTGCATGTTGTACTCAGTTCTTGCAATATTTAAAAATTTTAAATTTGCTATTAGCTTCGTCTAACCCCATACGTAACCAAAATATCTGTCTGATAATGCCAACAAATCGTAACATCCTGTATATCTGTCAAGATTTGATAGTTCTTTAAAATTGTATACACTAGGTTTGTTCCAACAAGCTATTTAAAACCAATTCATGGGTAAGTACATGAATTGATTTATTCGCAAGTGTAAACTATGTACTAACAAATGTATTGGCCGGTATTAGCCGTTGTTGGAACGCTTTCACGGCTGGCCTAAATGTAAATGACATTTGTGTCTATTGGGTTCATAGAAATGTGCGCATCGCAAGGGTAAACACCTTAAGAATCCAGGACTAAATGAGATTGGGAGGGCGACGCATAGCTACCAGAGCTTACGTTAATTATAAACAGCGTGCCAATGTCGTAAAAAGTTTTACACACAGCTGAGTAATGTACCAGCTACTACCGTCCACTTAATCCGTTGTTTAATTTATGCAGTTTTATGAATGAACTTGGCATTTAAATGGCAAATTTATATGAAGTGGCAACATTAGCATGTGAAAAATAATGTGCAGTACGTGAGCAAAGATAATAATGGGTAAAATTAATTTTATTTTCGCACACAATTTAGTTTACCGGATTGATTTATAACGTTTAGGGAAAACGTAAAACGACCATGATAAAAAAGATTTGTGCTTGTCAACAAAAATGACTGTGCTTAAGTTCCCAACTCTTTTAATGATTTTTCTGAAGTTAAGGTTTTGTGCCACAACAAAAAATATTTAGTTACAGACAATTTTAGTAATCTTTCATTCGACCAAACGCGGTAGAAACTTTTTAGATCAAATAAAGGTCTGAAAAAAACTTATTTTGGAGGGGGAGCAACATTTTCCTTTTATGTAAGAAGTAACATTTAGATAAAGTTAAGTGTTAAAACACGTATAATTTTGCTATTGTCATGATATACGTATCAGAATCGTAAAAGTCCAGGTATGGCAGCTACTTTCCTAACTACGTACACTGTAATTAATTAGAGTAACGGAAACAGATTGATTTAAAATAAACCAAGTAAAATATAAAAATTAATCCTTTAAGTTTAACAAGTGTCTTAATCTTCAAGAGAACAACATTATTATTATTTTGCCAAAATTATGTAACTGCTACAATCTCCAAGCGATCTCTTGCAAAATATTAATTAATTTGCACCTATTAATCTTCTAAAAAATTATTTGGTGGTGAACCGGCTTTTTGTCAGCCTGGAAATCTGTATTTTATCTGTTCTAATCAGAGATGGAGAGTCGGTTCTAATACATCCTACAACATTTTATAATAAAATCTTCGACATGTTGTATCGTGCAAGAAAAACTTAAAATTATCGGGTCCACAAAAAAAAAACTAAATCATACGGATAATAATCAAGATTTATCAATTCTTCTAGGATATTTATATGTCCTTTACTCCTTTAGTGGGCTTTGTGGGTGAGTGACATTTGAGCCATGAATATTATAAGGTTCATTTTCACAATACATTATTGAGCTTGCAGACAGTCGACAGATCAGATATACATTCTTTATTAATGTAATGGTACGTGTTTTATTCTACGCTTCGACCTGTTAGCGCTTTTGCATTTAAACAGCTAAAATAATCTAAGCTCTAAATTCGCGGTCATAATAAATAAAATTCTCAGGAAGCTCCTCACTGTATAATAAATTCTTTAACAATATTTTTTATATTTCGTGTAGGTTTGATTTAATATTCTAGCGCCATCCCACAATTGTGCAAAATGATACATGTACGGTACATCTTGAAATATTTATATCATTGTGGTTGACATTTGCATCGTAATATTCTATGACACAGAAGTAGTGCGTAAGAATGATTGCAACGTGTTAGGATTTTTTAGGAATTAGATGCGTTACAGTTCGAGGAATTTGTTTTCATATCTAAATCGACTTTTCAGAATAAAGCAAGAAGAATCTTATTCAGAAATTAAAGAAATTAAAGCAGAAGTTCCACAAGGAAGCGTACTAGGTCCGGTCCTATACCTGTTGTATACTTGTGATATTCCAAAGTTAGAAAACAATACTATAGCGACCTTTGCCGACGAAACAATATAGAATCAACCGAGAAACTACAAGCAGCTGCCCCAATCAGATCATCAACTGGGCAAAAACATGGCGTATATAGTTAAATGAAACTAAAGTCAGTACATGTCAATTTTACCTACAAGAGAATTGAACATGTACCAATCAACTTAAATAATAAACAAATTCCATACTCCAACACAGCAAAATACTTAGGTATTACACTGGACGCTAAGCTACGCTGGAAGGCTCATGTCAAGAAAAAAAGGGAAGAAATAGGTACCTATCAAATATTAAAAAAATGTGCTGGTTAATCAGGAGGAATTCCTCCCTGTCCCTACATAATAAACTTTTGTTTTACAAGCAATTTGTAAAGCCTGTATGGACATATGGGATACAGCTATGGGGATGCACCAAACAGACTAATATTCACATCATCCAGAGATTCCAGAACAAAACACTAAGAAACATCGCTGATGCACCTTGGTATTGCAGAAATAGTGACATGCATCGGGACCTCAACATGGACACTGTAACCCCAACACCATTAAGAAGTTTGTCAAGAGCCACGAAGAAAGGCTCCATCAGCATGTAAACGTCGAGGCGATCCAGCTCCTGGACACTACAGGATTAGTAAGAAGACTTAAAAGGGTTAAACCTCTTGAGTTAGTTTAAGCAAAAGTTAAAAAGCAGAGACTGTGCGGTAGTGTGCACGTTAATAATTAGTATACTTATATTATATTAGCAAACTAAGGACTACTGTTGGGTAAACCTTAGACTAAGTTTGAACATTATTAATTTAGGCTAGAATTAAACTGCTCATTGGTCTCAAAGACCAGATTGCATCGTTATAAACTCAATTAGGATTTACTTAAAAAAAAAAAAAAATTGGATAGACATTCACGGTATGAATTTTCATATATAAAACATCAATAATTAAAATAATTGCTGTTCCCTAAATTATGTTATAATTACAGAATTTGTGTTACAAATACAGCACTCTAATGTTCGTGTTCATTTTATAACAAAAGACGTAAAACAAATGCTGAAATTAGTGTGGGAAATGACCTAGCACCTAGCATCAACAACGTGTTATGGCTATTACATTACATAATATTATTCAAAATACTTTCGAGTACGCTCTCCATTGTTTGTGGAGCAGTGAAGCACAATGAAAACTAGGATTCTATTCAAAATAGCTATCTTCAGCTGTGAATGTAATCATATTAATGATTTAAATTATTTTAAATATAATTTATATACAACATAAACTTTACACATACGGCCACTCGTTTTTTGAGGGCCACTATGGGGATCTCGTAAACGGTACCGTTTACGAGATACCTATAGTGGCCCTCGAAAAACGAGAAGCCTGAAGTGCAGGCATTATATCACAAGAATAATATGTTTTTAATTTCTTATTGTTAATGAAGTGCACAGTGATTAGTAAGAGTAACGTAACGGACACATTTATAAACTCTGTTGTTTTAATTTACAGCGTCATTGACAACAAATGTCAACATTATCGGAGGAAGTGTGCGTCAATATGTTTATAACCAGGGATGGAATAACGTTTTAAATCGTTACGTTATTGTATAACGTTATTTATTATTTGTTTTCGTTACATAACGTTATAAATAACGTTAAAAAAATGAATTGTTATGTTATATAACGTTATATAACGTTACATAAATTATGATATACAGGGTATTTCTTAAATATTGCGAAAAAATTCGGAAGGTGATACCTTATTGAAAATAAAGTGGGGTCTTTTATATAAAAATTTTTTCTTAGACGTCTCCTTTCGGAGTTACACCCCCCTAAAGGGGAGCGATAAAATTAGGTTTTTATTTTACTTCTCAAATTTAGATAAATGTAGGAGAATGATATTTGGTAGATGTTTTATACTTATTTAAAGGTTTCCCATAGTATTATTTTCAATCATCTTCCACCTTTATAGGGGGCTGATAAGTGCGACCCCTGTTGGTTTTTTAATCAGAACTTTTTGGTGAGTTGCAAATTTTTTTTTTTGTTAGTTTGATTTATTTATAACCTTTTTTTATTCTTTAGTTTTTCTCGCAAATCTTACAGTTTTGAGTAAAAAATTAAATGAGTAAATATGATGTTTATGTTCATATTGGGTAGAATTGACGGGCGTTTTAGCGTTGTCGCCGCGTTAACGTCAAAATGAATTACACCCGTCACTTCTATCCAATATCGTTTTATATTGGAATATTTGATGGTTCATGTTCATTCATATAATTTTTTACTCAAAAACTGTAGGTTAAACGAGAACAGTTAAAGAATAAAAAAGATTATAAATAAATCAAGTTTTTAAAGAAAATTTAAAATTGCTAGATTTCAACCCACCAAAAAGTCCTGATAAAAAAACCAACAGGGGTCGCACTTTTCAGCCCCCTGTGAAGGTGGGAGATGATTAAAAATATTACTATGGGAAACCTTTTTATAAGTATAAATCTCCCACATTTATCCAAATTTTGGAAATAAAATAAAAACCCAACTTTTACCGATCCCCTTTAGGGGGGTGTAACTCCGAGAGGAGACCCTAAAGAAAAAACAATGAAAGACCCCTTTTAATTTTCGATTATGTATCACCTCCCGAATTTTTTCGCATTATTTAAGAAACATGCTGTATAAAAATAATTTTTATTTGTAACTCCGAAATTATTTTTGGGATCTGTAAATGTAACTTTAAAAAATAGTACCTACAAAATAACGTTGAGGTTGAGATAATTTATTTTCATTTTAATTTCTAAAATACAAACAAAATATTATATCTTCAGAAAATAAAAAGATCGCCATATAAAAATTGAATTTATAGAGAATAACGATACAAAATAACTTTTAACGAAACGTTATCGGTTATTATAACGTTATAAAAATATCGTTACGTTATTGTATAAAAAATTATAGTTGAATCGTTATTATAACGTTATCGGGTATCGTTACGGTACGTTTTCCATCCCTGTTTATAACTGTCTTAAAATGCGTCTTTTGCTAGATTAAAAACGACAAAAGAATTCAAGTTTTAAGATGATGGTAAAGTTCCAGAACATACATAAAAAATATGTCTCATATTTAAAAGAGAATAAAATTATCAATATTATACAGGGTGTACACCTAGTGAAATTAAAAAAAAAAACAACTATTTTAATTCCATCCCATTTTAATTATTTACTTATAAATTATCATTAAAACAGCAATAACTCAAGAAATATTAGTTTTAAACATAGAATCTCTTAAATGTTTAACAAAGACAATTATTTATATTAAAACTGTAAAAAATATAGAATGTCTATTTAAAAATTAACTAATTCATGTTTAAAATTCAGTCAAATGACCGAACAAAACAAAACGCTCTGTGTTTTATTTTAAAAGTTTAACTCATCATAAGCCACTATAAGAATATTGAAATTTGAAATAATTTTATACTGGCTTTTATGAATCGCTAAATATTAATATTTTGGTGAAGATCTGTCTCTGCTTATATTTAAAAAAAAAGTTAATATTACTAAATAACTTTAATTACAAATTTACATTTTAAAAGAGAATTCAACTTGGAATTTAAAAAGTAAAAATTATACAGGGTGAAGAATGTAACTGACGGGGTGAAAATGTGACAAAGCAAAGCATTTGGAAGCTTGCCAAGCATAAATTTACAAATACTGTTCATACTTAAAAAAGTTATAGAACGTTCTGTACATTTTTATGGTCACAATCTTATACAGAATAATGTGCAGAATTATACATAATGCACTAAAGTCCAAGTACAGAAAAACATAAACTAGCCCGACACGTTACAAGTAATTGCCATCATGTTTTTGAATTTGAATGTCTATCAAATATCATATGTGAATTAATTGTGTGCAAATCTTCTTGCAGCTTATGTAAATAAACACCCATTAATTACAATAACCAGTTTATCGATTACGTTAAACACTATTATGTAAAATAAAGCAATAAAATATAAGTTTTATTAGCAATAACGATCGGTTCCATTAATGAAACTTTTTATTATACGTTACGCGAACGGCGAATGTTTTGGTTGAACAGGAAAAGCAAATTTGTGTGCATTTATATTTACATCTATTCTTCATTTCCCTTCAACTTTTTGAAAACGGCGGTTGTACATATTTCACCAGCAATATGCATCGAGAATTTATGTATGACGTTTTGAAATTTTTGCAGAAGTTGTACAGGATGTGTAAATTTTCACACTTACGTAATTAAATACTTACTAGGCTGCCATAATAAGCTAATGGTTCTTAGACAAATATATTATGTAGAGTTTAGATATACAGGGTGTCCCAGATTACATTTCCAGCATGGGGATTTCACTCATTCTAAGAGATACAGGTTTGTTTAAATTAGATTAATTATTCCATAGTGTGAGAGGAGCTACAATTAATTTTTAAAAGTGCAAAATTTCTCGTGCTTCAGATGTTAAAGCAAAAACTATGAAAATGTTGAATTTCTCTTTTCTCTCATAACTTTTTTATTTTATTCATTAGATCAATTTTATCAGCACTTTCTGAAAGTACTTTTTAATGGAGAATGTACTGTTATTTTATATTTTTTTTTATCACTTACTATTTTCGAGATATTACCCCTAATTGATCTAATGATTAAGACAAAAAAGTTATGAGGAAAAATTAAATTCGACATTTTCATATTTTTTGCTAAAACATCTGAAGCACGAGGAATTTTGTACTTTTAAAAATTGATTGTGGCTCCTCTTATACTAAGGAATAATTCATCCAAGTTAAACAAACCTGTATCTCTTATAATAAGCGAGATTCCCATGCTGGAAATGTAATCTGGGACACCCTGTATAACGACAGAAATGTATTTATTATTTTTACATTTTAGTAATTTGACTCTTCCTAAGTTTTCTGAATTTATTTTGAGATCAAGAGAGAACAACAATAAGGAAATTAAAATAAAAAGTTTAAAACACAAGCGCTAAATATGGCTTCTAGTTCAATAAAATGGCGCATTTTAAAAAATATCACAAGGTGCACAGAAATATAAACTTAAAAAATTTACCTCACTTAATAAGCAATAATAATTACAAAACTACTTAAAAAATTTCACATTAAATACAGAATAATTATTAATAAATTATCAAACTACGAAGTAGAGAGATCTCATAAAACCAATAAGCTACTTCAGCAAGAGAATAGTGAAATATTTGTTAAAGCTATTAAAATCATACTTGACATCTTAAAAAATATTTTATGTAATAAACTACACAAAATTAACTGTACCTGTAGTTTGTATTACATAGAACAAACCAAAATAAATGTTAGCACACGGTTAAAATAACACACATGACACAAACTTCAGCAAGATTTGCCACGAATGCTCAAACAAAACAGGCTATGCAATTAGCAAAAATTATTTCAATAAATTTTGTCATTGCCTAATTTTGATATGATATAAATAGCAAGTTAATATTAGGTGAATGTCGTTGTCGATAACAGTAAATAAAAACAAAAAATGTACTAATACATGAATGGTTCCAAAATTGTCAATTAACAGTCAAAGATGGGGTAACAGGAATTTTGATGTTTGGAGTCATAAATGCATGAAAATTTAAATTACACTGCTCGGGATACCTAAAAGTTTGCAATAAACATCTAAAATAACCCTTTAGTTGTAACTTGTTACAAATAAAAATTTCATTCAAACGAACACAAATATTTTTAATTGCAAAATTTTAACTCACCAAAAAGTTCTGATAAAAGAAACAGGGCTCGCATTTTTCAGCCCCCTGTGAAGGTGGGGGATGATTGAAAATATTACTATGGGAAACCATTTAATAAGTATAAAACATCTACCAAACATCATTCTCCTACATTTATTCAAATTCGAGAAATAAAATAAAACCTAATTTTATCGCGCCTCTTTAGGGGGGCGTAACTCCGAAACGAGACGTCTAACCGTCTAAGGAAACAAAAATTATATAAAAGACCCCCCATAATTTGCGATAAGGAATCACATCCCGAATTTTTTTGCAATACTTAAAAAACACCCTGTATATCATGACTTCTATTTAATTATTACGTGTTTTGAAAATTTGCAAATATTAAAAAACCACTTGGGGTTTTTTGAGCCATTATTAAGTGATGCAAATAATTTTTCCATGTACTAATCTAAATGAAAGTAAGTTCAGAAGTACCTACTTTCTTCCTAATATACTTTTATAGTTAACTTTATTTTTATAATGGACGTATAATTAGAAAGAAATTAATTCTAAAAATGTCCATGAAATAATTTTTTACTTAAGTTTAAACAAAGAACAGAGTTTTGGAGGTCGTTTTTCATATTTATCACTAAAAATATTTAATTTTTTACTCTTTCCGTGGCAGTAGCTGATGTTGAAAGGTTATTCGGCAAACTTAAAATTATAAAAGACTACAAATAAAAATACTTTCGGACAAAGCAAATTAACCTTTTAATTTGCGCTGAATTTTGTTTGTTTTTATATTATATTAAGTTTTGTCATTTAACAATCAAGTTAAAATTATAAAATTTAGAATTTAAACTTGTCTTGCATAACCTCCTTGGATTAAAACTAATGAGGGTTAAATTCGAAATTACAGAGAACGTTTTTTTGAGTAGCGCATGCTGAAATTTCTGGTTTGCGCTGGATTGCAGGCCATGACAATTACCTTAAAGCGCTACTACCTACGCGAATTAAAATATGCTACCAACTAACACAGCTGAAGTTGATAATTAATTCTTCCTGTAGCTCTAACACACTTTAAAATCCATACGATAATGTACTTTTGACTTTAAATTATTGCCGATATTTCTAAACAAGGCACCCGGAACTTCATGTTGAGCGTCAAACAAAACTTGACCAACAATGTACATGCTAACAACAATGGAATATGTTTTTACTGCGTTTAAAATAATGGAAAAAACGTTGTTTATGGAATAACGTGACGTATAATGCGGTTTATTTATATTTATAAATGTTATCAGCGTATGATTACAAGAAAATAGTATTAACGAAATAAATA
The DNA here is from genome assembly GCA_947652605.1 of Elmis aenea. NCBI lineage: Eukaryota > Metazoa > Arthropoda > Insecta > Coleoptera > Elmidae > Elmis > Elmis aenea. Next base: position 5,643,338 of record OX393577.1, on the reverse strand, counting down.
CGTAATGTTAGATGTTTTTTTTTTTTTTAAATACATGAACGAAAAGTATTAACCTTGATTGGCTATGCAACCAACCAGTTTCATAAAGAGTACAGTAATTTAATGACCATTAAAAATTACTTGCCTTTGAGGAGAGTATCTATTCTTCTTGTGTTTGTGTCCATGGGATCTGTGACCTGGGGTCCAAAAGACCCGGAGTCCACCTTTCTTTTTATTTTTTCCTGCCACTTTCGATGATAATATCAACAGGTGGTTGACAAATCAACGAGTCTGGACGTCTACAACCGCACAAGTACTGTCATCTGTAATGACCTATAACGAGAAGCATTTCGATCGAGCTTATGATCGCGACTACACACCGAGCCAGCGAACTTGTTCGTATGGCCGTGCAAAGGCTAAAACTGCGGCCGAAACACGTTTGTGTTAACAAAAGGTATCTTTAAATGCCATTGGCCGCATTGCACCTGACATGGTATACCTGTAGCGGCGTTCGTGGAGATTACCATACCATCATTTCTTCAAACTTGCATTCAGATGGTCTAAAATAGTGAATAGAAGGTAATGGCGGTGACTTCATTCTTATCGCTAATTCAAAGACCGTCTCATTGTTACCAGCACTGGTGCAATGTTGAAGATTGTTGCGCATGGACGTGTTGCTGGATGTATGCAATACAATGGAGTGTTACAGCAGTAAAATTTAACTTCCTGCTTTTTATTCACATTCGTCAAATTCTTTATGGTTTTATTGCTATCTAGTTTTGTAGTTCTTGGTATAGACATTCGCTCGTGGTCCTCGTGTAATTTTTAATGTTAATTTTAGATTCAATCCGTTAGGACACCTCTCCTTTTGTTTATTCAACGTTTCTTCCGCTCCTATAACTGCCATCTTCAACAAAATAAGCTCTTTGTTTTGTTCTATAACGCGCTTAATGGGCTTCCATCGAACACAAATGACCAGAGCCTGAAAGAATTTCGCTTTTGGGTTGTGCTACAACTTTCTCAAAATTTTTCTTGCAGTAGGGGAGACCGGGAATGAAAGTAATTTTGTTTTAGTTTTTATTTAATTTCTCATAGAGTATAACAATAAGCTTTTTACATTCAAATTGATTTCATGATAGATATTCTTCTTCCTTCCAAGATATTTATTTCATGTTTCGTAAAGAACATGTGAGAAATTTGTTTTTTTTTCTGTAGTAAGACAGCTGTTACTTCCAAACTCAACGTTGGGGCTAAAAGTAACAATGATCGGGGTAAGTTGTAACGGCAAAATAATTCACATAGCTCATAAGCTAAATATATTAGTATTCATCAACAAAATAAATATTTGATTCCACAATACACATCAGCGAAATGAAAAAATGTGAAACAAAAAAATACAACAAATTAGTCTGACAAGTTTTGTATGTTCTCATCTACGAAGAACGCCACCAATTATTTGCTAAGAGTGAACATTTGCAAGTGAAAACATTAATTGGGGTTGATGGTAACACTGTTACTTTTGACCCCAAGTGTACACAAAACAAATTGGAGGGAATCCACAATTAACCACGATTCCAACGTCAAATTGTATTGCATCCACCAATAGTCAACAAAATTTAGAACATAATAATCTAGATACTTTTTTGTTCCTCTTTTAGAGATCGCCTAAAAGTTTAGCCAACATAGTCGAAGCCGTTTTTGTCAATTTTAGCAAAAGACGCCCATATATGGATGGTAAATATGGATGATAAAATTAATACCGATAGCATACAATAACTAGAAAATTATGAAAGCAGTGGTTCTAAAATTACCTGGGAATATTTAGCTAACATAGTTGAAGCCGTTTTTGCGAATTTTAGTAAGATTCCCAAACGTCGGTACCTTTTTTGTAATATATACCGCGTATATGGATGATAACATTAATACCGTAAGACGACAGGTGTTCTATACCAGGGGGTCCATGAACCCCCAAGGGGGACGTGAAGCTTCTACAGGGGGTATGTGTCAAATACAATGCTCGGAAAAATTTATTGGCAAAAAGCAAGAATCAAAAATTTTCGCACTAAATATTTTTTACTCTGTATGTTTTATGGATAAATAAAGTTTTTTTGAAATGGACTAATGACAAGGGGTACATGACACTTCACAGTGAGGCCAAGAGGTACATTGATGGAAACTGGTTCAGAACTGCTGGTCTAGTCCATAATCGAATATAAATAAATGTTTTATAGTAAAACTATTTTAACTGAGTTATCACAATACTTTACAAATAAAGAAGTAGGTTAATAAATACGTTTAGGAACTGGTATATTTGCTTCATTTAGTTTTAAAACCAAGTCAAATTTTTGCAAACAAAACTGGTTCATATAACTTATGCCCTAAATATGCAGTCGCTAATACTAAAATTCACTGTAAATCAATAACAATTTCGTAATAAAACAACTTAAAAACCTATATGAGTTAGTAATATTCAACTGTTATTTGTAACTTTCCATCCCATATAGTTAACAGCTACTAATCCATTAAGACAAATACACCAACATTGCGTAATTCCAGGTGTTGTAAGGCAGGATTCCTCGGCTGGTTCAAGTTAACATGGGTGACACGAGGAGCTTCTCTTCTAAATGCCTAATTTAGAAAACAAGTTGTGGTCGAAAGTTATTCAATTTAAGACGATTTTAATTGTATTAAGAGTGACTCATATCGTTCTCTTCCTGTTACTCGTTAATTAAGGGTCTAGATAGCTACTGGTTCCCACAGTAGGTATAATTTTAAACACAAGTTTTAAAGGTTACGCTCGCAGTAATAAACATTTTCAATAGCATTTTTTATTTTATTAACTTGGTCTTTATTGCAGACATGGCTTAAATTTTAGCGTAATTTTAAAGGAAACGAGAAGGCAGATCGCCTAGCCAAAATTGGCAGTGAGACACCTTTCTTCGCACCAGAACCCGCAGTTTGCATCCTATGGAACAGCCAAGCGGTGTCTTAATGACTTATTAATACAGGGGCATAATGCTCATTGGAAAAAAGTTGCAGGACAAGCCCATTCTAAGGCTATTCTGTGAATGGTTTCCAAAGAAAAGACAAAAGAAATGCTCAGGATGAGCAGAGTAGAAATCAGAGCAGCCACAGGACGTCACAGGAAATAGATATCAAAGCTAGCGATATTTAAAATAAGTGGGGCCTTTATTGCTCGTTTTGACAACGAAATATAATATTTTAAAAGTAAATATATCATTTTTCATGTATTAAGAAAGAAAAATTTAAACCAGTACTTCACAAAAACCATACATGTATGACAAAAGCAAATATGAAGTTAGGATTGTTCTTAGGATTGAACATAATTAGCAGCATGAAGTTTTGATTGTACTTTGGGTTGCCTATTGAAGAATAAAAGTAATATAAATATTTTTTTAATAATGAAATTCAAAGTTGCAACTTTAAATGGAAAAATTATAATAGATAGATTGGAAATATGTAAAAATTTAAAAAATAATCCTACGTAATCAAGAGAGATGAATCTAACAGGATTTTTTAAAGAAAAATTAACTCTAAAACATTGAAATTAAAAACAAAATATGTGGGAACCGTTTTTTAAACAAATTAAATAAAATAGGATTAAAAAAAATAGTTTCGTGATGCTAAATTTTACGAAAACCATCTTTAAAAAAGTTATTATAGACCCTAATATAAACTACATTTTAACGTAAACAAAATATTTTCATCTATTACCGTTTTTTCTGTAACTTTTGGCATTTATGAAATCAAAAAACTTTTTTCAATCTACGTTATGAATAAAGTAAAAATTGTACTGCAAATTTGTCTATCAAAACAGAATACAAGTCCATAACATAATACTTTGGTGGAAGTTTAGGAAACATATGCATAGTTTTTACACTTGCTTAAAGTATAAGTTACTCAGAAATCAGATTGAAATAGACCTAAACTGCCTTATGATACAAACAAAATATATATTTTTAAATAATTTTGTAGTACATACATCAATACTTAATATATAAATATTATATAAAAAAGTATTTTCCCACCCAAGCTGTTTTAATATTTTTTTTTGAAATTTAAACCCGTAATTTTTCCATTTTTTCAATTGCCAAAAAAATATCTTCTGACATCAACTCCGGTTCTTCCATCGCAGCAAAATGTCCTCCTTTATCAAAATCCGTACTTTGAATCAAATTTGTGTATTTATCCTTTAAAATCCAGTCGGTCTGATATACAATTTCGTGTGGAAATCTGGCACATGCACACGGGACCTTCTCATCGATTGGAATGCTAAAAAGTTTTATTCGTGAATTTTAATTTCATGTACATACACTCAAAATACGTACTTGGCCAAATTAAGAGCAAACTGAGCTTTAGAAAATGATTCGGCATATAATCGCATTGCTGTTGTAAACGAATTTGTTATCCAATATAACATTACGTTGTCTAGCAGTTCATCATAATCGAATTTTTCCAATAATCCAGCGCCTTCTATATATCGATATTGGGGATTAGTACCTGTCGAATATTTTTCAAGGATATATGCTGCTAGTCCTGCTGGAGAATCGTTTAGAGCAACTCCTGAAACAGAAACCCTAATGTTAAAAAAAATAAATCCGGCCGGTTTTGACTGACCAGTTCGGCTTTTAAAGGCCACAAAACTTACCGACAGTGTCGGGTTTCGTTGCTTGGATATGCAAATATCCAGTTTCTTCTAGCTTTCCAGCAAATATACGTTTTAAAGGGTACATCCGTTTTTCATATTTCTTCTCAACTATCCATGGCGGATATACGGATCCCAACAAAATTTTCATATTAGATAGGAACGAACTTGACATGCACATATTGGAATGTAGACCCAGTATGTTATCAGGAAACAAGGTGGCCATATTTGAAACAATTACTGCTCCCCAATCACCACCTTGGATGTAAAACCTATCATGGCCAATACGTTTCATCAAATTTTTGAACACCACAGCTACTTGGGCCGCACCAAGACCAGGTTTGGCTGCTGCTTGAGAAAATATATATCCCGGCAATGATGGAGCGATGACTTCGAACACGAAATTGCGACCATTTTGTACTTTTGTAAGGAGTGGAATGATTCTGTAGAACTCGCGAATTGAGCCTGGCCAACCGTGCGCGATCAAAAGAGGTAACACTCGGATGTTAGAGGGTACATTTGGTTTTACGTGTATGTAATGAATATCCAAACCCTGGATATTTGTTTTAAATTGTGGAAATTGGTTCAAGAATGTTTCCCGTTCACGCCAATTGTAACTCTTTTTCCAGTATTCGATAATCTCGTTTAGGGTTTTTGTGTTGAGTCCATATTGTTGGTGTATGCCTTCTAGTGGTGGCGTAAAATTTCTTGTGTTTTTTAGACGGTTAAATAGATCTTCCAGTACCTTAAATTAAGATTATATTAGGTTACTAAAATTATTAAAAATAAAAACATAGCTTAAGACTATTATCATAAACAACATAAATAAATATTTACACCTTCTGTCCTGAAAGTAGAGTCCAAACTCATTCGCAATTTTTTGGCCAAAAAGGGCAAAATCACCCGCTGTATTCGCCTGATTTGGCTCCTTATGACTTACGGTCGTAAAATTAAAGTTAAAAGGAAACCGTTTTGATACAATTGTGGACATAAAAAGGTCTTCACCCGAGATTTTGGGAGCAATTTCGAAAGAGGAATACCAAAAAAGGAATGTATCTTGAATAAAAATAAATAAAAACTATTTTATTTTTACGTTTTGCGTTTTTATCGACACCAGTCTACACAATTTTGGGACGGAAGGTGTATGTACAGGGTGGGCAAATTTCGATTTTTTCATAGGGAATCTCGGTAACTATAAGAGGTACCGAAAAACGGACCCCGCTTCCTCGATCTCTTTTTTCGAGAAAAAGTTAATGGTGAAAACTAAAATTGGTTGTCGTCTTTTGTTTTCGAGTTATCACCGATAACTCGATTTTTCTTCTTTTAGTTTTATGACTATATCTCGCTTGTTTATGAAAATAAAGAAAAATAAATTTGACGTTCTACAGGCACTTTTTTAATAAAAATGCAGTGGCGTAGACAATTAAAAAAAAAATCGAAATTCGAGTTTTGATATACATAGTTGTATTTTTTTAAATAGAACCCATAGTTGGCTGTTACATAACGATAAAGGGGATTTATCCCCATTCCAATGACATACATATATTATCATGTGGGGTCGATTTATTCATTTTCCTTACATTATAGCAAAAATTAGGTAATTTTTCATTTTTTTTTTTTTTAGTAGTAGGCTTATGTCATTAGGAATATACCTGCTGTTGTTTTAACGATAATTTGACAAAAATAATCACGTTTAGTTGTTGATTGTTTATATTTTTGTACCTTAAAAACACGAAATGGCTTAAACAAATGATGTTTTTTAAATCAAAATAATAATTCAGCACATTTATTTGTACAAGTAATGTAACATGAACTAGTGGATAGTGTACTGAACTTGGCAATGAAAATTGTATACAAACACATTAAATGAAAGGCTCATTTAAACCAACCGAAGGTTATCAATTTAAAACAGTTAACCAGCACACATACTCACTTGATCAGGAACATCTATTTTAAACGGCCGAATAGATTTATCATCTACACTCGATTTTTCGTCACTCGGTCCCCAGTATTCATTTTCGTCCAGATTTGGAACTTCATCTCGTAATGCCTTACGATATGAACTCGAAAACAGGCCCAATATTTGACGAATTTTCGACATCTGACTTTGCTTAAACGCCTACACAGTTAACGATAAAATAGGCTTTGTAAGGCTTGATAATGAAAATATAGAGCTAGTTATCACAAAACTTAACGAACACCTTATCTACCGGTACGTAATTGTTCAACGTTTAACGTTTAAGATAATACTGTTGTCTAATTAAAAAGAACAAGATGTACGATTATTTTTATCAATGTTGTAGGTGCAAAGGTTGTTTGTATAACGAATGAGTACGCATTTATTTGGGAGCATGAAAATCCAAACGCTAGTTATGCAATTTGTTACATGTGAATACAGTGCACTGTATTCACATGTAAAGTGTGTCCAAAAAAAAAAGGCACCATTGACAACTTTTAAACCGAAACAGAAACAAGATCGCTTAAACGGGCCATGTCAACTATGCTTTAACATTTTCAAATAATCATTAGGACGTTAGATATGGCCGTAAAAACCAAAATTACTCAATAGGTTATTTATTTAGTCATGAGTCCTACTACTGTTATGAATGTTGACAAAAAAAACTTTTACAGGAAAAAATTGATATTTTTATGCTGCATTAAATATCGATAATTCATTTGTTTACACATTGCTTGGGTTCTGATGTAAACGATAAAGTAGTGTTTTTTAAAAATGGAAACCATAGTTGACACCAGAGCTGGGCAAAGCACCGACCCAAAGTGCTTGAAGCACCGAGCATTCAAGCACTTGTGTAAGTGCTTGATCTAATTAAGCAGTAAGTACTTTGGTTTTTAAAAATGCTTAAAAGCATCAAGCACTGACCCAAGTGCTTAAAAAAATTAAGCAGCAAGCATTGAGCATTTTGGAAATGCTTAAGAGAAATTTAAAATTTAAACCGTCTTGTAGCATAATTGTTAAGGATTAAATAATAATAATAATAATAATAATTTATTCACATTGACACATTGTACATAAATTTGTACAAATAGTTTATGAAAAGTCATAAATACAAAAAATACAGAATACCAATGCAAATGCAATATACAAATACAAATACAATTAGATATTACATTTAGATACAATAAAATCCTAGTTTTCTAGAAAAAAGAAAAACTCTTCAATCAAATGAAACTCACGCTGTATTAGATAAATTTTCAATGTATTATTAAACAATTTTAAATTGGCATTTAAACGAACTACTTTATCATTCATTTTTAAACTTGTCGAAAGCAATGCAATCGTCAATTACAAATATAAAATTTGAGCAATAAATAAATAAATAAGCTCTTTATAATAACAAAACTTTGTAAATATAATTATAATAATAGTAATAGTTTTTTCACAATTGACTACATAGTTTGTGAAAAGTCCTAAGTAAAATACAAAATACAAAAAATTCAGAAAGCACAATGCAGTATACATAAATACAAATAAAAAAAAGAAAAATACAAACAGATGATACATTTAGATAACTACAGCAAAGCCTTAGTTTTCTGAAATGAACTCTTCAATTGAGTAAAACTCGCGCAGTATTAGATACCTTTTTAATTTTTTCTTAAACAATGTTAAATTTTCAATTGCTTTAATATCAAGGTTTAGTTTATTATAAAATTTAATGCAATTATAAAAACAACCCTTCTCATACAAAGAGGTACAATGTACAGGTACCCGCAAATCATTCGATCTTAATGAATATTTGTGGTAAGTTGCTGTTGATTTGTTTACAAAATAATTAATATTTTTTCTAAAGAAAATAAGGCACTTATAGATGTATACAGATGGAACTGTCATAATTCCCAAGTTGACAAAATGACCGCGACATGTCTCCGAACTCCTCAGATTTTGCATTGTTCTAACGACACGTTTTTGCAATAAAAAAACATTGTGGCAACGCGAAGCGCCCCAGAAGATTATACCATATGTTATAATGCTATTAAAATTCCCATGGTACATAGTCAACATAGTACTTTTATTAACAACGCGACTCAGCCTTCTCATGGCAAAACACACTGTGCCTAATTTGTTGCATAGTTCAGTTACATGTCGCGACCACTTCATATGTTCATCGACATGAACTCCTAGAAATTTTGTTTGCTTAACTAAGGAAATAATACAATTATTTAAATTGACATTTACAGGTACCGTAATCTTGCTTCTATCTGATCTAAAGGCCACACATTGAGTTTTTTCTGTGTTTAGAACTAGTTTATTAGTTGTAAACCATCCCAACATACTATAAAAAACATCAAGTAATTGTACAACCATACCATCCATTGATTTTCCCTTGATTAGAAAGTTTGTGTCATCTGCATATGTGTCAATAAGACAGTTTTCTAAATGTGGTAGGCTAGCTAAGTCATTGACATATATAATAAACAAAAGGGGCCCTAGTATACTACCTTGTGGTACCCCCATACTGATGTTCTTTGTAGTGGATGTATAATTTATCCCCTTATTATTGATTTTAACTTTCTGACATCTATTGTTTAAATATGATGTTAATAATTTCAGTGGTATTCCCCTGACACCATAGCGTTCTAACTTTTGTAACAAGATCGAATGATTAATGGTGTCAAAGGCCTTTGACAAATCAAGAAACGTGCCAAGCACTGCCTCTCGATTATCAAAGGCGGACAATATATATTCAGACATTTCATATATGGCCGAATCAGTTGATTTGCCCTTTATGAAACCATGTTGACTGCAAGCCAACAATTTATTTTTTGTTAAATGTTTTAATAGTCTATTATATATAACAATTTCGAATATTTTTGAAAAAATACTATGCAGTAAGCATATATAAATTTAAAAAATGCTTATTAAGCACTGTCTTTCTAAAGTGCTTAATAAGTACCAAGTGTTCAAGAAAGTGCTTGGTGCTCTAAGCATCGAGCACCTGTTTTAGAAAGTGCTCCAAGCATTGTGCTCGAAGCATTAAAAGTGCTTAAAAAATTATTGCAAGTAGTAAGCATTCAAGCATTGCCCAGCTCTGGTTGACACAGAGAAAAAACGCAAGGTTTTATTCTCTTCAATATATGGTTTAGTAAATTTATTTTAATATAATTTTTTTAAAGAAATAGTAAACACATTCGGAACATTTGGGAATGTTTAATAATTTAAATTGGTATCTTAGTTAACATTATTGACCATTTTTTTCTTCTTAATCGGTTCCTCTTTAACCTTTCGGTTTTGAGGTATGCTTTTCTATTTCTGTGTTGTTTCTTTACTCCTGACTATCGTTAGCTAATTGTGGAACATCTCTCCAGCTGACTCCTTTTTCTTCTAGTCTCTGCCTCACTTCTTTTCCCATTTTATTCTTGGTCTTCCTCTATTTCTTTTTCCCTCCATCTGCATTTTTCATCCTATTTTTGCGTTTCTACTTTCTGGCATGCGTAGTACCTATATGTCGAAGCCATCTTAACTGATTCGTCTCCATCCTTTTCTTTATATCTGCTACTCCTAGGTTTTTTCGATTTTTTTTGTTACTGAATTTATCTATCAGTAGTCATCTCTCTATTCTTCTCAGAAATCTCATTTCCTGTAACTGTATTCTTTGTTTTTGTGTAAGTGTCCAAGTTTCTGAACTGTACGTGATGCAAATAATTAAATATTAATTGATTATTGTTAATCAGTTATTTTTTAACAAGGGTAACTGAAAATACAAAACAACTCATTTCGTTATTCGTTAATCATGTTTTGAATGTGTTAAAAACAAGTACCTATTAGATGATAAAATTAATTACTATTGATAACATGTTGAGATAAATTGCGCAAAAAATATTATATATAATTGTATTTTGATCACTCTAGTTCAGACGAAGGTTGCCACTCGTAAACATTAAGTCAAAATCAGTACCTTACAAACTTATCCCACTTATTTAGGGTGACCAGATCAGTACAACTAAAAATCGGGACATGAAAAATTAAAAATATTTTTTTTCGGTTACACCGATTTTCAAAAATTTCCAAAATACAGTGTCCCAACAGTGACTATCTACTTTGGTGAATGTTATTAATTTTAGTGCAATGATATGTACATTATTATACAAATGTATGTATTTAAGAAATCGTATAAGAAAATTTAACTTTTTCATATGCAATATGCATACATTTATGTAATAATGGACAAACCATTGTGCCAGAATATATAAATACACTTTAAATTCACCAAAACAGATAATCACTTTTGGGAAACCCATCACAATGTCATCAAAAATATATCTTATCTTTAATATTTATAAGAAACATGCTTCTCATTTTATTTTATCATGCATACTTTACACTTGAAAAACTTCTAACCAGGGAAGGTCACGATATGTTGTCGCTAGAATTTAATTAAAACTGTGTTTATTGCATCAAGAACATCAAAAATAAATGTTTTCTAGAGTTATACGTGCCACTGGCCATTTCCTCCGGAAAAATAGGGAAAAAACTGAAAAGTTGAATAATAAAAGTAATTTTTGCGATCGCGTTGGCCATGAAGCCGTCAGAGATAAAATAGAAAATCTTCTGTATACCAATTCGCGCATCCTTTGCAAGTAAAATGGTGCAAAGTTTTTGAAAAAATCTTAAACGGTTCCGGAGAAAAACGTCAAAAACGAAACCTCTGCAAAAGCGCTATGATTTGAGAAGTTGTATAACTAAATCTATACGACTTACATAGGCGTTTAACATAAGGAAACCGTTTTAACGAGGGCCTCGTTTTTCGCGTTTTTCTCCGGAACCGTTTAAGATTTTTTCATAAACTCTGCACCATTTTATTTGCAAAGGATGCGCGCATTGGTAAATAGAAGAATTTCGATTTTATCTCTGACGGTTTCATAACCAACGCGATCGCAAAAACTACCTTCATTATTCAATTTTTCAGTTTTTCCCCTATTTTTCCGAAGGAAAGGGCCAGTGGAACGTATAACTCTGCAAAACATTTAGTTTTGATGTTCTTGATGCAATAAAGACAGCCTTGATCAGATTTTAGCGACAACGTATCGTGCTCTTCCCTGGTAAGCAGACATACATAGACAAGAAAATAAATTTTCCAAAGAGTTTTAAGAAATATTAACATTTTATTATGAATTGTCTATATACGATAACTAAAAATTATAGTATTTGAAAATTGGGACACACAATAAGTACCTAGTCCTGAAAATACATCTTGGGAACATCGGGACATTGAATATAAAATAGGGACCAATTCCGAAAAATCGGGACGTCTGGTCACCCCACACTTATTATAAACTCATTATTTTTTAACAGTTGATAAGATTAAAACCTAAAATCTGTTAGAGAACTGTAAAACATTATCTCGTTCAAACTGAAGATTTAAAAAAATCAAAACTCAAAATGAAAATTTGTTTTTTATTAATTAAATTAAAAGAATAGAATTAATTAAAGTGTTTTAATATATTACATTGCTGTGTATAATTATATCTAATTGTTATTTAATTCCCTAATTGTCTCCATTTTTTCAACAGCTGAGAATATATCTTCAGCCATAAGTTCCGGCTCTTCCATTGCCGCAAAATGTCCGCCTGTGTCAAAATCGGTGCTTTGGATTAAATTGGTAAATTTATCTTTTAAAATCCAATCGGGCACATAAATAACTTCATTAGCAAACCTGGCACAAGCACACGGAACTTTTTGATCGATCGGTGTCCTGCACAGAAAAATTTGTTGTAATTATACGAAGAACAAACTTTTTAAAAAACTTTACTTGCCTTTCAATGCCCATAGAAAAATGAGATTTGTTTATGGTTTCGGCGTACAGCCTCATAGCTGTTGTGAATGAGTTTGTTATCCAATACAACATAATGTTATCTAAGAGATCATCGTATGTGAATTTTTCTAATAGTCCGCCATCTTCAATATTTTTATATCGCGCATTCGTGGCAGTTGAAAACTTTTCAAGAATAAATGCGGCAAGTCCAGCTGGTGAATCGCTCAAACCAACACCTGATAATAATAATAATCGTACAACACCATATATTATTTTATATGTACGACTTTTTTATTATTATTAATACAGTAACAGAAAAGCAACCTCGACACCGAAAGGTACAAGAGGAAACGATTAAGAAGAAGAAGATGTACGACTTTAGACGGTTCATCATTGTATCGGAGGCCCTAATCTACATGAAATTCCTCTTTGTTGATTTCCGTATTATAAAGTTTATTAAAGTGAATAATTTTTTGCTTTACCCGCCTAACGCATTGTACTGTTACCAAGCAACATGTTCTTGTGTTTAAAAAACTCCTCTTAACATATTTCATAGCTCTAGTAATAACAAAAAATCATGAAATTCCTTGCAGATTCTAACCTCGTATACTTATCATTCTTATAGAAAATTATTCGGTACAAATGATGTCATAATCCAGGGGTTCTAAACCAGGTATCCATCGACCCCCAAGGGGTTCGTAAACTTCTACAGGGGGGGGGGGCGTATCAAATATAATGACCAGAAAAATATATTGGTGGAAAGCAAGAACCAATAATTTCCGCACTAAATATTTTTACATTGTGTGTTTTATGCATTAATAAAGTTATTTTGAAATGGACTAACTGGCAAGGGGTACATGATGCTTCGCAGTGAGGCCAAGGGGTATATTAATGGAAACGGGTTGAAAACCACTGCGATAAGGCAACGCCCCGTATGAGATAAAATAACAAGAAAATTATTAAAGCCGTGGTTCTAAAATTACCTGGGCATGTTTAGCTAACATAGTCGAAGCCGTTTTTGTCAATTTTAGCTAAAGACGCCCAAGCGTCGGTACCTTTTTTGCAATATATACCGCATACATGGATGATAACATAAATACCGTAAGGCAACACCCGGTATAAGATACAATAACTGGAAAATTATTCAAGTCATGGTTGTAAAATTACCTGGGTATGTTTAGCTAACATAGTCGAAGCCGTTTTTGTCAATTTTAGCTAAAGACGCCCAAGCGTCGGTACCTTTTTTGCAATATATACCGCATACATGGATGATAACATAAATACCGTAAGGCAACACCCGGTATAAGATACAATAACTAGAAAATTATTAAAGTCATGGTTCTAAAATTACCTGGGCATGTTTAGCTAACATAGTCGAAGCCGTTTTTGTCAATTTTAGCTAAAGACGCCCAAGCGTCGGTACCTTTTTTGCAATATATACCGCATACATGGATGATAACATAAATACCGTAAGGCAACACCCGGTATAAGATACAATAACTGGAAAATTATTCAAGTCATGGTTGTAAAATTACCTGGGTATGTTTAGCTAACATAGTCGAAGGAGTTTTTTTCAACTTTAGCTAAAGACGCCCAAGCGTCGGTACCTCTTTTGCAATATATAACGCATATATGGATGATAACATTAATACCGTAAGACAACACCCCGTGTGAAATACAATTAATTACAAGAAAATTATTAAAGTTACGGTTCTAAAATTACATAGTCGAAGCCGTTTTTATCAAGTTTAGCAAAAGACGCCCAAGCGTCGGCACCTGTTTGGCAATATATATCGCATATACCTATGGATGATAACATTAATACCGTAAGTCAGGTGTTCTATACCAGGGGTCCATGGACCCCCAAGGGGGACGTGAAGCTTCTACAGGGGGTACGTGTCAAATACAATGCCCGGAAAAATTTATAGGTGGAAAGCAGGAATCAACAATTTTCACACTAAATATTTTTTACACTTGGTGCCACCCATAAATAAAGTTCTTTGAAAATGGACTAATTGAGAAGGGGTACATGACGCTTCACAGTGAGGCCAAGGGGTACATTGATGGAAACTGGTTCAGAACCGCTGTCATAATCGTTAACTGTGGTTTCTAAAAGTAAAAACAAATAAAATATTGTTTTTTAAAACACATGTTTTTTAGTTTTTCCACGTGATTAAACATTTGCTGTGTTTAACTCGCGTGGCGTCATATGTAGATATTGCAACGCATGTACGATTATTTTGTTATTAATAATCCTTAAAAAACTTATTAGGTACTTACCAATAGTTTCAGGTTTGGTAGCCTGAAAGTGAAGGTAGCCTGTCTCTTCCATAAGAAACGACATTAGATCCTTTAGTGGGTACAATTTCTTCCTATATTTATTATTTACTACCCACGGAGGATATATGCTCCCTATTATTAATTTTATGATAGAAACCAGAGACAGCGAAAAACAAAAATTAGAATGAAGTCCAAGGACATTATCAGGAAACAGTGTGGCAATATACGAAGCAATAATTCCACCCCAGTCACCTCCTTGCACGTAAAATGCTTCATGGCCAAGACGTTTCATTAGATTTTTTAGCACTACCGCTATTTGAGCACCACCAAGGCCGGGTCGAGATGCTCCCGATGAAAAAATATACCCTGGTAAAGATGGGGCGATGATTTCGAACACTAGATTCCTACCATTTTGTGGTTTCGATAGTATGGGAATAATACGATGAAATTCCTTTACGGATCCTGGCCAGCCGTGTAAAATTAAGAGAGGCAGGATTCTAAAGTGGGACGGTACTTCTGGTTTAACATGTATAAAATGTATATTGAGACCCTGTATGTTAGTTGTAAATTGTGGGAATTTGTTTAGTATTTTTTCTCTTTCCCGCCAGTTATATTCTTTTTTCCAGTAGTCGACGATTTTCATTAGTGTTTTTGTGTTGAAACCATACTCGTGTGCGATTCCATCAAGTGGTTGGGTTAAAGTTCTGGTATTTTGTAAACGAATTCGGAGATTTTCCAGTTCCTATAACGATTATTGAAATAGTACATTAAAATTAGTAACAAAACCTTGACAAGATATATTACAGATTTTTAAATCACAATACAATATAAAATTTAACCATCAAAATATCCCAATATTTAAGTTAAAGTTTATTAACTCCAAAGTTGCAAATTTATATACAGGGTGGTCCACTTTTTTGTAGCAGGACTTTAACAGTCGATACAAAAATGCATTTCAAAGCGAATATTTCATATCAACATGGGTCCATAAACGCTTCATTTTAATGCTGATACAGGTTGATACAGAATTTAATTTTGTATTAGAATTTAAAATAAATATTTGGACATGATCTCTCTTAAACATCAGGCCCTTAAAAAGCAAGCAATAAACAAAAATTTGAATGAAAAAGCATACATTTAATTTAACTTTCATAAAAATTTACGACTTCTATTTTCAATAAATTATAAATATTTGTATTTATACGATATTTTAAAACATTGCAATACATTATAATAATTGTACTTGCCAAATAAGTCAACCCCATTTCGTATGTAAGCAAATTTCACAATCTGCGCAAAAATAAATAGTACATACTTACTTCGTCTTGTACATTTATAAGAAACGGTCTGATGGTACTATCAAATGAAAGTTGTTCATTTGTTGGACCCCAGTACTCATTTTCGTCTAATTTGGGCAGCGAATCTGATAAAGAATGACGGCTAGAACTAACGAACAATCCTGGTAATTGCTTGAGAAAAGACATGTTTATTGAACAACTCGCGAGATCACTGTTTGGCAACTGGGTAAGTAACCTGTTGAAGTTTTATGTGTTAAGATTTCCCTTGCGCAACTGATGATTATAATTTCATAATAAATGTGTGGTATTATTGGAAATTGGAACAGTGGGTAAACTTGATCTTGCAAACCTTCAACTTTGTAGCAAACAGCGAAAAAATATTCAACTAAATTTTCATAAATTTATAAGCAAATCGGATGTATACTAAATTTATTGGTCATATTATACAGATCTATAACATTGATTAACTCATAGGTATTTATTGTTGTTAAGCTAGTAAGTCTGCAAAATTATAAACGTTTTTATTTATATACAGGACGCGCCAAATAGGTAGGACACTATAAGGCTCTTGTAAAAGTAAATGGTAAGAGATACAATAGGGTCGGTAAATTAAACAAAATGATCGTATTTGGAAAATATATCAACGGTTTTTTAAATTTTTGGAACAATGCCGTTGTATGTAGTTTTACTTTCGTTTGATAAAATCCTTTTCAGAAATCATAACAATCTCTAATACATAATTGGTTTTTAAAAACAATATGCCAAAAAACACGAAAAAAGCTTCATACAGTAGCATAATAAATTTTGTGGTATATTAAAAGGGGCTCAGTCAATTTTTTTTGCAATAGGCACAAGTTTACTTTTAACTCAAAATCAGAAAGTATTGTTTTTATGTTCCAGTCATATGGAAATTTTGTCTTTATTATTTTTTTTAAAAAGATTGCGAGCTGCATAAGTGAAAGTTAGATTTTTTGGATGGTAAAGTTGTTCATAATAAATATTACATTTAGCTTTAAAGGCAAAAGATTTTCGTTACAAAAATTCCTATTCAGCTACATAATTTGTCTTGAATGACCGACCTACTTATACATTTTGACTTAGTTCTCGAAAAAATCGTCATCAAAATAATCAAGTGATTATATGATAAGAGATATAAAAAAAATAACAAACCACACTAGTTTCAGTTGAAACAAAAAAAAATTGCGTGCATCAAAATGTTTAATACATTTTAGTGCCATTTTATGCAGCATTTCTGCCATTCAGTATTCTATAAGGTTTGTTAGTGTTATTTAAAAACCAACAAACAAAATACTTAAGCTGTCTGGGATACTCTGTATATGATTTTTTTTAAATCTTATCAAAAATTAAACCAATTATTCAAAGTAATACTGTGTACATTATCAAAAAAAATTTTGCAAATTTATTATTTTATAAAGACGTTATTCAACTTTTTTAAAATAGCACTAGTGTGACACCCTATACAGTGTGTCCAAAAGGTATGGAATATGCTATATATCTCAGTAAATATCCACTTTATGAAAAATGTTTTGAATAAAAGTTGTTTGGTACTTAGTTTTCCACTATATGACAAAATTACAATTTTTTTTTCCGAATAACAAAACAACAAAAGCGTAATGAAAAACAATTGAATTTTTTAAAATGACAAGATAGAAGATACCCCTATATTATACTCATTTGGTAAACAGTTTTTTTCTCTTTTCAATGATGCAAAACTTAAGTACCATTACTTAAGCAACTTTTTGAGAAAAACGCAAAAAATACTCTCAAATTATTTTAATTGTTTAGTATTTATTTCTAACATAAACATCATAAGAATAAGAAAATTGTTTGACGTTTGACGAAACTGCAATAAGTGTTCAAACTGTAAACCTTTTACAGGTTGGCAATGATAAACTCAATTTTTAAACCCGTTAATAACATTCCCAACCATTTCAGGTGTAATAGACCTCACCTTTCCTCTAAAACGATCTTTTAAATTTTCGATATTCTCCGGCCTCTTAGCATAAACCTTATTTTTAAGGTGACCCCATCATTGAAAAGAAAAAAAATCTCTATCAAATGAGTATAATATAGGGACATCTTGTCATTAAAAAAAAAAACAATTGTTTTTCATTGCGCTTTTGTTATTCGAAAAAATAGAATTTAAATTTTGTCTTATGGTGGAAAACTAAGTACCAAACAACTTTTATTCAAACCATTTTTCCCTGAAGTGGATATTTACAGATATATAGCATATTCCATACCTTTTGGACACACTGTATATTTAAAACAATACAACACAATAAACAATTTAAAATTATTGAAGCACAAAATAATGCTGCCACAGCAGGCTTCTCAGTAATAATTTTTACAAAAGAAAAGGTTAACAAAATAAACAAAATAAAATAATGGGACCTCTGTAAGCTATTGTGCAAACTAACTAATAGATCTGAGATACAAATGGTAAAAGAGATTTAGCTAAAGAATTGTGCTGTTATTTGTAAAAAAATTAATAATAGTACGTTCTAAACAAAATGTAAATATTAAAAAATAATTTGAGTTCTAGTTCACATTTATGAGAAGCTAACTGTAGGCAGTTTTCGCGATATGAACTTTTATGTTCTACAAGTTAGACAAATAAAATGAAAACGGCAAAATAATTACTGAAACAGAAGTTAAGGTACGTATTTTTTTTGTAAGATCATTTTTTCACATTCTTATGGTAAATCTCCATCTTTTCAATGGCAGATATGATATCTTCTGCTAAAACCGAAGGCGATTCCAATGCAATAAAATGCCCACCGGTGTCATAGTCAGTTGTTTGTATTAAATTTGTATATTTGTCTCGTAATATCCAGTCTGGAAAGTAAAAAATCTCATAAGGAAATCTTGCACAAGCACATGGAACACTTCTGTCAACTGGTGTACTAGAAGCATAAATAATAAAAATTAGTACAAATTCGTTTGCCGATAAACCTAAATGATATAAAGATACAGAGTGTCCAAAATTGATATTTCTCGAGTTATTGCGGTTTTCATGATAATTAATGGGCACAAACAAAATATTTAATAGAAACTAATTAGGCGGCTTTGGAAATATCTCGATAATTTGTTTTAAATGTCAAATAACGTTCTATTTTTATTTTAGAGCAAACCAGTAAATATCGCGCCGGCGTTAACGTGTAAGCTATATGATTTTCTGATTATAAATTAGTTTAATAAAAAACAATAAAATCGAAATTGTTTAATCGACATAAAAAAGTTTCCTTTTTTAGGCCAATGTTACGAAAATACATACCTATTGTATGATTAGTTTTTGCAATATACCTATAATTGCACCCCTAGTATTAAAGAACTAATAATATTATTAATATTAACTATTAACTGCTCTTATAAACAGGACATTTTTAGTAACATGACTTCGATTAGTTATCTGTTCACAAACTGTCCACAAACTTGAATACGTTTTAAATTATTTTGGAAAACAAAAATTCTCGCCAACCCAGGAATATTCTAATAATAAAATGTTTGTATTGGTATAACTTGCAATCAGTGTAAAATAGAAAAGGTTATTTTAAGAACAACATGTACAGGACAAATAAAATTAAGCTATTTGTTCTGATAATGTTCTATTATATTTTGCTTTGAAGTGTCCCCCTTACTTCTCAAATCCTAGAGCAAAATAAGCTGAACTACTCGACTCTGCGTAAAACCTCATGGAAGATGTTACAGATCCAGTCATCCAATACAACGTAACACAATCTAATAGATTTGTGTAGCTAAATTTATCTAATAACCCAGCATCTTCTCTATGTTTGTATGTTAAGTTAGTACCTGTAGAAAATTTCTCGAAAAAATACGCGGCTAAACCTGCAGGAGATTCGCTCAAACTCACTCCTGGAAAAACAAAACTTATAAATTAATGTGAACCTTTTCCAAAACAGCTTAATTAACACGTGGTACTGTGCACTACTGTGAGTAAAAAAATTGAATATCACTATCTTATGAAGGACAAAAAACCATGACAAAAATGTCCTTACAGTTTTTCCCTATCTTCTCGTTTAAGCGAGATATTTAACATTTTTGAAAATTGGCAAAAATCGGTTTTTGGTTATATTTCGAAAATTAAAAAAATCATATAAATGCTGTTTACGCAATGAATTCCTCCCAAAAAAAAAATATCGAGACTACCTACTTAATTTTTTTCTATCTCTGATAATAATCGAAATACCCTGCATAGGCATCAAAAATAGGCCACCTTGTACATATACAAGGTGGTGAATTTTTTACGCTCACCGATGGTATCTTGGAAACGGTAAGAGATAGGAGATCAGTTAAATTAGGAAAAAGTTGCACATTTTTATGGCGATTGAGAAACTGAAAAAAAATCTTGGATATTTTGGTTATTTCCAGATTTATAACAGAAAAACTGAAAAAAGTGATTTTAGAAAAAAATTGTTATCTTCCGTACCATTGACGCTTTTTTAAATAAATTGGGCACCTTTATGATTTTGACCATTCTGGGTTGAATGAAATGAACAGAAAATTTCTAGGCCTTCTAGATTTCACGCCGCGATAGTCAACTTTTTTATTCCTTATGATGGCCGCCAAAACAAAAGTTAATGATTCAATTACGTTGAAAATAGTTGAAAGCGATTTAAATATTAGTAATCAGCCTAAAATATAGCACACTTGCCAAATTTAAACTTGTACTCCAATTCTTATAGGTAAGCGATACCTCGATATTGGAACGCGAATATATTCACACGATAAATATTCAATGTCATAAGTATGAATGCTAACAACAAAACAGACAGTGTCCAGTCAGTGCACAATCCCATACGTGCTCCTTTATTCTTACCAATGGTATCAGGTTTTGTAATATGCATGTGAAAATAACCCGTTTCCTCCATTAACAGGGAAAGCCTTTTAAATATAGGATATAATTTATCGCAAAATTTTTCTTCAAAAAACAAACGAGGGTATAGACTTGCCGCCAAATATTTCAGTAAGGAAATGTAAGAAAAAGAATGGCACAAATTCGAATGCAATCCTAGTACATTTTCCGGAAACGCAGTGGCCATGTTAGTCACCACAATACTGGCCCAATCACCACCATGTATATAAAACTTATCGTGCCCTAGACGTGCCATGAGCGTTTTGAAAATAAGCGCAGTCTGTGAGGCCCCAAGACCTGGTTTGGAACTTTCCTCAGAAAACAAAAATCCTGGCAAAGAAGGTGCGATCACTTCACAAACAAAGCTTCGATTACTTTCGAGTTTTGTAAACGTTTCAATGACGGGATAAAACTCGTACGGGGTACTGGGCCATCCGTGCAATAACAATAATGGGATGACGCGAATGTTTGATGGCACATTCGGTTTTACATGCACGAAATGTATTTTTAAACCCTGTATATTAGTCGTAAATTGAGGATATCTGTTTAAATACAACTCCCTCTCTCTCCAATCATATTTGTCCTTCCAAAATTCCATTATTTCTTGCAGTAAGATTGTGTTAAATCCATATTGCTGTTGAATTCCCCTGAACGGTTTTGGGAATGTACGCGTAGAATTTAAACGCATCGTAAAATCTTGCAACACCTAAAAACAAAACAATAACTACGCCAAATCTATGACTGGCATCAAATAATTCTTATAATTCATCAACTAATAATTATTTTCACAAAAAGTATTTAATTTACAACTTACAACACTTAAGGCAATTTTATTTAAAACATTTTGTTTTAAAAATGCAATTCTTCTATAAATTGAGTATATACAGGGTGTTTCTTAAATATTGCGAAAAACTTCAGAAGGTAATTCCTTATCGAAAATTAAGGAGGGCTTTTATATAAACTTTTTTCCTTACACGTCTCCTTTTGGAATTATACACCCCCCTAAAGAGGGGCGGTAAAATTAGGTTTTTATTTTATTTCTCCAATTTGGGCACGCAGTGTGTCGAAAAGGTATGGAATATGCTATATATCTACTGAGATATATCCACTTTAGGAAAAAATGTTTTGAATAAAAGTTGTTTGGTATTTAGTTTTCCACCATAAGACAAAATTTAAATTCTATTTTTGCGAATACAAAAACGCAATGAAAAACAATGAATTTTTGTAAATGACAATATACCCCAATATTATACTCATTTGATAGAGAATGTTTTTCTCTTTTCAATGATGCAAAACTTTAGTACCCTTTTTAAGCAAACATTATTTTAATTGATTAGTAGGTGTTTATTTCTAACAAAAACAACATAAGAACTAAAATTTTTTGACGAAATTTACAAGTGTTTAAACTGTGAACCATTTACAGCTTGGCAATGATAAACTCGGTTTTTAAACCCGTTTATAATATTCCCAACCATTTCAGCTGTAATTTCTCTAATACGATCTTTTAAATTTTCGATCTTCTCAGGCCTCTTAGCATAAACTTAATTTTTAAGGTGACCCATCATTGAAAAGAGAAAAAATTTCTCTATCAAATGAGTATAATATAGGGTTACTTTGCTATTTAAAAAAAAAACAATTGTGTATTTAATAATGTATTTAAATTTTGTGTTATGGCGGAAAACTAAGTACCAAACAACTTTTATTCAAAACATTTTTCCCTAAAGTGGATATTTACTGAGATATGTAGCATATTCCATTCCTTTTGGACACACTGTATAAATTCCCATAATATGTTATACAGTACAAGATATTTTTAAACTTTGACATTGCTGTATACAGATTTATTAGCTTTTGATAAATTGGCAATAATTTTTTGCAAATCTTCAAACTTCTTGATGTTGTTTAAATTCAATTTATATACGATACTAGTTTCGTGACTACTTGATACTTCATGAGTGCTAAAACTTCTTGTAATAACCTTTAATCATTTTATAAATGGCGTTGGTCAAATATTTTTGTATTTTTTTTTTGTTTGGTGCTACAATGTATTGATTAAAAAATAATTGTTACTTTTGTTTAACGAAGCTTAAAAACATTTTTTTGCGTAAACAGGCATCTGAGATTTGAAAGGCTTGGATTCTTGCATAAAATTTTATTGATAAAATGGTGGTAGTGAATTGAAGTTTGTTTGTAATATTAATTTATTACCATAGATAAAAATTTCGATTAATAATATGAACTTCCAAATTTAAAAGTCAGGTTTTCGAAAAATTTACAAGTAAAAAAATGTGGAATTTGCGAAGTTTCATATTTTTGGTTTACGTATGAAAAAAATATTTTGTTTAAGTACTTTGTTGACTTCTATTCAACTTAGCTGCTGATAAATAGAAAATAAGCAGCTTATGGTAAATTGTTTGATATCTTAATTGCATTTTTCCTCAATTATGGAACTTAAAACCATTACAACTGTAACTTCGTTTATTAGTAATTATATCATAAGAGTAATTCGATTCGTGTCTGTAATCAGATTATTATGTTGACGTCACTGCATCATCATTGAAAGAGTTAATTGATATTTACTTGCATCCAAGGCAATACAACCTTCAAATTATGTATATAGATGATATTCATATTCGGTGAACATTATTTTTAATCAAGATTTTTATGGAGGTAACGTGATGAAGTAACTTCATTTTTATTATACCAGGTGATTCAGTTTGATTGTCGCACCCTTATAACTTTGTTATTTTAAAAGGAAACCCCTAGAAACCTTATAGGTATTATTGTAAATTGCGGAAAATTCTCTATCGAATGACGTTATAGTTACAATATTTTTTCAACGATGAAATATGTCAGACTGGAAATAGTCAACTATTTTTTATGAAATGACATAGTACCTATACTTTTTTCATTGATCCTGATAGAGAATTAAATTCTTAATCTGATATTGCAATTAAAACATAAACATACACAGAAAACATTTTGAGAATAATGAGTTTAAAAATTGTTTGCTTTTCACAAAATCGTTGTATACTTGACTAAAAAAAACACGATCGCTGTAGTAATTGGCAGTTTATAACTTGTGTATTTGTGTTATAATATTTTTTTTAGAATGACTACCCTATCAGAATCAGAACCTAAACAAACTATGGTAAACACCAAAATGAATCGTTTTATTTTAGAATATTAAATGGTTCATGTTTACTCTTTTTTTTTACTCATAAAATGTACGTTTTGCAAAAGAATTTAAAGAATTTTTAAAAAAGTCTAAATAAATCAAGTTTTCATAGAAAATTTTTTAAATTGCAAATGTCAAACCTCCAAAAAGTTCTGATAAAAAACCAACAGGGGTCACACTTTTCAGCCCCTTTTGAAGGTGGGAGATGATTAAAAATATAACTATGAGAAAACTTATGACAAGTAAAAAACATCTGCCAAATATAATTCTCCTACATACAGTGTGTTCAAAAGGTAAGTACCTAAATATCCACTTTAGGGAAAAAAAAATTGAATAAAATTTGTGTGGTACTTAGCTTTCCACCATAAGACAAAATTTAATTCTATTTTTACGAATAACAAAAGCGCAATGAAAACCAACAGATCTTTTTTAAATGACAAGATACCCCTATACTATACTCATTTGATAAAGATTTTTTCTCTCTTTTCAATGATGGGGGAGTAGAGATAGAACTAAATATTATACAGGAATTTCATTTAAAAAAATAATGCTTCATTTAAAAATAGTTTTACATTCTTTTAACGACTTTGACTTTTGAGATATGAGATATGAAGTAAACATGGTTTTTTAAATGATAAATCTAGTAAGTCATGAGTTTATATGAAAAAGCAATTTTTTCGCTTTGCAAAAGTAAATAGTTTAATATTTGTTGCAAAAATTAACCAATGGCTAATTTTATGAACTTTTTATTATCAAAGTTTGTAATGATTTTGTAAAAAAGTTATGTTTGCAATTAAAAAACACCTAAACGTCATATTCAAGTAATGTTTGAAACCTTTTAGCAGATCAGGGTATCTTTTGTATTTTATAACAGTTTATTATGATATTGTGAATACGGCTAAATTTGAACACATTGAAAAGATTAATATGCTAGAAGTGTACATTGTAGATGGTAAAAACGTTAATGATGCTGCAGAATTTACTTGGAAATGACGTTTACTTGTTTTTTAATTGCAAACATCACTTGTTTACGAAAACATGGCAAACTTTGGTAATAAAATTTTCAAAAAACTAACTATATCGCGGTTGTTTTTTGGAACACATATAAAACTATATATTGTTGGAAAGCTTAAAAAATTCTCTTTCATACAAAGCCATGACCTACTAGAGTTTTTTTTTTAATAAAAATAAGTTTACTTCATATCTCAAAAGTCAAGGTTGAACATTTTTTAAAACATTTTTAAATTAATCATAAAAATGTTAACAAAAAAGCTATATCATATTTGTATTTGTATTAATAAAGAAGGTAGGTATAGTGAATTTTTAAAACGATGAAATTTCATTAATCGTGTGCAGTGCCAAAATGGAAAGACAGATATCAGATTTTCGCTAACTATATGGTAACCGAGATACCCCCCCGTAAAACATTCGAATTTTTTTAACCCTGTATATCGTTTTTTTGGTGTTATTAAAATTCAAACGTTGTTCAATAGACCTGATTTACTTAAATTCAACTGAAACTAAATGAAATAGAACAAAAATTTCACTAATTTTAAAAAATTACGAAAATGTTCATTTTTAAAATCGACTATTTAAGAACAAAAATTAATGGTATCTTACACCTTCAAAGTGAAAGAGTCAGTCATCCAAAATAGTGGAAATTAATAAAATATTTTAAATTTACAAATAAGTGTAAAAATTAATATAATTACCTGTGAGGATATATCAATTTTAAACGGTGTGATTGTTTCATTTTCCACCAAAGGTTTTCCTGGACCCCACCAAGTCGGCTCCAATATTGGAACGGGTCGGGCGTGGAATAACTGATTAATTTTAACGGATACATATCCAATAACTAGCGTTACTATTAGATAAACTGTTTTAGTATTAAATTTGGTCATAATAATTTCGCTTTTAATTTAAGTAACTTAAAAGAAATTCTGTTTAACAATGCCGTGCGTTACAGTTTCGAAACAATTGTAATACAATACACGTGAATATGATTCCTGTAAAACCGGTGTTCGGGTGAACTTTGAGCATGTTAAAATTGCATTATTTTACCTTCAAAGATTTTTAAGTGCATATATTACAATGTATTTCGAAATCAGCTTACTGACTGCCAAAAAGAACGCAGCAATGACCAATTATGACGTAGTTCGGTGCTGTTTTCAATGTTTCTTCTTTATTCGAGGCAAAATATCCATAAACGAAATTTGTGTGTACGTTATAGAATATAGAGTATCTTGTACGGACGAAAAAATGTTTTTCTGTTAACTGTTTTATTTTATTATACAGGGTGTTTCTTAAGTATTGCAAAAAACTTCAGGAGGCGATTCCTTATCAAAAATTAAGGGGGGTTTTTCATATATTTTTTTTTCCTTAAGACGTCTCGTTTCGGAGTTACACCCCTCTAAAGGGGAGCGGTAAAATTAGGTTTTTATTTTATTTCTCAAATTTGGATATGATATTTGGATATGATATTTGGTAGATGTTTTATGCTTATTGGAAGGTTTCCCATAGTAATATTTTTAATCGTCTCCCACCTTTACAGGGGGCTGAAAAGTGCGATCCCTGTTGGTTTTTTTTATTAGAACTTTTTGGAAGCTTAAAAATTTTATTTTAAAAATTTGTTTTTTGAAAGCTTGATTTATTTAGAAACTTTTTTTGTTCTATAGTTTTTCTCGTTAAACCTACCGTTTTTGAGTAAAAAATAAAATAAGTAAACATGAACCATTAAATATTCCAACATAAAACGATTCATTTTGGTGGTTGCCATGGTTTGTTTATGTTCATATTGGGTAGAATCATTGAATAAAAAGATAAAGGAAGGCGCTTTTACTACTATACTGCAGCGTTTTGAGCGGCGACGGAAATGACGACATAAATGGCCTCTGATGGCGGCCGGTTTTGACAGGTCAAACAGTCAAGAAATTTAGGGTTTTGTGTGCTACAATGGTTAGCTGCAGATCTTGTAGTCTTACTAGGTCAAAAAATATTAAATATAAAAAGATTACGTTTCATAGGTAAGTAGACATTAATATTTTGTAGTGTAATCATGTATTGAAAATTTGATGTGGTCTGTCAAAATGGTATGTCATATCAGTGGCGTGCATTTGTGTACAGCATATTTTTTAACTCTCTTAATAATTAATCCAAATATTGAAATATGCTGTCGTTTTTTTAATTCCCTCAACCACGAAACAAGAAATAAATAAGTAAATAACAGGCTCAATTCAAAACAAAGCAAATATTTACATTAATCAATACATATTTAAAAATGTTAGATACGCCACTGAGAAGCGGAAACATGCATCCGCCATATTGAGAGGCTAACCTGGACGCCTTAGTATCGCTATAACGCTCCTTCCTTTATCTTTTTATTCAATGGGCAGAATTGACGGATGTTATAGCATACAGCGTCATTCAAACTGTCATAAACTGTATCTTACCGTTTACGAGATCCCATGCCGTTCACGATAACTGGGACGCCCTGTATAAGAGAGGTAGTAATCTAATCTAATACCAGAAATAAACAAGACAAATACAAAACATAAGTTTTATTGTAGCACAGAGGCAATACATAATTTAACTGAACGTTAAAAAAAGTTTTAGGAATCGTTTTCCTTTAATTCGATAAAAATCTGTTAGCAAAATTAGCATCACTTAACATTGCACAAAATGCTATTTATTACACTAACAATAAGCTAAACAGAAGTTTAATAACAACAACCAAAACATTCATTCAAGAAACCCATAAAGATTACAATAGTACCTATTTAAATCCTTACAGAAGGCAGTGAGTGTATTATGATCGACTACTAGAGGTCTTTCAAGATAAACTGAACCGCAAAATGCGCAGACTGCGGTTAAAATGTGGACCTTTCTAAAACCGTTATATTATAATAGGTTATAACCCCGTTCTTGAAATAGACATATGTTTTTAGATGGCGCAGTAATTAACGCTTTAGACGAATTTTTGTTTCTGCGTCGCAGTTCAGTATCTTGAAATACCTCTAGTTTTAATAATTAATACAAAAGTTCATTTCACGTACACTATAAAAATAAATCACTTAACTATAATATTAACCTCACTAATCTTGTAGCCTCAAATTTAAAGTACATTCAATTACAATTAAAGCTTTTTAAATAAAATTACTTGTTAACATTAAGAATTATAGCAATCTTGATTAAACACAGCACGACATGCTAATTTGACTTTATAATTTAAAAGTGCATGTGGTTTTCATGAATAACTAAAATTTGAACTAGTGTTACATGTTTTTAATTATATTGAATTACAGACAAAAACAATTTTGATCAAAAAAATTAGGACTGATTATATAAACGCGCAATTGCAGAGATTTTTCAAGTTAGGTTTGCTCCAACAAGAAATAAAAGGTGAATTGTTAAATAGACAACGATTTAATATCAACAAAAAGCATGATTATGGAAACTCTTCCTCTAGAATCGTTTAGGCAAATTTAATACTTATAATTTTTTAATAATTATTGAATTTCTAAATATTAAAACTATAAAGTTATTATTTTTAATTTTGCAAACTTCTGAATATGACTCCCCGCTGAGGCGTTTATACGACAATACAACAAACAATGCATTTCTGTGTAAGTAAAGAATGCTTAAGTTTAATAGTTGGCACAAACAAATTGGGCATAAATAACCTAATTAATACCAAATAAAATCAGTTCAACAAGAATCACATTTTTATACTAATTCGAACATGACTAGTGGCCCCAAAAAACCAAATTTTGTTGCTTTGGATCGAGGAACAATATTAAATTTTAACACAAAATCACACATTTACGAGAACACAAGATGTTTACAATATTTCCAAAGACTTTAAATGGAAAACAAACAAAATTATTTAAAATTTTACTTCATGTATGACTCTCCACAACAATAAACTTTGCACCTAAATAAACTGTTCATGTTCTATTACATAACTACATTATAATAATAAATAATCATTAATCAACTGGCTTTTGATCATACTTGGTGTTACCCTGAAATTACACAAACGTCTACTATTGTTTATTTAATATTACCGATATGACTTTTATTTAAATTACTACAATTAAGACAAAGGGTCCATAAAAAAATAGTTTTAACAAGCACATTTCAATAAATTTTCCTTGCCATGTTAATATGATGATATTCACCATTTTTTGAAAACAAGCTTGCAAAAATTTTTTTTGCAAATAACTCCAAACGGATTAAAGTTACAAAATTACCTGTAAAGGCACTCTCGACAAACAATATTGCCCGGGAAATTATTTATCTCTAAAAAGTCCTTAAAGTTATGTACTTGTCAAGAATTATTTTGCATTGCAAAAATGTATATACAGGGCGTTTCATGTAAAACAACAATGTTGTAGTCATTTCCAAAAAACTTTTGATTTCAAAAATTTTTGTACACTAGCAAAAATTGTGCAAAATTTTACATATGTGAATTTGCAATGAAACTTATTAAATTCAAACGTCTCACAATGGTTTATATAAGTTTACTGAAATTATATTAATACACAGATAATTTTCTAAATTTGTACAAATTAATATTGCATTACAAAGATGTAAGTTAAGGACAATAAAAGCTGTATTATTTGGCAGAAATGTCAATAATAGGGCCACAGATATGTTTCAAACAAGAAAAGAAGCAAATTTGTTATCTTTGTTTAATTATAAAGATAAAGTTTGATTGTTGCTTAAAGTATTGTTGGTTTAAAAAAAATATAACGATGAATCAATTTATATTTGATACAAAGTATTTTTTGAAGAAGTAAATGGACTCGTTTTGACCAAAATTAATAGTTATTTACATAACACCAGAAAGTGGTACTTTACTGGACGAGTAGACACTTTTGGGATGAGCCTTAGTTAATCCTGAAAGGATACGAGTCCAGTAAAGATACTTTACGTGTATGTTACGTACAATATTTTTTCTGCATCCGGCACTGCCACCAAAATCACTATCGTCACCATCCGTATACAATAACTTAACAAACTACAGGTGAAAACTTGCTTGGTGGTATAATGATGCTTGTTTGACAGTGCAAATCAACAAAACAACTCATCACCATGGCAACCAGCTACTTTTCGGCCTAGGCCAGTAAAGAGTTGTTATTACCATGGCAACCAGTTACTTTCTGGCCTAGATCAGTAAAGACGTATGTGCCGGCCTAAAAATTAATCGGTAACAACTGATTTTCTGGCCGGATGCAGAAAAAATATGTTGTATTAGACACATTAATTTAAAAAAAAGACCTGGATTTGATAAAATACAATTATTAACTCTCTTTGCGTCTTACCTTATCAGTTGCTGATGTTAGTTGGAGGGGATGGTTAACCCAGATTAAGGTAGCCATGGTAATATTACAGTTATAGTATTTTGCAATATAAAATGCAGACTTTTGGAATATTTGATGATCAGTTGTTAGCAATGATTAATGTAAAGTGTCAAGATAACAAAATAGTTTTCAAAAAAAAAACACCAATCCCTTCAGTTAGGAACCTCTCGCAGAAATGCTAAATCAAGACTCTCATATCTTCGTCAGTAGCAATCTTATTTATTTATAAATAAACAAAACATGTTACTTGTCATAGAATGCTGTTATTAATTATTTGCCTTTTATGCAACCGAAACACATGTATATAGTATATACTGTTTACTTTTATTAATATACATTAAAGTTGGCTATGTTAGAGTGACAGATTCCACTCTGGCATTTTAGGTTATTATTTTAATCACTTACAAAACAACGTTGCCAATAATACAAACTTTGGAAAATATTTAAGGATTTTTATAAAAATAATTGCAACACAGCTTTAGTAACTAAAATGTCATTGACTTTTGGAAATGCCAACATGACAAAACTAAAACAGCCTACTTTAATGTGTAATAAAAGTAAACAGTATACATACATATTTCCTACGCAGTTTCATAAAAATAATGTTGTTTAATGTTCATTACTCTTATTTTTAACACTCCTTAAGTCTGACAAGCCAATTAATACAGCCTGTACTGTACATTCAAATAAAACAGATTTAAATGCAATTTACATGGAATGTAAACAAGTATATTATCTCACATCAATCGAAAACACATAGAAAATCATACCAAGTAGGGACATACAACGAATTTAAAACACAACAATAAATATTAAACAAAAGAAAAGCTACTTTTTAACATTCAGTCATTCGATACCGTGTGCAAAGATCATAACTAGTCCTGGTTCGACCATCATATCTTCGCTCATATGTTGATTGTCACATTG
This sequence comes from Elmis aenea, assembly GCA_947652605.1. NCBI lineage: Eukaryota > Metazoa > Arthropoda > Insecta > Coleoptera > Elmidae > Elmis > Elmis aenea. Next base: position 5,611,979 of record OX393577.1, on the reverse strand, counting down.
TAAAACTAAGACAGCCTGCTTACCAGGAATACGTTTGCAAACATAGTTCTCATATTGTCGTCTGTTATTCTGACGGGTTTCTAAGGAACACAGTCCGGGCGGCCAGCGCCGTTCATGGCAATTCTCCATTAAATCGTCTAAAATATGTGAAGGACAACCCGTTTCACTAAGAGTTCTTTTAATCATCCGCTGCCAAAAAAAAAAAAAAAAAGTTTCAGTTGAGGATTTTTAATCTAACATGGTGTGACTGTCCACTTTCGTCATAAATGAATGTATAAAAAAATATCCCTTAAACATTTTCCATTAAAGCCGTCTTTTGTAAAATAATATGAATAACAAGAAATTGTTTCGAATTTGTAAATTAAACCTTAAGGCATATTATTCCAAACTAAATGTAAAAACAATGTTTTATAACTTAAATTAACATTACTACTTATACAGTGTGTCCAAAAGGTATGAAATATGCTATACAGGGTGTCACACAAAAAACGCCGCAAGCTGTAACTCCGTTGTTTGTGGTCCGATTTTGGTGAACAAAAAAGTAAATGAAATGGCTCCTCAAATACTATAAACTGAATTGGATTTCAATTTTTTTCAAGTCCAACTTAAATGTCAAACGATAGTCAATTTTTTTTTCCAAATGGCACCATCATTTTTTTTTACTTAAAGTAGTAGACATTTTTTTTCTGAATTTAATGATGTAATCATAAGTTAATTTTAGTGCAAAACTAATAAGAAATAAAAAATAAAAGTTTAACTAAAATAGGTTAGGTTTCACAAAATTTTCAAGCGTGCCGTGGAAAACAAAAAAAGTCTTAATCAATGAATGTCATTTAAACATCACTGTGGTTTTTTTTTTGTTTTCACAGCTTACTTTTTGTTTTTCATCTTTAAAAAAATTAAAAAACCTTTGTAACTTGCGTAATATTCAAAATAAATACATCAACCCTTATATATTTGGAATGAGAAAAAAATAACGAATTTAAATAGGTCATAGCCAACTATAGCTTCCATTTAAAAAAAGGTAAGTTTGAGTCATAACTTTTTAACGGCGAGCGTAAAAAAATATATTTTTTTGTAATCAAAATCTACATTAAGATATCTAAAAATAGTCTCCATAAACTTTTTCGATATACTTGAACAGCATGGGGATCTCGTAAACGGTAAGAGATACAGAGTTGGCTAAATGGGTCAAAATGATCTATGATTCAAGAGCAACTATTCTATGAAAAAAAAACTTGAAAAAAATTTACAGTTTTTGGGCTATTCGTAAAAAACAAAAAAATGACGTTTTCGATTTTTGCTTATAACTTGCTTATTTAAAATCATACCCAAAATATTTTTCGACATTATTAGGACACTTTTTTGCGTAGAATTGAAATTAGTTAATAAATTTTACCTATCTTCATTTGTTTTTGTTATTTTAACATCAACTATCTTATTTTAAATACGGGTCGTAGTTGGCTATGACACCATTAAAAAGAGATTTTTTTTCTCGTTTCATTGATGTATGGGTTGTTAGGTTTATTTTTAAAAATAAGCAAGTTATAGCAATATTATTGTATTTGTTAAGTTTAATCAAAGCCGCCATTGGAAAACAAAACTAAACATCACATAAATAAACTAGCTGAACTTAATTAAACACAAATAAACCTAAATAATTTAAGAATTTTTCAAATTACATAATAATTTATGTTTTTCCAATTACTGTCACTATTGAATCTAAATTATAACATGCGTTCAAAGTGTAGCTCACTCTCCATGTGCAATACAAATTTGAGATCTGCACATTGTAGGTAATAATGTTTTTCTAACGATATTTCTTTTTATTTGATAAACTTTTGTTAAACTTTCCAATCTTAATTTTGTAATTGTGTTCAGCTGTCTTTTTATGATTAGCTGTTTTAAGAACATTTTATCAAGCAGAAAGTAATATGCATAAGAAATAATTGTTATCTACAAAGTGCAGATCTCAAATTTGCATTGCTCATGGAGAGTGGGCTGCACTTTGAACGCATGTTATAATTTAGATTCAATAGTAATAGTAATTGGAAAAACATAAATTATTATGTAATTTGAAAAATTCTTAAATTATTTAGGTTTATTTGTGTTTAATTAAGTACAGCTAGTTTATTTACGTGATGTTTTGTTTTGTTTTCCAATGGCCACTTTGATTAAACTTAACAAATACAATAATATTGCTATAACTTGCTTATTTTTAAAAATAAACCTAACAACCCATACATCAATGAAACGAGAAAAAAAATCTCTTTTTAATGGTGTCATAGCCAACTACGACCCGTATTTAAAATAAGAAAGTTGATGTTAAAATAACAAAAACAAATGAAGATAGGTAAAATTTATTAACTAATTTCAATTCTACGCAAAAAAGTGTCCTAATAATGTCGAAAAATATTTTGGGTATGATTTTAAATAAGCAAGTTATAAGCAAAAATCGAAAACGTCATTTTTTTGTTTTTTACGAATAGCCCAAAAACTGTAAATTTTTTTCAAGTTTTTTTTTCATAGAATAGTTGCTCTTAAATCATAGATCATTTTGACCCATTTAACCAACTCTGTATCTCTTACCGTTTACGAGATCCCCATGCTGTTCAAGTTAACTGGGACACCCTGTATGCAACAATAAGACAGATATGACCAGAGGCGGAGCGACGGGGGGGCAAGGGGGTATCGATGCCCCGGGCGCCAGTCTTGAGGGGGCGCCGCGAAGACAAAATGTTTTTGAGTTTATTTCATTTATAAGCCAGAAAACTAAAATCCCATAACACTATTAAAATTAGTTCTCATTATCAGTACAGTGTATTGAAATAAATAATACATTAATTTACTTAAAGCTCACAAACTACAATAAAAATACGGCCGGGGGGGGGCGAAAAAAAGAACTATGCCCCGGGCGTCAATTACTCTCGCTACGCCACTGGATGACATTATAAATATAACAAAAAAAACAGTTTTTCTCTAATAACTCAAAAACCGAAGATGATAGAATATTTTTGAAAACGGTTCTGAGTTTGTCTCAAAAAACTGCACATTTTTGATGATTTAACCGTTTCTTTATCTTGACTATTAAGCGAGATACCCATGTAATCCCATCCAATTTGGACAACATTTTCTCTAATTTTTTTCAATAATTTTGGAATAAAGCAAAAAATTGTAACTCTGTACCTCAGTTGTTCAAGATATCGAACGAATAAATGTAATACATTTCAAAATTAAAATTAACATCTTCTGCACAAACAGATGTCATGGTGAACCAAATCAAAAAATGTTTAGGGGACATCAAAATGTATAAAATTGAACTTATAAATTTTCATGATCATTATACTTTCTTATATTACATACATTTACCTGTAAAACTTCGTCAGGTGTAGAAATCATGCCTCCCCAACGTGTAACTCGCGCCCTCGTAAGAGTATTACTCCATCGTAACACTTCATCTCTTTCCATTTGATCTGCTATAGCTCGCATCGCAGGGTTTTGAATACGCATGGCTTTCATAAAATCCTAAAACACGCATCTTTTCAATTTTAAAATAAGTAGAAATTAAATTACTCATACCTTTAAAAGCTGTAACTCTCTTTTTTGTTCGTTAATTGTAAATTTCTGTTCATTTAATTCTTGCTGAAAATCGTTCAACTTCTGTTGTTGCGTGTGAATGAGAGCTCTAAGTTCTTTAACACAGTTATGATCTTTTAATTCGTCTTTAGGTATGACAAGACCACATCCTTGTTCACAGGGTAAAGGACGTTTGGGATTATGTTCGCATTCATCTACATGAGCTGCTAATGCATCTAGTTTTAAAACTCTAGTACAGCCAAACTGCGCATTTTCACAATTTATACACAGCCTAAAATTAAATGTTTTACAAAATAATAAATAAGCTTGAACGTTTTTAAATTACCTAGATAGGAGGTTTCTTAAAATCCGAGGGACTTGCCGTAGTTGTGCTGATGTAATATGCTGTCTATCTACTGGACAGGTGGGTTGTCGAGAAATCCATTCGTGAATACATGTTCGACAAAATGCATGCTCACATATTGGCGCCTTAAGGATAAAAAGCATTATTTCGAATTCAGCAAAGAAAAAAAAATTGTGACATACTTGCAAGGGATCTTCTAAAACTCCTGAACATATTGGACAAACTAGTTCTTCATCAACATCGCCCTGAAATCGATTTAACTCATATCCCATTTTCACTATTAGTCATTAAGGTTATATTGTATATGAATCTAAAAAAATTTTAAACGTATTTTAATAAATACTGTTGAAGCATACATATGACAACAGCAACTTCAATTTTGTTTGAGTTTCTAAACTTCAATGTCCGTAAGGTCTATTCCTTTTTAATACAATTTTCATTATATCAAATTATAGTGTTACACAAACAGTGGCGTAGCGAGGATAAATGGCGCCCGGGGCATATTTTTTTTTGCCCCCCCCCTCGACCGTAATTTTATTGTAGTTTGTGAGTTTCAAGTAAAATAATATTGTATTATTTATTCAATGTACACTGTAATGAAAATAAGAACAAATTTTAAAATTACAATTGGCATTTTAGTTTTCTGGCCTTAAATAAGTGAAATAAACTCAAAAATATTTTGTCTTCGCGACGCCCGGGGCATCGATAGCCCCCCTGAACACAGTCATTAATTAAACTCCTTTGTTTAAAATAATGTATTATTTTTGCTATTTGATTGTAAATCTTTACTAAATGAATGAGCAATATGGAACATAAAAATATTGAACAAGATATGGTTTTCTACCAGGGCTGCGGAGTCGGGAAAAAAAAGGTCGACTCCGACTCCTGATAATTTTAGTGGACCGACTCCGACTCCTACCAAATTAAATACTAAAGACATTTTATGGTGTGTAATATAGCAAAAAAAAAAAACAAACATAAAAAAATTATTTAAAAATTGAGTTTAAACTTTGCGGCAAAGGACCATCTCGCAATTTTTTGTTGTACTCGGAGTCGGTACATTTTTTCCGACTCCGACTCCATTGACCAGAAATTTCTCCTAAACTCCGACTCCGACTCCACAGCCCTGTTTTCTACGTAGTAAAACAATGTTTAAAAAATATATATATATATTTGTATTATTAACTCACTACAAACATATAATTATTTAACTCAAAATATTTTTGTATGCATTAAGCACAAACACTGTCGATTAATAAACAAAAGCTTGGTTGCTTTAATTTATACAACACTAAATACATTTTTAAATCTAAATATACATGTAACAAAAATATGAATATGATAAAAATTGTAAATATAAATTTTATAAGCTCTTTGTTTATACAAAAGTAAATATTGCAGTTTTATATTTAAAAGTTTGACTTAATTATTTATAAAAATATGTGCTTAAACTTAAAAATTACAAACAAGTGTGTTTAACAGGTACTTGTAAATTTTCTTTATTTGATTCATTATTCATCATTCTGAGTAACTCGAAAGCTTGTTGTTTAGTTTCTTTTGTCCATGAAATAGGTGTACATGCCGAATCTATGTCTTCCCAACTCTTATTGTCATCATTAAATTCATTTAAGTCAGTGGACGGCTTTGCATATTTTTTATTTTTAGGTGCGAAGGCTGATAAAAAACGCTCTTTCTTCTTTCCCTTGTTTTGTTTTGAAAACCACTTTTCTGATTTTTTTAGCACAGTGTTCTCTGTTAAATTAGCTGCTGCTTTCAACGTATCATCGAGGTTTAGTCTTGCGGTGGATGAATTCTCATCGACATTCGAACAGTTATACAACTTCGAAAATCTATTTTCTTTGTTGCATGCCGATCGGTTACAAATACTCTTTAAAGGACTGTGTCCTTTAAATCTTACTCTGCGTTCGGAAGCTGTGCGCATCAAACTGCTTGGTTTTAACTGTTCTTCTCCATACATCGACTTCGTTTCTGGAGCGATATCATCACAGTTCAGAGAGAATGTGTCCAAAAAATCACAACTTGCAATACCAGCACTACTTTGACTCCCCATGACACTGTCTTGACATTTTTTCAAATACAAATCTGCCCGGAGAATTTTGTCTCTAATTTTGTGGTCTAAATGTGCTAGCTTTTTGTAGCGTCTATTTAGTTCATGTTCCTTCTCAATAACTTGATTTTCTCGAATTTTTAAAGCTAATTCTCTGTTTTTGATATTTTCCACTTGCTGATGGTACGCATTTTCCATCGCTGAATTTACGACATTTTGGTCTAGATCTTTATGGCTTAGCTTTAAATGTTGGGGTTTGTTATTTTTGACACATATTCTGTTCGTATTAAGCGCAGATTTCACCAGCACTTTCGGATGACACAAAATTGCATCTATCGTCGATTTAACACCAATATTACTATTAAACATAAACTCAATAATGTCATGTAATGATTCCGAGTAATATGACGGGATTTCTAAAATACGCTCGTCAAATATTTTTTCTGATGTACTCGGTTGTAGTAAACACAATTCATAAATCAATTGCCGTACAGTAGAAATTGCGTTTTGATCAGAACAGTCTTGGTAATCCGATAAGGCATCGAAATTATAAAACTTTATCTTGAAAGTATCATCCAAGAAAATGTTTTCTAAATGCAAATTAGAATAAAATACGTTTGTAACTTTAATTCCACATGTCAACTGGTACAGAACTTGCCAAATAAAATCTTCACTCAAATATTCATCCTGTTTAAGACACATCTGTATCATGTTACTTAAGTTACCATTTTTGCAAAATTCGGTTATTAAATACAATACTTCGTTTTCTTCGTGCATTATAAAATCGTAGATTTTGATGATGTACGGATTTTCAACTAGTTTTCGGCTATTAATCTTTTTAATCAATACTAGTTTTTCAAGTTCCGTTAATTTTTCACAACAAACTGCCTTCCACATAAAAATTTCTGAAGTTATTTTGTTTTTTACCTTGTAACATGTTGAATTTATTGTCGTACCAAGTATACTAATAACTTCATAATCTTCTATGTGCTTTGAAATTAACACCTACAATCATGTATAACAAATTAAACATGAAAACAACATTAATTTAACGACTCACCATATTTGTAAGTTCTGAAATTCATCAGTTAAACGTCCCAACCCAACGAATGTTTTGTTGTTCACAAAATAAAACAGGTTATTTAATTCAAATTTCCAAACAAAGTAAGGATTCTGCGCTGTTGATTATGGAACAGCATGTAAGTCTAACGTTAGACACCCGGGTGAAGCCAGCAACGCGCGTTGCTGACAATGAGGCAATCGAACTACTAACTACAGCGGACCATTGGAGTGGCGCTAGGTGTACGAGTTACGCATAATAACATAGATGTAACAAACAACCCCGTTCATACATTTAAAAATATTCGACCAAAATCGCTAGATAGGTGTTCGATGTCATGCTAATACTCAAATTTTAAGTTTTTCCGTAGAAAACGAGATATGAATTATTTTAGTTTATCAGTTATCAACTTATCACCCTCAAATTCATAGCTGCTCGTAGCGCCCTTATCCGTATTCGGAACACGACCAAATTTTCAGGGTAAGTGTCTGATGTCGATCAAATACAGGGACCGTAGTCGAATTTCAACGTACCTCTCTAAAAAACGAGTTATGATTTTTTTTATTTTATCACCCTCGTACTTGTGGATGGTCGTAGCGCCCTTATGCGGATTCGGAACACGACAAAATTTTCAGGGTAAGTGTCTGATGTCGATCAAATACAGGGACCGTAGTCGAATTTCAACGTACCTCTCTAGAAAACGAGTTATGATTTTTTTTATTTTATCACCCTTGTACTTGTGGATGGTCGTAGCGCCCTTATGCGTATTCGGAACACGACCAAATTTTCAGGGTAAGTGTCTGAAATTTTTTTCTTAAAACTACAGCAAATGGCTTTAAATTTATTATACAGATTATTTATAGCCCAATTAAGGATTATTAGCCCCTAAGTACGATTTTTAATTTTTCGACAAAAAAATCGATTTTCTTAAAACTACAGCAAATGGCTTCAAATTTATTATACAGGTTATTTATAGCCCATTTAAGGATTTTTAGCCCCTAAATACGATTTTTAATTTTTCGTGAAAGATGGGAAAAGTGCAAAGGCTATATATAGTCTTTGTACTTTTTTCGACAAAAAAATCGATTTTCTTAAAAAAAAATTCGAAAACGGCTCGTTACATTTAGTTCAAATTTTAGCATGTTATAGAGCTTATTTTTCTAAGTATAATGCCGTTTGTCTCAACTATTTAGAAGTCTAATTTACAAAATTATTCAAAAAATTAAAAATTTTGAAAATTTTGAAATTTTTTTTCGAAAACGGCTCGTTACATTTTGTTCAAATTTTAGCATGTTATAGAGTTTATTTTTCTAAGTATAATGCCGTTTGTCTCAACTATTTAGAAGTCTAATTTACAAAATTATTCAAAAAATTAAAAATTTTGAATTATTTCAAATTTTTTTTCGAAAACGGCTCGTTACACTTAGTTCAAATTTTAGCATGTTATAGAGCTTGATTTTCTAAGTATAATGCCGTTTGTCTCAACTATTTAGAAGTCTAATTTACAAAATTATTCAAAAAAATAAAAATTTTGAAAATTTTCAAATTTTGTTTCGAAAACGGCTCGTTACATTTTGTTCAAATTTTAGCATGTTATAGAGTTTATTTTTCTAAGTATAATGCCGTTTGGCTCAACTATTTAGAAGTCTAATTTACAAAATTATTCAAAAAATTAAAAATTTTGAAAATTTTGAAATTTTTTTTCGAAAACGGCTTGTTAAATTTTGTTCAAATTTTAGCATGTTATAGAGTTTATTTTTCTAAGTATAATACCGTTTGTCTCAACTATTTAGAAGTCTAATTTACAAAATTATTCAAAAAATTAAAAAATTTGAAAATTTTTTTCTTAAAACTACAGCAAATGGCTTTAAATTTATTATACAGATTATTTATAGCCCAATTAAGGATTATTAGCCCCTAAGTACGATTTTTAATTTTTCGTGAAAAATGGAAAAGTGCAAAGGCTATAGTCTTTGTACTTTTTTCGACAAAAAAATCGATTTTCTTAAAACTACAGCAAATGGCTTCAAATTTATTATACAGGTTATTTATAGCCCATTTAAGGATTTTTAGCCCCTAAATACGATTTTTAATTTTTCGTGAAAAATGGGAAAAGTGCAAAGGCATAGTCTTTGTACTTTTTTCGACAAAAAAATCGATTTTCTTAAAAAAAATTTCGAAAACAACTTGTTACATTTTGTTCAAATTTTAGCATGTTATAGGGTTTTTTTTCCTAAGTATAATGCCGTTTGTCTCAACAATTTAGAAGTCTAATTTACAAAATTATTCAAAAAATTAAAAATTTTGAAAATTTTGAAATTGTTTTTCGAAAACGGCTCGTTACATTTAGTTCAAATTTTAGCATGTTATAGAGTTTATTTTTCCAAGTATAATGCCGTTTGTCTCAACTATTTAGAAGTCTAATTTACAAAATTATTCAAAAAATTAAAAAATTTGAAAATTTTTTTCTTAAAACTACAGCAAATGGCTTTAAATTTATTATACAGATTATTTATAGCCCAATTAAGGATTATTAGCCCCTAAGTACGATTTTTAATTTTTCGTGAAAAATGGAAAAGTGCAAAGGCTATAGTCTTTGTACTTTTTTCGACAAAAAAATCGATTTTCTTAAAACTACAGCAAATGGCTTCAAATTTATTATACAGGTTATTTATAGCCCATTTAAGGATTTTTAGCCCCTAAATACGATTTTTAATTTTTCGTGAAAAATGGGAAAAGTGCAAAGGCTATATATAGTCTTTGTACTTTTTTCGACAAAAAAATCGATTTTCTTAAAAAAAATTTTGAAAACAACTCGTTACATTTTGTTCAAATTTTAGCATGTTATAGGGTTTTTTTTTCTAAGTATAATGCCGTTTGTCTCAACTATTTAGAAGTCTAATTTACAAAATTATTCAAAAAATTAAAAATTTTGAAAATTTTGAAATTTTTTTTCGAAAACGGCTTGTTACATTTTGTTCAAATTTTAGCATGTTATAGAGTTTATTTTTCTAAGTATAATGCCGTTTGTCTCAACTATTTAGAAGTCTAATTTACAAAATTATTCAAAAAATTAAAAAATTTGAAAATTTTTTTCTTAAAACTACAGCAAATGGCTTTAAATTTATTATAGAGATTATTTATAGCCCAATTAAGGATTATTAGCCCCTAAGTACGATTTTTAATTTTTCGTGAAAAATGGAAAAGTGCAAAGGCTATAGTCTTTGTACTTTTTTCGACAAAAAAATCGATTTTCTTAAAAAAAAATTCGAAAACAACTCGTTACATTTTGTTCAAATTTTAGCATGTTATAGGGTTTTTTTTCTAAGTATAATGTTGTTTGTCTTAACTATTTAGAAGTCTAATTTACAAAATTATTCAAAAAATTAAAAATTTTGAAAATTTTGAAATTTTTTTTTGAAAACGGCTCGTTACATTTTGTTCAAATTTTAGCATGTTATAGAGTTTATTTTTCTAAGTATAATGCCGTTTGTCTCAACTATTTAGAAGTCTAATTTACAAAATTATTCAAAAAATTAAAAAATTAGAAAATTTTTTTCTTAAAACTACAGCAAATGGCTTTAAATTTATTATACAGATTATTTATAGCCCAATTAAGGATTATTAGCCCCTAAGTACGATTTTTAATTTTTCGTGAAAAATGGAAAAGTGCAAAGGCTATAGTCTTTGTACTTTTTTCGACAAAAAAATCGATTTTCTTAAAACTACAGCAAATGGCTTCAAATTTATTATACAGGTTATTTATAGCCCATTTAAGGATTTTTAGCCCCTAAATACGATTTTTAATTTTTCGTGAAAAATGGGAAAAGTGCAAAGGCTATAGTCTTTGTACTTTTTTCGACAAAAAAATCGAGTTTCTTAAAAATTTTTTCGAAAACGGCTCGTTACATTTTGTTCAAATTTTAGCATGTTATAGGGTTTTTTTTTCTAAGTATAATGTTGTTTGTCTTAACTATTTAGAAGTCTAATTTACAAAATTATTCAAAAAATTAAAATTTTTCTAAATTTTCAAATTTTTTTTCGAAAACGGCTCGTTACATTTTGTTCAAATTTAAGCATGTTATAGAGCTTGTTTTTCTAAGTATAATGCCGTTTGTCTCGACTATTTAGAAGTTTAATTTACAAAATTATTCAAAAAATTAAAAATTTTGAAAATTTTGAAATTTTTTTTCGAAAACGGCTCGTTACATTTTGCTCAAATTTTAGCATGTTATAGAGTTTATTTTTCTAAGTATAATGCCTTTTGTCTTATCTATTTAGAAGTCTAATTTACAAAATTATTCAAAAAATTAAAAATTTTGAAAATTTTGAACTTTTTTTTCGAAAACGGCTCGTTACATTTTGTTCAAATTTTAGCATGTTATAGAGTTTATTTTTCTAAGTATAATGCCAATTGTCTTAACTATTTAGAAGTCTAATTTACAAGATTATTCAAAAAATTAAAAATTTTGAAAATTTTGAAATTTTTTTTCGAAAACGGCTTGTTACATTTTGTTCAAATTTCAGCATGATATAGAGTTTATTTTTCTAAGTATAATGCCGTTTGTCTCAACTTTTTAGAAGTCTAATTTACAAAATTATTCAAAAAATTAAAAATTTTGAAAATTTTGAAATTTTTTTTCGAAAACGGCTCGTTACATTTTGTTCAAATTTTAGCAAGTTATAGAGTTTATTTTTCTAAGTATAATGCCGTTTGTCTTAACTATTTAGAAGTCTAATTTACAAAATTATTCAAAAAATTAAAAATTTTGAAAATTTTGAAATTTTTTTTCGAAAACGGCTCGTTAAATTTTGTTCAAATTTTAGCATGTTATAGAGTTTATTTTTCTAAGTATAATGCCGTTGGTCTCAACTTTTTAGAAGTCTAATTTACAAAATTATTCAAAAAATTAAAAATTTTGAAAATTTTGAAATTTTTTTTCGAAAACGGCTTGTTAAATTTTGTTCAAATTTTAGCATGTTATAGAGTTTATTTTTCTAAGTATAATGCCGTTTGTCTCAACTATTTAGAAGTCTAATTTACAAAATTATTCAAAAAATTAAAATTTTTCTAAATTTTCAAATTTTTTTTCGAAAACGGCTCGTTACATTTTGTTCAAATTTAAGCATGTTATAGAGCTTGTTTTCCTAAGTATAATGCCGTTTGTCTTAACTATTTAGAAGTCTAATTTACAAAATTATTCAAAAAATTAAAAATTTTGAAAATTTTGAACTTTTTTTTCGAAAACGGCTCGTTACATTTTGTTCAAATTTTAGCATGTTATAGAGTTTATTTTTCTTAGTATAATGCCGTTTGTCTCAACTATTTAGAATTCTAATTTACAAAATTAATCAAAAAATTAAAAATTTTGAAAATTTTGAAATTTTTTTTCGAAAACGGCTTGTTACATTTTGTTCAAATTTTAGCATGTTATAGAGTTTATTTTTCTAAGTATAATGCCGTTTGTCTCAACTATTTAGAAGTCTAATTTACAAAATTATTCAAAAAATTAAAAAATTAGAAAATTTTTTTCTTAAAACTACAGCAAATGGCTTTAAATTTATTATACAGATTATTTATAGCCCAATTAAGGATTATTAGCCCCTAAGTACGATTTTTAATTTTTCGTGAAAAATGGAAAAGTGCAAAGGCTATAGTCTTTGTACTTTTTTCGACAAAAAAATCGATTTTCTTAAAACTACAGCAAATGGCTTCAAATTTATTATACAGGTTATTTATAGCCCATTTAAGGATTTTTAGCCCCTAAATACGATTTTTAATTTTTCGTGAAAAATGGGAAAAGTGCAAAGGCTATAGTCTTTGTACTTTTTTCGACAAAAAAATCGATTTTCTTAAAAAAAAATTCGAAAACAACTCGTTACATTTTGTTCAAATTTTAGCATGTTATAGGGTTTTTTTTCTAAGTATAATGTTGTTTGTCTTAACTATTTAGAAGTCTAATTTACAAAATTATTCAAAAAATTATAAATTTTGAAAATTTTGAAATTTTTTTTCGAAAACGGCTCGTTACATTTTGTTCAAATTTTAGCATGTTATAGAGTTTATTTTTCTAAGTATAATGCCGTTTGTCTTAACTATTTAGAAGTCTAATTTACAAGATTATTCAAAAAATTAAAAATTTTGAAAATTTTAAATTTTTTTTTTGAAAACGGCTCGTTACATTTTGTTCAAATTTTAGCATGTTATAGAGTTTATTTTTCTAAGTATAATGCCGTTTGTCTTAACTATTTAGAAGTCTAATTTACAAAATTATTCAAAAAATTAAAAATTTTGAAAATTTTGAAATTTTTTTTCGAAAACGGCTTGTTACATTTTGTTCAAATTTTAGCATGTTATAGAGTTTATTTTTCTAAGTATAATGCCGTTTGTCTCAACTATTTAGAAGTCTAATTTACAAAATTATTCAAAAAATTAAAAAATTTGATAATTTTTTTCTTAAAACTACAGCAAATGGCTTTAAATTTATTATACAGATTATTTATAGCCCAATTAAGGATTATTAGCCCCTAAGTACGATTTTTAATTTTTCGTGAAAAATGGAAAAGTGCAAAGGCTATATATAGTCTTTGTACTTTTTTCGACAAAAAAATCGATTTTCTTAAAACTACAGCAAATGGCTTCAAATTTATTATACAGGTTATTTATAGCCCATTTAAGGATTTTTAGCCCCTAAATACGATTTTTAATTTTTCGTGAAAAATGGGAAAAGTGCAAAGGCTATAGTCTTTGTACTTTTTTCGACAAAAAAATCGATTTTCTTAAAAAATTTTTCGAAAACGGCTCGTTACATTTTGTTCAAATTTTAGCATGTTATAGAGTTTATTTTTCTAAGTATAATGCCGTTTGTCTCAACAATTTAAAAGTCTAATTTACAAAATTATTCAAAAAATTGAAAATTTTGAAAAGTTTCAAATTTTTTTTCGAAAACGGCTCGTTACATTTTGTTCAAATTTTAGCATGTTATAGAGCTTATTTTTTTAAGTATAATGCAGTTTTTCTCAACTTTTTAGAAGTCTAATTTACAAAATTATTCAAAAAATTAAAAATTTTGAAAATTTTGAAATTTTTTTTCGAAAACGGCTCGTTACATTTTGTTCAAATTTTAGCATGTTATAGAGTTTATTTTTCTAAGTATAATGCCGTTTGTCTTAACTATTTAGAAGTCTAATTTACAAAATTATTCAAAAAATTAAAAATTTTGAAAATTTTGAAATTTTTTTTCGAAAACGGCTTGTTAAATTTTGTTCAAATTTTAGCATGTTATAGAGTTTATTTTTCTAAGTATAATGCCGTTTGTCTCAACTTTTTAGAAGTCTAATTTACAAAATTATTCAAAAAATTAAAAATTTTGAAAATTTTGAAATTTTTTTTCGAAAACGGCTTGTTACATTTTGTTCAAATTTTAGCATGTTATAGAGTTTATTTTTCTAAGTATAATGCCGTTTGTCTCAACTATTTAGAAGTCTAATTTACAAAATTATTCAAAAAATTAAAAAATTTGAAAATTTTTTTCTTAAAACTACAGCAAATGGCTTTAAATTTATTATACAGATTATTTATAGCCCAATTAAGGATTATTAGCCCCTAAGTACGATTTTTAATTTTTCGTGAAAAATGGAAAAGTGCAAAGGCTATTATAGTCTTTGTACTTTTTTCGACAAAAAAATCGATTTTCTTAAAACTACAGCAAATGGCTTCAAATTTATTATACAGGTTATTTATAGCCCATTTAAGGATTTTTAGCCCCTAAATACGATTTTTAATTTTTCGTGAAAAATGGGAAAAGTGCAAAGGCTATATAGTCTTTGTACTTTTTTCGACAAAAAAATCGATTTTCTTAAAAATTTTTTCGAAAACGGCTCGTTACATTTTGTTCAAATTTTAGCATGTCATAGAGCTTATTTTTTTAGGTATAATGCAGTTTGTCTCAACTTTTTAGAAGTCTAATTTACAAAAATATTCAAAAAATTAAAAATTTTGAAAATTTTGAAATTTTTTTTCGTAAACGGCTTGTTACATTTTGTTCAAATTTTAGCATGTTATAGAGTTTATTTTTCTAAGTATAATGCCGTTTGTCTTAACTATTTAGAAGTCTAATTTACAAGATTATTCAAAAAATTAAAAATTTTGAAAATTTTCAATTTTTTTTTCGAAAACGGCTCGTTACATTTTGTTCAAATTTTAGCATGATATAGAGTTTATTTTTCTAAGTATAAAACCGTTTGTCTCAACTTTTTAGAAGTCTAATTTACAAAATTATTCAAAAAATTAAAAATTTTGAAAATTTTGAAATTTTTTTTCGAAAACGGCTCGTTACATTTTGTTCAAATTTTAGCATGTTATAGAGTTTATTTTTCTAAGTATAATGCCGTTTGTCTTAACTATTTAGAAGTCTAATTTACAAAATTATTCAAAAAATTAAAAATTTTGAAAATTTTGAAATTTTTTTTCGAAAACGGCTTGTTAAATTTTGTTCAAATTTTAGCATGTTATAGAGTTTACTTTTCTTAGTATAATGCCGTTTGTCTCAACTTTTTAGAAGTCTAATTTACAAAATTATTCAAAAAATTAAAAATTTTGAAAATTTTGAAATTTTTTTTCGAAAACGGCTTGTTACATTTTGTTCAAATTTTAGCATGTTATAGAGTTTATTTTTCTAAGTATAATGCCGTTTGTCTCAACTATTTAGAAGTCTAATTTACAAAATTATTCAAAAAATTAAAAAATTTGAAAATTTTTTTCTTAAAACTACAGCAAATGGCTTTAAATTTATTATAGAGATTATTTATAGCCCAATTAAGGATTATTAGCCCCTAAGTACGATTTTTAATTTTTCGTGAAAAATGGAAAAGTGCAAAGGCTATAGTCTTTGTACTTTTTTCGACAAAAAAATCGATTTTCTTAAAACTACAGCAAATGGCTTCAAATTTATTATACAGGTTATTTATAGCCCATTTAAGGATTTTTAGCCCCTAAATACGATTTTTAATTTTTCGTGAAAAATGGGAAAAGTGCAAAGGCTATAGTCTTTGTACTTTTTTCGACAAAAAAATCGATTTTCTTAAAAAAATTTTCGAAAACGGCTCGTTACATTTTGTTCAAATTTTAGCATGTTATAGAGTTTATTTTTCTAAGTATAATGCCGTTTGTCTTAACTATTTAGAAGTCTAATTTACAAGATTATTCAAAAAATTAAAAATTTTGAAAATTTTCAATTTTTTTTTCGAAAACGGCTCGTTACATTTTGTTCAAATTTTAGCATGTTATAGAGCTTATTTTTTTAAGTATAATGCAGTTTGTCTCAACTTTTTAGAAGTCTAATTTACAAAATTATTCAAAAAATTAAAAATTTTGAAAATTTTGAAATTTTTTTTCGAAAACGGCTCGTTACATTTTGTTCAAATTTTAGCAAGTTATAGAGTTTATTTTTCTAAGTATAATGCCGTTTGTCTTAACTATTTAGAAGTCTAATTTACAAAATTATTCAAAAAATTAAAAATTTTGAAAATTTTGAAATTTTTTTTCGAAAACGGCTCGTTAAATTTTGTTCAAATTTTAGCATGTTATAGAGTTTATTTTTCTAAGTATAATGCCGTTGGTCTCAACTTTTTAGAAGTCTAATTTACAAAATTATTCAAAAAATTAAAAATTTTGAAAATTTTGAAATTTTTTTTCGAAAACGGCTTGTTAAATTTTGTTCAAATTTTAGCATGTTATAGAGTTTATTTTTCTTAGTATAATGCCGTTTGTCTCAACTTTTTAGAAGTCTAATTTACAAAATTATTCAAAAAATTAAAAATTTTGAAAATTTTGAAATTTTTTTTCGAAAACGGCTTGTTACATTTTGTTCAAATTTTAGCATGTTATAGAGTTTATTTTTCTAAGTATAATGCCGTTTGTCTCAACTATTTAGAAGTCTAATTTACAAAATTATTCAAAAAATTAAAAAATTTGAAAATTTTTTTCTTAAAACTACAGCAAATGGCTTTAAATTTATTATAGAGATTATTTATAGCCCAATTAAGGATTATTAGCCCCTAAGTACGATTTTTAATTTTTCGTGAAAAATGGAAAAGTGCAAAGGCTATAGTCTTTGTACTTTTTTCGACAAAAAAATCGATTTTCTTAAAACTACAGCAAATGGCTTCAAATTTATTATACAGGTTATTTATAGCCCATTTAAGGATTTTTAGCCCCTAAATACGATTTTTAATTTTTCGTGAAAAATGGGAAAAGTGCAAAGGCTATAGTCTTTGTACTTTTTTCGACAAAAAAATCAATTTTCTTAAAAAAATTTTCGAAAACGGCTCGTTACATTTTGTTCAAATTTTAGCATGTTATAGAGTTTATTTTTCTAAGTATAATGCCGTTTGTCTCAACTATTTAGAATTCTAATTTACAAAATTAATCAAAAAATTAAAAATTTTGAAAATTTTGAAATTTTTTTTTGAAAACGGCTCGTTACATTTTGTTCAAATTTTAGCATGTTATAGAGTTTATTTTTCTAAGTATAATGCCGTTTGTCTCAACAATTTAGAAGTCTAATTTACAAAATTATTCAAAAAATTGAAAATTTTGAAAATTTTCAAATTTTTTTTCGAAAACGGCTCGTTACATTTTGTTCAAATTTTAGCATGTTATAGAGCTTATTTTTTTAAGTATAATGCAGTTTGTCTCAACTTTTTAGAAGTTCAATTTACAAAATTATTCAAAAAATTAAAAATTTTGAAAATTTTGAAATTTTTTTTTGGAAAACGGCTCGTTACATTTTGTTCAAATTTTAGCATGTTATAGAGTTTATTTTTCTAAGTATAATGCCGTTTGTCTTAACTATTTAGAAGTCTAATTTACAAAATTATTTAAAAAATTAAAAATTTTGAAAATTTTGAAATTTTTTTCGAAAACGGCTCGTTAAATTTTGTTCAAATTTTAGCATGTTATAGAGTTTATTTTTCTAAGTATAATGCCGTTTGTCTCAACTTTTTAGAAGTCTAATTTACAAAATTATTCAAAAAATTAAAAATTTTGAAAATTTTGAAATTTTTTTTCGAAAACGGCTCGTTACATTTTGTTCAAATTTTAGCATGTTATAGAGTTTATTTTTCTAAGTATAATGCCGTTTGTCTCAACTATTTAGAATTCTAATTTACAAAATTAATCAAAAAATTAAAAATTTTGAAAATTTTGAAATTTTTTTTCGAAAACGGCTTGTTACATTTTGTTCAAATTTTAGCATGTTATAGAGTTTATTTTTCTAAGTATAATGCCGTTTGTCTCAACTATTTAGAAGTCTAATTTACAAAATTATTCAAAAAATTAAAATTTTTATAAATTTTCAAATTTTTTTTCGAAAACGGCTCGTTACATTTTGTTCAAATTTAAGCATGTTATAGAACTTGTCTTTCTTAGTATAATGCCGTTTGTCTCGACTATTTAGAAGTTTAATTTACAAAATTATCCAAAAAATTAAAAATTTTGAAAATTTTGAAATTTTTTTTTGAAAACGGCTCGTTAAATTTTGCTCAAATTTTAGCATGTTATAGAGTTTATTTTTCTAAGTATAATGCCAATTGTCTTAACTATTTAGAAGTCTAATTTACAAAATTATTCAAAAAATTAAAAATTTTGAAAATTTTGAACTTTTTTTCGAAAACGGCTCGTTACATTTGGTTCAAATTTTAGCATGTTATAGAGTTTATTTTTCTAAGTATAATGCCGTTTGTCTCAACTATTTAGAATTCTAATTTACAAAATTAATCAAAAAATTAAAAATTTTGAAAATTTTGAAATTTTTTTTCGAAAACGGCTTGTTACATTTTGTTCAAATTTTAGCATGTTATAGAGTTTATTTTTCTAAGTATAATGCCGTTTTTCTCAACTATTTAGAAGTCTAATTTACAAAATTATTCAAAAAATTAAAAAATTATAAATTTTTTTTTTAAAACTACAGCAAATGGCTTTAAATTTATTATACAGATTATTTATAGCCCAATTAAGGATTATTAGCCCCTAAGTACGATTTTTAATTTTTCGTGAAAAATGGAAAAGTGCAAAGGCTATAGTCTTTGTACTTTTTTCGACAAAAAAATCGATTTTCTTAAAACTACAGCAAATGGCTTCAAATTTATTATACAGGTTATTTATAGCCCATTTAAGGATTTTTAGCCCCTAAATACGATTTTTAATTTTTCGTGAAAAATGGGAAAAGTGCAAAGGCTATAGTCTTTGTACTTTTTTCGACAAAAAAATCGATTTTCTTAAAAAATTTTTCGAAAACGGCTCGTTACATTTTGTTCAAATTTTAGCATGTTATAGGGTTTTTTTTTCTAAGTATAATGTTGTTTGTCTTAACTATTTAGAAGTCTAATTTACAAAATTATTCAAAAAATTAAAATTTTTCTAAATTTTCAAATTTTTTTTCGAAAACGGCTCGTTACATTTTGTTCAAATTTAAGCATGTTATAGAGCTTGTTTTTCTAAGTATAATGCCGTTTGTCTCGACTATTTAGAAGTTTAATTTACAAAATTATTCAAAAAATTAAAAATTTTGAAAATTTTGAAATTTTTTTTCGAAAACGGCTCGTTACATTTTGCTCAAATTTTAGCATGTTATAGAGTTTATTTTTCTAAGTATAATGCCGTTTGTCTCAACTATTTAGAAGTCTAATTTACAAAATTATTCAAAAAATTAAAAATTTTGAAAATTTTGAACTTTTTTTTCGAAAACGGCTCGTTACATTTTGTTCAAATTTTAGCATGTTATAGAGTTTATTTTTCTAAGTATAATGCCGTTTGTCTCAACTATTTAGAAGTCTAATTTACAAAATTATTCAAAAAATTAAAAATTTTGAAAATTTTGAAATTTTTTTTCGAAAACGGCTTGTTACATTTTGTTCAAATTTTAGCATGTTATAGAGTTTATTTTTCTAAGTATAATGCCGTTTGTCTCAACTATTTAGAAGTCTAATTTACAAAATTATTCAAAAAATTAAAATTTTTCTAAATTTTCAAATTTTTTTTCGAAAACGGCTCGTTACATTTTGTTCAAATTTAAGCATGTTATAGAACTTGTTTTTTTAAGTATAATGCCGTTTGTCTCGACTATTTAGAAGTTTAATTTACAAAATTATCCAAAAAATTAAAAATTTTGAAAATTTTGAAATTTTTTTTCGAAAACGGCTCGTTAAATTTTGCTCAAATTTTAGCATGTTATAGAGTTTATTTTTCTAAGTATAATGCCGTTTGTCTCAACTATTTAGAAGTCTAATTTACAAAATTATTCAAAAAATTAAAAATTTTGAAAATTTTGAACTTTTTTTCGAAAACGGCTCGTTACATTTTGTTCAAATTTTAGCATGTTATAGAGTTTATTTTTCTAAGTATAATGCCGTTTGTCTCAACTATTTAGAATTCTAATTTACAAAATTAATCAAAAAATTAAAAATTTTGAAAATTTTGAACTTTTTTTCGAAAACGGCTCGTTACATTTTGTTCAAATTTTAGCATGTTATAGAGTTTATTTTTCTAAGTATAATGCCGTTTGTCTCAACTATTTAGAAGTCTAATTTACAAAATTATTCAAAAAATTAAAAAATTTGAAAATTTTTTTCTTAAAACTACAGCAAATGGCTTTAAATTTATTATACAGATTATTTATAGCCCAATTAAGGATTATTAGCCCCTAAGTACGATTTTTAATTTTTCGTGAAAAATGGAAAAGTGCAAAGGCTATAGTCTTTGTACTTTTTTCGACAAAAAAATCGATTTTCTTAAAACTACAGCAAATGGCTTCAAATTTATTATACAGGTTATTTATAGCCCATTTAAGGATTTTTAGCCCCTAAATACGATTTTTAATTTTTCGTGAAAAATGGGAAAAGTGCAAAGGCTATAGTCTTTGTACTTTTTGAGAAAAAAAAATCGATTTTCTTAAAAAAAAATTCGAAAACAACTCGTTACATTTTGTTCAAATTTTAGCATGTTATAGGGTTTTTTTTCTAAGTATAATGTTGTTTGTCTTAACTATTTAGAAGTCTAATTTACAAAATTATTCAAAAAATTATAAATTTTGAAAATTTTGAAATTTTTTTTCGAAAACGGCTCGTTACATTTTGTTCAAATTTTAGCATGTTATAGAGTTTATTTTTCTAAGTATAATGCCGTTTGTCTTAACTATTTAGAAGTCTAATTTACAAGATTATTCAAAAAATTAAAAATTTTGAAAATTTTCAATTTTTTTTTCGAAAACGGCTCGTTACGTTTTGTTCAAATTTTAGCATGTTATAGAGTTTATTTTTCTAAGTATAATGCCGTTTGTCTTAACTATTTAGAAGTCTAATTTACAAAATTATTCAAAAAATTAAAAATTTTGAAAATTTTGAAATTTTTTTTCGAAAACGGCTTGTTACATTTTGTTCAAATTTTAGCATGTTATAGAGTTTATTTTTCTAAGTATAATGCCGTTTGTCTCAACTATTTAGAAGTCTAATTTACAAAATTATTCAAAAAATTAAAAAATTTGATAATTTTTTTCTTAAAACTACAGCAAATGGCTTTAAATTTATTATACAGATTATTTATAGCCCAATTAAGGATTATTAGCCCCTAAGTACGATTTTTAATTTTTCGTGAAAAATGGAAAAGTGCAAAGGCTATATATAGTCTTTGTACTTTTTTCGACAAAAAAATCGATTTTCTTAAAACTACAGCAAATGGCTTCAAATTTATTATACAGGTTATTTATAGCCCATTTAAGGATTTTTAGCCCCTAAATACGATTTTTAATTTTTCGTGAAAAATGGGAAAAGTGCAAAGGCTATAGTCTTTGTACTTTTTTCGACAAAAAAATCGATTTTCTTAAAAAATTTTTCGAAAACGGCTCGTTACATTTTGTTCAAATTTTAGCATGTTATAGAGTTTATTTTTCTAAGTATAATGCCGTTTGTCTCAACAATTTAAAAGTCTAATTTACAAAATTATTCAAAAAATTGAAAATTTTGAAAAGTTTCAAATTTTTTTTCGAAAACGGCTCGTTACATTTTGTTCAAATTTTAGCATGTTATAGAGCTTATTTTTTTAAGTATAATGCAGTTTTTCTCAACTTTTTAGAAGTCTAATTTACAAAATTATTCAAAAAATTAAAAATTTTGAAAATTTTGAAATTTTTTTTCGAAAACGGCTCGTTACATTTTGTTCAAATTTTAGCATGTTATAGAGTTTATTTTTCTAAGTATAATGCCGTTTGTCTTAACTATTTAGAAGTCTAATTTACAAAATTATTCAAAAAATTAAAAATTTTGAAAATTTTGAAATTTTTTTTCGAAAACGGCTTGTTAAATTTTGTTCAAATTTTAGCATGTTATAGAGTTTATTTTTCTAAGTATAATGCCGTTTGTCTCAACTTTTTAGAAGTCTAATTTACAAAATTATTCAAAAAATTAAAAATTTTGAAAATTTTGAAATTTTTTTCGAAAACGGCTTGTTACATTTTGTTCAAATTTTAGCATGTTATAGAGTTTATTTTTCTAAGTATAATGCCGTTTGTCTCAACTATTTAGAAGTCTAATTTACAAAATTATTCAAAAAATTAAAAAATTAGAAAATTTTTTTCTTAAAATACAGCAAATGGCTTTAAATTTATTATACAGATTATTTATAGCCCAATTAAGGATTATTAGCCCCTAAGTACGATTTTTAATTTTTCGTGAAAAATGGAAAAGTGCAAAGGCTATAGTCTGTACTTTTTTCGACAAAAAAATAGATTTTCTTAAAACTACAGCAAATGGCTTCAAATTTATTATACAGGTTATTTATAGCCCATTTAAGGATTTTTAGCCCCTAAATACGATTTTTAATTTTTCGTGAAAAATGGGAAAAGTGCAAAGGCTATAGTCTTTGTACTTTTTTCGACAAAAAAATCGATTTTCTTAAAAAAAATTTCGAAAACGGCTCGTTACATTTTGTTCAAATTTTAGCATGTTATAGAGCTTGTTTTTCTAAGTATAATGCCGTTTGTCTCGACTATTTAGAAGTTTAATTTACAAAATTATTCAAAAAATTAAAAATTTTGAAAATTTTGAAATTTTTTTTCGAAAACGGCTCGTTACATTTTGCTCAAATTTTAGCATGTTATAGAGTTTATTTTTCTAAGTATAATGCCGTTTGTCTTAACTATTTAGAAGTCTAATTTACAAAATTATTCAAAAAATTAAAAATTTTGAAAATTTTGAACTTTTTTTTCGAAAACGGCTCGTTACATTTTGTTCAAATTTTAGCATGATATAGAGTTTATTTTTCTAAGTATAATGCCGTTTGTCTCAACTATTTAGAATTCCAATTTACAAAATTAATCAAAAAATTAAAAATTTTGAAAATTTTGAAATTTTTTTTCGAAAACGGCTTGTTACATTTTGTTCAAATTTTAGCATGTTATAGAGTTTATTTTTCTAAGTATAATGCCGTTTGTCTCAACTATTTAGAAGTCTAATTTACAAAATTATTCAAAAAATTAAAATTTTTATAAATTTTCAAATTTTTTTTCGAAAACGGCTCGTTACATTTTGTTCAAATTAAGGCATGTTATAAAACTTGTTTTTCTAAGTATATAGCCGTTTGTCTCGACTATTTAGAAGTTTAATTTACAAAATTATCCAAAAAATTAAAAATTTTGAAAATTTTGAAATTTTTTTTCGAAAACGGCTCGTTAAATTTTGCTCAAATTTTAGCATGTTATAGAGTTTATTTTTCTAAGTATAATGCCGTTTGTCTTAACTATTTAGAAGTCTAATTTACAAAATTATTCAAAAAATTATAAATTTTGAAAATTTTGAACTTTTTTTCGAAAACGGCTCGTTACATTTTGTTCAAATTTTAGCATGTTATAGAGTTTATTTTTCTAAGTATAATGCCGTTTGTCTCAACTATTTAGAATTCTAATTTACAAAATTAATCAAAAAATTAAAAATTTTGAAAATTTTGAAATTTTTTTTCGAAAACGGCTTGTTACATTTTGTTCAAATTTTAGCATGTTATAGAGTTTATTTTTCTAAGTATAATGCCGTTTGTCTCAACTATTTAGAAGTCTAATTTACAAAATTATTCAAAAAATTAAAAAATTTGAAAATTTTTTTCTTAAAACTACAGCAAATGGCTTTAAATTTATTATAGAGATTATTTATAGCCCAATTAAGGATTATTAGCCCCTAAGTACGATTTTTAATTTTTCGTGAAAAATGGAAAAGTCTTTGTACTTTTTTCGACAAAAAAATCG